>VDFB02000003.1:53564379-54208875 GCA_007258455.2 Sequoia sempervirens | reverse complement strand
CATTCAATTTGCTACAGATTCTATTCTTACATATTTTTGAAATAATATAGATAAATTATTCAAATTTTTACATCGAGTTGCCTAACTCTAATTTTTCTAATTTTTTTGCCACTTAAGGGCTTGTTTTTTCCATGATGATCCTGCACATACCCTCACTATAGGTGGACTCACTTCCCACTAAAAGAAGAGATAGATAGAAAATATTATAGCACACAACCAATTTTTGAACTATTACAATTGCATCAAACATATGCATGAATTATAGTTCCATTGAAGCTCAAAATACAAACTTTACACTCTTCATACTAATTTGAAATAATACTCTTCTTTGCTCTATATTCACACAATTCACATACACAAACTCTTGTCACATGTCACTATTCTCAAAATACTGAAAAATATCCTTCATATATATCCACTTCATCTAGAACATATCAATTGGGCTATCCTAATTAGATGTAATATGCAAAATGTAATTTTTTGGCTCAATATCCATACACACACACTTCATGGAAAGATTAAAAACTTATCACAATTCAAAATAGGTTGGAATAGACCCAAAATAGCACCCACATAATGGATTAACATATAATTAAACTCCGCAATACATAAAACTCATTAGGTCAACACCGGCAATGAACTAATATAAAAAAAAATCAACTGTACACCCACATTTGGACACACAAACCTCCAAATTCTATGCCACTTGGAATATAAACTCTACTGACACATATCAACCTTCCCACAAAACCACAAAGCTAGATTTCAATTTGTGGAGAAGTGAGGATTCACCAAATATATACACTAAATTGGAAAACACCTATTAATGTCAAGTCGATACATTGTTAATCATAACTTCAACACCAAGAGCCAAAACAAGATGAAATTATAGATTTAGGTTCCTATAAAATCCAACATAATTATATTAGAAGCACTGAGCAAGAACTTATATAACAAACCAATGAGGACCCAAAAATTGAATGTCTTGTATACCGAAATTACCTATATTGATGGTTAGTCAATTTTTATTTCAACCACTTTCACCAAATAAAACCTTCTTGTAAACTTTCCTTTCATAATCATACTCAAACATTCTTAAGCCATCCAAATTTATTTTCACAATGGTCTTCATACTAGAATATAATGTTGACATCAATGACAACACTACAATGCATGACTATACAATTTGTGCTCATCCTACATACTCATGTTGCCAACATATGCATCAATGACAAACTCCTTATTCTTCCAATAATATGTATGAGAGGAGTACTAGATTTTACACATGCCATACCAGTGAGAACTATGATGACACTCCCTACTAGCTCTCTAGCATCTCACCCTAGTGTCTTATATGTTTTTGTTTCACCATTCGTGAGTTGGCCCGATGATGATCCTTGTTCTTTCCCAGTGGTGAGTTACCCATGATGATTATTTGATGTGACATTGGTGAGTTTTCTGAATGATGATTTCTGATGTCACATTGGTGAGTTTTCTCTTGATAAGGTTTATTTGATGCGATATTGGTGAGTTTGATCAATGTCGGTTTTATGATATACCATTAGTACTTGTACCGAATGAGGACTTGAATTTGACCCTAATTTTTCTTGATCCATATTTTTATATTCCATGATTTATTTATATCATGTGTATGGTCAATGTATTCTTTGTGTATGGTGTGTGTAAGATCTTTCATAATTTTCTTTGCATGAATTTTTTTCTTGTGAGCCACATGACTATATCCTAGCATGGTGGGAGTGGATCCTTTTGATTCCACAAGGTTGGGAGGTGTGGAACCACCATTATGGATCAAAGGATCATGGTTGGAGTCAATGGTGGATTCAAATTGGAAAAGGTTCTCATGCTTATTTTATTTTTTCTTCCATTTGATTCATTGATGCGAATTATATATGTAAAGGAAACTTGAGTCTTATTTGATGTGGTTGTAATAATGTGATGTTTTGTACCTCTCTTCTTGAGATGGATTGTAATCCATGGATAATGGATAATGAAAGAAATTTTAGTTACATGACTCAGTATTGGAGCCAAGCATGATCACATTATGAATTTTATACTTGTTACCTGCCTTATCCCTAAGTACCTTGAAAAGTGTCATGGCCTTCTTCATTGCTTTGGTCTTCGCTGGAACAAGTTGGAAAAAATCAAAGTCATTTGGAGAGACAACTTTTTTCTTTCTCTTTGGTTTCTATGATTTCAACCAATGAGGAAGAGTGGAAGAACCTCCTTATATTCTTGTTACCAAATTTGATGATTGTGAGGTTGATTCTACAATAGTGGTGGTCAAAATTGGTGGAGTTTGAATGAGGATTGTAGTAGGGATATCTACACTTGAAACTTGAGGTGTAAAAGTAGACATAAACTTATCAAAGTTAGTTTGGGTGAATGTGTCAAGAATTGGAAAGGTTACATCTAAAAAATCAACAAAGAAGAAAGTTTACCAAACACATTCTCAATATTTCCATGAGGACTTTCACATATTGACCCACTAGTGGGTGATGAATGAAATAATTGTATAGACTCGACATGAGTAATAGGAATAGTAGAAACAATAGGCAAACACTATACACTTAAAATGATAGAAGTAGGAATTTATACTATAGAAGCTATAGGAGAATAGGAGGGAGGATTTTCATGAGGTGACTCTGGTTGTGAAGTAATAAGAGATTCATGTGACTCTTTGGCTATAATTTCTTCCTCTTGTTCTTCCACCTAAGTTGATGCCTCCTCTTTATCCTTGTCTTTATTCCTATTGATTTTGAAGATAAATTTAGGATTCTTACTAGTAGTAGGAGCATCTTCTTTATTTTTTGTTCTCAATTCTCCTTTTTTACCCATAGGCCCTTCAATGTCCTATTCATCTGATCCTATTCTAAAAAAATCAACTTTATCCCTCTATCTTCCAACCAAAGATTAGTGTTAGCTAGAGCATGTTAGAATCTTTCCCTTATGGAAATCATCTCCTTTTGTGACCATTAGATTAGAGGAAGGGGAGCATCATCATTTTTTTTCCCTCATATGTAGGATCTACAATGTCATCTTCATTGTACATATCGTCAGGGATATTGAATCAAGTTCCAGGTTTTTGATTTTTTCCATGGTAAGCTGACAAAATTCTAGCTTCCTTACATCTTCATCACACCTACATTCAACCTTTATGTCCTCAATTTTGTGCACATCAGTGTAGCTCCTTTTAAGTTTGCCTTTCATCCCTTAGTAGTCAAAATCATTCCTTTTCTTATATTTCTTCACGGTTACCCACCACATTTCTATTACCATGGCTTGAGCTCTTGGAGAAGTAGTAATAGAATATCTTCCAATGATTAGTGTCAACTTGAAACCAAATTTATGTGATTTTACCTACTTTCTATGTACAACTATAATCTACCTACATAACTCGATTAGTACAATTATATCATTGGGATATCTTTGTAGTATGTATGGATATCCATCAAAACAACCTACCTTGATGTATGTGAAAGTGGGAAATTACAAGAACATGCAACCAAAATTTCTTACTAGTTCCGAAGCTTCATCTAAAACGCTTTTATTCTCAAGTTCCTTTTCAAACATGCAGATGAAATAATATAAGAAAGCATCATTTACTCTTCTAAAATGTTTGATGCTCTTTTTCAAAGTTAGTTGGGTATAATATTCATATACAAGAACCTTTCTTTTATCACTTTATGAAGAAAAGCCTAGAAAATGCCTCATAGAGGTAGCAACATATTTCAGAGATGAAGTCATGTAAATCCTCAAAGAGGTTGACACTTTGTAAAGTTTTTCACAAATTTCATCACTAATCTTCTTTCCCCAATAGATTTTTTATTACCTTTCCTTATGACATATATATATATATATATATATATATATATATATATATATATTGGCACATCCATTGCTGAAAAGTGTTGGATGTTAGAAGTACTTTAACTCTTCTAAGAAGAGTTAGAAAATCACCAACTTCCTTGATGAACTCAATATGGTAGATATTCTTTTTCCATCTTGTAATAGTAGCCCTAGCACTTTGGAGCCGTTGAGTGTTGATAATTTCCTTGCACTTATCTGAATTATTGTCATAATAATTCTCTACTACCTCCATGGAAATATGAACATAGTCATCAATATCAAAGCACATGAAAATATTGTCAAATAATTATTCATCTAACCTTACGACCACTTTCCCATAGATATATGTGATATTATTACTCTCTGTATTGAAGTTGGTAGCTATTGCTAAAAAAAAATTTAAATTCTGAGCAGATACAAGAAAAGAAGAAACCAAATGAATACCATTGTTAAGGACACACTACAAGCTTGAGGTGACCAATTTCTTGTTTACTCTTTCAAAGAATTCAGACATATTCACATGTCCAATCTCTGTGTCTCTCATGTGATCCACATTATATTCCATAGAAGTCATCAATCAAAATCCTTGATACTTATAATTCATTTTCTTCTTCTTCAGAGAAAGATGAAACATTTTTGAAGAGACTATGTAAAAAAGGAATTTCCAAAATTCTCCAATGGGGGGAAAAATTTCAAGTACCCTGAAGCTATGGAAAAAATCTACACTTATACATTTTTGAAGTGTCTTGGTGTAGTTTAGGGAAAGTTCTCCAAACTACATGGGGATTTATTTTCTAAGTGCAAAGTTAGAAAAAATCTCTAACTTTGCATGATGGTAAGTATACTAGTGTAGTTTGGAGAAAATTCTTTGAACTGCATTTTGGGTAGGATAAACAAGTGCAAATTAGAGAAATTCTTTTATTTTCATTTTGGGTAGGATAAACAAGTGCAAATTAGAGAAAATTCTTCGATCTGCATTTTGGCTAGATCAAACTAGTGAAAGTTAGAGAAAATTCTTTGACCTATACTAGTGTAGTGAAAAGGTATGCACTTCAAGGAAAATTCCCCGAAGTCATGTGATAGATTACTTTGATGCACTTTGGAGAATTTCCCCTGAAGTGCATGGGAATTCCATGCAAACAACAATGTTGCACAAAGAAAAATTTCCGTTCAACACATGAGTGGTAATAAGGGTTTTGTTCAGGGAAAATTCCTTGAACAAGACAAGGACTGTCAGGTGAACAATGTCATTCAGAGAAAAATCTCTGCATAACATATTTCAAGTATGACATAACATTGTGTTGTTCAGTGAAATTTCCTTGAGCAACACAATTTTAGTCTACACAAAAAATTGTTCTGAGAAAAATCTCCAACCAACACACATTCAATGGGTGAAATGATGTTTTATTAGGGAAAATTAAAATGGTGGTCTCAAAGGTAGTTTGTAGAGGAGGACATTTGGAGATAGAATTTTATCAGATAATTTTCTCTGCATGACATCTATGCATACAAAACATGTAAAAAAAACCCTAAACCTATAGTGAAGAACATGAACGTATAGATAAATAAACAAATAAAACAAGAACCTAAAAGGAAGTGGAAAAAAAAAACTAAATAAACCTAAATAACGCTTACATACTAGCAGTCGAAACAATGAAAGAAAGTATAACCAAAAAGAAGAAAAAACCTAAAAAAAATTTATACATACCTATAAACCGCAAAGAATGGTGAAAAATCCAATCAAAAATTTGTGAAAGCTTGGCATGATCACTACAATAGCGAACAGGAAGCAAGAGCACAAAGAAAATGGAGAAAAATATTTAAAAAAATAAATAAAATGGGTTAAAATTAATAAATAAATGACAAAAACTCATTAACGTTGAACGTGTGGATGTACAAGTGTAGTTGCAAATAATTTCTTTGCAACTACATCCTAGGATGCAGCTGATGAAAACATGTAGTTGCACTAAAATTTAGCGACTCTACATTTGAAAGAAAAATGACTATCTCTTGAAAATATGATTTTTGCAAATTTTTGCAAAAGACACAAAGGTGACCCAAATAAAATAATTTTTGAGGGGACAGACTATGCAAGAGAATAATCAAAATTTTCCTTAATATGTGTACTTAGAGGATGTGGGTTACGAAATAGGTAAGTTTTGTAGTGGTTATCACACAAATTGAGCAAGAAAAATTTGAGGATAACACCCTCTAATGCCCTAAGTGTTCATATATACTAAGGATGACCGAGGAAGACATGCCACTCAGGTTGCATAACACTTGTACGGTCAAGTACCCTCATTTGTATGATAGGATACTTGATTTCACACTGAGCCCCATGTGAGTGTTTGTGATGATATTCTCTCTTTCTCTATAATATTTAGCCCTAGAGTAGACTAAGTAGTACCTAAAAGAATATTAGTTCCTTTGATGATGGTGTTAACTCTATTACATTTTGGATGTCATGTATTCTTCATGTTTTATTTGAGTGTATACCCTTCTCTCACTGTGTATTGTGTGTGTGTGTGTTTCGGCATTGTGACTCTCATAGCATAATGGGGCGAGCTTATGGGTATCACATGGTCACGTGGCATGGTAACCACTATTGGGATTCAAAGGTTTGTGGATTGAGATGCATCATGATACCATATTCAACCTAGTTTAATTCATGAAATTAGATACTTTCCTTTCATGCAGATTGGAATATTCATGATAATGGACCTCTCATTGTGACATGATGTAATTTTTGGTGATGGAAAAAAGTATTGGTCTAATTACATGTCTTGGTGTTGAAATTGAGCATTATTTTTTGTTTCATTATTATACTATGCAAAGATTAAAATTAACTTAGGAATCTCTATTAGTGTTTAAAATGAATTTAGATGCCTTATTTCCAAGTTCGGTGGGCAGGTATTGCACCTAGGTGGCCCTATCTCACTCAAAATTGACTTGAAGTGTTTAGAACTCAACTAATTCTACTTGGGAATCCTTATACCCAGTAGGGTTCCTAGTTGCATAGTGGGGTGGCCTAGTTTTGTAGGCTTAAAACTCAAAATTTTGGTTAACATTGTTGGGGCAACCTTGTCTTTTACTTGGGCTGCTTTGTTCCCCATAAAAAAAATAAAATGTTAATCCTCTCTACAATAGATAGCCAATGGTTTTTCTAGCCCAACTCCACTAAAAAATAATTTTTCCACCTTGTATATATTTTCATTTTGTTTATTTTAGTTATCTAAACCTTCAAAAAATAGTCAAATTATCTTTATATTAGAACTTGATCTTTCCTCTAGTTTTCAAGACCTCATATGGAAAAAACATGTAAATGAAAGGTTTTCATTATGGTTTTGGGAGTCTATTAGTACATTGATCTAGTTCTCAAGAGTCATCATAGAGGAATTGTGTTATCTTTTGTATTATTTTTTGGGTGTTATTTTGAAGTTATTTGGTTGTCAAACCTAAGGTTAGGGGGATTTTTCTTCTAGTCTTTTGAAGACTTGGGAAGGTTGAATTCCTTCCTAGTTAGTCTTGTTAGTATTCATAACATTCCTAATAAATCAGGGGGTCTTTTGTGGATATAGTATTTTTCTTGTGCGATGTCATGTTACGATGAGACATCATGTGTTGACTTAATGTGCCCTAGTTGCACTAATATTCCATAAGTGTTATAACTTATACTTTAGAAAGAATTTATCCTATGTATTTTGATCTAATATTCCATGGGTTCCATGGTAGGGCATTAAATTAGAACCTTGTTCCATTCACCCAAGTCCACTTTCATTGTGTCCATATTTCAAAATCATTTTGAAACCATAATTGGTATTAGTTTTCCATGTTCCATATTAAATTAATATTTTTTCTAGATTTGTTGTGTATATTTTTACATCGAAAAGGAAGGATCGTATAAATTACTATCCTTTTCAAAATGAGATGTATATCCATATATTGGATAATAAGTAGAAAAATTCATAGACTATGGATTGGTTCTTGCATGAGAATTTTCATCCTTGTTCAATATAGGAATTTCAATGTTAGAAAGGTCAACCTTATCTTCACTAGGTAAATAAGGGGTAAAATTTAAGGAGTCATAATCATCACCAAGATATGTATTTCAATTATACAACATAACATCATTAATAGAAGGTGATGAATATTTTTGTAAATATGGTGTAGAAGAAGGTACAAAATTGTGAAGAGACTAAGAAGTCTTTGCATGACTTGATTTAGCCTATTGAAAGTATTGAAAGGGTAAAGATTTTAACTTTCTTGTGAATATTCTACCATTATAAATGAATCTAATAGATTGATGCAGGGTAGAAAGTGTTGCACCCATGGCATGAATCTATATTATTCCAAAAAGGATATTGAAAGAAAGACCCCTTGATATGCCATGAACCACAATAGGTAGTGTAATAGGGCCTAACATAATAGGCAATGCAATAGTTACTAGAGTATGGTGAATCACATTATCAAAACCTTTAATGGTATAATTAGATAGAGAAATAAAATAAGCTGCATCAAAATTTATATAATTAAGGAGGTTTAAAATAGAGGAATTGGAACTAAAACCATTATCAATAAAGGTTCACTCAATCCCATTTGTGTTTATAATAACAATCATCATGAAAGGGTCGCTTTTCTTCTAAATTTTCAAGAGAAGGGAGTTTAGATTGATGGAAAAATATCAATTGTATTTAAATGAATAAACCGAAGAATAGTGGTCACATTAGTGGGCTTCATAAAAGATGGAGTGGATATTTTTTGCAAGGCCTACTTAAGGATACTATGATGATAAGGTGAAGTTTGTATTAGGTTGAAATCTTGATGAGGAGGAGGTGGAAGAATATGATTTGATGGAGGAAGAGAAAGGGGTATAAGAGTAATATATTTATTTTATGAAGTATTCTAGGTGTTGGCTAATGCATGCTAATTAGTATCCACATGTATATTATACTTAAAGATTGAGAAATATAAGTGAAGTAATTAGAAGGTCAAGAATGAATAGTGATTATAGGATGAGAAGTTGGGAGTTGATTAGGGATCCCATGCAAGATAATTTTAGGAGTTGAAATTAAAAAACAAATACACTTATTAAGCTTCACCCTTGTAAGTGGAATACCTTTATCTATAATTACTATATTAATTAAGTTATTTTCTTCAATAAGAAATTTGTTGAACAAGACAATTGAGAGGGGCGCTGAATCAGTTGTAATGATTTTTAACCTTTAAAAATTTCACCAGAAGTTAGATCAATATACATTCACAAAACCTTTACTTTGTTAATGTGGTGGATCATCAAGTGTAGAAACAAAAACTGGGAGTAATAACACCATGCAAACAATAACATCATATTTATGTGCAAAACCTAATGAAGGAAAAACCGCAGTGAGGATTAACTCACAATATAAAGAATTCCAAAACTAAATGCAAAGGCTCACTGCTGGAAAGGCTTACTTCCATAAAGGATCACTACCAAGATAGGACACACTATCTAACAAGGGATTACTATCAGAGGGATCACTGCCATAGAATTACAAAGAAGATAGAAGAGGATTGTCACAGAGAGAAAACTATCTCAATGCAATAGGAAATTCCACCACAATTTTCTCACACACACTTGCAATCTCACATGAAAGATGTCAGATGCCTTCATCTCATTTCCTTTGGAACCCTAACATGAAATTCATACTGCCCTACTCAAATTCACATCTCACATACATTTAACTCGCATCTATCTTTCATCTATCTTATCTTTCACCAACATCTCAACTTGTACTTATATCTTCAACCTTGAAACCCATCCAAGGTTGGCCATACACCATTTGCATTTGAAAATTTAAATTAGTTCAATGCCTAAATATTCTACAATGGAATTATAATGAGGGAGACCCAAACATATACTTAATGAGGACCTAAATAAGTCTTGAAACACACCTCAACAGGCTTCCATGAACTTTGTGAGTAGTGTTTAACACAAGTTTGACCAATACTAGTGTAAAAAACATAAAACAATTAAGTACAAACATCCTTAACATGATCCAATCCTTCTAGACAAAAAATTTCACTTGAACACAACCTCATCAACTTACTCTTAGAACCATAAGTCATGAAACTAAAATATGGAGAAATTTGGAGCAACTACATTTCTCCCAAACCATAGTGAGAAACACCAAAATGCATAGTTCCCATACCAGTGAAGATATCTCACACTATACAATGATCTAGAGGCCCAAATTTTGGATATAACAACTACCAATAGCCATGAACAATACCTCAAATCTGTACAAGCATAGCAACAATACGAAGGACATCATGGAGAATACATTGAATACTTGTAGACCTTATTTATTACAATTTTTTTAATATCCTTGACATATACAATCAATAACCAACTTCCATGACATAGTTGACATCAACGACAATAGAAACCAGTTGACATCAATGAAACCATAATGATACTTGCAACAATCTTCCCCTTTTTCATTGATGGAAAGACATGTGAAAAACCATCAATGACAACACAATAGATCTGAACACATTTTCTCATGATTTCTTTCTTTTACTTTCTCTCTAACTGTGTAGATAGAATTTTTCACATGATTCTTTCTCCCCATTTGACATCAATGGAAAAGAAAAAAGATATTTTACATTGTTCTCCCCCTTTGAAATCAAGAACATTACTAGTATTGAATACTCCCCCTTAGGAGTACACCTAGTCAACTCCACAATGAGAACATGAGACACTACCAACTCCCCTTGAGAGGTGGCCACCAAACATCAGTCTATAAAGAAGATAGATCCACTGGAATGATGCATTTCCACATGCATCTAGTTCAAAAAAGGAGGGGAAATAACCCCTAACTTCTCCTAGAGATACTCAAAAGTATCTTTAGGAAGTGCCTTAGTAAATATATAAGCAATATGATCCTTCATAGGTACATACTCAAGCATCACTTCATTCTCCATGACCTTTTCTCTCAAAAAGTGATACCTTATTCATATATTCTTTGTCCTTGAGTACATCATTGGGTTCTTTGAAATGTTGATTATACTTGTATTATCACATAAAATAGAGATGGGATCATCATACATTACTCTGATATCCTTCAAGGTCTATCTCATCCACAAAACTTGTGTGTAGCAAGATGTTGCAACAACATACTCATCTTCAATAGTGGAGAAGGAAATTGAATCTTTCTTTTTGCTTAACCATGACACCAATATGCAACCAAGAAAGAATACACCACCACTTGTACTTTTTCTATCATCAACACAACCTACCCAATCCGCATCTATATAAGCACTTAGTGTAAAATTAGTATCCCTAGGATACCATAAGCCATAATTCAAAGTGCAATTTTGATATCTGATTTTCCTTTTAACAACTACAACATGTGTTTCTTTAGGATCCTCTTGAAATCTAGCCACAAGACAAACTACATGCATGATATCTGGTCTGGTAACAGTTAAATACAGTAGTCCTCCAATCATTGATTTGTATTTGCTCTGATCAACCTTAGGTGAATCATCATCTTTACTCAATTTTCATCTAGTTATCATAGGAGTGCATACTGGTTTGGAACCATCCATCCCAAACTTCTTCAACATTTCTTTTACATACTTTTACTGTGAAATAAAAATCACTAGTTTTTGTTTGATTAATTTGCATCCCAAGAAAGAAATTCATCTCACTAAACATAGAAATCTCAAACTCTTTTTGCATTTATTTAGCAAACATTTTTCACATTGTTTAATTTCCTCCAAAGATAATACCATCAACATTTACAACTACTATCAATATTTATCATTTTCAATTTTGAAATAAAGATTGCTATCTATAGTACCTTTGTTGAAACCTTGCTAAATCAAATCTATGTCCAACCTTGCATACCAAGCTCTAGGAGATTGCATCAATCCATATAAAGCCTTCTTTAATCTATAGATCATATCTGATTAATCTAACAACTGAAATCCTTTCGATTGTTCCATGTAGACTTCTTCCAACTCACCATTCAAAAATGATGACTTCACATCCATCTAATAAAATTTAAAGTCCTTATGAGTAGAAAATTCCAAAAACATTCTGATACCTTCCATCCTAGTCATCAGAGCAAATGTCTCTTGAAAATATATGCCTTCTACTTGTGAGTAACCCTTACACACAAGCCTTGCTCTAATTTCTAAACACTTGTCCATTCTCATTCAGCTTGTTTCTGAATACCCATTTTGATCCAATTATGTTTCTATTTGTCAGTCTAGGAACCAATACTAGGTTTGATTTTTCTCAATTTGCATAAGTTCTTCTTCCATTGCTCTCATCCAATGCTCATCTTTACATGCTTTACTTACTATATTAGGTTCAACTATATAAAGTAAACATAGATATATTTCAATACGAACAACAACTCTACTTCTTGTTTATGCTCCTTTTCTCTTGTCTCCAATGAATTTTTCTTCGGAATGATTATTTTTTACATATTTAGGTGTCTTTGTGGACACCACAAGAGCTTCTCCTTCTTCATTCCACTTTTCTTGTTCTTCAGCAACTTCTTCTACTTCTTTGCAATTAGGTTCATTTGATACATATCCATCAACTTCAATTGAATTCTTTAATGCTTCATCAACCTTGATATTTGTGCTTTCTACAACCTTTCTTTTCCTTTTATTGAAACATCTTTAAGATTTGATTCTAGTAGAGTATCCAAGGGAAACACCCTCATCGTATCTTGCATCAAACTTTCCTCTAGATCATCTACATCTCTTCGGATATAACATTTTCTTCCTAATACTTTGAAGTACTTTACAGTAGGAATTTTTTCATACCACAACTCATAAGGAGTCTTAGTGCTATTAGATTTTGTTTGAACTCGATTAAAGACATAAAAATTAGTGTGAATTTCTTCTCTCCAATAAACTTTTGGTAGACCTACCTCAGTGATCATCATTCTAGCAACTTCTTCAATCATTTTATTCTTTCTTTCAACAACTCCATTTTGTTGAGGAGTTCCAAGAGAAAAAGGTTTCCTTTTACTCCATGAACTTCAAAAAACATGTTAAACTCATTGGAGGTGAATTCTCCACCTTTTTCAAACCTTAAGAATTTTATTTTCATGTCCATTTCATTTTCAACCATTGCTTTGAATGCTTTGAATTTGTCTAATGCATAAGATTTCTCTCTAAGAAAACTAACCCATGTCATTCTAGAGTAATCATCAATCAAAAGCATAAAATACCTATCACCTTATAGACTTATTACCCTTGTAGGACCACAAAGATATGTATAAATAAAATATAGTAATCTAGTAGTAGATTGTTCCTTTGACTTGAAGTTGTTTCTTGCTTGCTTTCCAAACTGACAATCTTTAAAAATAACATTAACGGGTTTTGTGATTTTTTGGTAGATCTCTTACAGATTGTACTGCACTAATTCTCACCATATTGTCAAAATTCATATGACACATCCTCTAGTGCCATAACCAACTATCATTAATTTGAGACATAAAGTAGTGTCCACTTGCACCCTTAAGTTGATAAATATTTCCTTCAGACTTCTTTCCAGCAACAAAAATGGTTCTAAGTCCTTTCATTATTTCACAATTCTCATCCTTGAACACAAGATTTTATCCTTTACTACACATTTGTCCAACACTCACAATATTATGCCTTATGCTAAACAGGTGGGTATGTGTAGGATCATGATGGGTGAAAAAGTGGCGACATGATGGGTATGTGTAGGGTATGTGGCTTTTTTACCCAAAATTGATGAAATGAAAAGGGTTTTTAAAGGAGATTCTCAATTTTCCACCAATATAAATTATGCTTTACTTTTAATTTAATAAATAATTATTATTCATTTTCTATTTGAATTACGACTAAAGTCCTGATTGATAGGATGATTGAAAAACATCTATAGCTTTCAAAGGGTATGACATTTTTAGAATCCAAAACATGCATCGCATTCTATGCTTCACATACTTTAACATTAAAAAAAAATGAATTTCATTAAGTTTTTACCAAGTTAAGGTGGTCAGGCATACAAATTTTTATATTTTTTAAAAGTTGTAGTAAAAAAATCATAATTAAATATTTACTTGGAAAAAAATTACAAAACAATATGCATCACATCGAGACATGAGTTCTATACTTATATCTAAAATATTATAAAAAAATATTATCATTTTATTGTGGTTAGGGTGGTCAAAGACACCTACTTATTTTTTCCCTAAAATTTAAGTACTACTACATTGAAATTTCAAATTTTCACCAACTAGATTTTTTTAAATAAACCTTGTAGTTTAGAAACTACATTCAATTTGCTACAAATTCTATTCTTACATATTTTTGAAATAATATATATAACTTATTCAAATTTTTACGTCAAGTTGCCTAACTTTGATTTTTCTAAATTTTTTGCCACTTAAGGGCCTATTTTTTCCATGATGATCCTGCACATACCCAGGTGCAGGACAAATGAGAGGGGGGGTGTGAATCAATTGTCACACAAATTCAAACTTAAAAATTTATCACTTATCAAATCTTCAATCACACTATTCTGTTATTAAATATGAGAATGAAACACATATAACATAAAGCAAATCAACACAATGAACACCAAATCTTTATATGGAAAACCATATAAGGGAAAAACCATGGTGAGGGTTAACTCACAATATAAAGATTAGAAAACAAAGGCTCACTTCCAAGGGCTCATTGCCCAAAAGAGGACTCACTATCCAAAAACAAAGGCTCACTGGCCAAAAGAGGGCTCATTGTCCAAATACAAAGGCTCACTGCCTACAGAAAGGACTCACTGTCCAATAGGGAGGTTCACTGCCTACAAATACAAAAGAGAACAAAAGATCCACCACTGCTATTAAAGCACATTCACAGGATTACTGAAACCCTTGTCTCACTGTCTTCAACACAACTCACACACATTTATGCTCTTATGATTTGTGGAAAACTTTTGTCACTTTGCATCACACTGTCATACAACTGTTCACAATTTGACTTGATTTTATACCATCCTCAGCCTTAGAAACGTTTACCAAGATCGGCCACAAAACAATGTTTCATAAATTTAAATTAGGTCGGTAACTCTAAATTCCCATAGTGAAAAGGAATAAGAGTGGACCAATAAAAATATGAAAATAATATTCTTGAATATTCTACATGCTTCCTCAATTAAATTTTATTCTTCGAATGAAGTATAAACACTAGGTAAGCCAAACCTAATGAAAACACAAATTATCAATGATGCACATGCTTCACAATAAGAAGATGACATGCGAAAAATGCAACATGCTTCATTATGTACGAGAATACATCTCATAATCTTCTAGATCCATCCGTAGCAAAAAAAATAGGCTTCAAACACTAAACTCCTTTCACCATTCAATCTGGGCTATGCTGACACACACAGAAAAATTAAAACATGATTTTTGGATTACAAAACTGCAAACCTCTTTGCCAAAGCATAGGAAAGATCTTCACGAGACATCTACCAAATTCAGATGATCTGAAACAAAATAGAGAAGAAATGTGGAGCAAACATATTTCTCCCAGTTCACAAAACACTTATACTGCCAATGGAACACACAAACTGGAGGACACAACTTTCATGTACCATCTCACTAGAGACTGAAACTTAGATTATATCATCATCAAATCACCATCAAAATTCCTTTAGATCTGCAAAGGATTAGGATCAACATAGGAGAAATGTAAAGCACATACCAGAGAACGTTCTAAACACACTCAACACTCTAAATTCTCTTCTTTATTTACTTTTCTCCAAATCACTTGGAAACTCACAAATACTACACAACTACAACACCATAAAGATAGCTCCATATGCTCACTACATCTTAGAAGTATCTCAACTATACATGTACAAACATCAACATACTCAAACTATCTTGACATCAATGACAACACCACCAAACCAACTCCTATTTGTAACAATCTCCCCCTTTGTCATTGATGGCAACACATAACCTTTTCTCCCCCTTTGAAATCAATGGAAAAGAACAACTGCTCTGATTACTCCCCCTTAGGAGTACACTCATACTCCAACAATGAAATTATTTTCTACTCCCCCTAGGTATGTGCAAGATCATCATGGAAAAAACAGGCCCTTAAGTGGCAAAAAAATCAGAAAAATCAGAGTTAGGCAACTTGACATAAAAAATTGAATAAGTTATCTATATTATTTCAAAAATATGTAAAAATGAAATCTGTAGCAAATTGAATCTAGTTTCTAAATACTACATTTATTTAAAAAAAAAATCTATTTGGTGAAAATTTGAAATTTCAATGGAGTAGTACTTAAATTTCAGGGAAAAAATAAGTAGGTGTCTGTTTGAGCACCCTAACCACAATAAAATGATAATATTTTTTTATAATATTTTAGATATAAGTAGAGGACTCATGTCCGGATGTGATGCATATTTTTTGTAATTTTTTCCAAGTAAATAATTAATTATGAATTTTTTATTACAACTTTTAAAAAATATAAAAGCTTGTATGTCCGACCACCTTAACTTGGTCAAAACTTAATGAAATTCATTTTTTTTTTAATCCTATAGTTTGTGAAGCATAGAATGTGATGCATATTTTGGATTCAAAAAATGTGATACTGTTTAAAAGTTATAGATGTTTTTCAATCAGCCTATCAATTAGGACTTAAGTCACAATTCAAATAGAAAATGAATAATAATTAGTTATTAAATTCAAAGTAAAGCATAATTTATATTGGTGGAAAGCTGAAAATCTCCTTTAAAATCTCTTTTCATTTCATCAATTTTGGGTAAAAAAAAATTCATCAACCACATACCCTACACATACCCATCATGATCCTACACATACCCCACTGCGTTGTAAACACATCAATCAGTCCAGGTAAATGAAGAATTTGTGAATTCACTAGACTGATGCACCTTCATGTGGACCTAGTTAGGAGGGCCAACAACCCCCAACCTCTCCCTAAAATGCTCAAAAGTATCCTTTGTAAGAGCCTTAGTAAATATGTTTGTAATTTGTTCCTTTGTTGTTACATACTCCAATCTGGCCTCATTCTCCAACACTTTCTCTCCCAAAAAATGATACTTGATAGATATGTGCTTCATTCTTGAATGCATAACCGGGTTCTTCAAAATGTTTATTGCACTTGTATTGTCACAGAAGATAGAGATAGGTTCATCACATACTACACCAATATCTTTTAGATTTTTCTTCATCCACAAAACTTGTGTGTATCAAGATGTTGCGGCAATATACTCTACCTCTACAATAGATAAAGAAACCAAGTCTTGCTTCTTACTTAGCCATGAAACCAATCTTCTACCAAGAAAGAAAGCACCACTACTGGTACTCTTCTGGTCATCTACACTTCCAACCCAATCAATATCTGTATAAGCACTCAAGGTAAAGTCATTACTCTTAGGATACCATAGTCCATAATCTAGTTTTCCCTTAAGATATCTAGTCCATAAGATGTACTTCTCTAGGATATGCTTGAAATCTAGCAACTAAACACACTGCATGCATAATATCTAGTCTGGTAGTAGTGAGATACAATAGTCCACCAATCATGGATCTGTATTTGCTCTGATCAGTCTTAGAAGATTCATCATCCTTGCTCAGCTTACATCCGGTTACCATAGGAGTACAAACCAGTTTAGAATCTTCCATCACAAATGTTTTCAACAATTATTTTACATACTTAGACTGTGAAATGAAAATCCCTTTATCAATTTGATTCACTTGTAGACCAAGAAAGAAATTTAATTCACCAATCATAGACATCTCAAATTCTTTCTGTATTTCTTCAACAAACTTTTTTACACATGCCTTCATTTCCTCCAAAAATGATATCATCAACATAAACAACTACAATCAACATCTTATTACCTTGCACTTTGAAGTAAAGATTAATGTTAGCAAAACCTTTGTTGAATCCTTTCTTTGCTAGATATTTTTCCAGTCTTGCATACCAAGCTCTGGGAGCTTGCTTCAATCAATACAATGATTTCTTTACTTTACAAACCATGTATGGTTTGTCAGACATCTGAAACCCTTTAGGTTGCTCCATGTACACTTCTTCCTCCAACTCACCATTCAGAAAAGTTGACTTAGCACTCATCTGATATACTTTGAAGTCTTTGTGTGCAGAAAACACCAAAAACATTCTAATAGCTTTGATTCTGGCCACAGGGGAAAATTTATCCTCAAAATCTATGCCTTCAACTTTTGAATATCCTTTGCATACCAATCTTTCTTTATTCCTCACTACTTCTCCATTTTCATTTAGTTTGTTTCAGAACACCCATTTTAAGCCAATCACATTATTGTTCACAAGTCTAGGGACTAGTTCCCATGTCTTATTCTTCTCTATCTTCTGCAATTCCTCTTTCATAGCTCTCATCCAACTTTCATCTTCACATGCTTCTTTTACAAATTTAGGTTATATTTTGAGAGTAAACAAAAATTTTCCTCAGTTGCAACTCTACTTCTTGTCTTTACTCCTACACTCTTGTCTCCAATTATCTAATCTTTTAGATGATTCTCCTATACATATTTAGGAGTCCTAACAACAATTTCTAGTTCATTCTCTTATTCCTCTTCTTCTTTTTCTTCTTCTTCTTCCTTCTCCTTATTTTCTTTAGGTATATGTTCGTAGATAGGATCATCAGGTTCAACTTCACTTATCTCAATAGGTTTGTGTATGTCTTCATCAACTTTCACATTAGCACTTTCAATAATCTTCCTCAACCTTTTGTTAAAGCATCTGTATGTCTTGCTAGTGGTAGAGTATCCAAGAAATGTTCCTTCATCACATCTAGCATCAAACTTTCCAAGATTTTCATCATCTCTTTTAATATAGAATCTACTTCCAAACACCTTAAAATACTTCATTGTAGGAGTCTTACCAGTCCATAACTCAAAAGGTGTCTTTGTGTTGTTGTGCTTGATCTAAACTCTATTAAGAACATAAAAAATAGTATGTATCGCTTCTCTCCAATATACATCTAGTACATTAGATTCTTTCATCATAGTTCTAGCAGCTTCCTGTACTGTCTTGTTTTTCCTTTCAACTACTCCATTCTGTTGTGGGGTTCTCAGAGAAGAATATTGTATTTTTATGCCATGCTTCTCACAAAATGTATTAAATTCACTAGAAGTGAATTCACCACCTCTATCTAATCTTAAACATTTGATTTTCAAATTTACTTCATTTTCCACTCTTGCTTTGAATACCTTAAACCTATCCGGGGCCTGATTCTTTTCTCTGAGAAATGCAATGGGTTCCATGTCATCCGAGTGTAATCATCAATAAGCAACATGAAATATCTATCACCATTCAAGCTTCCAGTCTTAGTTGGACCACAGAGATCAGTATGTACCAACTCCAGCATAATAGTAGTAAAATATTCTTTTCCATTAAAGCTACATCTTGTATGCTTGCCCAGTTGATAACTTCTATAGATAACATTAGCAGGTCTTGTGATTGTAGGAAGTCCTCAAACTATTTCCCTTTTACTAATCTTGGCCAAGTTATCAAAGTTCACATGTCCCATTCTTTGGTGCCATAACCAATTTTCACTAATCTGAGATACAAGACAATGACCCTCAACTCCTTTCAGTTGATAGATGTTTCTGTGAGTTCTTCTTCTAGCAGCAATCATATCTCCATTTCTAGATCCTTTCCTGATTTCATAGGTATTGTTCTGAAACACAAGCTTAAATCCATTTCTACACATTTGACCAACACTCAAAATATTATGCCTCAAACCCTTCATATAATATACATCATCAGTGCTATGCACTCCATCAAAACTAATTGAACCTTTACCATAGATCTTAGCTCCTGAATCATCACTGAACATGACTAAACCACCATCATATTTTTTAAATTTAGTAAACTTACTCTTATCTCTGGTCATGTGATTTGAACATCCACTATCAATTACCTAGTAGTCTTCATTCTGTTTTGCATGAAATGCGGTAACTAAACTACCTTCCATCCTATTCTTCTCAAATTATGGAGCCCTTTTTCTTACACACTTTCTAGGGTTAGTGGATACAAATTTATTTTAGAACCAAAGCGAAGAATAAGCATTCACTATCATCAACCTCATTTTGAGATTCATCATCAGAAATACTTGCCTCTTCCTTAACATAGTACAAATTATTATACCTTTTATCCTTCCTATCCTTATCCTTATAATCCTTTTTTTTCTTATGTGCAACCCTATTCAGACATCTTGAAGCATAATGACCAATATTACCACAACTAAAGAATTTAAAGGGAAACATACCTTTATACTTTCTGGTACCTTTCTTCAACTTCCTGGTGAAGTTGGCTTCTAACTCATCAACATCGTTGCTATCCGGTTCCTCCTCAATCTTGATTTCCTTAAATGTGGTTTATGTATTTTCTTCTATCTTGTCATATTTCTAGAACTTTCTTCATTCAATGCTTGCAAGGTACCAAACAAGTGTTCCATGGTGTACTTCTTAGGGTCATACATTTCTTCAATCACCGAGATCTTATCACTATAGTAGTCCGCTAGGGTGATCAGGATCTTCTCTATTATGTATTCATCTACTAGCTTTCCTCCTTGATTTCTAACCTCATTTGTAGTCTATTCAACCCTGTGAAAGAAACTTGTAAATTCTTCACCATCTTCCATTTTTCAGGTTCACAAATCTATGCTTTGTCGCCAGTATCTTTGTCAATTTCACTTTTATATTCCCTTCATACATTTCTTCCAGCTTCTTCCAGACATCATATGTAGTGTCCAATGAATTAACCTTGATTCGCTCATTTTTAGATAAACTACTGCAAATTTCATAGTTCACCCTCTCATTTTCTTCATATGTAGAGATCTCATCTGTAGTATTAACACCACCAGACGGAAGCGTATACTTATTCTCAACAGCCTTCCTGGTCTTGAAACCAAGAGAGATAATATATCCTCTCATATGTCCCTTCCAATCTTTGTAGTCAGTTCCATCAAACATAGGGATTGGCAACTTGTGTGCCATCAAATCTTCCTTAAGCGGTTAAGCTCTACACAAGGAACAACAAGCTTTGATACCAATTATTAAATAGGCGTAGGACAACTGAGAGGGGGTGTTGAATTAGTTGTCACACAAATTCAAACTTAAAACTTTATCACCTATCAAATCTTCAACCACACTATTTTGTTATTAAATATGAGCATGAAAAATAGATAACGAAAAGTAAATCAACACAATGAACACCATATTTTTACGTGGAAAAAACAATAAGGTAAAACCATGGTGAGGGTTAACTCACAATATAAAGATTATAAAACAAAGGCTCACTGCTAAGCGCTCACTACCCAAAAGAGGACTCACTATCCAAATACCAAGGCTCACTACCCAAAAGAGGACTCACTGTCCAAATACAAAGGCTCACTACCTATAGAAAGGACTCACTATCCAATAGGGAGGCTCACTACCTACAGATACAAAAGAGAACAAAAGTTCCACCATGGCAACTAAAGCACATTCATAGGATTATTGAAACCATTGTCTCACTGTCTTCAACACAACTCACACACACACTTCTTCTCTTATGATTTGTGGCACACTTTCATCACTTTGCATCACACTGTCATACAACTCTTCACAATTCGACTTGCTTTTATACCATCCTCAAATTTATAAACATTTACCAAGGTTGGCCACAAAAGAACATTTCATAAATTCAAATTAGGGCGGCAACTCTAAATTCTTGCAGTGGAAATGAATAAGAGTGGACCAATAAAAATATAAAATTAATATTCTTGAATCTTCTACACACTTCCTCAATTAAATTTTATTCTTCAAATGAAGTGTAAACACTAGGTCAGCCAAACCTAATGAAAACACAAATTATCAATGATGCACATGCTTCTGAACAAGAAGATGACAAGAAGACAGTGCAAAACACTTCATTATGCATGATAATACATATCATAATCTTCTAGATACATCTGTAGCAAAAACAACAAGCTTCAAACACTGAACTCCTTTCACCAATTAATCTGGGTTGTGCAGACACACACAAAAATACTGAAACATGATTTTTTGATTACAAAACTCCAAACCTCTTTGCTAGAGCATAGGAAGGACCTTCACAAGAAATCTACCAGATCTGCAAGATTTGAAACAAAAAAGAGGAGAAGTGCAGAGCAAACACATTTCTCCTAGATCATAGAACACTTATACTACCAGTGGAACACACAAACCGAAGGACACAACTTTCACGTACCATCTCACTAGAGACTGAAACTCAGACTATATCATCATCAGATCACCATCAACATGCCTTTAGCTCCGCACAGGCATAGGATTGACACAGGAGAAATGTGGAGCACATACCAGAGCATGTTCTGAACACACTCAACACTTTGACTTCTCTTCTTTATTTAATTTTCTCAAAAGCACTTGGAAACTCACAAATACTACACAACTACAACACCATAAAGATAGCTCCATGTACTCACTACATCTCAGAAGTATCTCACCTATACATGTACAAACATCATCATACTGAACTGTGTAGACATCAATGACAACATCAATGACAACACCACCAAACTAGCTCATATTTGTAACACCTTAAACCCTTAACATAGTAGACATCATTAGTATTATGATTGCCATAAAAAATAACTGAACCTATCGCACAAATCCTAGCACCAGTATCATCTCCAAACTTAAATAAGCCTCCATCATATTTTTAAAGTTTAACAAACTTACTTTTGTCACTAGTCATGCGATGTGAACAACCACTATCAACAACCCAGTAGTTCTTTTCTAGTTTAGCATGAAGAGTAGAGATCACAATACCTTCAACTTTATTTGGAGCACTTTACTTCACATATCTTTCAATATTAACAAAATTAGATTCATCTGTTATAGCCAAGAATAAGCATTCATTATCATCAAAATCTCCATAATTAGACTCATCATCAGAAATACCAACATCTTCATTACATAATATGCTCCCTTGATCATCTTTCCTTTGTTTTATTTTCCTTCTCTATGTTTATTCCTCTTAGCTCTTTTAGGACATCTTAAAGCATAATGACCTATTACCCCACAACTAAAACATTAGAAAGGTAACTTACCTTGATACTTACCGAAGCCCTTTTTCACTCTTCTTGCAAAGTTAGCTTCCACTAATTCATTGAAGTTTTCTTCATCTAGATCTTCAAATTTTGTAGCCTTGAAAGCATTCTTTGTCTTAGATCATTTCTCGCGCTAGGGTTTCTCATTTCAAATGAGGTTAGAGTACCCAACAATTGATCTTTAGTATAGATCTTATAATCTACAAATTCCTCAATAGCAGATACCTTTTCACTATATGCGTTAGGGAGAGTTTTGCGAATCTTCTTTACTCTCATGGATTCCTCCACTTGTGCACCAAGTCCTCACATTCCACCTACTAGATCATCCACTCTTTGTACATAGGCTTTAATGTTCTCATCTTTAGTCATTTGTAGGATCCCGAATTGTGCCTCCAAGTTTTGCAACTTTTCTTCTTTAACCTTTTCATCTCCTTCATGAATCTTTTCCAATGCATCCCAAACATCTTTAGTAGTCTTTAGATTCATAGCTTTAACTAATTCAAAATGTGAAAGACTATTCTTCAAAACATTTTTTTCCTTATTGTTTGCTTCATGTGCCTTGATCTCATCAACAATACTCAAACCATTAGCAGGAGCAAAGTATGGAGTCTTATAATCCTTCTCAACATCATATCCATAGTATTTTAGATATCTTTCCATCTTCATCTTCTAGAAAGTATTTTTAGTGCCATCGAACTTAGGGCACTCAATAACTATCTTGTTCACCATCCTGAACCTTCGTTAAGTGGTTAAGCTCTTTCAAGGAACCAAGATATGATACCAATTATTAAACAAGACAACTGAGATGGGGGTGAATTAGTTGCAGCAATTTTTAACCTTTAAAACTTTCACTAGAAGTTAGATCAATAAGCATTCACAAAACCTTTACTCTGTTAATTTTTTGAATCATTAAGTGCAAAAATAGAAATTAAAAGTAATAACACCATGCACACAATAACACTAGATTTACATAGAAAACCCAATGAGGAAAAAACCACAATAAGGATTAACTGACAATATAAGAAATTCCAAAATCGAATACAAAGGCTCATTGCCAAAAAGGCTTACTGCTAGAAAGGCTCACTACTAAGACATGAGACACTATCCAACAAGGGCTTACTATCAGAGGGCTCACTGCCATATAATTACAAGGAAGAAAGAAGAGGATTGTCACAAAGAGAAAACTACTTCAATGCAATAGGAAATTCCACCACAATTTGCTCACACACACATACAGTTTCACATGAAAGATGTCAGATGCCTTCAACTCACTGTCTTCAGAACCCTAAGATGAAATTTGTACTACACTACTCAAATCCACATCTCACATACATAGCTTGCATTTATCTTTCATCTATCTTATCTTTTACCAACATCTCAACTTTTACTTATACCATCTTCAACCTTGAAACCCATCTGAGGTCAACCATACACCATTTGCGTTTACAAATTTATATTAGGTCGGTGCCAAACATTCTATAGTGGAATTAGAATCAGGGCCACCCAAACATATACTTAATGAGGACCTAAATAAGTCCCAACATGCCTCAACACACTTCCATGAACTTCATGAGTAGTGTTTAACACAAGGTTGACCAACACTAGTGTAAAACACATAAAAAGATTAAGCACAAGCATCCTTAACATGATCCAATCCTTCCAGACAAGAAATTTCACTTGAACACAACCTCATCAACTTATTCATAGAATCACAAGTCATGAAACCAAAATACAAAGAAATCTAGAGCAACTACATTTCTCTTGGACCATAGCCAGACACACCAAAATGCACAATTCACATATTGGTGAAGATATCTCGCATTGTACAATGATCCAGAAGGTCAAATTATGGATATAGCAACTACCAATAGCCATGAACAATACCTCAGATATGTACAAGCATAGCAACAATACATAGCACATCCCGAAGCACACACTGAATACCTGTAGACCTTTTTTATTACAATTTTCTTAATATTCTTGACATATACAATCAATAACCAACTTCCATGACATAGTGGAAATCAATGAAAACAACAATCAATTGACATCAATGACAACACCTTCATACTTGCAACAAAAGTATGATGTAGGAGAAGAATTAAAAATACTATGGTTAGCATTTATCCAAATAAGATCCAATGCGAGGTTAGAGTCTTCACCCAACAAGGCTTCATCACTAGAGGGGAGAGCATTATCATGAAGAGTAGGTAAAGAAATGTCATCTTATTATCAATGATTTCATTTTCATCCTCTAAAATTTATTTAGAAGTATGAGGTATTTCAAGGGAGAGATCTAATAAAAATTGATAGAAAAAAGTAAGTCATTTTCACATACTTCTAATAAAATATCTTGAACTTTCTAAGAAAAGTTAGAAAATGATTTAAAGAATGAAGAAAGGAAGTGAAAAGACACTACTATCTTTACTATCTTTAAAGTTAATTTATTTTATTGTAGAATTACTTTAGTTACTACATATTTTATTTATTTTGAAGTGAGAGTCTTAATATTTAAAAAAAAAAAAAACACAACATGATATAATTATAAGAATTTATAAAAGATGTGAATAATTTAAATGGTGGCTTTTAAAAATCATGAAAACTTTTAGAAATAAACAAATTACCAGACCATAAGCTACACAACTATCAACAATCTATAAATGTGATAGACATGTGCAAAGACTTTTTGTAGAAACATTAACTTATGACATACTATGCACATGCATGTAATGAATTAATTTAAGTGGTAGCTATTTAAATTCATGAAAACTTTTAGAAAGTAAACAACTTAGCTATGAGTATAAGCTACACAACTGTTAATAATTTGTAAATGCCATAGACATGTACAAAGACTTTTTTTGAAAACTTTTAAAAATAAACAACTTAGTTATGAGTATAAGCTACACAACTATCAATAATCTGTAAATGTCGTAGACATGTACATAGACTTTGTGTAGAAATAATAATTTATGACACATTATGCATAAGCATGTAACCAATTAATTTAAGTGGTAATTTTTTTAATTCATGATTTTTTTAGAAATAGATAATTTAATTATGAAGTCATGAGCTACAAAACTATCCATAATCCTTGATGTAATAGACAAATGCAAAAACTTTCTGTGAAAAAATGTTTATGAAAACTTTACACAAATGTATAATTAATTTAAAAGATGGATTTTTAAACCAATTAAAACTTTATACATAAATAGCGTAATTATGAGGCTAGAACTAAGCAGATGTCAACAACGCATAGATGTAATAGATATATGGAAAGACTTTTGTCAACAATCCATAAATGTAATAGGGTTCTAGAAAAATTCATCGCCCAAAAATTCACCATCAGCAATTCACCCCCAACAATTTACCGTTAGAAATTCATCGCCGTGACATATTCATCACATATACAATTCACCTCCAGCAATTCATTGCCATGCTATATTCACCACATATGCGTTTTTCAATATTTAAGTGCCCAAGAGCACCCAAATATATATTTTCCAATATTTAAGTGGTCAAGAGCACCAAAAAAAAAAAAGTACAGAGATTTTGTTGAACGCTTAAAAAAGCTATATGCAATAAATTTACCACAGCGATGAATTGCTGGTGGTGAATTGTATACACGATGAACATGTCGCGACGATGAATTACTGTGATGAATTGCTGACGATGAATTTACCTGAACCCATCTAATAGATATGTGCTAAGACTTTTTTGTGGAAAAACTAGTCTACCACAGACTCTGCACTAGCATGTAATAAATTAATTTATGAAATATTAAAACTGTGTACGCCCACACGATCTTCAATGATCTCATGGTTCACTATTTCGTATTTTATTACATATGCTTTTAATATAATATAGCCATATCAGATTGATTCCTTTTACATAGAATCCCCATGGAATTACTAGTAACACTCATACAGTGTGATATTTACCCTTAGACGGAAATAAACTTCCCCCTCGTACGCATCGGTGTCGATAGTTGCGATTCCTCTGGCCATTAAGAAATCTCCAGTACCACCCACAACAGATATATCTCTGTATTTCACCAGAATGGGATCTGCTCCATTGAAAGTAATGGTGCCCTTATAATCTGTTGAGTTCAGGACAAATGTGAACCCAAGCCAGGCACTGAATGTATTCTTCATGTCATAGAAGTAAAAGCCCTGAGCTCTTCCCACTGGAGGAGAGTGCAGATTGTTATCCAAAGTGATAGGATCATCAAATACAGCAAGATTTCCAAAATGGTTATTGCCAGTCATAATGGTGAGATTAGCCCCTTCAGGGGCTGCAACAAGGGCAGATGTTGCATTATGGGCATTTTTACCATTGTAGATAATATCATGAAAATACAAAACAAGATTCCTACAGGGCTTTGGAAGCTTCTTTTTTTTGCTATGGCAATCTGCACCATTCAACAAAACTGTGGACACCAGAAGCCACAGAAAACAGAAGCTCACAACCCTACCATTCCAGATTGCCATTGTGCAATATATCAGAAATGGTTAAAGAAAAGAGGGCTCTAAACTAGAGAAAGAAGATTCCTAAGACGGTGTGTATTTCAGCTTGCCCTTGAACTCTATATATATAACACTGAGCTGCACAAATTACCTGAGGAGATTTCAAAGGTAACTTTCTCCCAGTCAAGAGTTGGTGGGTGGTTACATCAGCTTGAATTATGAAAGAAACTCTTTCCATTGAATTTTCTAAGAGCCACCCACAGAATGGTCTACAGAATAGTGCCACTTTTGTTCACAAGCGTGTGATTTTGACAAATGAAGTTTCCATATAAGATACTCAAGCCAGCAAATTTTGAACTGGTTGTTCAGACTACTGTTCTTATTTGTTCGTTTGTTTCTCTATTAGCTCGTGTACGAACAATATAAGCTTTCCCAGCTGACCTCTGTAAGCACAAGAGTCAAGCTTGATAAGAAATAAACAAGTCGTGGCTCTAGTGAGTGGGTTGTTGTAAGCTTTCCTTTTCTGAAATGGGGCCTGCGATGATGATAACTGCTGGTCTCCATTAAAAAAACAAAATAAGACTAAGATTCAGTTAAACATATTGTGTGTACTGCAGTGACCAAGTTGCACCTTATTTAAAGGTTATGCGAATATAAGTACTCCGTATTTAACGGAAATAAAAAACCATAGGGTTTTGTCTTTGGATATCTGGGTGTTATGTAATGACAAAGTTACATTTAGTTTTGGGTTTGTTTTCAGAGAGTATTTTGATACCATTACATGGTGAGATCATTCTTATGGTAAGGTTGATTTCTTCTCTCATTCTTGTCAATCTTCATTTACTCTTACCTACACATTTTCCCACATATTTTGACTTCATCTCTATCGTTCATGTATCAATCCCTGCACATTTGTATAATTATTAGCAATGATCTTCCTATGTCTATTCTTGATTTGAAATCCACATTTCCCTTTCTTGGGTCATCTAAGTTGTGCATAGGAGAAATCCCGCATGATGTGGATATGGCTTGAAATTCAAAAATTTTAAGTTCAAATTCTTAGCTCCTACCCTTTCCTTATGGCTATTGGGCATTGACTTGGTACATATTTATGTGACTATTAGTTTTCTTCCTTAATATTTAAAGACATCTATTAGAGCATTAAGTCATTGTTTAATGATATCAATGAATCATCCAAAATCATAGAGCATTAAAGGATTATTGAATAAGAATATTTCAACTTCTTGCATTGAAAATAAAGTACCTATATTAGGATTCATATCCTACATGACTTATATGATTGCTTGTTGTTTTTCAACACTTGTCAAGATCATAAAACTGACCATTCAAGAGGGTGGGTTGAGAATGTGAAACCCATAATTCAACAATCTCCTTAGGATATTTTACTATATTGCAATTCCTTACACTAGAGAAGATAATAGAGATTGGATTGAACTAGGTAATAGGGCCTACATTTTACCAAATGAGATCTACAAGTTACAAAGTAAATCCATGTGACATGGAATTGATCTATACACAAAATAATCTTGAACAAAGTTCTATATCTACACAAAATCCAAGCATAGTGAGCACTCCATGGTTGCAATTTTTCTAAACTAAGGTGAATTATGTTGGAAGTCATCAACATTCATATAACTTCAATCTAAGAGCTAAGTATACCATTCTCTCACATTTAATATTTTGAATTTGCATTTAGTTTAAATATTTACCCAACTCAACTATCTAGGTTAATTGTGTTCTTATTGATTACATTTAGTTAAGTATTTAATTGCATGTATCTTTCCTTTAGTTTTTTTTGTGAAAATTTCTAATTTTACACCTCTATAGAGATTTTATTTAGAGTTTATACCTTAACCAACTTTTATAATTCTAGATCCATACTCTCTAATTGCTATATCATTTTATGGTTTTTCTAAGGTTTATTTTCATATTCATTGGTTATATCTTTCCTCCTAGATTTGTGCTTTATTGTGATCATTTTTTCTCACCTCACTTGCTCTTAGATACCTTAATTAGGCATTCCCTTTTTATATTTGATACATTAATAATTTTTACAATTTAAAATATGAGAGTGATTTATAGTGCATTATCTTTTTATATTTCATTGGAAAGAGCTCGTCATGATTGGAATCTTCCAATGAGATAAAGTGCTCATTTAAAATCTATTATGGCTACCCATTTTAATAATTTTTAAAAAGTTTGTGTTGGGAACCATTTGGATAATCCACAAGACTATAATCATGAGGCCTTATTTGCTAAGCAAGATATCTCACTCACCAAGAAAACATTTATTGATGTATTTACTCAAGTTGAATCCCCTCATCAATTATTGAATATTTTATAAGACATTGGAATAATACCCCTTTGGCACTAATATTTTGCATGATTTTGGCTCCTTACTAGTCCCTTTGTTAATGGTTTACCCTCCCATCTACCTCTTCTTTCAATCCTACCCCTAACACCAACAATCCTATAACCAATTTTTTTACCCCTAATATAACTCTTACCCTCCTCCATTGCTCCTTTTACACCTCCCATTTATTTATTTTCTCAAGATATCTCACCTCCTAACTATATCCCTTTATCATACCTTATTCTAGTGCTTTTTTTAATCTTGAGTGTTCCATTTACATCATATTCTTCTACTCACATAGCCACTAGTGATACAAACTCCATTAATATCTCGTGTACTCTTTCTTGTTCCCAATCTATGACTCATACTATTCTAAAGGGTACAAAATCTATTGAGAGGGTCGGGGTTGAATTAGTAGATCTAAACAATTCTAGAATTCTTAACTTCTACCATAGTTATAAGCATATATGATTCTTCACAACAAACCCCACATAAACAAACAAAATATAATAGAATAAAGCACACAAGATAACACCATATATATATGGAAAACCCAAGATGGGAAAAACAATGCTAAGAATAGCTACTTGGATCTACTACCCAAATCCAACCTCACAATGTAGAAATATACAAGTGAATTTTGCACACTGAAATAGGAACCAACCTACCAGAGACAACAATCCCCTAACATGCTTGTAGACATCAACCTATCAGAGACACCAATCCGCAAATGAAACAATACAATAGGTAGAACACTAGTCCCACCATAATACATGATAAAGCTTACGGATCTTAAAAGTAACTCAACACGTGCCAGAGTTACAACTAACACTCTCCCTCTCTGTATATGATCTTTTGATACTAGAACACTCTCTTTTCTTCACACTTTCTCTTTAGGTTACACCGTTTAGACATTTTTTCTTCATTCTAGTATAATTATGCTTCACATGCTATACTCAAGTCACATTACATACATTTGAACATTTGAAATACATACATGGCATTGCATTAACACTCTTATATAATGTCAACTAGGGATCTACAAATAGCCAAGACAACATAAGGTGGACCTAAATTCAATTTACATGAAGTGTGTAATAGTTCGGTCCAATTTCAAATTCATTGCCACCAATAGAACATGATGTCATTGTTGGAAAAACAAGGATAGACAATTGAGAGGGGGGGTGAATCAGTTTTCATAGAATATTTGAACTTTTCAAACTTAACTTAACTTAATCTTAGATCTGATGAATAAACAGTAAACCACAAATAATCAACACATTAGAAACACAGAGAACACAAAGATTTTTTTACATGGAAACCCTATTAGGGGAAAAACCATGGTGGATGTTAGTCCACAATATTATGACCTGTTAAAAGTATAATGAAGAATAATGGGAATGCACATGCATTTAGGCACATTTCCTAGAGCTCACTACTCAAATATAAGAGAGCTCACTACCCAAAGAAGACACACTGTCTTACAATAATTCATATTAGATCCACAGGGTATGAACTAAGAAAATAGCTTCTACAAAAGCCTGATTACAGTTTTGGTTAAGCATAGGAACAATCTTTCACACTTCACTCAAACTTCTTCACACTTTTCTCTACAATTGAATGATTTGATCACTATTCGCACACTTTCTCTTTCTCTGGCACTTCTTCACTTGCATAACTTCGAACTAATAATTGATCTTATATATCCACAAAATGGAATTACATCAACAACTTCATTGGCCAAAATAAAATATAAAACATATACACAATGTTAGCCTAAATTTATAAGTAAATTTTAAATGTGAATCAAACATAGTCATCCACAATATAATGAAGACTTAAAACAATATCTTCGAGTGTGCCAAACATTCAAATTTTAATCTCCAAGGATCCACAACACGTTACAACCACCATGTTAGCCAAGAACATAAAAACCTGAACACACAAGAGAAAAATCACCGGCCACGAGCACAACGATCAATGCAGATGTGCAAAAAATATGGAGCATGATATAGAACCAACCACAAGCATCAAGAATCATCAGAGAAGCATCCAAAACAACTGAAATTAGGGTATGTGCAGGATCATCATGGAAAAAACAAGCCCTTAAGTGGCAAAAAAATTAGAAAAATCAGAGTTAGGCAACTTCACATAAAAATTTGAATAATTTATCTATATTATTTTAAAAATATGTAACAATAGAATCTATAGGAAATTGAATGGAGTTTCTAAATTACTAAGTTTTTTTTTTAAAAAAAATCTATTTAGTGAAAATTTGAAATTTCAATGCAGTACTACTTAAATTTCAGGGAAAAAATAAGAAGTAGGTGTCTATCTAACCACCCCAACCACAATAAAATGATAATTATTTTTTATAATATTTTATATATAAGTAGAGGACTCATGTCCTAATGTGATGCATATTTTTTGTAATTTTTTCCAAGTAAATAATTAATTTTTTATTACAACTTAAAAAAATATAAAAACTTGATGTCCGACCACCTTAACTTGGTCAAAACTTCATGAAATTCAATTTTTATTTTTTAATCCTATAGTATGAAACATAGAATGTGATACATGTTTTGGATTCAAAATGTGATACTGTTTGAAAGCTATAGATGTTTTTCAATCCTATCAATCAGGTCTTTAGTCGTAATTTGAATAGAAAATGAATAATAATTACTTATTAAATTCAAAGTAAAGCATAATTTATATTGGTGGAAAGCTAAAAATATCCTTTAAAAACCCTTTTCATTTCATCAATTTTGGGTAAAAAAAAGTCGTCAGCCACATACCCATCATATTGTCATTTTTTCGCCCATCATGATCCTACACATAGCCATTACTTAGAATCACATCAACTTCAATTAGGAACACTAACTAAAGCCACAAAAAAAACTGTCAGAATATAATTAAATCTTCACGTGGACCTTTGAAACTTTCAATGGATAAACTGGATATACTTAGAAATAAACCCTTTAGTCCACAATGACTGATCATCAATGTACTAAGCAAGACACCTTCATGACCTTCACTGTTCCACTGTCAACCTGCAACTCTTTCTTTAACAATATTCTCAATGTCCTCAACATATACAACCTACAATACATCTATGCTAATAGTGTTGACATCAATGACAACCACATATCAACAACACAACCACAACATCAAACAATCTCCCCCTTTGCCATTGATGGCAACACATGATGTGAAAAACACCATCAACATAACTAACTTTTGACACTTACCCCCCCTTAGACTCTGACTCATTTTCTCCTAAAATTCTTCCACATGATCTTTTCTCCACAAGGCTCTTCTTTCCTTGCATAACTTACAGTTTTTTCACATGAGTCTTCTCCCCCTTTGACATCAATAGCAAAGATAAGCATTATCTTTCCACATACAAGCTTTTAACCACATATCTACACATTTGACTACTCCCCTTGAGTAGCAGCCACATAAACATCAATCCAGATCAGAATATAGCTATGAAGCAGACAAATTGATGCAAGTAAATGCATCTCTAGTTCTTATCAGGAGGGGTAATCACCCCTAGCATTCCTCTGAGATACTCAAAAGTATCCTTTGGCAACAACTTGTTGAAAATGTCTACAATTTGTTCTTTGGTAGGCACATACTCCAGTCTGACTTCTTTCTCACTCACTTTCTCCCTCAAGAAGTGAAACTTGATTGATATATGCTTGGTCTTAGAGTGTAGCACCAGATTCTTTGATATGTTTATTGCACTTGAGTTGTCATAGTCTATGGCAACAAGCTCATCATATACTACTCTGATATCTTTCAACATCTGTTTCATCCACCATACTTGAGTACAATTATTTGTAGCAGCAATATACTCTACCTCAGTAGTAGATAGGGATATTAAATTTTGATTTTTACTCAACCAAGACACTAGCTTCTTCCCTAGGAAGAATGCACCACCACTAGTGCTTTTCCTTTCATCTACATCTCTTGCCCAATCCACATCAGTATATGCACTCAAGGTAAGATCACCATCTTTAGGATACCAAAGCCCAAAATCAACTGTTCCTTTTAGGTATCCAAAAATTCTCTTTACAACAGTCACATGAGATTCTTTCGGATCTGCTTGATATCTAGCAACCATACACACAACATTCATGATGTCTAGTCTGGTTTGAATTAAGTAGAGCAATCCACCAATCATTGACCTGTATCTTGTTTGATTTTCCTTGGGAGAATCATCATTCTATGTTAACTTGCATCCAATTACCATGGGTGTATCAACAGGCTTTGAGTCTTCCATCCAAAACTTCTTCAACAACTCTCTCACATATTTGGACTAAGATATGAAAATCCCATTGTCTAACTGAGTGACTTGCAATCCCAAAAAGAACTTCATCTCTCCAATCATACTCATTTCAAATTCACTTTTCATTTCATCAACAAACTTCATACATAGATCATCATCACCCCCTAATATAATAACATCAACAAAGACTTGAATAATTAGTTCTTTTTCATGATCCAACTTAAAATACAAGTTGTTGTTAGCATTACCTTTATTGAATCCAAGCTTTAGTAAGTATTTATCTAGTCTAGCATACCAGGCTTTGGGGGCTTGCTTGAGTCCATTCAAAGCTTTCTTCAATTGATAAAACATGCCTCCCTTATCAGTCAGTTGTAATCCATTGGGTTGTTCAACATATACCTCTTCTTCTAGCTCACCATTCATAAAGGTTGACTTCACATCCATTTGATAGACTTTGTAGTTCTTATATGCAGCATAAGCAAGAAATAATCTTATAGCTTCAATTCTGGCAACAGGGGAAAAGGTTTCTTCAAAATCAATACCTTCCATTTGTGAATACCCTTTACATACCAGTCTTGCGTTATTCCGAACCACTTCACCTTGTTCATTTATCTTATTATGAAAGACCTATTTAGTACCAATCACATTTTTATCTTTAGGTTTGGGAACAAGAATTTGTAAGGAAAATTAGATGCGGAAAACAATTCTCCTAATGTCAATACCTCAGGGAAGAGTGTAGATACACTTTAAAATTTACAATTATAGTCCAATTAAGATGCACTATGAAATAGATAACAGAAATAGAGTATTTGACAATCACACAAGAACACCAGATATACGTGGGAAAACCCTTATGGGAGAAAAAACCCACCACACCAAGAGAAGTCACTTTGTATTACAGTAATAAAATTTACATACAAGTTTCAGACTTATCTTTCTGATGTCTGTTTATAGCAGCATTCACCATGTACAATTTTTTCAGGAACCTTCACGTTATAGTCTACAGAATAGAATTCATCCACTGATACAATCACTCAATAATCTATAGATTCAACCTTCGAACCAACCAATCACAATCTGCAATCACTAAGTATATCCATGGCTTTCCCTATCTGTTGAACTTCCTCACATAATCATCACAACCGATTGCCTTCCAACTGTTCAGATTCGACTTCTTCTATTGGTCCATGAGACTCCACATAGGATGGTCAAACGGTCAACAGAATTCGCATTGTGTTGGCATCTCGGTGAGACACTAACAGTGTCTCATCGATGCCACATAGTCTTCATATCATCATCGCCAAGAGTCACCACAGTCGCCAAGATGTTTCACCGAGCCTACAACATGTATCGGCTTTAGATTTCCTTTTGGCAAGATTATCGCTCTCGCCAAGACATCTCAATGAGCCTTCTTGTGTTACACCGAACCATCAAGCAGTCAGCGAGACCTATCGCTATTGCCAGGACCTCACACCGAGTCACCAAAGGTATACTAAAGACACAAGTCATATCGAGCTCCAAAAGATAGTGGGCAAGACATATCGATATCGCCAAGAGGTCTCATAGAGCAACATTAGGTTACACCAAAAGCATACACCTATTGGCAAGACCAAACACCTTCGCTGAGATGTTACGCCGAAGCTCCACAAGTCACATAGACTTAAGTGTTCTCATCGGCTAGACAATTGGCTTTCACTGAGACATCATACTGAGATCCATATGTTTCACCGAAGCCATCAGCAGTCGCCAAGACATACGCCCTTCGCCAAGAGATCATACTGATCTCCATATGTTACCCCAAAGGCTTCAACATAAAGCGCTATCAGCGAGACTTTGACACATCACTGAGACTTCTTAGTGAGAACCCTTAGCTATCCCGAAGACCATAGTCACCAAGAGTCTCCCCGATACACGATTGAATGGCCTATCGGCCAGAGGTCTCCCGAGTGCTAAGAGATCATAGCGAAAACACTATGTCACAGCGATAGACCAAAGTGTAATCTTTCAGCAAGACAGAAGCTAGGTCACATCGACCTGTTCAAAATAGAATGTATCAAGTTGCTAGTCGGCCAGACAATGAAGATGTCACACCGACTTGGCTCTAATGGAGGTTTTAGCTTGTATTGTTTGAGGCACATATTCCAACAATCTCCCACTTGATGAAGATCATACAGGCACCTCCAAAGCACAACATAATTTATTGAAAATTATGGGCACTAAGGCCCATTGAACTGGCACACCACCTGAACTTGTCTATGCTCACTGGCTTCGTCAAAGAATCTGCAACATTCTCCAAAGTATCAACCTTTTCCAAATCGACCTTTCCATCCTCCACCATATCTCATACAAAATGGTATTGTACGTCTATATGTTTCATCCTAGCATGGAAAGTAGGGTTCTTTGCCAGACAAATTACACTCTAACTATCACAGAAGATAGTTATTTCCCCTGCATCAAAACCAATGTTAGAACACAAACGTTTCAACCATACAACTTCTTTACAAGCATGAGTAGTTGCCATGTATTCAGCCTCCGTAGTGGACAAAGCAACTATAGCCTGTCGCTTGCTCATCCAACTCACTGCACCACCATTCAACATGAAAATGTATCCACTGGTGGATCTCCTGTTGCCAATGTCCCTTGCCCAATCTGAATCCACATAGCCTTGAATAATGAGAGTCCTCTGTGATTCAGCCAAGTTCCCATGGTAACACAAAGCAAAATATGAAGTGCCCTTCAAATATTTGAAAACTCTTTTCACAACATCCCAATGCATTCTTCCTGGATTAGCCATAAATCGACTAAGTACTCCCACTGCTTGGGAAATGTCTGGCCTTGTATAGACCATTGCATACATAAGACTACCTACGACACTAGTATAGGGTACACTGGTCATGTCCTCCATCTCAGAAGGAGATTTCAGACAATCCTCAATAGATAGCTTCGTTCCCTGCATGACTGGAACCACTAGCTGTTTGCAATCATTCATGCAAAATATCTCTAGAACAGTCCTTATATACTTACTCTGATTGAGCCAAAGATTTATGTTCTTCCTGTTCCTAGTTATATCCATCCCTAGAATATACCTTGCTACACCAAGATCCTTCATTTTGAACTTAGCAGACAACTGAGACTTAAGATTAGAAATCATTAGCTTGCTATTTCCTATGAACAACATATCATCAACATAAAGAGCAATAACAAGAACTTGATCACCTTTAGCTTTATAATAAACACAGTGATCAGATTTTGACCTCACAAATCCCAAAGACAATAAAAATGTATCAAATTTCTGGTACCACATTCTAGGTGACTGCTTTAACCCATATAAAGGCTTCTTTAATTTGCATACCAGTTTTTCTTTACCTTTCTCAACAAAGTGCTCAGGCTAAGACATATAGATTTGTTCTTCAAGATCACCATGAATAAATGTTGTCTTCACATCCATCTGTTCGACCTCTAAGTCATACGCAGCTGCAAGTGACAAAAGAAATCTGATAGATGTCAGCTTTGCTACAGGAGAAAATATTTCCCCATAATCTATTCCCTCTACCTGGGAATAACCATTTGCAACCAGTCTTGCCTTGTACTTTTCTACACTGCCATCTAGACCAATATTTTTCTTAAATACTCATTTATAGCCAATAGCCTTTCTGCCTTTAGGCAAGGGCGCTAGACTCCAAGTTTCATTCTTATCTAAAGATGCCATCTCTTCTTCCATGGCTTCCAACCAAGAATATGAATCAGACATTTTAAATGCCTCTTTCACAGTCCTAGGATCATCAGTACTAGAAATCAAAGCATAGGCACAAGTAGAATCTATCAAAGAGAACCCATACCTATATGGTTGTTTTCTTTCTCGGGTTGACCTCCTCATTGGCTAAGGCTGAGGTTCTTCTTCAGAACTTTCAGAACTGCTTGACCTCTCCTCAGTTTCAGGTACACTTTGAATTTTCAATTCCTCTTTCTCTAGTGTAGGAGGAATTAATGCTACATCCTTATTGTTATCTGACTTTGTCTGTAACTGCAGATCCAAAGTGGAAGGTTTCAGCTCACAAAATATTACACTTCTACTATATACAACCTTCTCTATATCAGGATTCCAAAGCTTGTATCCTTTTATGATAGCGCTATAGCCAATAAAAATACATTTGATAGCCTTGTTCTCCAATTTAGATCTCTTCACATTCGGCACATGAGCATATGCCTCACAGCCAAAAACACAAACATGTCTAAGTGAGGGCTTCTTATTAGACCACGCTTCCAAAGGTGTTTTCTCAATAAGAGCAGAATTTGGAGAATGATTTATTAGATAACATGCAGTAGATATAGCCTCAACCCAGAACTTCTCCTCCAAGCTAGCACTACTGAGCATACTTCGTGCTCTCTCCATCACTGTCCTATTGAACCTTTCTGCAACTCCATTCTGCTGTGGAGTATAAGGTGTAGTCTTGTGTCTTTTGATTCCATGGTCTTTGCAATATCTTTCAAATTCATCAGAACAGAACTCACTGCCATTATCAGTCCTTAAGCATTTTATTTTTCTACCAGTTTGATTTTCAACAAGATTTTTAAATTCTTTAAACTGATTGAATACTTCTGATTTACTCTTTAGAAAATATACAAAAATCTCTTCTTGAATAATCATCAATGAACGATGCGTAGTATCTTGACTTAGACAAAGAAGGAACATTCACTGGACCAAACACATCCAAATGAATATAATCTAACAAACCAGAAGATTTATGAGGACTGGAATAAAAAAAAACACGATGCTTTTTTCCATATATATAGTGTTCACAAAATTCAAATTCAAGATTACAATTTTCAAGCCCCTCTACCAGGTTTTTATTCTTCAAGGTTTTTATAACTTTTTCTCCTATGTGGCCTAACCTGTGATGCCAAAGCATAGTCTTCTCTGCAAGAAGTTTTACTTCCATAGAGTTTACAAAATTAGGGATATGTCCCTCTTTACCTCCATGAGCAACTTTTAGTGACTTTACAGAGATGTTACATTGACCAGCCTATGCATCTAGCTTGTATAGGGTACCAATTCGAGCACCTCTAGCCAACACCATTGAACCTCTAGTCATCTTGCAGCCATTTCCAGAGAACATAACTTGTACACCAATATCATTTAGCATACTTACAGACAATAGATTTCAAGCCAGACCTGGTATGTGCATAACATTATTGATTCCCTTCACTCTTCCATTAGGGAATTGTATCCTAACTCTTCCACGGCCAACAATTTCTAAAGTTGAATCATTTGCTAGGTACACCTTTCCACCATCGTATTCTTCATACTTTGTGAACCACTCTCTATGAGACGTCAAGTGAAATGATGCTCTAGAATCAATCAGCCAGACATCATCTGATGCCTGTGTAGCCAAGGCAACAATGAAGGCATCACCATTACTATGAGAAGAACCATTATCGAAAGAGCCTTTCTTCTTCTCTTTCTCCTCTTTACAATCCTTTTAGACATGACCAGGTTGCCCACAGTTCCAACACTTCACCTTGGACTTCTTGCCAGGAGACTTTGATCTCCCCTCTGATTTTGATTTGGACTTCTTGTCCTTCTTCTTTCCTTTCTCTTTTGGTCTTCCTCTGATAGCAAGAGCTTCCTTCGCCATCTCATAATATTCCCTTCTCATCTCTTCTGATAGCAAAGAACCAACAATATCTTCCATCTTGAAACTGGATGTTGTACTCCCAATAGCCATCACTAGATGATCCCATGAGTCTGGAAAAGAACACAATAGTAGCATACATCGATCCTCTTCTTCAATCTTCACACCAACAGATGTCAATTGAGCAAGTAGCATGTTAAATGCGTTCAAATGATCAACTACAGACCCTCCTTCCTGCATTCTCAAAGAATACAACTTCTTCCTTAGGAATAGTTTATTCACCAAGGACTTCCCCTGATAAATAGATGCTAGTCTCTTCCACAAGGAAGAGGCAGTCTTCTCCTCATGCACATTTAGAAGCACTAAGTCTGCCAAACAAAGCCTTATCAGCCCCTTAGATTTCCTATCTACAAGATCCCAATCTTCTTGCTTCATGCCTGTAGGTTTCACTCTAGCCACAGCAATCCAAAGATCACGATCAACTAGAAGATACTCCATCTTGAGTTTCCACAACTCAAAGTTACTGCCATTGAATTTCTCTATTTCAAAATTTCTAGATGTACTAGCCATCTCAACCTGTAATTAGAAATAAAATTTTTCTACAAGACTCCCACTGAACAGAACTGACTCAAAAAACCCAACGTACCCACAAGGATAACACAACTAGCCAGGCTCTGATACCACTTGTAAGGAAAATCAGATGCAAAAAACAATTCTCCTAACGTCAATACCTTAGGGAAGAATGTAGATACACTTTAAAATTTACAATTATAGTCCAATTAAGATGCACTATGAAACAGATAACAGAAACAGAGTATTTGACAATCACACAAGAACACTAGATATACATGGGAAAACCCTTACGAGAGAAAAAACCCACCACACCAAGAGAAGTCACTTTGTATTACAGTAATAAAGTTTACATACAATTTTCAGACTTATCTTTCTGATGTTTGTTTATAGTAGCATTCACCATGTACAATTTGTTTTAGGAACCTTCACGTTACAGTCTACAAAATAGAATTCATCCACTGATACAATCACTCAACAATCTGTAGATTCAACCTTTGAACCAACCAATCACAATCTGCAATCACTGAGTATATCCATGGCATTCCCTGTCTATCGAACTTCCTCATAGAACCATCACAACCGATTGCCTTCCAACTGTTTAGATTCAGCTTCTTCTATTGGTCCACGAGACTCCACATAGGACAGTCAAATGGTCAACAAAATTCACACTGTGTTGGCATCTTGGTGAGACACTAACAGTGTCTCGTCGATGCCACATAGTCTTCATATCATCATCGCCAAGAGTTACCACAGTCACCAAGATGTTTCACTGAGCCTACAACATGAATCGGCTTTAGATTACCTTTCGGCAAGAGTATCACTCTCGCCAAGACATCTCAACAAGCCTTCTTGTGTTACACTGAACCATCAAGCAGTTGGCAAGACCTATCACTATCGCCAGGACCTCACACTGAGTCACCAAAGGTATACCGAAGACACAAGTCATATCGAGCTCCAAAAGATAGTTGGAAAGACATACCAATATCACCAAGAGGTCTTATAGAGCAACATTAGGTTACACCGAAAGCATACACCTATCAGCAAGACCAAACACCTTCACTGAGATGTTATGCTAAAGCTCCACAAGTTACATAAACTTAAGTGTTCTCATCGGCCAGACAATCAGCTTTCACCGAGACATCATACTGAGATCCATATGTTTCATCGAAGCCATCAGCAGTCACCAAGACATACGCCCTTCGTCGAGAGATCATACCGATCTCCATATGTTACCCCGAAGGCTTCAACATAAAGCACTGTCGGCGAGACTTTGACACATCGCGGAGACTTCTTAGTGAGAACCCTTAGCTATCCCAAAGACCATAGTCGCCAAGAGTCTTCCCGATACATGATTGAATGGATTGTCAGCTAGAGGTCTCCCGAGCACTAAGAGATCATAGCGAAAACACTATGTCATAGTGATAGACCAAAGTCCAATCTTTCGGCAAGACAGAAGCTAGGTCACATTGACTTGTTGAAAACAGAATGTATCAAGCTGCTAGTTGGCCAGAAAATGAAGATGTCACACCGACTTGGCTCTAATGGAGGTTTCAGCCTTTATTGTTTGAGGCACATATTCCAACAGAATCCATGTATCATTCTTTTCAATCTGCATCAGTTCTTTCTTCATATCTTCCATCCAATGTTGATTATTACAAGCTTCATTGACATTGTTAGGCTCAGTCTTGGAAATCAAACAATACTCTTCTACAATCCTTCTTCTAGTTTTCACACCTTTATCCTTATCTCCTATAATTTGATCTTTAGAATCATTTAGCTTTACATACCTTGGAATTTTAGGATTCTCTCACACTTTTGGTTCTTTTGTTCTTTCTTCTGCACTTCCACTTGTCTCTCCTTCCCAAATTTCTTGATTTACTGAAGTAATATGAAGTTGATTTTGTGTCTGAGCATTCTTCCCTTTGTCTATACTATCTTTCTGGTCATCTGAATTATATCCACAATATCTGAATGATCTGAAAGAGTCCTCATCAACTCTTACATTTGCACTTTCAACCATTTTTCTCAATCTTCTATTATAGCACTGGTAAGCCTTGCTTTGATTAGAGTAGCCTAGAAAGATTCCTTCATCGCACCTTGCATCAAGCTTGCTTATGTCCTCATCTCTCTTAATATAACACTTGCTTCCAAAGATTTTGAAATATTTAACAGTAGGCTTATAACCAAACCATAGCTCAAAAGGGGTCTTACCAGAAATACCATTGACATTTACCCAATTTAGAGTGTACACAACAGTGTTTACAACTTCTGTCCAATAGATGAGAGGCTCATTTCCTTCCAACATCATTATCCTAGAAATATCCAGAATTATTCTGTTATTTGTCTCTACAACTCCATTCTATTGAGGGGTTCACGGAGCAGGTAACTATCTTTTGATTCCATGCTCTTCACAGAAAACTGAACTCCCAGGAGGTGAACTCACCACCTCTCTCTGACCTTAAGCATTTTATCTTCAGACCTGTATTATTCTCTACCATAGCTTTGAAACTTTTGAACTTCTCTAATGCTTCACATTTTTCTCTTAAGAAAGCAACCAATATCATCCTAGAGTAATCATCAATAAGCAGCATAAAGTACCTTTCTCCTTGTAGAATTTTTATTTTGGAGGGACTACACAGATCAATATGCACCAACTCCAGTACTCCATTAGAATGATGCTATTTTCTCTTAAAAGAAACTCTAGTCTATTTTCCCATCTACAATTCCTTGCATAGTGTGTTAGTAGGCTTCACTAGCTTAGGTAGATCTCTTACTGCTTGAGTGGAGCTTACCTTGACAATGTTATCAAAATCCACAACACATCCTCCTATGCCATAACTAGCTTTCATCTACTTGAGAAATTAAACAACTTTCATTAGTAGCATTCAGGTGAAAAATATTACCTCTTGTCTTTGTACCTAAAGCAATTACATTTTCAGAGCTTCCAAGTATCCTGCATCTTCCATCATTGAAATGAAGATTATAACCCTTTCCCACCATCTGCCCAACACTCAACAGGCTATGCTTCAAGCCTTCAACATAAAGGACATCATCAGTGTTATGTTTACCACCAAGAAAAATAAATCCTCTGCCATGAATCACACTAGCATTGTTATCCCTGAATCTTAAAACCCCATCGTCATATTTCTCTAGACTTACAAATTTTCTTTTGTCACCAGTCATATGATGTAAGCATACACTACCAATAACCCACTCATTCTTTTCTTCAATTTGGGCTACAAGAGCTTTCTCAACTTTAGCAGATTTAGTAGCCACTGGACCATTTTCCTTGATAGCAATGAAAACCCATTCATCTTCATTTCCATTATCTTTATAAGATTCTTCATCAGTCACACCTTCTTCAGCATAATAGAATTTCTTTTGAAATCTAGGTTTGTTAGGCTTAGACCTAGGAACTCTTTCAAGACACCTTGAAGCAAAATGACCTATTTTACTGCAAGAGAAACACTTAATAGGAAACTTTCCTTTATACTTACCTTGTCCTTTGCCTTCTTTCTTCACAATCAGTGCTTCTAGCTCTTCTACCTCTCTTTCTTCATCTTCAAGTTGTTTCATCTCTTCCTCATACTTAAATGTCTTTCTAGAACTCTCAACTGGATCATATCTTTGCTTGTTTCTTTCGGATACAGAGGCCTTAAATGCAGATTCAATCTTGGGGGAAGAATCACCAATTTCACTCAACTCAAAGGTAGCAAGTTTACCAATTAGCATACCTCTTGTCACATTTGTTACTGTTTTGAGCTCTTCAATAGCATGGGACTTTGATTTGTAAGAGGGAGGCAATGATCTGAGCACTTTAGCTACAATTTCTTGTTCATACAGGGTACCACCGACACATCTAATACCCATCACAAGTTCATTTACTCTTTGCATAAAAGGAGAAATATTTCATCTTCACCCGTCTTCAAAGTTTCATACTTTCCTTTCAAACTCTATATCTTAGCAACCTTCACAAGTGCATATCCTTCATACAAAGTCTCTAGCTTCTTCCAGATCTCATGAGCTATCTTCAGATCCATCACATTTGTCACTTTTGAATCCGTCAGAGCACTCAACAAAGCTTCAATAGCCCTGACGTTAATCTTATCCTCTTTAATCTCATCAGGAGTGGAAGGACCATTCTGAGGAATAACATATTTGTTCTTTGTAATCTTTCAAAAGGGTTCACCAATACACCTCAAATGACACTCCATTATGGATTTCCATAGAGAGTAGTTTGTTCCATCAAATCTAGGACTGTCCTTCTTGTATGATGCCATCTTGGATCACCTCAAGCTCTTAAAATTCTTTAGAGGAACCTGCTCTAATACCACTTGTTGGAAAAACAAGGCTTGACAACTAAGAGGGGAGGTGAGTCAGTTGTCATAGAATATTTGAAATTTTCAAACTTAACTTAACTTAATCTCAGATCTGATGAATAAATAATAAACCACAAACAATCAGCACATCAGAAACATAGAGAACACCAAGATTTTTTACATGGAAACCCTATTAGGGGAAAAACCATGGTGGATGTTAGTCCACAATATTATACCCTGTTAAAACTATAATGAAGAATAATGGGAATTCCCATGCATTCAGGCACACTGCCTAGAGTTCACTGCTCAAATACAAAAGGGCTCATTGCCCAAAGAAGACACACTGTCTTACAATAATTCAGATTAGATCTGCACTGTATGAACTGAGAAAATAGCCTCTACAAAAGCCTGACTACATTTCCGGTTAAGCACATAAACACTCCTTCACACTTCGCTCAAACTTCTTCACACTCTGCTCTACAATCGAATGATTTGATCACTATTCAAACAATTTCTCTTTCTCTAGAACTTCTTCACTTGTATAAATTTGCACTAATAATCACTCTTATATATCCGCAACATGGAATTACATCAACAACTTTGTCAGCCAAAATAAAATATAAAACATATACACAATGTCGGTCCAAATTTACAAGTAAATTTTCAATGTGAATCAAACACCATCGGCCACAACATAATGAAGACTTAAAAAAGTATCCTCAAGTTTTCCAAACATTCAAATTTTAATCTCCAAGGATCCACAACATGTTACAACCACCATGTCAACCAAGAACATAAAAACTCGAACACACAAGAGAAAAATCACCGACCACGAGCACACCGATCAACACGGACATGCAAAAAAAATAAAGCACAATCTAGAACCAACCACAAGCATCAAAAATCATTAGAGAAGCATTCACAACAACTGAAATTACTTAGAATCAGATCAAATTCAATTAGGAACACTAACTGAAGCCACATAAAAATTGTCAGAACATAATTTTTCATAACACGATTAAATCTTCATGCAGACCTCTAAAAATTTTGGTGGATAAACTAGATATACTCAACAATAAACCCTTTAGTCCACAATGACTAATCATCAAAGTACTGAGCAAGAAAACTTCATGACCTTCACTATTCCACTGTTAACCTGCAACTCTTTCTTTAACAATTTTCTGAATATCCTCGACATATACAACCTACAATACATCAATGCTAATAGTGTTGACATCAATGACAACCACATATCAGAAAAACAACCACAAAATCCAACAGTCGTGTGCTACCATAGGGACCTTAACTAAATCCTATCCTAACACCACACACAAGATTCAAATTTTGCATGCAACTAGTCATTACCACACACTCCTTGAATTTGAACAGGTTGATAGACATGAATAGAGAACCTTTTGTCACTCCAAACTTCTTGCACACTAAACATATCCTCTAAAAACTCAGGAAGCTAACATAACTAGTGTAGGCATACTCTCCTTCCAAACCGTAGAGAAAAACTTCATTTCTGAAAGAAATGTTGACCACATTTTTATTGCCTAATAAATTTCTCTACCAAAGAGATATCCTTGTGCATACTTTTGGACCACCATAGTCATACTAAGTGCATACTCTACATGGTATATTAAGCATACAATACACATCAACTCGAAGAAGGTTTAGTCACTCCTCAATAAAACTTGATTTAGTGATATGATTAATGAGATAAATTCTTCATGATTATCCCCTCTAAATACACAACATGCGTACACTACAAGGGAATATAATGATAATTCAAGTACTCCTACAATATTTTTCATTCATGAAAACATTTACATCAAATACATTTTTGATAGCCTTGAGACCCTTTGACATCAATGAAAACCTATGCTCATCAATCTCCCGCTTTGTCATTGATGACAAACAACAAAATTTTGGGCCACCAAAAAGAACTACTAGGCTACCTAACCAACTGACAACACATGAAGATATTTACTCCCCCTTAGAATGATTTATTCTCTATAGCATTTTGAGTTTACTCTCTCCCCCTTTGTAAGATGTATCATTTTTATTCCACTATCAATTCAATATTTTGAGTTCACACTCTCCCACTTTGACATCAATGGAAAATGATCAACACTCTCTCCCTTATTGATATTGACTCTTGTAAACACATCCTTCAAGCCACAAGAAAAAAAATTCAAATGGAGAGAAATATGGAGCATTAATCTAAACCTTCCTAACTGCAGTAACACTTCTTTCTCCTCCTTTCTTCATTTTTGGTACCTTGCACAATCTAGAAACTTCCTTCTTCGATAGGCTCCCCCTAAGTCCACACTTCACTTCCTCTAAAAATACTTTGAAAAGACCACCAAGACTTCTTACAGTAGGGATACCAAGCTCCCACTCAACCTATGCTTCCTCTTGGTTCAAGAGGAGGGAGTAACAACTACCAAATTCTATCAGAGAAACTTAAATGTCTCCTTATGAAGTGGCTTTGTGAATATATCTACTACTTTCTCCTTTGTCTCAAAATACTCCAACTTTATCTCCTCTGTAACCTTCTCCCTTAAAAAATGATACTTGATTGCAAAATGATCTGTCCTTGAATGCATCACTGGATTCTTTGAAATGTTTATAGCATTTGTGCTATCAAAAATAATAGAGATAGGTCCATCAAAATCAATCTTCATTTCCTTCAAATTTTGTTTCATCCAAAGCAATTGAGTGCAACATGATGTTTCAACAATATATTCTGCATTTGTTGTAGATAAAGAGATTGATTCATGTTTCTTGCTCAACCAGGACACCAAATTATCACTATAAAATAATTCTCCCCCACTTGTATTCTTTTGGTCATCAATGCATCCTACCCAATCTACATCTGTGTATATAGTTAAAGTAAAAAAATTACTCTTTGGATACCAGTCCAAAATCTTCACTAGCCTTCAAATACCTAAATATCCTCTTCATTGCTTTAACATGAGTTTCTTTAGGTGCTATCTGACAACCGTTCCAACTTCCTGCATTATATCTGGTTTAGATACAATCACATACATCAAACAACCAATCATCGATCTGTATAGGGTATGATCTATCGAAATAGATTCAATATCTTTACTTAACTTGCATCTTGTAACCATAGGTGTTCCATCTGGTTTGCAATATTCCATCCTAAAATTGCTTAGTATCTCCTTAATGTACTTGTGTTGTGAAATAAAATTTCCTTTATTTGATTGTACAATTTGAAACCCAAGAAAGAAGGATAATTATCCTAACATAGACATTTCAAATTCATTCTGCATTTCCTTCTAAAATTCCTGACACATGTCATCACTGATATCACTGAAAAATGATGTCATCTAAATAGACTACAACTATTAGCAGTTGATATCCATATTTTTTTATGTATATATTACTATCTTCACTTCCTCTCTAGAATCCTTGCTACTATAAGTATCCTTCCAACCTTGAATACCAAGCTTTAGGAGCTTGTTTGAGTCCATACAAATCCCTCTTTAGGTCCATATTGTTAGAACTTTGAAATACTTTTGGTTATTCAATGCAGACCTCTTCTTCTAGTTGTCCATTCAATAATGTTGACTTCACATCCATCTAGTATACATTGAAGTTCTTGAAAGATGAAAGATCTAAAAACATCCTGATTGCCTCCAGTCTTGCTACTAGAGAAAATATCTCTTCAAAATCTATGCCTTCAACCTGAGAATACCCTTTACACATAAGTCTTTCCTTGTTTCATATCACTTCACCTTCTTCATTTATCTTTTTTTTTTTTTTTGAAAACCCACTTGGTTCCAATCACATTCTTGTCTTTAGGTCTTGGTACAAGTTCCCAAGGTTCATTCTTCATGATTTGATTTAGTTCTTCCTCCATAGCTTATATCCAGCCTTTCTCTTTTCTTTCTTCTTTTTAATGACTTAGGCTCTATCTTTGACAATAATACAAAGTGTACTTGCTCACTTTCTCTATCAAGTATCTTCTAGGTCTAAACCCCACTATCTTTGCCTCCTATAATTTGGTCTATAGAGTGATTTTTTTTTAACAGAATTTGTTGGAGTTTTTGTAACAACTTCTTTTGAATCTTCAATATTGTTGTGAATTGGTTCTTCACCATCTACTACTTTTAGAATACTAGTAGACTGAATAGTTTCATCAAATCTCACATTTGCACTTTCTACTATCCTCTTCAATCTTTTTTTATAACATCTATAAGCTTTAATTTTTAAAGATTAACTAAGAAAAATTCCTTCATTAGATCTAGAATCAAACTTACCCAAATTTTCTTCATCTCTTTTGATGTAGCACTCACTTCCAAAAATTCTAAGATGTCTAATTAATGTTGGTCTTTCTCTCCATAGCTCATATGGTGTCTTATCAGTCTTGTATCTAACCTAAACGTTGTTCAAAATGTACATAGTAGTATGTGTAGCTCTTCTCCATTACATATCTGGTAAATTTTCTTGACATAACATAGTTCTTTCCATCTCTTGTATAGTCTAGTTCTTCCTTTCTAAAAATCTATTTTGCTGCAAAGATCTAGGAGCTAAAAATTTCCTCCAAATCCCATATGCTCTTTATAGAATTTTCCATACTTCTTAGAAGTTAATTCTCCTCATCGATCAAATATCAAGTCCTTGATTTTCGTTTCAATTTAATTATCTAATGATTCCTTAAATGCCTTAAACTTCTCAAATTCTTTTGAATTATCTTTCAAAAATTTAATCCAAGTCATCCTAGTGTAATCATCAATGAACATCATGAAATACCTGTTACCTTGTAGAATTTTAGTCCTTATAGGTCTGCTTAGATCTATATGAACCAAATATAATGGTTTAGATATGGAATACTCCTTAGTAGGATATTTGAATCTTGTATTATTTCCCTCATTACATGGCTTGCAATTTGTTGATTAAGGATTCTTAATCTTTGGCATATCCCAAACTATGAATTTTGAGTGAATCTTTACAATGTCATCAAATTTCATATGTCCTAACCTTCTATATCAAATCTAGCTTTCTTCTCTCTGCACAATGAGACGACTTTTTCCATTCAACTCACTAAGATGATATATATCATTGTTTGTTCTACTTCCTTCCACAATTAGTTCACTAGTGCTTGATTCCCTAATTTCACAACCTTCAACACTAAAAGAGATATTATAGCCTTTATCACACATCTGACTAACACTTAATAGATTATTTTTTACACCTTCAATATAGAAAACATCATGTGTCTTTGTTCTATCACCATCAAGACTTAAAGTACCCTTACCAAAAAATTTGGCAATTGAATTATTTCTAAGGGTCACAAAACCACCTTCAAATTTCTTGAAATTCAGGAAATTTCTTTTATATCCAAACATGTGGCTTGAGCAACCACTATCTATGATCCATAGGTTCTTCTCCTTTTGAGCATGTAGTTTATTTTGAGCAATCATTGACTTTTTTGACTTCATGTCTTCAGTAACTATGGATTTAAAAAACCCCTTGAGCTCCCTTTGGGTTGATAATATTATTTTTATTGACCTTCACCCATGCCCCATATATTTGAATATCTCTGGGCCCCTTTTTGAAGAGCTTCACCTGCTATTAACATGTGTCTACCGCACACTCCTCACATGGATTTCCTCCCTTGCTTCTCTATCGAGCCCTGCCATGCTTCAACCTGTTAGCAACGTGGACCTTTGGATGCCTGATTCCCTTTGCTTCTCTATCGAGCTCCACCTGTATGCCACATAACATCATTCTACAAACATTTTTTTGGCAGACCACATAGTTAGCGCTGGTAACAAAGACTTCTCCAAGTGTCTTCTCCGCGGGGGTTTTCATCGCAAGGAAAGAATAATCAACGAAAATCCCCACCCTATCACCACATTTACTAACTAACTTCATGGGTGAGTGACACATGTCTACATAGAATTCTACTGCTTCTACATTGGGACCACATCCATCATTTGTAGGGGATTCATCTAGCTCGAAGGTGGATACATTCTATGTCACAAATTTTTTTCTATTATAACACCCTTGGGAAATCATTGCTATAGACATCATTGCTTGTGTTGAAGGAATCTTTTCCGTTACTTGCTTTTAGGCGGTGGAATGTTTCTCTATAAATACTGCTTCTTCTTTTTGAAAATGAGTTCAGAACATACACAGAAAAATTGTGAAAAGACACTAGGCCTTTTGTATTGGTTTTTATTATTGTATTGAGACTCATAGACTATGCCATTGTCGTTTGGCCTTTCTATTTCTTAGCTATTTGACAAAACATTATACTATACCATTATTGTACTGAGTTTTATTTGTAGAACTTCAATAATTTCAATATAATTTTTCTGATTTAGACCATGCCTTGGACTCTTCTTTTCAATAAATGTGTATGGGAGTTATTTTATGTTATTGAATATATTATTTGGGTTTTCATCTATGATTTTTGTTATTCTGGGACATGTAGATTGTTGAACGAGCCCTTAAATCCCATCTGAAAGGGAGATTTACCATTCCCACACCTACATCTTGGTGCATCGCCTTAGGTTAGATCTTTATTTTTTATATATGATTTTGTTTCCCATTCCAAAACCTCCAACTACAGAAGGAGTCAACTTCTTTAAAAACCTAGAGGTCACTCAATTTAGCGCATTGGTGCCTCATTAATTGAGTTTCCCATAAGGATGTTACTTGTCAATTTTAGGCATCAATAGTTTATTTTTGTAGCACACACGAACTTGTTTTTAATGTATCTAAATTCAAAGTGGGTGTATGAGCCATCGACTTGTTACTAGATCTCAAATAGCGAATAACCCTAGCTTGCTAGTACCACCATTAGTAATAGTAAGAACAAGAACCCATCCAGTAAACATTATGATCCCTCCACCAGCCATGTTTCCAATTTCTAAATGAAATTATGTGTCATCGGATGCCAGAAGACCCCTTATAGCACTAGTAGCACCCACCGTTTGGGCTCCTATCCCTTCGTTTGCACTAAAAGCTTTGCCAAAATTCAATGGAGAAGGCTCAAAGACACCATATGACCATCTGCAAGATGTGGCAGATGTATGTTTGGTGCATGGTTTCATAGACCAAACTGTCTCTCTAATGTTGCTTGCAGCCTCTTTCAAACGAAAGGCGCTAGATTGGTACTGTACTTTGGAGGCTAACACTATTGATACCTAGGATCACTTCGAAGATCCTTTCTATGAAAGATTTTTGAATAATGGAGATTGGTATTTGTTATATAAGAAGCCAACAACCATAAAGAGGGCCCCATATGAAGCCATGACTAACTTCAACGCTTGATTCCACATAACTTGGAAGAGGATCTAGGCTACTATTTTCCAGCCGACCGAGTGGGAATTCATGTTCTACCTGAAATCCATCAATGCCAACATCTCGATGATGATATAGTCTCTTAGCGGGACCACCCTACTAGATGCATACAACATTGTTTTCAAGGTAGAGAATAATCTTATAGACACCTGGAAGTTGTCACCTCAGCTCGCTATGCCTATATTTCCTGAGATATTAGTTCCTGCCTAGGAAATAGCATCTACTAGTGTGCTTTCTCCTCCCCAATCCATGTACACATATCTGGGTGTGCCACAGAATGTTACTTCCACATATGTCTCTTCAAAAGATGAGATGAGTGACATCAAGGAGTTGTTGCGAACCATCTCAAATGGAATAACTACCATCAAGCATAACCAGTTTGGATGTCCAAATCCAACCTACCAAAATTATCAAGGTGAAAGATCTTCGTACCATCAAAATTAGTTCCAAGGAGCCTCACGCACAAATCCATAGGCTCAAACAACTAATCAAATGGTGCCAGTGCCTACTCTACTGCATAATTTTTACCCAAACTCGAGTAGAGAGCTAACGACGGGGCAAAACAATCTCACTGATGGCATCAATCCCTAGTGCTTCCCCTCCGACAACACACATATGCCCCAAAATTGCCGACATGACAACCTACAACAAAAGGTGGTGGAATAGTGTAGCCAAGGCATGACATCAGACCCTATAGGTTATGTATACGCCTCTCCCCAGATGGAAAATGTGATACTAACCACACAAATTCAAGGGATGTCCCTAGAGCAACAAATATATATAGCTCCTGACCATGCACTCTTCTCATAGATGGAAGAAGAAGAGGTGGTGTTTGCAAATGATGCATCCACATCAAAATCCCCACAAGTGCAGTATAATTACAACACTCACTCTAAGAGGAGATTCATGAGTGAACCAGTCTTCCCGTAGCCCAAAGTTGTCTCTGACCAAAATCCTAGTACCTCTGTAGTTGCACAACAATTTCATCTATGAAGGGAAATTTTTATAACAAGGGATAAGGAATAGAAGCCTTTGCCACCATTCAATGTGGTGGAGAAATTGAAAAAATTGTTTACTAATGTGTCCCTTTGGGATATCTTAGCTATTCCAAAGCAGAAGTCATTGTTGTAGAATACCCTCTGGGAGGATGCAGTCACTGAGCAAATGGAGCAATCACTCAAGGGAAAGGTCGTTGATTCATCACCCATGACCAAATTTATCACAAATAGTACAGAGGAAGCTTCTACCAAAGTTAGAGATAAGCCGAAACCAAAGCCCTTTTTCCTAACTCTTATTGTGGGTAAAAAGTTATTGTATAATTCCATGATTGAATCTGGTGCTAGCACCACAGTCATGCCTAAGAAGATAGTTGAAACCTTAGGCCTTAGCTATGAACCTTTAAACAGAGGAGTTATGCAACTTGATGGGAACAAGGTAGAAACCATAGGTGTCAAATTAAGAACCTCCCCTTGACTCTATTCTCCTTCCTGAGTATCATAGTTCCATAAGATATTGTGATCATAGACATTCCCCCCATGTTCTATCTCTGCTTATCCCAAGAATTCACTTCCAAGATAGGTGGATATCTTTCGTTAGACTGGTCACACTTGATCCTCAGGACCAAGCATGGAGATAAAATAAAAATAATATCCGAACCTCTACATTCAAAACATGTGGTCGATGAGGCTATGATCAACTTTGAGGCTACTCATACCTCTTTCACCAAAGATGAAATGTATTGTACTGAGCTACTAGAGGATGAGAAGGTGACTAGAGACTGGATTGGTTCAAAGGAGGTCCTCTTGAGTTAATATTTATACACTGATCCTTTCAACAATTATCATGTCATCGGATTGGGGAATTATGTCATATATGATGAAGATCAAGTGATCCCGAAGGTCGTGAAGGAATCCAAGAATTGTCCACCCTCAGAGATATGGATACTAAATTTTGATGGAGCAAGATGCAAATTTGGCGTAGGGGTCGAGATATTTTTGACATACCCATCCAATAAAAAGACACTCAGGTATTTCCACTTCTAGTTTGCTTGTTCGAACAATGAAGCTGAATACGAAGGCCTAGTGCAAGGTATAATCCTTGTAGAGAGGACGGGAATTACACAAATAATGGTGTTCAAAGACTCTGACCTAGTGGTTAATCAAGTCTGGGGGATTTCCGTAGCTAAGAATGTCCACATGAGATCCTATAGACATAGAGTCTGGAACCTGATTGAGGGCTTTGAATCCTTCAATGTCCAGACAGTGCCTACAGAGAAAAATGTAGATGTGGATCGCATGGCAGCAATTGGATCTTAGTTTGACCCTACTTCTAGCTTAATTCATAACATACACTCTGTGTGAGTGATCATCTGACCAAAAATCCTAGATAATGATCAAAGCTGGCAAGTGTTTGAAAGTGATGAACACATCACCTCATTCATCCAATAGTCAAGAGAGTTCACTGAGCAACTCCAATTGAAGATTATCGAGGCCTATAAAGGAAAAATTATTTAGCTAAGGTCCAACAAGCTTCTAAAAGGATTAGTCACCCTCGAAAGTCTATTTGATTTTGATGATGTGAGGAATGACAAGAGGAATTTTGTAGTGGAAAAAAGTGACTATACAGATCTTCAGGTCAGAGACAGAAGGAGGCTCAAAGTCAAAAAATATGTCCCACAACATGATAAAGAAAGACTCATCCATTTCTATGAGAAATATGGAGTAGTGACCTGGTCATATGATGACCTCAAGGGATATGATCTTGAAATCATCCAACATACTATAGAACTGACGAAAGGTGCAAAACCAGTCTGCCAAAAGCAAAGGCCTGTGAATCCAAAGATTGATGCATTGATGGTGCAAGAGTTGACAAAGCTAATTGAAACCCATATCATCTTCTCGATCAAGCACAATACATGGGTATCCAACCTGGTTCCAGTCTGAAAGAAGAATGGAGACATCCACCAATGAGTTGATTTCTAGGACCTGAATAGAGCATCCCTAAAAGACCACTAACCCTTTCCTTCCATGGAGTCTATCTTCCAAATAGTGGTAGGATCAAAGATATTTTCTCCACTGGATGGCTTCTCCGATTACAACTAGATATGGGTAAAAAAAGAGGACCGGCACAAAACAACGTTCACTACCAAGTGGGCAATGTTTTCATATGTGAAAATTCCCTTCGGCCTCTCAAATGTGAGAGCCACCTTCCAGCAGGCAATGGACATTGCTTTCAGGGAATTGATCAATAAGATCATCTTAATCTACTTGGATGATCTTATAGTATTCTCTAAGAGTAAGGATGATCATTTTGATCATTTTGAAATGGTCTTTAAAAAATTCCAGGAGTTCGAGATATCCTTGAACTCGAAAAAATGTGTTTTTGGAGTGTCGCATGGCAAACTATTGGGACATACATAGTGTCCAAAGATAGAATTGAAATCGATCTAGAGTGGGTGAAGGAAATCAAAGAGCTACCCCTACTAGTAAATAAGAAGGGAGTTCAGTCCTTTCTGGGAAAGGTAAATTTTGTGAGAAAATTCATTTATGATTTTGTAGGAATAATTAGACCTATCACCCTAATGCTCAAAAAGGATTAGTTGTTCAAATGGATAAAGGAAGCTAGAGAAGCCTTTGAAAAGGTTAAGGACACTATTTCTTTAGCTCCTATGTTGGTAAATACAAACCTATCAAAGGAATTCATAATGTATGTATTCAATAGCAAATCAAGCATTGCTATTGTTTTGACCCAGAAAGATGATGAAGGAAAGGGAGAACATCTGATAGCATTTCACTCCCAAACCTTAAAGGATTATGAGATGAACTATAAATTTGTCGAAAGGAAAGCATTTTCCATTGTTAAGGGGCTGAAGAAGTTCTGACATCTCATATCTTGCAACAAGGTGGTTGTATATGTCACACATTCTAGTGTACATGAGTACATCATGGAAGGAGAGATCATCGAAAAAAGGTCCAATTAGATCACTAAGATATTTGAATATGATATTGAGGTCAAGCCCACAAAGACCATCTGAGGAAAAGGACTATGTGAGTATTTTTCACATGATGAAGAAATGGTAGCTGAAGAGGAGCAACCCGAGCTTGTTCTAACAAATGAATGTGAGTCCAAAGACTATTGGTTAGCAGAAAGGGTAAGATTCATGCATACCAAAAAATATCCGCTAGGCCTTCCTTTTCAAAAGAGAAGATTCTATAGGTTGCAGAACAACAAATATGCACTCATTGAAGGAGTCCTTTTCAAATGGAACTTCAATGGAATTCTTTTGTGGTGTGTCACCACAAAGCAGGCAAGGAAAATTCTTGACACTTTCCATAATAGTGGACCGTGGGCAGACATTTCTGCACAAAGACCACCACCACCAAAATTATGTGTGCCAGATATTTCTGGCCTACACTATTCAATGACTCACACTCTTTTGTGAAATCTTGCAAGGAATGCCAATTCTTCATCATAAGAAGGAAAAACTCAACAATGCCCTTAAATCCAATAGTGACCGAGGAACCTTTTACACAATGGGGCCTTGATTTTGTCAAGATGATTAATTCCACCTCAAGTGTTATACACAAATGGATCCTCACAACTACAAACTACTTTACCAGGTGAACTGAGGCTATTCCCCTGAAAAATGTGATGGAGGCAAAGATTGTGAACTTTCTCGAGGACTAGTAATGAGATTTGGCCCGCCAAAGACCACCATCTTCAATAATGCTAAGGCTTTCCTAGGTTCTAAGGTATGTCAATTTTCATTCAATCATGGCATATTCTTAAATATGTCTTCAAAATACTACCCACAGGGAAATGGCCTAATCAAGTCGACGAATAAAAATTTAGTTTGAATCATTAAAAGAATCGGGTTAGAACATTAAAGAGAGTGGCACAAGAACCTTCAAGTAGCACTCTAGGTAGATTGCATAACTCCTAAGAAAGTCCTCAATACTTTGCTGTACGAGTTATTATACGGGAAAGAAGTGCTATTTCCCATCTCCATGGAGATTCCTGCACTACTGTTGCTCAAATCCCTAGAGGTTGAAGAAAATGGAGCCATGGAAGTTTGGTTGGCCAAATTATTGGAAGTACAGGAGAAGAGAAGAAAACCTCTAACAACCATGTCTAACCACTAATAGGTGGTTTAAAGGTGGTTTGAAAAGAAAACCTCAGACCAAGGTCTTAAATGTGGATACCTAGTGTTAAATTTCAATGAGAGGGCTGCAAAGCCTAGCCAACACAGAAAATTTGATAGCCTATGGGAGGGCCCTTTTTGAATAATTCAATGTAAGCAACATAATGCATTTGAATTAGAAAATATGAAGAAAGAAGCATTGGGGATTCCAATTAACGAAGTCCACCTCAAATTGTTCAATTAAGCTTCCTTAATTATTCTACTGGTGTAAATATGTAATTATTGTAAATTTTCTTTTGTTATTTTGTTCGGTTGGTCTTTCCAAAAGAAACCCATTAATGCAGGAAGTAGAAAAAAGGAACCCATAATGTAAGAAGTAGAAATCAAAAGAGATGGAGATTTAATGAAAGTTCTATATTCATTAGATGGTATCATATACTTCGATATTACACTTACAAAATGGCTCTAAGGCCATACTTTTTAATTATATCTATATATACTATGCAGTTTTTTTAAGTATATGTGTTAAAAGCCTTTTCTAGGCATATATACAAAAAATAGATGAAAAGTGTTGATTCTTAAGTAGCAGCAAGAGCATCATCATCAGTGACATCTAGAACAACTTCATTAACAATATCATTAACAACAACAAGGGTGTCAACAACAACAAAAACAAGTGGTGAAGGATATACCAAGTCCCTGAAATCAGTATACCACTCCATGCCATAGAATAGCACCACATTGTAGTAGCATAGCAAAAAGTGGTAGGCATGAGTAACCCTCTGGCAGTTCTCTTCATGAGTCATAATGTGGAATCCACTCAGGAACGACACCCATGACACCACTACATCTTCTTCCATGTGTTTATAGAGGTCACTCACCATAGAAAGACCTAGGCCATACACCGCATTTGCCACAATTTCTCCAAGGCCAACAAGGCATCGCTTCGGGAATATTTCCAATGTAAGTCGCATGATCATTGGCTTAGTGACCTATATACCAAGCAAGGATGCAACAAAGTGAGAGAAAATGTCGGTATTGACCCTATACTTGTCTTTGTACTCTATACAGTCCCTACCTATTACCCATTTCATTGCTATGATAGCCAATGAATGCTTGTTCTTTTTCATTCATTTCAAATGCCTGTTAGAAACTTCAGCTAAAAAGTTGTCTGCGACTTATTGCTAGTGAGCCTAATCGGAGTATTCATGATGCCTATCGCTACCCAACTACCAAATGCTAATTTGTCCCAATCACTAAGTGCAATTCTGCTATTTTCTTAGTTTCTATTAATAGAAATATCTGAGGTACCTACGTTCCATAACCATGATGCTAATCAAATATTAACTCAAAAAAACCACCAAGAGCCAGCTCAAATTTCCCACCCAGTTGCATCTACTATGTACGAGTTGTTGTGTGCGAAGTTAAGAAGTAATTAATTAGAAAAAACCGGTGGCAGTCCCAAGTGGTAGTCTACAAAGCCAAGTGCTAATGTGTCATGTAGCAAGAATTTTCTAGTTTCCAAGGAGGAACTCAAATATTTTCATGTACTCATTGAACCTTTGTCTTAATAATTCTTTGTAGGATATTAATTACAAAGCATGCAAAAGGTTTTGTATGCCTTCAATCCCTAGCTCAATTTCCCAGAAAATCATGTTGTATAAAGCCAAGTGCTGATGTGTCATGTTGCAAGCATTTTCTAGTTTCCAAGGAGGAACTCAAATATTTTCATGTACTCATTGAACCTTTGGCTTAATAATTCTTTCTAGGATATTAATTACAAAGCATGTAAAAGGTTTTGTATGCCTTCAATCCCTAGCTCAATTTCCCAGAAAATCGCGTTGTAGGACATGATCACTAATTGTCATTATGAATTCTTGTCTTTTCAAAAGGGCAAGAATTTCATTTCGCATGAGCAAAGGAGTTGGTGGTACATGCCAAATTTAATGCAAAAAGGAAACCGTTGTCTACAACTCTAAGTTGAGAAAAAGCTAAGTGTTGCATGTGAAGGAATAACATTGTGAAAAATTTCTTGAGTACGCTATCTAGTGCAAAGAGTTTTGAGTGCAAAATTGTTGAAGAAAACGAGTGAATTGCAGTAAGTTTGAGCATTGTAAAAATCCACAGCACCATGAAATGGCCCAAAATCCTCATATGGAAGTGCAAGTCGAGGCAACCCAAAGATTGTTTGATGCCATGCATATGGCACCCATAGAAAATATTTTTAGTGATACCTCTTACACTTCACCTGAGATACTAGAGAAGCCAAAGTGGATTCGCACATGGGCCATGGAAAAGCAAAAACATATGAGATTAGCTATTTTTGATGAGAAGGGAGCTAGAAGGCCAATTTCTGTATGGACTCCCCTCCTTTCTAGAACATATGACTATTATGCATTCTCGGATTGTTTCTTGACTCTGATTCTACAAGACTTTAGCAAAGATGGAAATCTTTATCAGCTTTCTGCCAACCAAACAGGGTGGATACAAAGTTTCACTCCTAGATGGGACTGATTTAGACTCAGAGAGGATTTCACATTCATTAGGTTGTGCGGCTTTACTGAGGATCCATTTTGACTCCTGGAATGCATCATAGATCGGGTGTTGGCCCTCAAGGTTTTTTGACAAGTGTTAGTTATTGAGAATAAATTTTGCGGAAGGAAGAACAAGAAAGGGTTTTTCTTCTACCCTTTGACTTTTAAAATAGTGGCAATGGCAAGGAAGTAGACACATAAGCTGCTAGAAGTAAAGCTGGATCATCTAGGGATAGTATTGATTTTGCAACAAATGGAAATATAACCCCAAAAATGACTTAGAAAACATAAACATTTGGGTAACTCATAGCCCTCAACCTTACTAGGAAAAGCAGTGGAATCCCCTATCAGAATAGGATGATCTATTTGTAAACCTGGTTCACATTCCTATAGAGGATAGGAGGCTGACATGGCTTAATTTCTATTTCCCTTTAGCAAAGTTTAATGAGAGGCACCAAATGGGGGCCACCCTTCACAATGAATTGGTCAAGAAGTGGTAGTGGAGTGAGGAAAAGGTTAAAGAGTTATGGATTTATCATTAGGAGATCCAATTCATTGATGCCCCGTTCCAAGAGGTAGACAAGGATGAAAGATTCAATACTCTATGGAATAGAGCGCATGATGATACCGACACAAGTGATGATGAGGATATTGACATAGATGAGGCTAGAAAATATATAGGGAAGGGGAAGGAGGTGAAGATGACCCTAGCTCAAAATACTGGAAAAGTGGGAAAGCATCCTAGCAAAACTACTCTAAAGCTACAGGTGAATATATCATGTTTGAGAGCCTCACAGACATGCACATGGGCTGTGAAAATACCTAGAGTAGCCCAACTACTATATATTTCATACTGGGAAAAGGTTAATGCTTTTTGTTTGACTCTTCAGCCGATTCTTTAGTTCATGGTGGAGGTGGCAAGTTTGAGTAGGGAGGTACATAGAGTGATTGAGCAATTCCCATAGTTCATTGCGGAGAGGGTTCCCGAGGTGGAAACATTGCTAGATCAGTTGTACATGGTGCCGAACAAGGAATTAGTAAGCACAAGGATTGGAGACTAGAGGTTAGCTACTGGGAAAGAAAAGGAATTCATCTGATGTAATGTGGCCATCCTCCATGCTAGAAATTGCTCGATAATTTTTAGTCAGACCATGAACAATATGCAAATGAAGTTCTCCTAGCTAACTCAAATGGGTTTTCCCTCACCTTTCCTTTATGATGATTCAGTAGCTACAATAGAGAAAATTGTAACAAAGATTGAGGAGAACTAGTAGGATTTATCCACTTTCTAGAGTTTCAATCAACCCCTTACTATCATGGATATTGAAGGTGTTACTCATCAGATAGTGCAACTACTCTTTTAGCTCGAATTTGGGACCAAAATATTGATGGAGCTGCCCTTCAAGGAAGTAATCAATCTACAAGAAGTGCAAGAGAATCTATGGGCCATATCAACACCATCTGAAGCCAATTGGCTTCCTCTGCAAATCGCACTCTCAAAGCTCTAACTCCTTCACCCATTGAATAAGGATTTGGTCTTCAAACCATAAATTTTTGGGTTCCTCATTCTACTAGTGAAACGTCCCTAGTAGTCGCCAAAAGCTATGGATTTAAAAAATCCCTCAAGCTCCCTTCAGATTGATAATATTATTTTTCTTGGCCTCCGCCCACGCTCCATATATTTGAATATATCTGGGCCCCTTTTTGAAGATTTTTTCCCGCTATCGCCACGTGTCTGATGCATGCTCCTCACATGGATTTCCTCCCTTGCTTCTATTGCAGCCCCACCATGCTTCCATGTGTTAGAAATGTTGGCCTTTGAATGCCTACTTCCCTTCGCTTCTCTACTAATCTCTTTCTGTGTGCCACATAGCATCATTTCATAGACATTTTTTGGTGAACCCCATAGTTAGCGTTGGTAACAAACACTTCTCCATGTGTCTTCTTCATGAGGGTTTTCATCGCAAGGAAAGAAGAATCAATGACAATCCCCACCCTATCACCACATGTCCTAACTGACTTTGTGGGTGAGTGACACATGTCTGCATAGAATTTTGTTGCTTCTACATTGGGACCACAACCATCATTTGTAGGGGATGCATCTAGCTCGAAGGTGGCTACATTTTATGTCTCAAAATATTTTCTATTGCAATAGCCTTGGGAAATCATTGCTATAGAAATCATTGCTCGTTTTGAAGGAATATTTTATATTACTAGCTTTCAGGTGGTGGAATGTTTCTCTATAAATACTACTTTTTGAGAATGATTTCAGAACATACACAGAAAAATTATGAAAAGACACCAGGCCTTTTATATTGTTTTTGATTATTGTATTGAGACTCACATATTGTGCCATTATTGTTCAGATTTTTTTGTTTCTTAGCTATTTGACAAAATATTATTTTATTCCATTATTGTACTGAGTAGTTTATTTGCAAAACTTCTATAATTTCAATATAAGTTTGTTGATTTAGACCATTTCTTAGTCTCTTATTTTTAGTAAGTGTGTATGGGAGTTATTTTATGTTATTGAATAGATTATTCGGGTTTTCATCTATGATTTATGCTATTTTGGGACATGTAGATTGTTGAACAAGCCCTTAAATCCCATATGGAAGGGAGATTTACTATACCCAAACCTACATCTTGGTGTATCACCTTAGGTGAGATCTTTATTTTTTATATCTGCTTCCATTTCTCATTCCAAACCCCCCAACTACAGAATTTAAAAACTCGGAGGTCGCTTAGTTTAGCGCAATTGGTCCCCCATTAACTGAGTTTCCCATAAGGCTATTGCTTGTCAATTTTAGGCATCAACAGTAACCTTATTCCAAACTTTATCTAATTCATGACTTCTACTTTTTGATCCTTTTCTTCCACTTTGTAGTAGAGGAAGACTTACATAATTTCTTCTGTAGTTCCTTACAATGTTTCCAATGTTGTTACACTTGTAGAAAATGATATTAAAATTATATAGAGGCACAAATGCATTATTTCTAATGAAGTTATTTCTTCTTATCGAAGCATTTCTACAGTCCACAACCTTATGACCAAAATTATTACAATTTAAACAATAACTAGAGAAAGGATAATTGAACTTGGTGTTGTATCCATGTCTTCTATATCTTCTTCTTCTTTTTTATACTTGAATAAATACATCAATGTGTGTCGTGCTTTAATCACTTTCCATGGTTCTTTCAAACTTTTAACTTCTAGACCCTATCACTTATGGACTTTCTCTAATAGTCTTCATAAAATACTCTATCACATTCTTATTCTGATCATCAAAACCTATTCTAGTTTTGACATGCAAAGCTCTCTGACTTCCCAAAATCTGATCTAAGGTTTTAGTACTATTTCCAAACTTCATCTACAATTAATGGTTCACTTTCTCAAGCTCTTTACTCACTATCACAACTTCTTCTTACAACTTGTCATAGTCATTATCTCTTGATAACAATTTTTTTGTTAGAACTTCTTCAATCCTTTTTGCTTCTTCAATCTGGGTCTTTAGATCAACAATCATATTTTTCACTTTCTTCAAATCTTGAGATACCTTTTATTTATCCCTCACCACTTCTACAATTCTATTCTACAACCTTTTGATTTATTTTCTAGCACACAACAATTCTTCCATGAGATCTACCTCTTCTTCATTGTTACCAAAATTCATTTATGTATCTCCATTAATAGTCTTAAAATCCATGAATACGACTTTTCTTTTTAATCTTTGAAGACATCATATTATTCTTCTTCAATAGAGTAGTCTTCTTCCTCATTAGTGTAGAAACTCTTATTTTTCCTCTTACCTTTGAAGCCTCTTTGTAATGATTTCTTTCTATTCTTTTGCTCAGCAATGATAGAATTCTTATTGGGACACTTAGCCATAAAATATTCTACTTCACCATAATTGAAACACTTAAAGATAAATTTCCTTTTTACTTACCAAAACCTCTTTGTATCTTCTTGATAAAATTTTATTCTTTCAGATCTAATCCAACATCAAAATATTAGTCAACCTGCTTCATAGATACTTTGAATGCAACCTCTTTCCTTGTAGAATCTTCACTTTTAAATCTCATCTCAAATGTAGTTATAATTCCATGCAATTTAGTCAACTTTAAAACATTCAAATCCTTAGCTTCTTCAATAACAAATACTTTAGAATCAAACCTTCTAGGGATAGATCTAATTACGTTTTTCAAAAAAACCTTATCTTCCAAGTTTTCACCAAGACCTGAGATAGAGTTGACAACTTCATCAACTCAAAGCATGAATGTAGCAATATTCTCATCTACTCTCATCTTTATCCCTTCAAATTGAGCTTTGTAAGTTTGCAATTTTTCCTCTTTGAATTTGTGATCACCTTTATTGATTATTTCCAAGTTATCCCATATGTCTTTTTTTTTTCTACACTAAATCACCTTCACAAATTAAGAAACTGTCAATCCACATAAAATAGCATTCCTTTCCTTAGCATTGAATTCACAAGCCCTCTTTCTAACTTAATACCTAGGAGGGTTTTCAAGAATATCATATCCCTTTACTACTGAAATCCAGATGTCCATTCCTAAGGCCATCAAATACCTGACTCCATCCTAACTTTCCAAAAATAAAAATTTGATCTATCAAAGATTGGTGCTTTATCTCCAAAAAAAATTCCTATACCATCCCAGACCTACCTTAGGTTGTTAGTCTTCTTCAGAGGAACTTGGATCTAATACCAATTGAAGGGAACACAATCTACTAAGAGGGGGGGCATAAATAAGTAGATCTAAACAATTGTAGAATTCTTAAATTTTATCATAGTTATTAATATATTTGATTCTTCACAATAAACCCCACCTAAACAGATAAAACGTAGCATAGTAAATCACACAAGAGAACACTAGATTGTTACAAGATGGTGTGTCCCTTGGTCTCCTTGGTGCAACATGATGCTTGGGTTCATGACATGGCTTAACCACCTCTCATGGATCTTGTATAAATCTAGCACTTGTATTGGGAATTAACAAGCTGATCTATTGGTGCAACGATCACCACCAATGTAACAATTGGTATCAGAGCTAAGGTCATGAGTTCAAACTCGGGTAAAAGTACAAAGCTGTGTCACACTTTTATAAAGGAATCGACCAATGCTAATCTAACTTTTAAACTTGAATCACTAGAAAGTGGCATATATATGTTTTGATTTTTTAAATGATGTAAATTAATAAAATGTTTATTTTTCTAGTATATTTTATGTTTTTATTTTTTTTGATGAAATTAGTAAATTATTTGAATATATCTCTTTATAAATTAACACTATAATTTAGCTGGTGATAAAATGTTGAAAAATGATGTTACATGAGACATCAAGCTTTATATAGTAATTTTTCTTATTTTTCCTTCAATTTTTTTGTGTATATTTACAACTTGAAACTTTAGGCAATGGATTTTATTTTTTGCAATTTAATAAATGTATATATTTTTAAATAAATATTTAAATGTGCATGTATTAAAACACAATTTTTTCCACTCAACTTCAACTTTTATATTAAATATTTATCTAAAATAGAAGAAAAATATACTATCTTACTCTAGATTCTTTTATCTAGGGCATCATTATTTTTTCATTTTTTTTAATAAGTTTTAGTATTTTTCTTAACATGGTAATCAACCTAATATTTTTGTGCTGATAACATACTTTTAATAAAAAATTAAAATAAAATATAAATAATAATTGAACTGTTAAAATAAATATATATATGAAAAATACACTTATGGATCTACAAAAGGGTATTTTTACATTTAAAAAAAAATGTTATTTATATGAGTAGGAGTGGTTGAAACATTAAATTTTTCAAATAAATTCATTTTTTAGTAAATTGGCCTCAAAGTAGTGCTAGATATACATTTAGCCAACAATTTTAGTTGGAAAATTTGTGGACATATTTAACTTATCTATAATGAATCTTACTAGATCATATGTTTGACCAAAACTGAATTTTAGTTATAAATACTAAAATTCACTTGTGTTGATAAGTTGGCCAAAAGTGTGACACAACTTTGTACTTTTACCCACCCCTCACTTGCATTGGGGGAATTTTTGCAAGATGGTGTTTCCCTTGGTCTCCTTAGTGTAGCGTAGTGCTTGGGTTCATGACATGGCTTAACCACCTCCCATGTATCTTGTATAAATCTAGTGGTTGTATCAAGAATTAATAGGTCGATATTTTGGTGTAACAACAACCACGAATGTAACATAGATACATGTGGAAAACCCTAGATGGGAAAAACCATGGTGAAAATATATTTGTAGATCTACTACCCAAATCCAGCTTAGCAATGCATAAATGTAAAAAGTGAATTTTATGCATTTAACTAGGCACCAACCTAGTGAAGAAAAAAATCCATGTTCATGGTTTTTTATGCACAGCAACAACTCAGACAAAATATAATATCCTATCTCTCTTGAAAGGTGAATCTCTATTAGCAAGCTTCAAGAGATAACCCCAAGGTCTCTAATGTCAGGTCTTGACAATGCAACAAAACAACTCAATGATAATGTGAAAATGTTGGTAATCACAAGGGGCCTTACAAAAAAAATACTGGAAGCTTCAATGTTCATCAAATTTAGCAATAAGGGTAATGCTTTGTGAATATTGCTCTAATAATGATTTAAAAGAAACGAAAAAAGTTGAAGGGTTTAAGAGAGATATCTAATCTAAAACCTAAGATCAAATATGCAAATAATAGAGTGTTCAAGATGGACCAATCTTCCAAAACCAATCTCTTCTTAGCCAAGATTAAATCTACAGTATGACAAGGACAGTGCAATCTCTAAAGGAATCGAATGATTTTTAGATTGTACATATTCAAACACATTCACATTTGAACTTAAGTGCAAAATAGAGTAGGCCTAGGCTAACTTTACACAACAATCTACAATCAGTAGATCAATAAAAGTGTGGACCGAAGATTCCTCAACACCTTAAACACTTTATCATGAACATAAATGAAATGCAATGACCTCTAAGATTAATCATAAACTAACTTACTTAATAATTCAGAATAAAAGGAGGCACAAGAACCATGCATAGATGAATAACCCAAAGAAGGACACCAAAAAAAAATGCCTTCAATTTTATTAGCTTCACCAAAATTTGCAACAATTCAAGTATCTCAGAATATAACAACTATCAACTATGCCCTATCAGCTATTCACTTGTCTAGTATCCCCTATCAACCTTAAAAATGAGGAGAGAACCTCAATTTATAGCAATTTCAAGTTAGGTCGGCCCAAATTAGGGTTTTACAATTAGGTTGGCCACATAGTTCTGCCATGACACTTTTTGAAAATACCCTAATTTAAATTTACTATAAAATAATCAATGTCCACCCCCAAAATTCAACTTTATAATAAAATACATTTCATGTCACATAATTCAAGGAGTAGCTAACTTGATTCTTTTACAAGCTCGATGAAAATGACACATCCTCCAAGATCATCAAGTTGAGTCATCCCTTTTGTGTTTTTCCTCTTCCCTCCTAGAAATTTCTTGAACTTTTGTAATTACAACATTCAGGTCATCTTGGGTTGGGATAGATATCAAATTAATCCTTGCTTTAATTTAATTTAACTATCCTCATTATTTAGCTAAGGTTTTTAACCAATCACAATAAATACCTTGATATCTATCCAAACTAGATATATAAATTACATCTTCTAGCTGGTCTTTCACTATTAGCCCACTGTCACCTAGAGAATATATTTCATGCCACCATTTCTATAATTGTCCAACATTCAAGTTCTTCTTCCCAAGCTTCTTCCTTCCAGTAACAATCTCCAGGAAGGTAATGCAACTATCAAAAATTTAATTCACTTTGTTATGAGCCTTTGATATCTTCTTTGGTGCTTTCATCTTTAGCTCATTCTTGAAAGTAAAGGCCTCTATCGAGTATATAGCTTTACTAGTGCTTCATTCTGTAAGGACACCCTCTTTGATCAATTCATCTGTGGGGACCTCAAATAGCTTCTCAAGTTCTCTAATAATAGTATCATATGGGTTTTGACATTCGATGAGAAATTGAGCCATTTCCTCAGAAAGGGATGATTCATTTTCATGCATTTGTAGTACCTTCTTAATCATAGCATCACCTTTTTCACTTACACTTTTTAGCCACTCTTGAGTATCCTTCACAAAATATTTCAATCTTTCAATTTCTTACACTACCTCCTTTAATAACAACCCCTCTAAAAATTTAGATCCTTCACTACTTTGCACCTGCAAGGGTTTACCAGATGTTGAACATATCTGTGCACCTCCTTTAGTTGTTTCTATAATTCTTCTTTCTCCCTAGTTTCTTTGTCCAACCTTTTGAGGATGGCTTGTGCTAACCCTTGAAACTCTTCCTTCTCCTGCTCTTTTGTGGTAGGACCTAAATTAATTGCTTGGACCTAATAGTATAAGGGTGTAACTTCATCTTTGTACTTATTATCTATAGGAGTGGCAACATGAATGACTCTATTATTGAATATATCCCTAGAAAACTTGGAAACTATTCTTGCTCTTTTCCTCTCCTTGGGTTGTCCCCAACTTTCCAATAACTTGTCCCAATCTAGAATTTCATATTCCACAATGATAACCTTTGGTTTTAATTTCTTTTCTAGCCATTCAAGGTTAGTTGGTTGTTCTATTCCTATATCCTTCTAAAAAACATCTTTCTCTAATTGATTGTTGGTTGCCTATGCAAGAGCATCTACAATGTGATTCTTGCTCATGGTAATCAGCTGAATGTTAAATGTGTCAAACCCTTCAATTAGATCACATACTCTATGCCTACAATTAGTCATCCTTATATCATGGCATGAATATTTTCTTCTAACTTGTTTGACTAATAGCTTAGAATCTACAAACACTTGTAGCATTTTTATCTTCTTCCTAAAAGCCATGAGTAATCCATGTACTAATTCTTCATATTTATCAACATTATTAGTGCACTAGAATTGCAATCTATGTGCAGCAAAGAAGGTTTTATGTATAGGGCTGATGAGCTCAAATCTAGCACCTACTCCTTGTTTAGACTTAGAACCATCGAAGCATAAAGTTCAAAATTTAGTAGAAATTAAGCCCACCTTTGAAATATCTTGTAAACTTACTCAAAGAGGGATCCTACTAAAGAATCGGTTGCTTTCCTTTATCATCTCTTGGAATTTCCTATACCTCAAGTCTATCTACCAGAGGTGGATTGATACATCTCTTGATCTGCTCTACAACAGTCTGGAAAATACAACATTCTAGTTTTGGATGAGTCATTGTGAATTCTGCACCAGTTGGGCAGCAACAACTCCTCAAAATTCATTTTCCTTCCTAGATTTATTTGATCTTCAAAACACTTTTGAATGAATTCCTGAAAATTGTCAAGCAGTCCAAGGTTACCATCACTATGTTCTGAATCTTCATCTGTTTCTACAAGTTCCTCAGTATTATTGGAAGAATGAGTTAAATCCTTGGGCACATCATGCATAATCAACACTTCCTCCACCTTTGTTTCATCTACAACTACTACTAGGATATAATTTCCTAGAATTGCCTCAGAAACCCATACTTCATTCAAAGTATTTTGGTACTCAGTAATCAGATACCTCAATCTCAGTTCTCTCTCAATTTTAATTTGATTTGGGACCCCCTTCCATGACAACCACATATAAGAGTGATCTGTAGAAGTATATCCATTAAGCACTCTCATGAAATCCCTTCTAAGAATCATCCCATAGGCATCAGGTATGTCAACCACGTATATTTTGATGACCTATTGCACATGTGGGTTTGATGCTACTTGCATTGGGATCATATTCAATTCTCCTACTACACTCACCTTAGTCTTATCCAACTAGGTCACCTTACATTGGGAAGGATCATGAGTAATGCCTAAATCTCTGTAAACTGAGAAGGGCATAAAGTTTGTTGATGCTCCAAAATCCAATAAACAACTATGTAGATTCTTGCCAAATATAAGATAGAAATTAGAAAAGGAGGAGTATCTTGCTTTGCTTGAAAAAAAATCACTGGAGAATTAATGTGAGCCACTTGATTCTTATCCTTTTCTTTGCTTCTATCCTTTTTTCTATACTTGAGGTTGATCCTTAGTAGGTTGGGTATGCTAGTTTTGAACTGGTTGGGAACTCTGACCCTTATACTATTGAGAATTCTATGCCTTTCCAGTTTCTTCCTGGACTACTGGTTCAAATAAACTAGTTCTCTTGACCATAGAATCTTGTGAAGACTTTGTGGATGCATTGTCATTCAAAGAACCAAAAAAAACACTCCTAATAGCTAGAACTCTTAGCAACTCAAGGGATGAGAGACACAACTTTAATTTCTTAAGTTCCTCTACTAAATATTCACCCATTTAAAACACAATCATGTCAAATTGATTGCTCCTAAATTGTCCTTCTTGTTGCTCCTTGGAAGCCTCACCTTTTGAAGCATCAGAGGATCCTCCCCTAGGGAAGTATTTCTTTGGCATGTAAGGATATGAATGGTTTTAACTTGCATTGGGATTAGGAGGTGTCATAAAATTGTTTAGAGGTGTAGATGTGGTAAACGGCCCTCCAGCCTGCCTATTTCTCAAATCATATGGTTTGGTTCTTTGATGGAACATCTAAAGTTCATCTATATTTTTCTCTTCCTCATCAAGAGGACCATTATCAACATTTTCATTACTTTCAAACAATTCAACAATTGATTCTCCATTGCATACCTATTTTGGTTTCACAAATTTTTCTGTGGACTCTTCCTCAGGTCCATTCTCTTCACTTTTCAGAAAAAGGGGCATGATTTTGTACTAATACTGGTGAATCATACGAATCTAATGGCACAATTTATTGTCTACCTACACTAGTCCCAACAACTTGTTGAACCTCCATCTAGAAAATGGTTGCTGCTATTTGGAATTCAGGACAATCAAACTGAGAATGTTGAGTTGTCCTGTGTAGTCTATAGTATCCCTTTAAAGCAACTTCTACTAAGAGGATTGTGCTTGTTGACTTCTCTTGATTATTAGGTTGATCCAGTAGCATAGGAAATTCTCCATAGTTGGGTCTAGTATTCCAGGACCTATTCTATCTTGGTGGTGGCCTTCTATCAAATTTTTTTCCTAATGATTGATCTCTATCATAACCTTGTCCCTACCCTAGGCCTCTCTCAAAGGTGTGTCCTTGATCACAAACAAAATCTTTGTTCTCCCTATTGTAGTTGGACTGTATCCTTCTTTGTGTAGCTTGTGGTTGACTATTTTGATTTCTTAGATAGGTGACTTTAGTAGATAACTTCTTCACTTGCTCCATCAATTCATCCAAACTCTTCTTATCAGTCTTTGCTTGTGGTGGAAAACAATTATTTGATTGGTTCAACACCTCAGAATGTTGCAAATATGCTTGGATATTAGACTATTGTTTAGGAAATGTGTTTTTCCCTAAGTTCTGCAAATAAGGAGGGAGTAGCTAAGCTTGGCTTAATGGGGACCAAAGACATCTGAGGAATTGGGTTCATCAAAGGAGTCTGATTATCCAATGCTTGGTTCAGACCTTGAACTAATCCAATATGTGCAGTAGGTCCTAATGAGGGAAAAGGTCCTGACAAATGTTTCCTTAAATCTGTGCTAGCCTTGAATGCCTCAACATATACATTAGTTAGTGTAGTAGGGGGTTGGGGTTTCCACTTAATGAATGTAGATGTGAGGCTATCTAGTGCTTCATAATAGACTTCCTTATTAGATGCATCATTTACAACATATGGTGGTTGTAACTGAGAGTAATCCCTATGAAATGTATTGTTAAATGAGCCCATTGGTTCATTAACTTCTCTTTTGATTGATATGAATTGATGGTATAAGTCAGTAGGGCTGACTGGAATCTTGAATTTCTACAAGAAGGAAGTCTCCATTTGATCCTAGCTAGTGATAGAACCAACTGGTAAATGATTGTACCAATAGAATGCCTCATCTCCTAATGAGTAGGGAAATAGCTTGCAAGCTACATCCTCATAAATGTTCTGCCTATTCTTTAGGGCAGTTCAGAAAATCTTGATCTGTTCTTCAGCAGTCCTATTGGGGTTATTGATATGGAACTTAGAGTAGAAATGCTCAATATTTTTGGGCATATCATTGTAATTGTTGAAGGCCAAAGGTGAAGGATTGTCAGCCAGAAAATCCATTGGTGATGGTGGAGGTGGTAGTGGTTGATTGATTGGAATCTGAGTTTGGTGGATAGGTGTAGAATTAGGCTCAATAGGAATGGGTTCAGTGGGAATGGACTAAGAATTAGATGATGAAGAAGAAGATGGATAGATGGGTGAAGATGAAGATGCTTTCCCCTTCTTGGTCCTCCTTGACCTGGTAGGGACTCCTAACTCTTGGAAATCTCCTTCTACTATGGATCCAGTTTTCCTTCTGAATCTCTGTGGAGATATTGATGATAGAAAAAGCTACAACTTTTCTGAATCTACCCTCCTTCTAGTGCCAATCCCTTGATGGTGTTTTATGCACAACAACAACTCAGACAAAATATAATATCCTATCTCTCTTGAAAGGTGGATCTCTATCAGCAAGCTTCAAGAGATAACCCAAAGGTCTCTAATGTTGGGTCTTGAAAATGCAACAAAATAACTTAGTGATAAATTTTAAAATCTTGGTAATCACAATGGGCCTTACTAAAAAAATGTTGGAAGCTTCAATGTTCATCAAATTTAGCAATAATGGTGATGCTTTGTGAATATTTCTCTAATAATGATTTAAAAGAAACAAAAAAGGATGAAAGGTTTAAGAGAGATATCTAATCTAAAACCTAAGATCAAATATGCAAATAATAGAGTGTTCAAGATGGACCGATCTTCCGAAACCAATCTCTGCTTAACCAAGATTAAATCTACACTATCACAAGGACACTACAATCTCCAAAGGAATCAAATGATTTTCAGATTGTAAATATTCAGATGTGCATTCAAACATTCACAATTGAACTTAAGTGCAAAATAGAGTAGGCCCAGGCTAACTTTACATGATAATCTACAATTAGTAGATCACTAAAAGTATGGATAGAATATTCCTCAACACCTTAAACATGTTATCATGAACATAAATGAAATAAAACAAGCTCTAAGATTAATCATAAACTAACTTACTTAATACTTCAGAATAAAATGAGGCATAAGAACCATGCACATATGAATAACCCAAAGAAGGACACAAAATAAGAATTCCTTCAATTGTATTAGCTTCACCAAAATTTTCAAAAATTCAAGTATCTTAGAATATAACAGCTATCAAGTATGCCCTATCATCTATTAACTTGTCTATTATCCACTATCAACCTTCCAAATGAGGAGAGAACCTCAATTTATAGAAATTTCAAGTTAGGTTAGCCCAAATTAGGGTTTTTCAATTAGGTCGGCCACATAGGTCAGCCATGACACTTTTTGAAAATACGCTAATTTAAATTTACTATCAAATAATCAAGGTCGGCCCCCAAAAGTCAACATTATAATAAAATACATTTCACAACACATAATTCAAGGAGTAGCCAACTTCATTCTTTTGCAAGCTTGATGCAGATACACATCCTCCAAGATCATCAAGCTGAGTCATCCCCTTTCTCTTTGTCCTCTTCTCTCTTAGAAATTTCTTGAACTTTTTTAATTACAACATCCAAGTCAACCTGGGTTGGGATAGATATCAAATTAATCCTTACTTTAATCAAATTTAACTCTCCTCCATATTTATCTAAGGTTTTTTCCCAATCACAATAAATACCTTGATATCTATCCAAACTGGATATATAAATTGCAACATCTTCTAGCTAGTCTTTCACTATTGGCCCACTGTCACCTAGAGAATAGATTTCATGCCACCTTTTTTGTAATTTTCCAAAATTCAAGTTCTTCTACTGAGGCTTCTTCCTTCCAATAACAATCTCCAGGAAGGCAATGCAACTATCACAAATTTCCTTCACTTTTTTTTGAGCCTTTGATATCTTCTTTGGTGCTTTCATCTTCAATTCATTCTTGAAAGTGAAGGCCTCTATCCACTCTATAGCTTTACTAGTGCTTCCTTCTATGAGAACACCCTCTTTGATAAATTCATTTGTCGGGACCTTAAATACCTTCTCAAGTTCTCTGATAATAGTATCATCTAGGTTTTGACATTCAGTGAGAAATTGAGCTATGTCCTCAGAAAGGGATGATTCCTTTTCATGCATTTGTAGTACCTTCTTAATCATAGCATCACCTCTTTCACTTACACTTTGTAGCCACTCTTGAGTATCCTTAATAGAAGATTTCAATATTTCAATTTCTGACACTACCTCCTTTAGTAACAACCCATCTAAAAATGTAGATCCTTCACTACTCTGTGCCTACAGGGGTTTTATCAGATGTTGAACATATTTGTGTACCTCCTATTGTTTCTACAATTCTTCTTTCTCCCTAGTTTCTTTGTCTAGCCTTCTGAGGGTAGCTTGTGCTGACTCTTTAAACTCTTCCTTCTCCTGTACTTTTGTGGTAGGACCCAAATTAATTGTTTGGACCTAATAGTTTGAGGGTCTAACTTCATCTTTGTACTTATTATCTGTAGGAGTGGAAACATGAATGACTCTATTATTGAATTCATCCCTAGAAAAATTGGAAATAGTTCTTGCTCTTTTCCTCTCCTTAGGTTTTCCTCAACTTTCCAAGAACTTCTCCCAATCTAGAGTTAAATCTTCCAAAATGATAACCTTTTATTTTAATATCTTTTCTAGCCATTTTGGGGTAGCTGGTTGTTCTATTCTTGTATCCTTTGAAGGAACATCTTGGTCTGATTGATTATGAGAAGGACTATCCTCAATATTTTCTACATATTTTTCATCCTCTCTATGCTTTTTTTGTTCCTTATTCTTATTATTCTTGTTTCCACTATCATCTTTTGTATCAATATGTTCCTGGACTGAAGGCTAAGAAGGCATTTCAATTGTCACGTCTTAAGTAGCTTCCTTGTTCTGTTCCTCCCTCTCTTCTAATTTCCTCTCAAAATCACTTAGTTGTCCACCCTTGGGTGTAGGAACCTCTTCATTTTCTATTTACTCTTCTGGATTCTTGGGAACACTTTCCTCTTCAACATTATCTTCTTGGAGAGAAGTATCCTTACCGGGTGATCCCACAATACTGGTTTACAATTTTTGGCCAAACTGGACACTGAATTGATTTTTTCTAACTAAATCTTCACTCTTGGGCACCTATAGCAGCTAAACCATGAGAAATTTGAAGATGATACAAGCTACAAATTTGTGAAATTTTGTCTATAGATTCTAAATATTATTTTTTCAAAATTTTTGGAATTGGATTGCACTTATTTTTCCATCTCCTTCAAAAATTAGTTTTTTTCAATAAACACCATTTTTAAGGAGTGATGCTCACTATGTACAACATAAAATTTTTTTCCATGAAGGATAAAATTCTATTTTTTTTAATTTAGATTTGTAACTATGATATCTAGAACTTTCATTTGGTTTCATAGTGTTTGATTGAATATTTTTTTCCTTAATCAAGTTTCAAAGTCAAACCAATTACAATTCAGACATAGGAAGACTGTATACAACATAACTATTTTTGTATATATCAAAATTCAATTTTTATTTTTTTGTTGGATCAAGGACTACAATATCTAGTGCACTGATATTTTAAAAAAAAATTGATAATCTGCTATTTTTCTACATGTTTGAAACAAAGAGCTTTATTTTTGGTGAAAAACCTATATTCACAAGAAATACAAAATAAATATATAATAAAATTAAATTTATTTAAAATTATACTTTTTTGGAAACTTATAATAAGGAATACATACTTACAAAAAATAAATTTTAAATGAATTCATTTCATCCCTCAAAAGGTAAATCAAAAGTGGTTTTTTATTAGTATTTTGATAGGTGTAAAGGAGACTCTATTATAGGTATGGTTTAAAACTACCGGGGTTCTATCCAAGGGGGTTTTATCTAAGGTGGTTCAATCAAACCCACTTCAATTGGAATCCTTTAAATGGAACTTTTCAAGGCTTAAATCATTATATTTTCTAAAGATATGTGATTTTAGCAAAAATCAAGATCTCCCAGAAATTGTAAACCAGTATTTTGAGATCACCCACCCATCTGTACATTTTGCACTGGGGATGTAGGAGGAGATTTATTTCCTGTAGTTACTTTCTCCATATTTCTTGCAAGACCATCAGTAGGTTCCTCTTGAATGGTCACCCATTTTTCTTTATCCACATCCTCTGCTAGAGTTTCTTTCTGTTTAGGAGAACTTCTCACATCTACTTGTTGTTTCTCCTCAAAACATTCAATATCAACTACTTGGGGCTAAGTGGTTCCCTCTTCATTGACCTTAGCCTTTTTAGATTTAGCCAACTTCTAACCTTTGGTGAGTATTTTTATTTACTTAGAGGGTTGAAGCTTCTCAACAACTTCCTTAGTAATTTATTTTGAGGGCTTCCTTTCTTTTTCCACTGGCTGCCTCTTCTCCTTTCCTTTGGCCTAGCTTCTGGTTATTCTTTTAATAATGAATTGGGATTTATCTCCTCCTTCTTCTGAAGGGATCTCAACTACATCATCTTTGGTTGCTTATTCTTCCTTTGAATGGGATTCAAGGTCTCCCATCAAATCATAGGTGAACTTGGTGCCATCTACCTCCAGTTCTAAAATCTTATGCTTTACCCATCACTTGGAATATCTCAACACAGGAGCATTAATTACGCTAAGATAAACTACTTCCTCCTTAGACCAATTGACAGTAGGAAGTGGCTTATCCTTACATTGTTCATAGTCATGGTGTTGTAGGAGGTCTTCATCATCATCTACCTGACTGAGAACATTAGCAATTATATGTAGTTTGATCATTCTCATGGATAACCTAGAGCATTTCCTCCTAATCACATTAAATTCATCCCTTTAGTTAGCCCAATAATCTTCTATATGAATTTTATGCATGTATTCTCTATTAGCTTGTTTCTAAGTAACCCCATAGGGATCAAAGTTATCCCTATTTATATGTGAATATAAATTAAAATGCACCATATCTTTCTCAAAATAATGAGCAGTTTGAATGGAGGAACATGCTTCCAGGACTTCAATTCTTAAAGGGAATTCAGATCCAAGTCCTGTTTTATGTATATTTTTTACTATTGCATCAAATTCCACTAGTTGCCTAGTCACCTCCAACAGGATAAGATTATTTGTTGGGTATCTTGGTAGCATCAATGGCACTGTTGGTGATCCCTGTACTTTGACATAAGAGAAATTTGGAAATTGGATGAACCATTGGCCATATTTTCTTATCAATTCCATGGCCTTTACTGAAATTATGGCATGTAGTGAATCTTGCAACAACCTTGTAATATACATGAAAAGGGCATCATTTACCCTATAGTTTGGAGTATTAAAATGGATCTGAGGGAAAACATCACATATTCTATCTTGGCCAAGGGCTCCCCTACAACTCAAACCTTTATACTTACTCTTTATGTCCAAAATATACAAAAAGTAAGAAGTCATGGTGAATTTCTTTTTGTCTTGTACATTCCTTAGTTGCTCATGTAGGTTATCACTTATGATGCCTACCCAATGGTAATTTGTTCCATTTACAATCTAGAAGATACTATAAAACATTCAATTTATGAATATAAAATCATCCTCTAGCCCCATTATCCTTCTCAAGAGGGTAATAATATCATTGTATTCTAGTTTGAAATCACTCCTATGCAATTGTTTGGGAAAATTTGACTAATGTGACTTTGGTTTGGAAATCCAATTACTCTTCATCACCAACAAAGCCTTATCAGGATCCTTTGCATAAAGTCCTTCTAATTCTTTTATGTTGATCTTCACTAGATTTTGATGTGACCTAATATTAAAGGTCTCTGCTATAGATTCTTCTGTCAAGTTGGCCATAATCCTTCCTTGAGGCCCAAAAATTACACTTTTATTAGAATCATAATGTTTGGCGCACTCCAAGACTAGCTCTAAATATTGCAATGTAGGTGGAAATATTGTAGTCTGAGTCAATCATGTATTAGTGATGATCTAAGCCAGTTGAGTAGGTGCATTTCCAAACATCCTCTATTTGAATTCATCATAGTCAAAATGCCCAATGTTGGTATCTCTGATCTTGCTCCATGTTGAGAGAATCCTAGATTCAAGACAAATACCCTTGAAATCATACTTCATCCTTTCTGCTCTACTTTGAGGTTCCTCAAGACCAAGTTTAGATGCCTTTACCTTATATCCCTTTGTTGGACTACACTCAAACTGCATCAGTTAGGAAGAAGTAATAATTACCATGATATAGAATATGATCAAGCATTAAATACAATCACATTATCAAGATGCCATAAGAGTCTGTGAACATTACAAAATAACCTTCAAAACATCATGGAAACCCCAACATCCCATCACAAAACCTCAAGAATGAAATATCAGAAACTTCAAAATTTTTAGTTCTTCAGGGTGAACCAATTTTTTTTGGATAGGTGGACTCTCTTACACTTCTAGGGCTTTGCGCCTAGAAGGAGAGAGGTATCCAAAAACCTTGATGGCTCACTCAAGAATAAGCCCTTGAGATTCTAATGCAAAGATGATTAAAATATATCTAAGGGGAATGCCCTAGATGTAAAGAACTGATAAAAGAGATTGACAATTAATGCACAGCTAAGAAAATGCAATGTGTTTGAAAACACACTATGATATGCAGAAAGATAAATTCAATGCAATATAGAACAAGATGGAGAATCCAAATAGAAAGAGTGTACTTGTAAAATGATAGAGGTCAGAGTAAAGACTGTAAATGTCTCTAAAATATTGGAAAATATGATTTTCTAGCCAACTGGGACTCATACACCAAGCTGGGTGACTTAGTCCCAGATAAGGGTTTCTGCCCATAAAGTAGTTTCAGAGAAATGGGTACTGGAATCTACAAACTGATATGGTAAATACCTCTAGTGGGAATCATACACCACTAGTGGTGTATCAATCCTTTTCCACTTTTCAAAAATTGAAATTACAGATTTGCACTCCAACACCTGTACTTTGTTCTCAGACTAAAACTTAGACCTGATTCTATGAAATCACCTGTTAAAAATATAAAGGGGGGTTTTCCTTGGTCAAAAACCTAGTTTGGTATTTGCAAATGAAGACACCTAAAGTGTAGATAGGTCATTAATTAAACTAGGTGAAGCAAACCCAAAACTGGAGGAACTTTTTCCCTTTTCCCTTAAGGGGAAAAGTTCAAACCTAAAGCAAAATAGGAAACAAAAAGAAAAAAATAATGAAACATAAACACATTCACAACCATACACCATAGAAAACTAGATTTATGTGGAAATCCCTAATCAGGGAAAAACCATAGTGAGGATTAACTCACATATATATGAATAACAAAAATAATTACAAAAGGCTCACTATTGGAAGGGATCACTACCCACAAGAAAAGAATGGCTCACTACCAAGGGGTCTCTACCCAAAGGACTCACTATCTAAAATAAAAGATAATAGAAGAATATTGTTACAAGGAGGTTCACTACCTAAGAGAAATAGGGAGATCCACCACAACTCTACACCATCTATAACCTTTGGCTCACTTCCTCTAAAAAATTTAGGTACAATGAAAAATGTAGATGCATTCTTCTTAGTGCTTTTGATAGCCTTAGGAATTTAATATCGCACTCAAGTCTCAACAACTAATCACATACACATCATTTGGCACACCACAACACCCCACACTCATCTCCAACAATTAACCTTGCTTATATATATTTTGTGACCTCAAAAAACTTCTCTAGGTCAGCCTCAATGAAATATGTGCACCTCAAATATGCAACAACCAAATAGGTCGACACAAAACACTTCTGCAGTGGATAGAAGTGAATGTGGACCACACCAAGGGTTAACTAGGACCTAAATCTACATTGACACGCTACACCAAGTTTCCACAAACAACAAACCATATATGCAATTAGGTCTAGCACACTAGTGATGTAAGAAAGGTTGTGACAACTCAACCAAACTCACTATAATCAGATCCAAATAGAGAAACCTTCCCTTGAACACAAAACACTCAACTTTCCCTGAGCACACACAACTAGAGGCTTGTAGCCCACAAAAACCAACTTTTGAAGTTATCTTTTAGAGAAGGCTGTACAAAGACCTGTCAAACATCATTAAAGACTCACCACAGAACCCAACACAACATACCAAAATATTTCAAGTGGTTTCCTTGCAACAATCCAAAGATTCAATAGGCTTCCCTACCTTTTAAGACACCAATTAGCCCTATTTTTGAAAGGAAGTATCTTCTAATCACTTTGTTTTTTCCCAAAATCAGTTGGCAATCACTAATTGTGATACAAAACCACAAATTCCACCAACAATTCTTAGATTCAAGTCTTCTAGGAAACTGATCTAGAAAACCATCACTTTACATGCAATAGGCTACAGTTTATTCAATCTCCTAATTCCTAGACTTACCAGACACAACCAATGCATCCAATAGATTCAAATAGCTTTGTAAAGACTCACAAATCCTTCACAAGATTGATTCTATCAACATTTCACCAAAACCCTATCACAACACCTCATTTTCACATAGAAAAGCACATTTACCAGGGCATCATCCCAATTCTCACAACTTGCTTCCATTTCTTCTTAAATCACATGAACACCTAATCTACCATGAGGAAATTAATTCCACCAAGCAATAGGTCATGAAAGTAGTTGGAATGACTAATACATCATTTAAACTACAATCAAACCCTCAACTTTGTGTTAACAAGGTTGCTTCAGAGAAATAAAGAAATATCCCACAAAACTAAATATTAGACTCTCAAACTTGAAGAATTTAAAAGCTATTTCATGCCCCTACATAAAAAAAATGAGGTTCAAAATATTTAAAGCATGTACGGGTCCATATAGTATGAGAAAATTTCAGAAAAAAAAAAAATTGTAGAAAACAATGTTGTATTGCTTGTGGATGATTCAATAAAAATTTCAACAACTGATGTTCGAGCCTTCTAAAGGATTTTATACATACTCCATTAAAAAAAAACTACCAAAACTCCTATAACTACCTTTCAAATTCCTAGACCTTCATATTCTCAAAAGTTGCATTTTTGACAAGTTTAGCTATGACAACATTTTTACACTTTTTGCAACTTTTTACATATTTTACACCAAAGACTCAAAAACCCCCAATAACATAGTAAATGGTCTTAATAAACCTTATTTAGTGTAAAATACCATATCTAGTGACTAATGACCTTAACACCTATACTTCACCAATTGACCTCCATTTGTGACCTTCATTTGCTTGGGTGCACCTACACCATACAACCCCTCAAAAAAAGAACTCATGTCACATGAGTTATGCATTGTCACAATTCCTCCTTGTTTTCCATACACTCTCTAACCTACAAATACCTTCCATTGGTTCAAATACTAAGATCTTATAATCTTCCTTGCTTCCATGTTCTTGTTTGCACTTGAATTTGTCTTCATCTCTATAATTAGATCTGATGTCTGCCTTCTTCCTACTCCTTGATCAAAACCAAATTGTACTCCTTCACTCAAACCTGCAAACAAACATTTTTTAGTGGTTATTTGAATTAACTTCTCTTTTAACTCACCTTCATGCTTGCATCTACCCTCAACTCTTTTTCCACTTTGTCCTTGCATCACTGTAATCAGTCCCTTTGTTTTGTCAGCACCATGTACCATCATATTGTCCTTATAACACACTATACCATCAGATTTATATCCCACTGTACCTACAGATCCCTCATAATTTTCAACTTTTCTTCCTACCAAAGGACACACAATGGTCCCCACCATGAAATTAGCATGCCAATCCACTACCAATTCTCCCTTCAATCCTGCATTCATCTTCACACTTGCTGTCAAAGCTTTCTCAAACTTTGAACTGACTGTAACACTCATCTTTGTTTCTTCCTTCACATCCTTTACAATTTCCTTCTTCCCACACATTATTACCTTAGCCTTACCCTTTTCATCTTCCATAAGTGGAGTCAAAACAAATTTAAATCCATCCTTCACTATGGTGTATGTGTTTTCTCTTCCATCATTCAATGCATGCCTGTCAAATTGCCAAGGCCTACCTAGGAGTAAGTGACAACAATCCATGGGAAATATATCGCAAACTACCTTGTCCTTATAACCTCTAATTTGAAATTCAACAACAGCTTGTTCATTGACCAAAAAGAGACTACCCATCACTCAACCAAGACACCTTATAAGGTGACTCATGAGGAAATTTTTGCAAATTCAGTTTACTCACCATCTCACTTGACACCATATTTTCATTAGAGCTTGAATTAATAACAATTTTGCATACCTTAATTTTGGACTTACATGTGGTCGTGAAATGATTCTTTCTTTGTAATGGTTCCATCTCCTTTGCTACTTTAAGAATGGTTTTCCTCATCATCAAAATTTCACCTGTCTTATGAGCAACATGTAAACTTGCAGAATTGGTACTCTCACACTCCTCCTCTTGAACTTTTGTGCTCTCCTTTCAATCCTCTTTTCACCTCCACTTGGTGAACTACCAAAATTTTTAGAACATTTCCAAGAAGGATGACCAAATTCATTACAGTTATAACATCTCCTTGCAAAAACATTTGAATTTTTGCCACCACTAAACCTACCTCTAGTGCCCCTAAATCCTCCTCTTGCATCAACACCTTGCTCCTTACCTTTACTTGCTTCTTCTTGTTCCTCATTTGGATGCTTTGATGTAGGGATTGATCTTCTCCCTCTTGTGTTATTACCTCTACCTCTAATAAATTTCTCTTTCCTCTTGATCTTTTCCTCCACCCTAGCTGCCAATTCAAAACACTTTTCAATAGTCTTTGGGTTAGCAACAATAAATTCATATTGAATATTGAATCTAAGGCCACCTTTATATTTAGCCACTTTTTTAACTTCATCCTCATTTCTTCCTAGCCTTATAATTAGTTTATAAAATTCATCTATATAGGTCTTGAAATCTAGATCATTTTTCTTCAAACCTTTCAATCTTTTATACAATTGAACTTCATAGTCTTTGGGAAGAAACTTACCTTTCAATTTTTGTACTAGCTTATCCCAAGAAGTTATCCTTGATTTACGTTGCTTTCTCCTTTCTTCTTGCTCATAGTCCCACCATAGAAGAGCATGACATTTGAGTTTTCTTTTTGCAACCTTCACCTTCTGCTCATCTGAAATGTCTTCACTTTCAAAGTGGTTTTCCATAGCTGCAATCCAGTCAAGCAACTCTTCTTCATTTAAATTTCCACCATACATAGGTAGATCAACCTCCACCTTCAATGAATCACCTTTTACTTCCTTGAGCAACTTTTCCATCCTCTGATCTTCAGGGTCTAACTCCTCATCAACATCTTCATACTCTTCATATTCCTCCTCTATTTCACTCTCAACATTCTCATCTCTTCTTTTCTTTGTCTCCAAGGAAACAAGCCTTGCCAATGATACAACATTGTGTGACTCCAAAAGCTTAGCATGTTTCTCCTTCAATTCCTGCAATGCTCTAGCAACACCAACACCCTTCAGAGGCATCTTTAGAAACTTGTCTTTTCACCTTCCAACCTAAAAGATTCAACCACAAGATACCTTGTCCCTAAGCTCTAATACCACCTAATGTAAGCAAGGAGGTGATGACTCAACCAAACTCAATATAAGGGTGATCCCACAAAGCTAGTTTACAATTTCTAGGAGATTCTGATTTTTGCTGAAATCACATATTTTTATAAAATATAATGATTTAAGCCTTAAAAATTTCCATTTAAAGCATACCAATTGAATAGGGTTTGATAAAACTACCTTAGATCAAATATCCTTGGATAGAACCCCGCTAGTTTTAAAACATACCTATAATGGGGTCTCCTTTACACGTATCAAAATGCTGATAAAAAAACACTTTTGATTTAACTTTTGGGGGATCAAATGAATTAATTTAAAAATATTTTTTTGTAAGTATGTAGTCCTTATTATAAGCTTCCCAAAAAGTATAATTTTAAATAAATTTAATTTTATTATTATATTTATTTTTTATTTCTTGTGAATGTAGGTTTTTCACCGAAAATCAAGCTCTTTGTTCTGCACATGTGGAAAAATAGAAGATTATAAAAAATTGTTTTGAAAAATATGAGTGCACCAGATATTGAAGTCTTTGATCCAACAAAAAAAATTTGAATTTTGATACATACAAAAAAAGTTGTGTTATGCAGTCCGCCTATTTCTGAATTATAACTAGTTTGAATTTGAAACCCGATTCAGGAAAAATATTCAATAAAACACTATGAAACCAATTGGAAGTACTAGATATCATAGTTACAAATATAAATTTGAAAAAATTAGAATTTTGTCCTTCATGGAAAAAATGTTATTTGTTATATGGTGAGCATCACTCCTTAAAAATGGTGTTTACTGAAAAAACTAGTTTTCGAGGAAGATGGAAAAAGAAGTGCAATATAACTCCAAAAATTTTGAAAAAAAAATATTTAGAATCTACAGATAAAATGTCACAAATCACTAGTTTGCATCATCTTCAAATTCCTCACGGTTTAGCTGCTATAGGTGCCCGAAAGTGAAGATTTAGTTAGAAAAAATCAATTCAATGTCCAATTTGGCCAAAAAATTTAAACCAATATTATGGGATCACCCACAATCAAATCCAAATATTGAAACCTGCCCTTGAACACAGAACACTCAACTTTCCCTGAACACACACACGTAGAGGCTTGTAGCCCACAAAAACCAACTTTTGAAGTTATCTTTTAGAGAAGTCCATACAATGACTTATCAAACATAAATAAAGAATCACCACAAAACCCAACACAACATACCAAAATGTTTCAAGTGGTTTCCTTGCAACAATCCAAAGATTCAATAGGTTGCCCTGCCTTTTAGGACACCAATTAGCCCTATTTTCCAAAGGAAGTATCTTCTAATCACTTTTTTTTCTCCAAAACTCACTTTATAGTCACTAATTGTGATACAAAACCACAAATTCCACCAACAATTCTTAGATTCAAGTCTTCTAGGACATTGATCTAGTAAACCCTCACTTTACATGCAAAAAGGATAGGGTTTATTCAATCTCCTAATTCCTAGACTTACCAGACACAACCAATGCATCCAATAGATTCAAATAGGTTTGTAAAGACTCACAAATCCTTTATAAGATCGATTCTATCAACATTTCACCAAAACCCTATCACAACACCTTATTTTCACATAAAAAAGCACATTTACCAGCCCTAGGGAATCATCCCAATTCTCACAACTTGCTTCCCTTTCTTCCTAAATCACATGAACACCTACTCTACCATGATACAATTCATTCCACTTAGAAACAAGTCATGACGGTAGGTGGAATGACTAATGCATCATTTAAACTACAATCAAACCCTCAACTCTATGTTAACAACGCTGCTTTATAGAAATAAAGAAATCTCTCACAAAAATGAATATTAGACTCTCAAACTTGAAGAATTTAAAATATATTTCATGCCCCTACATAACACAACAAGGTTCAAAACATTTAAATCTTGTACGGGTCTATATAGTATGAGAAAAGTTTAGAAAACAAATAAATTTGTAGAAAATAACGTTGTATTGCTTGTGGATGATTCAATCCAAATTTCAACAACTGATGTTCAAGAATTCTAAAGGATTTTATACATACTCCATTCAAAAACCAACCAACAAATTTCCTATAACTACCTTTCAAATTCCTAGACCCTTCATATTCTCAAAAAGTTACATTTTTGACAATTTTACCTATGACAATATTTTTACACTTTTTGCAACTTCTTTCCTACTTGAAACCAAAGAATCAAAACCCCCCAATAACATAGTAAATGGTCTTAATAGACCTTATTTAGTGTAAAAATACCATATCTAGTCACTAATGACCTTAACATCTATACTTGACCAATTGACCTCCATTTGTGACCTTCATGTGCTTGGGTGCACCTACACCAACTGGGTAGGCCAAACTTGCACTAACACTATCAAATAATCAATTTACTCTTCACTAAGTCTGAAAACATCATGCTATAGTGTATTTAAGTGCATACCCTTTTCATTTTAACACTTGTTTGGGCCTGCCTTGCTTTATTTATGCTTCTTTATGGCTTAATTGGTCATATTTTGTGTCCACAATCCCTATGAATTATATCTTTTTCTAGTTAATCCTCACATTCTCTAATGCATAAATGATAATTTTATGACTCCACCTACGTGTCATTGATTTTTGGGTCAGGACTAAAATGCCACCTAGGGCATCTTTTTCCCCAAAAGGTCTCGAGACCCTGATTTTGAGGCTACTTAATTGGGCCCCTTTTTGGTGTGTGTGCCCCAAGTTTCATGGCTTGGGACTAAAATGCCACCTAGGGAATCTTAGTCCTCCTCAAGTCATTTTTCAGGATTTAATTTCAAATTCTAGTGATATTTATTATCCTTTATTTAATTAATTCATATGTCGACTTGGTGTGATGTAATTTCAAGATATTAAGCATAGATAAGTATAAATGAAAGGTTCATTCATTCATTTCAATCCAAGTATTTTGTGAGAGCATTCATCATAGCATAATTAACTTCACAAGAGCATTCAATACCAGATCTATCAAGCATTTGGAGCCATTATCAGGATTCAAGCATCATATCAAAGAGTTTCTTGCATCATGTGTGTTGTTGTGCTAACATTTGTGATGTAGGGTTTTGATTCAAGAAAGCAATTCAAGATCATTCCTTTGGTTCAAGATCCATATCCATTGATCCATTGCACACAAGTTTGTAGACTTTATAAGGGTTTTGTGAGTTGTAGCATTGCATATTGTTCATTCACCATTTCCTTCATTGTTTCTATTTCATTTCAAGGTTTAATTACCAACAAGGGGTTTGACCAAGGGAAACCCCCATTCACTAACAAACAACATGTTTTTCTCCTCTTCCATATTTGTGATTGCATATCTAGGATGAAGTCTTGAAGATAATTTGGAGTGCAAAGTTGTAAAATTTGCAAAGTTGCATTACAAAGTTGTCATCTTCACAGAAACTCACCTATAGGCTGAATTTGAAAGTTTCAGAACCTGAGATTAGAAAGGAAGAAAGTGCAGACCTTGGGGCTTAGGATCACATTCAAAGTTTTCAAAAATTTAGAATAGTACTAATACACCACCTTGGGTGTCTTAGTCCTCCCAAGCATATTTTTTAGAGATTCTTTCAGATCTGGTTTCGACATTCGAAGACTTCGTATTTTCCCTAAAAAACAACAATGGGACTAATAAGCCATCCTAGGAATCTTAGTCCTCCATAAGACTTTTTGGCAGCCTCTTTACATTTCTAGAATCCTCAAAACATCTCCAGACTTCCCAGGTGCACATTTCCAATTTCATAACTTTCTATTGCATTTTATTTATCTTTCTAGGTCATTTAGCATTCATTTGCATATCACATTCTATTTTCCAAGTCTATACTTGGTTCTGAAACCCTTTAAACCTAAGAGAACCCCCTCCTAGGTTTTCCTAATTGTGAATTGACTCACCTTGTGAGGTTGTTAGTCAGTCCAATTGGGATTCCTAGGACATTATTGAGCGATTGGCTGGAGAAAGAGTGATATTCATATATCCATTTTTCCTATTAATCATTTTGGTGAACCTGAATTTTAAGCATTCATTTTTTATTTAGATTCCATTAAAGTCCTTAGATCTAGATTGCATTCATTCTTGCATTACCTCTTGCATTAGTGAAAGTGCATCTTGGGTTCCTTGCATTTTGCATTAGTGAAATTGCATTTAGGGTTTTTGATATTCACATTAGTGAAAGTTCATATAGATTGCATCTTTACTTTATTGCATCATTTCATTTCATTGAAAAACTGAAAAGTAAATTGTTTATCATCTTCATTGCATTTACAAACATTCTTATTGCATTTAAAATTGAAAAAAATTTGCATTCCATATTGCATTCAATTGCTTGTTCCTAGTTACTTTTTCTTGTACTTATTTGCACATTTTTCTATTTTTGAACATTAGTATCTTGCATAGACAATCTATAAACACTGTTGACATTATATAATTCACTATTTTTCTACAAAAAACCTCTTCTAGGACTAAAATTCCCTTCCTGGCATTTTAGTCCCTCTTAGGATTTTTTCCTCAGAAGTCTCTCTTTACTATTTGTTATCTATTTCAATCCCTACAACTTTAGAATGTCACCAAGAGGACCAAGATACCCTCCTCACGTCTTAGTCCTTGTTGGCTTTGATTCTCCAATTTTTAGGATATGGAATTGCTTTTCTATGTTTCTGTGGGTTCCCTTTAGTTTTTAGTTTCAATTTCTAGAATTGTTATTCCAATTTCTTTCATTTCAAGTGTAATTGTAAGCATAGAATATTGTGTTCATTGCACTTTCTATGGTTTATTCCTTGTATGAGATGTTGTACTTGGTGGCCTACTGCTAATACTATGGTTAGATGAAGTGCGAGACTCATGGCATCCTATGATAAAACACTAGTTGTGGATCTTGTGTTATCAAGATCTCTTACTTCTAGTGTTGGCATTAGTTCACTAGGTATGGACCTTACCTTTGACACCTCTTTTGCTATTCCTACCTTACATTAGCTCATTTACAAGATAGTGTGAGTGTTGGAAATATTTCAAACACTATTATACCTGCCATAGATAACCTTCACCGTATGCTGGAAATTGATGAGGGACGGGAAGTTTTGCGTAACATAGCTCAAATCTTTGGAAAACATCTTCCTTCCACCACTAATGGTACTCAAGCCTCAAACAATATGCAAAAAAAAGAAGTCAAAATCCTCCCTCTTCAACCATAACCTCAACTCCCACCTATACCTTTCCTCAAATGACCACAACAATGCAACCAACTAGTAGCATCCTTCCTACCTCGAACATTTCCACTAGTGCTCCTTAAACCTATGTGCCATCCAATCTTATATCTCCTCCCATAAGCAGTTCATTCACTAGTCCTTCCAACACATACATACTGATGGAACCTACAAATTGAATGTTCCATCTTAATCCCTTGTTACATTTGGACATATAACTAATATATGAGGGTTTAGGATTCATTTTCATAAGCGCTTGTAATGTTCTATTTTGTTGTTGACTCCCTATTACCCGTTGCCGGTCATTTTTAAAATTTCTTGCGTCTATTATTATTTTCTAGTAATTGGTTCCCTTATCCCAGATCCAAGAATTTTAAATATTATGGCTTAGGCATCCTTAAGTCCTTTCTATCGTATTATCCTTGGGAGTTCCCTCCATTAAAAAAATGTATGAGCACATGCCTAAAGGTTTTCACTTAAGTTGAATCGGCCTTTTAACTTTATCACTCATCGCTGATCACTTTTGAAGTGTATGTTCTAAATCAGTGATGAGCGATGAGATGGTATCCCTTTGATACTACTCTTCGTGAATAGTTTCTTGAAATTTTAATCTAAATTAGCGATGAGCGAGGTTCTTATTATTATTAAGGGATCACTTATCACTAATGTTTTTTGACCCCTCCATGTTGTAATAGAGAAGAGCGATGCCCTTCGGCCTTATGATCTTATTTTCATCTCCCATCATGAATATGTTATGAAATGATTTTTTCAAATCAGCAATGAGCGAGGAGATGAATTTCCATTGCACTACTTCTCACAGATTTGTTTTGAGCGATAAGTTCTTGATTAGCAATATGCGATATGTAATGACATTATGATGATCTCTCATCGCTAATTGCTTGCAAATCTTATGAGGAGGATTAGCGATGAGTGATGGTATGACATTTTATCATTTATCACTTATCCATTTAAAAGCCTCAATTTTGATTAGCAATGAGTGATAAAGTTCCTTATTTTAAAAGGTTTCTTTTGCTAATATGGGTACATCTTATCTGTGATACCTTTTGTGCCATTGATTTTTCATGTAGGTGTACATGTCCAAATATGATTCTTTCACTATATCTCTCATCGCTGATAGGAGCTAAGGTGCAAAGTTGGATTAGCGAGGAGTGATGAAAATGAACATGATCAGGAAATAGGCCACAAATCCAAGGGATGATATTTCATCACATAAAACACTAGCATCGTTGATGGAGTTGGGTGAGTATGAAGTAAATCAATGACAAGCGATAACTACTACATGAAGAGACAATGTGGTGAAATCTTGAAGACTTCGTATAAAGCAAAGAGGAAGGTGGCAAGATGAATTAGTAACCATTGATGTAGTTCTAAAGCTGAAGGATCAACGATCAGGGTTTAAACCTGAATGGTTAATTGTGAGTTCACTCACGTGAGCTTATTATCAAATATTAATGGTGGCACACCTCTCTCTTGGCTATAGCAGAAAGTATATATCTAGTTGATCATGCATTTGAATTCATTAGCTAGCAGAAGGGGTACCAAAAGCTAAATAAATTGTGGGGCAAGCTCCAGAAGCTACCAGTAACCAGAGGCATAATTTTCACCCAGGTAAGGAAAACTGATATTTCCTTCTAATTGAAGTAGTGAGGTGAATTCCTTAGATATTTTATAGGAAATTGGGGGAATTGTCTATTTGTTCATTACTAGTAATTTCAATTTAGTGATTGAGCACTGTATAAATTTTGAGTAAAAGTGTCTTGTTTAATAGTAGTTCTTTGTCCTATCATAATTGTGAAAGGTTTCATTTGGTTGTAAGAAATTGTAAACCCTAGTTCCATTTGTATTGGAAACATGGATGACCCAGAGCCTAGTGAATCTAGTGTTAGACCAGAAAAGAGACCGAAATAGAAGAGGGTTAAAAGACTTAAAACTCAAGATGCTTCAGCTAAAGTTAGTCTAAGCTAGTGGGAGTGTCCAACCCTTCACCAAGTACTCCTGCAACATCCACTAGGTCCAAAAGTGCAAAGAAAGAAACATAAAAATTTATGCAAGAGGCCTTTGGAGGTTTCAAAGGAGGGTCACAAATTGGTAAGAGGTCCATAGGTCAATTTGTCGTGACCACTAGGTTGATTGATAGTGCTGGTGAAATTGGTGAAAAACCTCAACCCCAGAGTGGATGGCAATTGTTCCGGTATGCTTTCAATAGGCGACATTCTAGCAAGCTCACATGTTATTTATGGGGGATGAACCTTGGAAATTTGGTGGTCCCGAATGTGTTTGTAGAAGTGGATTTAATGATGGAATTGGCAAGGCACTATAACCCTACTAACAAGACAATCAGAAGTGAAAATGGTGATCTAATTCTAGAGGTAACAAAGGATAAGATGATAGATGTATTTGGGTTAAATCCCAATTATACTACAAATTTTAGTCGTACTAAATTGTATGTTGAGTATGAGAGGATAAAATTTGCATACAAAGAAGCACTACTTGTGTGACATAGAAGGAGTAGGGAGAGATTCATTGCTAAGGATGCTAAGCCTTTTGAGTGTGAGGAGTTTGAAGATTATTTCAAAAATGCTTTTTATTGCTTAAATCAAGTACTAGCTCAGGATTTTGAGGTTAGGATAGCTCCTAATTTATTGGTGATGGTGGTGGATATACAAAGTCACAATCAAAACACTAGTTTTGATTATGCTAACTTTATTGCTGAACGGATGCATGAGGATTTTCTCAGTCTAAAAAAGGAGGTGCTCCCTTTGTTTTTTCCTGATTACTCTTTGTTGATGCATATGCTCTTATGGGAAGATGATTATGAATGGAAAAGGAAATTAAATATGAAGCTTAAGGATAGTGAGAATAAATTTCTACTTGTACAAATGTGGACATATATCTGGGATCAGGATTTCTCCAATTCCAATTACATCTTGTTTGCTATTGTTGTAAGATATGGTATCTTAGAGTCATTGGGTGTAACACCTGTTGGAACTAGAATTTTCATAAAAAATCTAAAAAAATTTATAAATTGAAATCCAAAATTGATGCTCTCATTTTCATAAAAAATAATTGTATGGCCATCCATGAAGCCAAAATAGCCTTTTACCGCTATATCACTACCACATTTTCTACCCTATATAGCCCTCACCTCATACCTCCTTACTGCAACCCCTTGCAAAATGGCTCACATTATCATGGTAGAGAAAGGTAACACCTTTACCCTTCACCGCTATACCTCAAGGGGTCAAGACACAGTGCACAGTAGAGCGGTCTACTAAAGTGTAGCGATAAAGAAGAAACCACCATACCACGGAGGGTTAGAACAAGACCCGCGATAAAGCGGTACACTTGATCATAATAATAAGAGGAGACATTTCCATACTATAGAGGGTTATAACATAACCCATGGTAAAGTGGTAGACTAAGGGAGAGTAATGGGATGACACCGCGGTACTACAGGAAGGAGAAAGGTAGCCCACAGTAGAGCGGTATAGTAATGTATAAACCAAGGATACACCATAGTACTGTAATGAAGGAAAAGGTGATGCATAGTAGAGCAATATACTAAAGAAGGGTAACAAAAAATATTGTGGTACCACACAGGAGTGAAAAGTGACATGAGCTAATGTAGCAAAGCAGTCGTTGAGACATTTAAAGTAGGCTAGTCACATCAGTCAACTTTGAAATATGAAATTGAGCTTGATACAAAAGATTTGAATGATGTGAATTTATGATTCGAGAATTAATGTGTCTCAATGAGGAGATAAATGAAGTAGATTGATATTTCTCATTCATAGCAGCAAAAACCAAGTGCAGACGAGCTCAAGGTGCGGGAGTGAAAGGAATTCTCCAAGGAGAATTATATTTTTGGGTAAGCTCTCTTCATTACTCTTTGAATTTATAAATGGCACCAAAGAAAGTAGAGGTAGCAGCTAAAAAAGATGAACTCAAAGCTAGTAAACTCTCTTTACAATATCCATTGCTTGCTTTACTACCTGATTTAGTAGATAAGGGGCCAAAAAAGGTTTTTAGAGATTTATCCTAGGGATGTAGGGATCCTATTATTCCTCAATCTGGGTGCAATTTGCATTGGTATTTCTACATAAATAGAAATGATAAGGTTCCGGCTTCAAACCCATGGACCCTTGATTTAGCCAAATTGATAGTTCCCAATGTTTTCATTGACATCAAGTTGATTAAAGCACTGGCCAATAGATACCATGCCCCAACCTAAATTTTCAAGCTTCTAGATGGTGGGTGTTTAGTCGATATCTCAAGGGAAGCCATTATTAAATGCTTTAACCTGAATAAACAAGCTGTTATAGAGGTGAATTTGGGGAAATCGTAACAAGAGTACAAGAGGCTAAGGAGAACCTACATAAGTGATGAGCTTCCCCTACATATGAAAAGGAGTGATAATAATAGGATACTTCCCATCCCCTCCTCAAAAGTTGAGCCTTTCCCAGTGTCTAATTTTTAGGTTTACTTCAAGAACACATATAATGCATTGTGTCAAATTATTGGGATAGATGCAGAAGAGAATATGTCAGTAGGATTGATGAGGATGGCTATGATCATTCAGCATTGAAAGTCAAATGTTGAATTTTATTTTTCATCTGTGTTGTGTTCATAGATGATTTTGTTGTTAGAATAATTGCTACCCTTGGTTTTTCAACACCAAGGTTACCTGAATCTTTGATTAGTGTGATGAGGCCAATGTAGTATTTAAGTTAGACCAGGGCTATACTCATAATTATTTTGATTTTTTCCTTATGCCACAACATACTATTATCAGGGTGTACGCTTGTGATAAAGCACCACACATTTTACCAAAATTTATACCTACAAGAATATGCTTTTTAGATTCAATGTGGCATATGCTCTAGATGGAGCATGACTTGATGAAGAATCAGAGAAAGGGAAAAATTTTACTTGATTTGATAGTGTTTGAAGAATTTTCTGTTGAATCTGACATGTTGGAGGAGCTACAAAGGTTCATGAGGGTCAATTATCCCAAGATTGGAAAGGAGAGAGTATGTGACCTAGAGGGTCACATTAATATGGTTAGAAGGACTTTGCTAACAAAGAGGGCCATATCTCATGTATTTGACCCTGAGGAGGATGTAATAAGGAACTTGGTATATTTTTATGACGTATTTTAGATTAGAAAGAGATGGATAATGATGATGAGATGGGAAGATCAAAAGAAGGAGAAGAATAAAAATTTTAAAGGGATTTTTGCAGATAAACCCAATCTTCTCAAAAGGATGCAAATGATCCTCGAAATTTTTTATAAATTTTATAAAAGGGCCCAAGATGAGGGGTTAATCCCACTTCCCACACCCCAACAACCATCACAAAAAGCACCCACATCTCATGCACCACCCCCATCACCTCCACATCCATCCCCTCCATCACCCACACATGAACCCTAGGCCAAGAAGAAAAAGATTGAGTCATTAGTTGATTATGGCTCTAGTGATGATGAGGAATAGGAAGAAGTTTTGACTCTGACTAAGATGAAGGAGGTGGTAGAGCAACACAAAATTCAAGAGCCTCATGACCCTAAAATCAGGATATCAGAAGAAGGTGCTAATGAGATTCAGGATGATGAGAGAGTGGTTTCCTCTCTAAGGTTTATGGAGGATGATAATTTTATTCATACTAATGAATTTAAATATTTTTGGATCAAGATGAAAATGAAATAGTTTGATGAAATATTCAAGATCAATCTCATAGGAGCTGATGATGCAAAGCAAGCTGAAGTTCAGGCCCAAACATTGGCAAAATTAAATATTGATAATATCATAGTTACCCCCCAAGAGGCAAGATAGTTAGTATTGAAAAGTGATATGCTGATCATACCAGGAATGGAGCTATCTAAGGTGTTCCTTTTGGATCAAATTAGAGTACAAGATGACCCAATTTTAGTTGTAGAGTTTGACTTAGAGGAAGGTGCATCAGGAACATGGTATAACCTTGCCACTTAGACTCTTTCCTTATGGACAAAAAAAAAGAGCACAAGGAAGCCCAAACTCTTTGATGTGGTGTAGGAAATAAGGGGGTTAGCCATGGTGAGGACAATGAAAGATACAACTCCTAAAGAGGCTGCAATCATAACCATGCATTCAACAATGTTCACCAAAGATGTGGTGGAGAATATGGAGAAAAAAATAACTAAATATGAGAAAAGACTTAAGTTATCTAATGATGAAGTAAAAAAAAAATTTATTGAGAATGTAAAGTTCAAACAACAATTACAATAGGCAACAATAGTGAGGGGGATGAGATAGTTGTTTATCACCCACCTATCCAAGCTAAAGACCCAAAAAGTCAACAGATGAAAGATGAAATTGATAAGCGAAAGAAACATAATATGCTAGATGTCAAGCGTCATATCCTGGATACCCTGAGAAAAATATTGGAGCACAAAATTGAGATATTGAAGGGAAAAAATAGGTGGAGTACATGAAAGCTTTAGCAATCTGGTTAAAGCTTTGGAACAGATAAATGCTAATTCTCCTATCCTTGAGGAACTCTAGAAGAGATGGCAACCTACTTATCACATTCTAACTACTCTCTACAAGGCAACACAAAGGGATCCAGATGCCCCTCCAAGACTCAAGCCTACTAAGGAAATGGTGAAGGGGGTAATTGAGGAGCATAAGTACTTAATATATATGAAGAAGAAATTGGAAAATAGGAGGAATGCATTTGAATCCATTAAGTAAATTTTCAGCCCTTCGAACATCAAAGATGATAATCAATTGAAAGGTGTGAATGAGTGGAAAGATGAATTTTCTCATATGGTTTCTCAATGCTTGACATACATATAGAATGATGGGGATATTAGCCTTGAAATATTTCATACTTTTCTCGATGGGATTGTGATACTAGACAACGAATACACGAAATTCATGGTAGATGTCAAGAACCTGCTTGATAATAGATGGAAGAGCCAACTCATGGATTTCACTACTGTACAAGAATTCAAATTTCCAAATTATTTGACAATAAGTAAGTGGTAGGAGAATTATTTGGGCTCCGATGAGGATTGATTATCATCATCACAAAGAGAGATTATTCATACAATAAAATCTTTACACAGGTCTTAGATAACCACGGGCTTTTACTTGAAGACTAACATATTAGCAGACATGTTAAATTATTTCAGTTATGTTTAATTTTATAATTATGTTTGTTACCAAAAGACATGTCCTTTGGTTTGAAGCTTGTTGCCTCTTGTATAAATAAGAGAGACAAGGACCAAAAGGAATAATTAGATTTGAGATAGGAGAAAAAGAATAGGCGAATAGGGATAATGTCTACATTTCAAAAGACCATGATGCATGTATGAAATTCTAGAGAAATCAATGAAAGAGCTTTGATTTTGTGGTGTCATACTAGTGTAAATTGTTTGTTGAATTAATTGAAAAATATTATCAGGTTGTCTCCAAGGTTGATATTTCTTTGTTATTTAAATTGATATATCATGTATATACTCAATTTATCAATGCACATCTGTTGTACATGTGTGGTATGATTAATTGGTTCTTTCAAGTAAAGATTAAATCCTTCTAGTCATTCACAGTAATTCAGAAGTGTCATTTGGATCATTAAAGAAGAACCTGCTAATTACATTCTTGCATGTTTATAGAATTTATAAACTAGTATTGGTATTGCAAACATTTAGAATTTTGACCAAATACAAGCCACTCATCTTAGACTTTCACTTGACTCCATATACCCAACAATGAATTGGTCTAACCCATTTTATTTAGTTTTATCATATGAAATTCAAACTTCGCATCTGTTAACTAAACATATTAAATTTTACCTTGATATTCCTGATACAATTCATACCAAATAGGTCTGCATCTCTCCACTTCCAATTTCCATTGTGGATAGATTTTTTAAGTAGGAAACACACAGCCTAAGTCTTCTCCACTTGCATAGGTATACCCACCTAGGTCTGGTAGAGCATGAAGACAAGAAGGTTCAAATTCATCATTTGGCCTTGTATGTTAGCCAAAAATGTATCAAGATATTGACAACTTATTGTGGTTTGAAACCAGTGTTTTTGAGACCTAACAGTTTGGCGACTCCACTGGGGATCCAAATCTGAATCCAAGCCTTCATCAGAGAGTCGATACCTTACATAAGACTCTATTGGGAACAAGAAAGTATATAATTTTCTCACTTCTCTAAAGAGTGAGTGGCGATTCTTATAAAGTAAAGTACTCATTAGAAAGAACAAGCCTTAGAAGTCCAATTATGCAAGGTAGAATGTCCCTATATAAAGAAGGTCCTAGTGAAAATAGTAAATGGACACATAAGAATGATAAGGGGAAGAAGGAATCTAATGAAATGTGCATGAAAAATAAGGATAAAGCATCAAAACCTCACTTTGAGACATATAACCATTATGATACATTGACAAATGAAAATAGCTCAGCAAGAGAACCTCATACTCCTGAGGAGAAAGGAATCATTTCTATCAACCAGATCCTAAGAAAGAGGCAGAATTCATTGTTGAACTTGAGAGTGAAAGAGTCAGACAACAATAAGAATATGATCATAAAATGGTATTACTTGAAGGGAATCAGAATGAGCCTATTGATAATACAACCCTTGAAGAAAATTATGAATTTATGACTAAGGAGGAATTAAATGCACAATTGGAGTATGAAAGACAAGAAATGGAGAGATCAAAAGTAGAGTATGAACAAAGGCTCCAAGTGGTAAAAGATCTCCAGGATTTGAAGTTGCAAAGATCCTAGTTTGATGCCCAAGTAGCTAACCTCCCTAAATATATACCACCTCACAAGCAAGGGAATAATAATGTAGGACCTTCAAATCCACCAAAGTCACCACAAAATCAATCAGTGAATCAATACAAACAGCCAAATGTTCCACCTAAAAATCCATCACAACATCTGAATGCTCAACCACCCCATGGACAACAATATATGCTACCACCTCATGCACAATACAACAATCTGTTATACCAATATCAACATCCTAAGAACCAACCTCCTCAACATTACACAACTATGATTAGGAAATTTGACTTAATAGGATTCCAAATATATCTTCACCCTATGGATGGCAGTTGGAGAGGTCTTGTCCCAAAATTTACAGGAAGTAGTGCAGTCACAACTAAGGAAAACTTAAGGAATTTTAATGCTTTTATTCAAGACCTAGATATGCAGTATGAAGATGTACAAATAAGGCTATTTATGATGTCATTAATTGAAGAAGCTAGAGATTAGCTTAACAGTTTACCAACAACTTCTATTGCTTCAATTCAAGAGTTTTATGATTGAAGTTCCTTGAATAGTATGGGAACCAATGTGCACCAGAATTTTCTTTGCATGAATTGATTAGCATCCAAAAATATCAGAATGAGTCGGTCTATGACTTCAACCAAAGATTCTCCAAATTGCATAATAAGATACCACCTAGATCCAAATTGGCAGAACCTGCGACATTGAGCATTTATCTAAAATCATTTGATCCAAAGAAAAGATATGAGCTTAGGAATAGGTGCCCCAAAAAATTTAGCTGAAGCTCAAAAAATAGCATTGACTATTGACAAAAATAGAAAGGTTGTTGGGATGATAAGTAAGAGAGATAATCCTAGGGTCCCCCAACAATTCAACAATCCTCAGTAGAGGCAAGAAAATACATACAAGAATGAAAGGCCTAGGTTAAATGATATGCCTTATAATATAAACTGGAAAGATGGAAAGCATGTGATGGATAGGCCTAAAAGTAAGGAGACCCCTAATCCTTTAAAAAAGAGAGGAGCGTACATGGTGAACAATAATACTTGGTGTCAAGTTTGTGAATTGCCACATTCCCATGACCATTGTATTGTAGCACAATGAATACAAGAAGAGGAAATTCCAGTAGAAAATAATGAAGGGGATCACAAAATTTATTTAACTTCCCACATTCTTCATCCCATTGAGCAGGAATATTCATCTTCAGAAGAAGAAGGGTATGAGTATGATGTTGATAACCAGAGATACAACATCCACATGGTAGAACAACAAGTTTTTTCTGATGATGAAGGAAACATTGATGAACGATGTTTTGTTATTATACCACTTCAATCAAGTAAATGCAGTATAAGAAAACCGACTGAGGAATAAATTAAGAAATTGACCATTGCTATAGTGGAACAGGCAAAAAAAAATTGGTTGAGGAACAAAATAGTAAATGAAGGTGAGAGTGTTCCAAGAGGGATATTTGTGAAAGAAAAAACATAGGGAGCACTAAAGAAAACAAAAAATAAGCAACCTAATAAGAATGTGTAAAAGCATGTTTAGAAGGAGGAGAGCAGAGAGTTGCATAAAAATAAACAAAACCCTGATGACACAAACAAAAGAGAAAAATAGGAAAGCAAAGGAGAGTCACTAGAGTAAAAGAAGATGATCAAAACAAAAGGTACCTCTTTTTATTTCACACAAGCTTTATCTCAGGTAAAAATGTTTGTCCCATTGCTTGAAATGATGAAAATTAAAGAGTATAGGGATAGTGCCATTCAATTAATATCTAGTGGGAATGATAAAAGCACAAGCTCTAAAAATAAAGGGACCAATAAGGTCAACAATAAGCAATAAAATGTTCCAGAGGTTTATCTAGGGGATACACTAATAAATCCTCCACAATTTGACCCATTCTTTACTACATTACTTATAAATAACAAACTAGTGAGGAACTATATGATAGATTTTGGTGCTGCTATCAATATCATGCTAGTAGGAGTTATGAAACAATTTGGCCTACAGGTGGATACCAATGGTGGTAAGTGCTATGCTATGGATAGGAGGCATGTCCCAGTAGTGGGAGTCATGAAATATGTGGAAGTAAAATTGGTTGCTTATCCACAAGAAACTTATAATATTGGCATAACTATGATTGATACACCTCCACATTTTGGGATGCTTTTATCAAGACAATGGACTGTAACAGTCGAAGGAAATGTACAGCTTGACTTGTCATATGCCACAATACCAGTCAATGGTGAAGAGGTAAAATTATATAGAGAACCAAGGATGAATCAGATTGTGGATTATGTTCCTCAAGATCAGTTAAATTGCTTTTGTGATGTAGATTTGGGAAGTTTCAGAATAGAGCCTTCTCAGCCTAAATTAGTGAATATTGATCCAATTGACAAACATGTTTCCAAGAATTAGCATGGTGTATGGAATATGTATTTAGATGGAGCATATAGCCAAGAAGGAAATGAAGCAAGGATAGTATTTATTTCACTTGAAGGTACTACATTCAAGTATTCATTCCTGCTAACATTTGAATGTACAAACAATATAGTAGACTATCAAGCCTTGCTAATTGGTTTGAATATGGCCATCAAACATAAGATCAAACTACTAACTATTCTAGGGTATTCTGAATTGATTATTTCACAAGTCAGATCAAAATATCTTGGAAAAAACAAAAGGTTAAAATAGTATAGGAATGTTGTATGGGATACAATTGAATTGTTTGATGCTTTCTACATTGAATGGATAGACAGGTTCAAAAAATTGATGGTGGATTCCCTAGCTAATGTAGCCTTGAAAAGAGATGATATTACCTTGGTAGGAATATCTCAAGTTGAATTTAAAACAAGGCTTGCCATCCCTGACAATATATATAGTTGGAAAGTTTTCAATGATGACACTGATCTCATGAAGTTTCTCCATTGTATAGACCAATATGAAGCTCAAGAAATTGACTTCAATGATTTTGTTGAAGAATTAGATGGGAAACAAATTGTATTTGGAAAAGAAGTTTTGTAGCTTAAGACCAACAAACTTCCCAAAGGACTTGTGGCACTAGAAAGGGTATTTGATGGAAATGATCATTCTCTCCTGAAGTAGACACCAGTTAAAAGAGAAGATGTTGAAGAACTCAATCTGGGGACTGAATTAGCACCCAAAAAAGTATATATTGGAAAGAAAATAAGTCCAACAATTAGAAAAATGTTGATTACGTTGTTAAGGAAGTACAAGCATGTTTTTTCTTGGTCTTATGAGGATCTTAAGGCTTATAGGGAAGACTTATTCCAACATGAGATTCTATTAAAACCAGATACAAAACCATTCAACAAAAAGAAAAGGCCCATCAACCCAACTTTGGAGCCTAAAATGCAAGAGGAGCTAGTAGAAATTAGAGATGGAGGAATTATCAAGACCATTAGACATTCAACATGGGTCTCAAACTTGGTTTCAGTAAGAAAGAAAAATGGGGATATTAGACTATGCGTAGACTTCAGGAATTTAAATGTTTCCTCCCTCAAAGATAATTACCCTCTCTCTAATATGGAAGTCATACTACATAGAGTAATAGGATGCGAGTTATTGTCAATGATGGACAAATTTTTTGGCTACAATCAGGTCAAAGTTAAAGAGTCTGAGCAATATAAGACAAATTTTACTACACCGTGGTGAACATATGTTTATGTGAGAATGCCATTCAGTCTCACAAATGTAGGAGAAACTTTCCAAAGGGCCATGGATGTGGCATTTGCAGATTTAATCAATGCTATAATGGTAGTATACTGAGATGACCTCACTGCTTACTCCAAAGGGAAGAAGACCATGTAGAACACTTGGAGAAGATATTCATTAAGGCTTTGGAATATGGTATCAGCCTCAACTCTAAGAAATGTCACTTTGTTGTCATAGAGGGTAAGCTTTTGGGACATATTGTATCAAAAGAAGGGATTATAATAGACCCTGAAAGAGTAGAAGCCATAGATAAAATCCCCATTCCCAAAATTGTCAAAGCCATTCAATCATTTTTCGGGAAAATTAACTTTGTTAGGAGATTTGTGTCAAATTTTGCTGAAATCATTAAACCCATATCCAAAATTCTAAAGAAGGGAGAAAAGATAGATTGGACTGCAGAATCCCTAGAAGCCTTTATATCCATTAAAAAATCCATCAAAGAAGCCCCCATTCTAAAATCTCTTGATTTTACCAAACCTTTTTAAATATTCTATTTTGCCTCATTTCACACCATAGCAGCTATTATGTTACAAAAGAAAAATGAAGGACATGAGAAACTTGTATCCTTCTTTAGAAAGTCACTACATGAAGCATAATTAAAGTATGATATTATGGAGAAACAAGCTTATGCATTGGTCAAAGCAACAAAATATTTCAGATCATATCTAGTTGGAGCTAAAGTAATTGCATATGTACCACATGTAGCTGTGAAGGATATCTTGGTGCAGAAAAAAGTGACAGGGAAAAGATGTATATGGATCAATAAGATCCAAGAATTTAATATGGAAATTCAGATCACCAAGTTAGTAAGGGGACAAGGTTTGGCCAAATTAATGGAAGAAACAAACATTGAAGCTAACCAAATCTGTAATGTAGAAAATGAGGATGGTGCAGTTGCAAGCATTGAACATACTTCTTGGTATACAAACATAGTGTATTATCTCAGACACATGAAGTGCCCTAAAGGATTGGATGATAATTAGAGAACACTGAAATTACAAGCATCTAAGTATATATTCTTAGAAGGTGATCTATTTTGGAAAAACAAGGATGGAGTGCTTGTATTGTGTCTGGATGAATCACAAGAACAAAATATCTTGATGGAGATGTGTGAAGGAGTGTGTGGAGGTCATTATTCTGCCAAAACAACTGCACATAAAATTCTCAGGGTAGGCTATTACTGGGCTAAGGTCTTCAGTGATTCTTTTTCATATGTAAGGAGGTGTGAAGATTGTTAAAAATTATTAGGAAAGATAAAATATCAAGGAGCCCTACCACTTCAACCTTTACAAGTAGAAGCGCCTTTCCATCAATGGGGAATTGATTTTATTGGGGAAATACAAGAAAAGTCAAGTGGGGGGCATAAATGGATACTTGTAGCTACTGATTATATCACTAAATGGGTAGAGGCAATCCCAACACAACAAGCAACAAGTAAGGTGGTAATAAATTTCCTGATGGAAAATATCATAACCAGATTTGGTACACTAGTAAGATTGATCACAAACAATGTGATGTGTTTTAGATTCAATGAATTCAAAATCTTTTGCAACACATATGGTATTCCTATTTCTTAAGCTGCCCCCTACCACCCACAAGCAAATGGTCAAGCAAAATCCAATGATAAAAGTCTTTTGAAAATCATAAGAAGAATGTTAGATGGAAATAAAAAGGCCTAGGATTCAAAATTAAGAATGGCTGTGTGGGCAGACAAAATTACTTTAAAAAAGGAAATTGGGAAATCTCCATTTGAGTTGGTGTATGGGACACAGGCCAGAATTCCATTACAAAACCTTTTACCGGTTTATAATTTCATCCTTCAGGAAGATTTAGACATTCCAGAACTAATGGAGGAGAGAATAGAGAAACTTGCAAAGCTTGATGAAATAAGGAGAATGGTTCAGAAGAAAAACATGAAACTGCAATCTCAAGTGAAGTACCTTTTTGATAAAAAAAAGCCAAAAATAGAAAATTTGAGGTGAGTGATTTGGTGTTGATGTGGAATGATAAATGTTAGGAGAAGGGAAAACATGGAAAATTTGAAGCCTTATGGTTAGATCCCTTTGTTATCACTGGCAATGGAGAAGAAGATTCTTATTATCTATGGAACATGTCAGGTGAAAAGCAAGAGTTTCCAGTACATGGGAAATTTCTAAAGTATTTCTTTTCTTGAGGAGTACTAGAGGATTAAGGATTTCTAGTGCATGGAAGATTCTTAACAAACCTCTTAAAATAATCTATTTCCATGCACAGTAGTTTAGGAAATTAGAAAAGGGACTAGGACTTGCCAGTACATGAACAATCCTAGATTTCCCTCATTAAAAACAATTTTTCTTTCCATGTATAGTAGTGCAGGTTCATTTCCATCTCCATTATCTTTCATCTCCATATCCTCCCTCATCCCATCTTCGCCACCTTCCATTTTTCATATTTTCTAAAAACTTGGTCTGCAACCAGAGATTCTGGATTCTTGCAGTGATTGGTAAATCACTCATCCCCAACTGGAGCCACTGTTGGAACTAGAATTTTCATAAAAATTCTAATTTTTTTTATCAATTGAAATCCAAAATTCATGCTCTTATTTTCATAAAAAATCATTTTATTGCCATCCATGAAGCCAAAATAGCCTTTTACCGCTATACCACTACCACATTTTCCACCCTATATAACCCTTACCTCATACCTCCTTATTGTAGCCCCTTGCAAAATGGCTCACGGTATCATGGTAGAGAAAGCTAACACCTTTACCCTTCACTGCTATACCTCGAGGGGTCAAGACACGGCCCATGGTAGATTGGTATACTGAAGTGTAGCGATAAAGAAGAAACTGCCATACCGCATAAGGTTAGAATAAGACCTGCAATAAAGCGGTACACTTGAGCATAATAATAAGAGGAGAAACAACCATACCGTAGAGGATTAGAACATAACCCGCGATAAAGCGGTATACTAAGGGAGAGTAGTGGGATGACACTATGGTACCACAGGAAGGAGAAAGGTAGCCTATGGTAGAGCATTATACTAAAGAAGGGAAACAAAACATACTGCGGTACCGTAGGGGAGTGAAAAGTGACATGAGGAAACGTAGTAAAGTAGTGGTTGAGACATTTAAAGAAGGCCAGTCACATCAGTCAACCTCAAAATATGAAATTGTGCTTGATGCAAAAGATTTGAATGATTTGAATTTATGATTCAAGAATTAATGCGTCTCAGTGAGGAGGTAAATGAAGTAGATTGAGATTTCTCGTTCATAGCAATAGAAACCAAATGCAGACAAGCTCAAGGTGCATGAGTGAAAGGAATTCTCCAAGGTGAATTATACTTATGAGTAAGCTCTATTCATTACTCTTTGAATTTATAAATGGCAGCAAAGAAAGAAGAGGTAGGAGCTAAAAAGGATGAACCCAAAGCTAGTAAACCCTCTTTACAATCTTCATTGCTTGCTTTACTACCTAGGTCAATAGATAAGGGGCCAAAAAAGGTTTTTAGAGATTTAGCCCAAGGATGTAGGGACCCTATTATTCCTCAATTTGGGTGGAATTTCTATTGGTATTTCTACAAAAACAAAAATGATAAGGTTCTGGCTTCAAACCCGTGGACCCTCGATTTAGACAAATTGATAGATCCAAATTGTTTTCATTGACATCGAGCTGATTAAAGCCTTGGCCAATAGATACCATGCCCCAACCAAAATTTTCAAGCTTCCAGATGGTGGGTGTTTAGTCGATGTCTCAAGGGAAGCCATTATTAAATGCTTTAACCTGAATAAACAAGCTGTTATAGAGTTGAATTTGGGGAAATTGGAACAAGATTACAAGAGGCTAAGGAGAACCTACAGAAGTGATGAGCTTCCCTTGCATATGAAAAATGGATGATAATAACGATACTTCCCATCCCCTCCTCAAAACTTGAGCCTTTTCCAGTCTCTAATTTTCAGGTTTACTTCAAGAACACATATCGTGGATTGTGTCAAATTCTTGGGATAGATGCAGAAGATAATATGTTAGTAGGATTGATGAGGATGGATATGATCATTCAACATCCAGATTCAAATGTTGAATTTTATTTTGCATCTGTGATTGAAGAGAAAATTCATGAGGGTTTGTTGCAGGTCAAGGAGGCTAAGGCTCCCATGTCCTTTAGAAAATATTCTTTTCTTTGTCATTTAATTTTATATCAGAATGAAACAAAATGGACCAGACGAATGAGGCTATGCACACAAGAGAATGGAGTTAGACTCCCTGTACATAATTGGTGCTACATCTGGGACAATAGGTGCACTGATTGTGATTTTTTTGTGTTCAGAGATGATTTTTTTGTTAGAATAATTGCTGCCCTTGGTTTTTCAACACCAAGATTGCCTGAATCTTTGATGAGTGTGATGAGGCCAATGCAGTATAAGCTAGAATAGGGCTATACTCATAATTATGTTGATTGGTTCCTTATGCCACAACATACTATTATCAAGGTTTATGGTTGTGATCAAGCATCACACATTTTACTAAAAAAATTACCTACAAGAATATGCTTTTTAGAGTTTATGTGGTAGATTCTCTTGATGGAGCATGGCTTGATGAAGAATCCAAGAAAGGGAACATTTTTTCCTGATTTGATAGTGTTTGAAGAATTTTATGTTGGATCTGACATGTTGGAGGAGCTACAAAGGTTCATGAGGGTCAATTATCCCCTCAAGTTTGGAAAGGAGACAGTATGTGACCCAGAGGGTCACATTAATATGGTCAGAAGGACTTTGCTAACAAAGAGGGCCATATCTCATGTATTTGACCCTAAGGATGATGTAATAAGGAACTTGGTATATTTTGACGATGTGTTTCATACTAGAAAGAGATGGATAATGATGATGAGGTGGGAATATCAGAAGAAGGAGAAGTATAAAAGTTTTAAAAGGATTTTTGCAGATGAAACCAATCTTCTCAAAAGGATGCAAATGATCCTCAAAAAATTTGATGAATTTTATAAAAGGGCCCAAGATGAGGGGTTAATCCCAATTCCCACACCCCAACAACCATCACATGAATCACCCACATCTAATGCACCAACCCCATCACCTGCACATCTATTGCCTCCATCTCCCACACATGAACCCCAGGACAAGAAGTAGAAGATTGAGTTATTAGTTGATTATGGCTCTAGTGATGATGAGGAACAGGAAGCAATTTTGACTCTAACTAAGATGAAGGAGGTGGTAGAGCAAAAAAAAATTTAAGAGCCTCATGACCCTAAAATTAGGATATCAAAAGAAGGTGTTGATGAGATTCAAGATGATGAGATAGTGGTTGCCTCTCTAATGTTTATGGAGGATGATAATTTTATTCATACTAATGAATTTAAATATTTTTGGATCAAAATGAAAATGAAACAGTTTGATGAAAGATTGAAGATCAATCTCATAGGATCTAATGATGCAATGCAAGCTGAAGTTCATGCCCAATCATTGGTAGAATTAAATACTGATAATATCGATGCTATCCCCCAAGAGGAAAGAGAGTTAGTATTGAAAAGTGATATGCTGATCCTACCAAGAACGAAGCTATCTAAGGTGTTCCTTATGGATCAAATTAGAGCACAAGATGACCTAATGTTAGTTGCAGAGTTTGACTTAGAGGAAGGTGTATCAGGAATAGGGTATAACCCTACCACTCAGACTCTTTCCTTATGGAAAAAACAAAAGAGCACAAGGAATCCCATACTCTTAGATATGGTGTAGGAAATGAGGGGGTTAGCCATGGTGAGGACAATGAAAGATACAACTCCTAAAGAGGTTGCAACCATAACCATGCATTCAACAATTCTCACCAAATATGTGGTGGAGAATATGGAGAAGAAAATAACTAAATATAAGAAAAGACTTAAGTTATCTAATGATGAGGTAAACAGATTATTTATTGAGAATATAAAGTTGAAACAACAATTACAACATGCAACAATAGTGTGGGGGGATGAGATAGTTGTTTATCACCCACCTATCTAAGCTGAAGACCCACAAATTTAATAGATGAAAGATGAAATTGATAAACTAAAGAAACATAATATGGAAGATGTCAAGCGTCATATCCTGGATACCCTGAGAAAAATATTGGAGCAAAAAATTGAGATATTGAAGGAAAAAATAGGTGGAGTACATGAAATCTTTACCAATCTAGTTAAAGCTTTGGAACAGATAAATGCTAGTTCTCCTATCCTTGAGGAACTCTAGAAGAGGTGGCAGCCTACTTATCACATTCTAACTACTCTCTGCAAGGCAACACAAAGGGATCCAGATGCCCCTTTGAGACTCAAGCCTACTCAGGAAATGGTGAATGGGGTAATTGAGGAGCATAAGTACTTAATAGATATGAAGAAGAAACTAGAAAATAAGAGGAATGCATCTGACTCCATTAAGTACATTTTCAGCTCTTTGATCATCAAAGATGATAATCAATTGAAAGGTGTGGATGAGTGGAAAGATGAATTTTCTCAGATGGTTTCTCAGTGCTTGACACACATATAGAATGATGGGGATATCAGCCTTGAAAATTTTCATACTTTTCTCAATGGGATTGTGATACTAGACAATGGATACACGAAATTTGTGGTAGATGTCAGGAACCTACCTGATAATAGATGGAAGAGCCACCTCATGAATTTCACTACTGCACAAGAATTCAAATGGCCAAATTATTTGACAATAAGTAAGTGGCAGGAGAAGTATTTAGGCTTTGATGAGGATTGATTATCATCATCACAAAGAGAGATTAATCATACAGTAAAATATTTGCACAGGTCTTACATCACCATGGGCTTTTACTCGAAGACTAACAGATTAGCACACTTATTGTTAGGTTATTTCAGTAGTGTTTAATTTTATAATTATGTTTTGTTACCAAAAGACATGTCCATTGGTCTGAAGCTTGTTTCCTCTCATATAAAGAAGAGAGACCAAGACCAAAAGGAATCATTAGATTTGAGATAGGAGAAAAAGAATAGGTGAATAGGGATAATGTCTACATTTCAAAATACCATGATTCATGTATGAAATTCTGGAGAAATCAATGAAAGAGATTTGATTTTGTGGCATCATACTAGTGTCAATTATTTGTTAAATCAATTGAAAAATATTATCAGGTTGTCTCCAAGGTTGATATTTCTCTATTATTTAAATTGATATATCAAGTATATACTCAATTTATCAATGCACATTTTTTGTACGTGTGTGGTATGATTAATTGGCTCTTTCAAGTAAAGATTAAATCCTTCTATTCATTCATAGTAATTCGGAAGTGTCATTTGGGTCATTAAAGAAGAACCTAGTAATTGCATTCTTGCATGTTGATCTAAGTTATAAACTAGTATTGGTATGCCAAACAATTAGAATTTATTCCAAATACAAGCCACTCATTTTTGAATTTCACTTGACTCCATATACCTGACAAGGCACTGGTCTCACCCATTTTATTTAGTTTTATCATACCAGATTCAATCTTCACATCTATTAACTGAACATATTAAATTTTACCTTGATATTGCTTATAGAATTCATACCAAATAGGTCTACATCTCTCCACTTCCAATTGCCATTGTGGATAGATTGTTTAAGTAGGAAACACACAGTCTAAGTCTACTCCACTTGCATAGGTATACCCACCTAGGTTTAGCAGAGCCTGAAGAGAAGAAGGTTCAATTCATCATTTTTCCTTGTACGTTAGCCAAAAAATGTATCAAGATATTGACAACCTCTTGTGGTTTGAAATCAACGTTTTTGAGACCTAACAACACCTATGTTCAGACTTTTTCCAGAGATCAAAAATATTATGCATCCAAATGATGTACCAGGTTCTAAGGTCACACATAATTGGGAATATTGGTTTGTACATTCTTAATTATACTTTGATTAGGGCCTATGGAGCTAAGGTGGCACCTCATTGTCTACCCTTGTATGTTTCAGACAGATTGGCTTTCATGGAGCTCATGTGGCAAATTGATGTCATGGATTATGAAATGTTTAGAAAGGGTAGAAGGGGCACTATGATACATCTCGAATGTGTTTTTGCTTACTTCACAGTCACTACCCCTGAGGGGTATGAAAGGATTGGAATTATGGTATATAATCTCATAATTCCTATTGATGAGATTATAGTTTTTGATCTAGAGGGGTTTGTGGCAAGAAGAAGAAAAAAAAAATCTTAGGTATCATACATCATGAATTCATATATAGGGATGATGTAATAAGAAATATGATAAGTAATGAGGTTGTCATGACTAGGAAAAGAGAATGGATAGCTATAATTAATATTGAAGAAAAAATCATGAAAAGGAATGCCTTTTACATAAGTCCATACAGTGTAATTGCAAACCCCTTGGAAAGAGCCTTCACTATGTTAAGGGATTATCAATCTGGGTAGTTTAAGGTAAAGGTAAAGGAGGCTATTGACAAAGCACAAGTTCTCCTAGAAAAACAACAATAGCAATAGGATATGGACATCCCATAGCAGCTTGTAGATGTTCAAGAAGTCAGGGAAGAACAAATGGCAGAAGATGTGCCAAGAAATGAGGAGGTGGAGCAGAAATTTCCCATTCCTCATATTGAAGAAACTCATAGTTCAAATGTTCCCCCTGACAGGATTGTCAAATGGAAATATGACAGAGAAAATGATGATGATCCTAGGATTAGGGAGTGTGATGAATTTCTGGTTGATGATAAATTTGTGTAGACCAAGGAATTTCAGGAGTTTATGATTTAATAGTGGAGTAAAGAGATAAAAGAGAGACTTGAATCAGCCCGAGCTAATGTTGAACCTTCTCATCAGGAGGAAGTTGAGAAAGTAGAGGAAGAGAAAATTAGGGATGAAATTGCAGCTATTACAACCACTGAGGCTTAAAATATTTTCAAGGATAGTGGAATCATGTTGTTACCAGGATGTACTATCACTACTGCCATAGCATATGATGTAGTTAGGAGAGATCCTCAAGATTTGATATCTGAAGACCAATTTGAGGATAAAGTATTTGGTTTTGGATATAGTCCAAAGTTGCATACTCTTGCAATTTGATCTATGGCACCTAATACTAGTAAGCATGAGGTTTCTAGGCCTATTGAAGAAGTTATTGGTTCACTAGTGATTAGAAGAGTTACTGACATAACTCCTATCCAGGAAGCTGAGTTAACTATACATGTTGCAATGCTTAGTGTGGATACTACACATATTTCTTAGAAGAAATATGAATCTTTGGTTAAAGAGTATAATAAGGCCTTGAATGAGCTAAATAAAATGAGAGCCACTGTTCAGGCTACTCAAAAGACAATAACTCAACCATCTTCTTCTTCTTTATTTGATATGTCTACACATGATAGGGAGACCTTGGCCTTGAGAATTGATGATTTGAAAGGAAAATTGATTGCTGAGAAGGAAAATGTCAAGCAGGCCAAACTTGAAATAGTCAAGGTGGCAAATGAAATTTTTGAGGATGTGCTGAAGCATAGGGTGACCAAGTTGGTCCACAACGCTAATGATGTTTGGGCCACATATAAGAATATTCATGAGGAAAATACAAAGTATTTGCAAGTACAAGAGGCCTTCATGAATGAATGGAATAATTGGATTGCTAGGGTAAATTATTTGAGAGAAATGATGCAAAAAATGAATGAGGATCCTGAGGCATCTACCAATATTCTTGACATTTTGCAAAATATTGAATCAATAAATGAGATAACTACTTTCCATGGAAAATTAGGTATACAACTCCAGAGTAAGTTGAAGGTATTCAAGGAGATGGAGGAAAGTTGTATGCCTTAGATATTGAATCCAAAAGGTGAATTGCATCCATTTGACACCTAGAAGAAAGATTTGGGAGGAATGCTTGGAGCAGCCATGATGACCTTGAGTGTCACAGACTGTATTTTTCTCAATTCAAATACTGACACAATGGTTGAAATAGAATCAATGATGGACATATTTGTTAAAGAATCCAGGATTTTAATTGATGCCAGGTATTCTTAGTACATTACTAAGGTGCGAGATTTATTGAATGTAAAATGGCCCACTGAGGAGGAATACAACACTTGGTTGGAGAAATAAACAAAATGAATCTATGTAGGGATTAGTGAATGAGAAGAATAATGGATAGGAGAAGAATAATACATAGCTTGAATACAATGTAGAGGTATAACATGGTGGAATATTATTCTCTCCTCAAATTCAATTGAATAGCATGTGGTGCTAATGTGGATGAATGAATTTTGACCTTTTGTCTATTTTCCTTATCTTGCATCGTAAGTTTTGTTGTTTTGATTCTACGATGATTAGCATTTTTTGAGCGCATGGATAATATTTTGAAACTTTTGTAACAAAATAATGATTTTTTTTGAGGTGGGACCTATTTTCTACAAAGAGTTGAGGTCAATTTTACCTCATGTTTATTTGCTCCACCTGAAGACTCAAGTATAAATGAAAATGGAATATTGTTACAAGCAGTCCAATGAAATCATGACATGTGTGCTATCTGGCCTAAAGCTTGTTTGCTCCTTCATCTCTATAAGAAGGAATTTAGGGCCAGAAGCATGGGAGTTAAATTTTTTTGAGTTAATACTGTGAAGTTGTGGAGATAATACAAAGCAAGTTTTAGAGTTTTTTGTCCTAAGTTTCTTTTGGAGTTTATACTTATGCCAGTAAATCTGATAATGATATAGCATTTATAATTTAGAGTAATATCAGTTTCATGGCTATTGTCTCTCCTTGTATGCATATTATAAGTTATGAGTGAAAGTCATCCAAGATTTCTTTCGTTTGTCTCTATCATTGCTTGATATATGTTTAGTTTCATGCTTGCTTATTGATTCAAGGAATTGATGTAAGTGCTTGGGTGAGATTAATAACTTATAAGAACTAGGTGATAGGATATTTGTAAGTAGTAATAGTCATGAATGCCATAGGGAATGTTGTAATGTAATATTTCTTGAAGTTATAAGTGATATTGTTTAATTGTTATCAAGTCACATAGAATGATGTTGACTCCATGCTTGGGATAAAGGCACTAGTTCACGTAGAGTTTTTGTGGTTCATTTTTAAGTATTGATTCATTAGCTACTCAATCTATAAATCATAAAATCTTAAAGGGATACTATTGTTTTCATTTTGTGTTAAAGTTTTATTCTCTCATGCTCAGCATGTATGACATTGATAAATAAGTTGTCAACTTATTTGATGCATTTTATTGAATGGTTTTATGAGATATATCTATTATTGACAATGTATTTGATTTTAATTGTGCAAAGTGTTTAAGTATACATTGTGGGATCACCCTCTTGGGTTTCATAGAGCCCAAAGAGTAGGAATAGAAGTCTAGCAACCTCTATTCATTCATTGGCCAATCCCTTTAGAAGTGTTGATAATTGGAAATGGAAAAATCCATAGGTATTTCTAGAGATCAGTTTGGTTCTTAAAAAATAACCAACACATACCACCACCATATTCATCTCCATCACACACTACAAGAAATGATCCTATCATTAACCATCTCTTACAAAGTCTTTCATCCATTCAATGCCAAGTTTCCACCATAAATAAAAATCAAAATGGTCCATCTTCATACTATGTCGAGAGAAACCCACTATCCTTGGAGATATTAAGAACTTCGATGCCACAAGGTATAGAGATCCCTAGATTTGAGAAATATGGAGGAAAGGAAGATCTTGCTAATCATGTTAATGCCTTTACTACTTTGTGTAGTGACTTTATCCCTGAATACAAACTTTTTGGTAAAAAATTTCCCTGATCCTTGAAAGACATTTCCTTGGATTGGTTTTCTACATTACCAAATAACTCAATTCATTCATTCAATGAACTTTTTGAGGCCTTTATTAACCATTTTAAAGTGCACATGGTCCCTGAAATGACATTGGATAATTTGATGAGATTCAAGAAAAATGAGGGTGAAAAAGTCAGTGACTTTATTTCACACTACCAATTGCTTTATTCTAAAATCAGTGTGAAGATTCCTAATTCCCACCTTCAAAATATGTTCATAGAAAACTTACAAAGAAAGATAAGGGATATGTTCACCTTGATGAAACTCCCCTCCATGCATTTATGCACTGGCCTTCGAGACTATCAGAATTTTGTAACTAGTAGTGAACCAAAACCCACACCCACCTATCCTAAAAAGTATGAAGCTTCAAACCAAAACACTTACCAACCTTTCAGAAGAAAAAATAAAAGTTTCCTTCAACTAAATTCCACCTCTCAACCTACCCAACCAGTTGATACCCAAGTAGCTACTATGAAGAGGAGTAATCCTTATATCTTTGGGGATCTGCAAAGGCAATTTACTCACTTACCCAACACACTTCACACCATTATGACCCATCTCTTAAACAAAAAAATGCTTACCTTACCTCCTGTCTAACCACTTGACCCTAGCAAACCATTACCAACAAAAGGAACATGCTACAAAAAATTGCAAGCATGTTAAACATCTTGCACAAGACCTCATTGATTCTAATCATATCCAAATTGGAGGTATGAATGACAAAGGTAATAATTTTATGGCTCCTCCCAACCAAAACTTGCAAATCTTTACCAATCCCATGCCCAACCATAATATTTCATTTGTTAAGGCTAGTCAAACTAATCCTGATGTGATGAATGTTGACATGGATGATGAGAATATGAGAAATCACAAACAAAATAATATGGATGATGATGAATAGAGTCCTATGGATACTAACGAAAAAATTACTATTGATACAATGATAGGAGTGGTTGACATTGATCCTCGTAAACAACAAACCATTGACATTACTTTATCTTCAAGAAACAATTAAACATGCACCTAATGGTCCTCTTTACATAACCAATAGAATAAATAACAAGCCGACTCCTGGGATTTTAATTGATCTCGTCTATGGAGAGAATGTGATCATAGAAGAACTTTTATATGTGCATGAACTTACTCAAGATATATATGATAAACCAAAAGCATGGATTAAAACACATGATGGTTTTGCTTGTGCTACGTTGGGCTCGATCACACTCCCTTTACAAGTAGGACCAGAGAAATCCAATGTATCATTCTCTATCATATCTAATTTGGACCAATTTCGTGTGAAGCTAGGCTACAAATGGCTTCGCTCCATGAATGTAGTCCCATCCGTTGTCCATAAGTTCTTAAAGTTTCCAGTCGGAAATGAAATATTCACAATGAACCATAGTCGCTTTAGACCCCCATCTTCCCATGGAAATTTCTCCTTAGATTATTTTTGGCTCAAACCTATGGAACCTATAAGGTCCCATGAAGACTTCCTTTTCTTATCCTACCAAAAATTCAAAGCAAAATGCATAGCCAAGCTATCCCTTGAAAAATTACTTCCACCCATGCTTGAAATTTTTGCACCTAAAGAAAACAATGCTAAAACTAAAGTCCCTCCAATAAACCAAACAATTCCTAATCTACCTCCTAAGAAAATTAATAAAGACAAAGAGAAAGTGGTTGAACAACCTTCCATGGTTTCTTCCATTCTTCCCTCACAAGAAGAAAAGCAACCTATGGTTGACAAACCCGCTCCTACACAAATGCAACTTGAACACCATAATAAAATAAACCACAATGCTAGAGAGAATAGGTTTAGGAATTGTGCTATTGCTCAAAAGATGAACGATGAGAACAACATTGAAAATCAAAACCTGAACTTGATAGAAGCGATAAACAATGACCCTCATCTTTTACCCTCCAACACAACAGGGAACAATATCTTCTATGGATATTATTATTCATCCTCTTGTTGTGGTTACCTTGGATGGTGATGAGGAAACAACTAAACTTGATGAGGAAGTGCATAATGAGTTGAATTTGTTATTTTCCTCATCCACGAGCTTAAACGACAACAATCATAGTGATCATCCTAAACCAAGCAATTTACCATGTGTTGAACCTGGTGATTCTCCTAGTACAACACTTGATGTTGTCCCTCTCACTAGTGATCTGCATTCTGCATATATTGAACAAGACTGGGATGTGGATGACCTATTGGATGGTTGAATCGCATGTGATTTACAAGTATTTTCCTTTTCTTTTTCTTTTTCTTTTATTTTTGCTTTCTTTTTGCTTTTGCTTACATGTGTGTAACACGATCCCCCGTGATGTTCTATGTGATGTTTCTCTCTATGCGAATTCCTCTATTTGTACCTTCATTCTTATATATGTCGTATACTTTTTCCTTTTCCTAGATTTTTTATCTTTGCTTTCCTTTCCATTTGTCTTGTGTTTTCCTTTTGGGGATGGTGCAAGACATTGAGACATTCATGTCTCAATCATGTTGACCCAAAATATTTTTCATTATCTTTTCTTTTCCTTTCATTGTCCTTTTTAGTCTTGCGTTTTCCTTTTGGGGATGATGCAAGGCATTGAGACACCCTATGTCTCTTCAATCTTGACCCAAAAGGCTTTCTTTTCCTTTATTTTCACTCTCTTTGTGTGATTCTTCTAGCTCTATGTGTATTTGGGGAATGATGATAATTTCAAGCTATCTACTATTATTGCAAAAAAGACAGATACTAACCCCAAATCCATAGATCCCTTATGTATTATGTGGGGAAATCCTCTTTTCCTTTTTTATCTTTTGGCTACTTTAAATTAATTTCTCACAATATGGTGTTAGCAATTTCTTTAAAGTAGGGGCATACATTGGAATTATTTTGGCATGATTTCACTTGATTTTTTTCCTTTTCATGTTCTTTGATGCGATTTTCTTATTTCATGTGACATGTTTTCCTCTTTTTGGTGACATTGGGAGTAATTTACTTCAAAAGTGTGATTTATCTTAACATATTATATTCCCCTTAGTGGTGATTTGACGCATTGCATTCCTTAAGTGGTGAATCTTTTATCCTTTGATTTGTCCTCTCTTAGAGACATTAGGAACAATATCCCCTAAGAGTAAGACCTCACATGAACTAAGAAAAATCCCTTTGAGCATCCCTCTTTCTTGTTGTATTTTTTTACCTTATTAAAGTAATGGAGGTATGGCTTTGATATGGTCTCCTGGGCTCACCCAGTGAACACCTAGCTTCACTAGCCATTATGAGCATGCATTTTTGTACCTTATTAAAGTCATGGAGGTATGGCTTCCATATGATCCCTCGAGTCTCACCTAGTGAACACCTAGCTTCACTAGCCCTTGTGAGCATGCATTTTTGTACCTTATTAAATTCATGGAGGTATGGCTTTGATATGGTCCCCTAGGCCTCACCTAGTGGACACCTAGCCTCACTAGCCCTTGTGAGCATGCATTTTGTTTACATAGTGGACAGTGCATTCCTCTTGTAAACCTTTTTGGATAAACAACCTAGACTTGGTCCACTGTGTTGGAGATCTAGTCAAAGCTTAATCTATTGCAGTTTTCCTCTTTCTTTTTCCTTTTCTTGTCTTTGATGGTGTATGTTTTTTATTTAGTTATCGCTTCATATATCATCCATAAGCGTGTTCTTTTGTTCCTATGTTGGTTTTCCATAGGATCTTGATCCTAGGGGTTTGGCCACCCTCTTGATTATTATCATCCTATCTTACTAGCATTTGTACATTTGAACCCCTCTTGATTGTGTGGTTGGCTACTTTAGTGTCAGTTTGAAGCAAGTTCATCCTCTCACTAAAGTGGGGGCTAAATGTAGTGTAGTAAAATGCATACCCTTTGCATTTCCACACTTGTTTGGGCCTGCCTTGCTTTATTTATGCTTCTTTATGGCTTAATTGGTCCTATTTTGCATCCAAAATCCCTATGAATTATATCTTTTTCTAGTTAATCCCAACATTCTCTAATGCATAAATGATAATTTACTGACTCCATTTGTGTGTCCCTGATTTTTGGGTAGGGACTAAAACACCACCTAGGGCATCCTTGTCCCCTAAGGGTCTTAGGACCCTGATTTCGAGGCTTCTTAATTGGGCCCCTTTTCAGTGTTTGTGCTCCAAGTTTCATGGCTTGGGACTAAGATTCCACCTAGGGCATCTTAGTCCTCCTCAAGTCATTTTTCAAGATTTAATTTCAAATTTTGGTGAGATTTAGCCTTCTTTATTTAATGAATTCATATTTTGGCTTGGTCTAATGTAATTTTGAGGTATTAAGCATAGATAATTATAAATACAAGGTTCATTCATTCATTTCAATCCAAGTCTTTTGTGAGAGCATTCATCATAGCATAATTGAGTTCACAAGAGCATTCAAGAGTAGATCTATCAAGCATCTGGAGCCATTATCAAGATTCAAGCATCATATCAAAGATTTTCTTGCATCATGTGTGTTGTTGTGCTAACATTTGTGATGTAAGGTTTTGATTCAAGCAAGCAATCCAAGATTATTTCTTTGGTTCAAGATCCATATCCATTGCAGCCATTGCACACAAGTTTCTAGGCTTTATAATGGTTTGGTGAGTTGTAGCATTGCCTATTGTTCATTCACCATTTCCTTCATTATTTCTATTTTATTTCAAGATTTAACTACCAACAAGGGGTTTTCCCAAGGAAAACCCCCATCCACTAACAAATAATAAGTTTTTCTCCTCTTGCATATTTGTGATTGTAGATTTAGGATGAAGTCTTGAAGATCATTTGAAGTGAAAAGTTGTAAAAGTTGCAAAGTTGCATTATAAAGTTGTCATCTTCATGGAAACTCGCCTATAGGCTAAATTCAGAAGTTTGAGAAGCTGAGATTGGAAAGGAAGCAAGTGCAGACCTTGGGGCTCAGGATCACATTCAGAGTTTTTAGAAATTTGGAATGAGACTAATACACCACCTTGGGCATCTTAGTCCTCCCAAGAATATTTTTTAAAGATTCTTTCAGATCCTGTTTTGACATCTGAAGACTTTGTATTCGCCCTGAAAAACAACAGTAGGACTAGAATAAACCATCTTGGGCATCTTATTCCTCCATAGCACTTTTTGGAAACCTCTTTACATTTCCAGAATCCTCATAATAGCTCCAAACTTCCTAGGTGCACATTTTTCAGTTTCATATTTTTCTATTGCATTTTATTTATCTTTCTAGGTCATTTAGCATTCATTTGCATATCACATTATTTTTTCCAACATTTTATTTTTCAAGTATATACTTGGTGGTGAACACCTTTAAAGCTGAGAGAACCCCCTCCTAGATCCTCCTCACTTTGAATTGACTCAACTTGTGAGGTTGTTAGTAAATCCAATTAGGAATCCTAGGACATTATTGAGTGATTGGTTGGAGAAAGAGTGATATTCATATATCCTTATTTCCTATTAATCACATTCAAACCATGTGAGAACAACAAACAACATTCAAAAATATTCCAAAATCATCAAAATATTTAGCAATGCCATCACAACCACTTGAAACTGAAAATACTATCATCTTGTGCAACCAATAACACTGCCACAGACATAAAACTCACTAACCAACCTTGGAAGACAAATAAACACCAAAAATATAGGGGAAAGTACATATAAGCAATATAAGCATGTTCCAAAATCTGCAAGGCAAGAAACCTCTACATGGAGAAATGCAGAGTAATTCCATTTCTCGTAGACAACCTTCTTCACAAGCAACACACTATCAGACACATCTTCTGTTACCGCATGATCCAGAAAATGAAACTCTAGATATAAAACCTTTGATCATCTCATCCAAATTACACAAGAACATATTCAACCATGAAGAAATGTCGAACACAATGCATAACATAACTCTATCATGTTGTACACTCTTTATTCAAATTTTCTCAAAAGCACTTGGAAAACCAAGTGAACTATACCACAACAACACCTTCTCAAAACCACAATTCCTTCTCAACATGATCACACTAGAGGTTGACATCAATGACAACACTAAAGACAATATAGTGCAACAATCTCCAACAATATCCCCCTTTGTCATTAATGGAAATACTAGCTCTAAAAAACTATTAACAACAAAAGCAACCCTGCATCAAGCAACACTCCCCTTGAACATTTCATACATTTTAGACTTATTTATTTCTCCCCTTTCTTCTTATTATTTTTAGGCTTCTCCCCCCTTAGTTTTTCAAACTTTTCTCTCTCCCCCTTTGACATAAATGGCTAAGGAAAACACCCACATACTTCACTTCAAGCAACATCTACAAACTACTTTCTCTCCCATTTACTTTTTCTCCACTACTCTCTCTCCACTTTCTCTCTCTCCACTGGTATCTCCCCCTTAGGGGTATATGATATGCTTCCCTTGACTATGCCAACCAAAGACACCACTACCTACTCCCCCTAAGAGGTAGCCTTCATTAGTCCAGAACCAAGAATGTATCTTGAGTAGCTCACCCAGATAGATACACCAACTCATGCATCTAGTTGAAAGGAGGGGAAATAACCCCTATCTTTTTCCTAAGATACTAAAATATATCTTTTAAAAGATCCTTTTTGAAAATGCATGCTATTTAATCCTTTATAGGAATATACTCCAACTTCACTTCACCATCAACAACTTTCTCTCTTATAAAGTGATAAAAAATAGAGATATGCTTTGTCTTTGAATGTGTTACCAATTTTTTTGAAATGTTGATAGAACTTGTATTATCACACAAGATATGAATAGGTTCATCATATGATACTTTGATATCCTTCAATGTCTACTCCATCCATAACACCTGTGTGTAGCAAGATGTTCTTGCAATATATTCTACCTCTGCAGTAGATAACTTAACACTGAATCTTGTTTCTTACTCAACCAAGACACCAATATGCTTCCAAGAAAGAAAGAACCTCCACTTGTACATATTATGTCATCTATACAACCTACCCAATCTACATCTATATAAGCACTCAAATAGAAATTAGTATCCCTAGGATACCATAAAACAAAGTCTAAAGTTCCTTTCAAATATCTGAATATCCTTTTGACTGCTAACATATGTGATTCTCTAAGATCTTCTTGAAATATTTCCACAAGACATAATACATGCATGATATCCAGTCTAGTAGTAGTTAGATATAGCAATCCACCAATGATGGATTTGTACTTGCTTTGATCTGTCTTAGGAGATTCATTAGTTTTTCTCAACCTACAAGCAATAACCATGGGAGTACATATTGGTTTAGAGTCCTCCATTCCAAACTTCTTTAACATTTTCTTGACATAATTTGATTGTGAGATGAATATACCTTTATCAAATTTATTGATTTGTACCATAAGGAATAAATTCATCTCCCCAAACATTGAAATTTCAAACTCATTTTGTATGTCCTCTAAAAACCTTTTACACATTTACTCATTTCCTCAAAAGATTATGCCATCAATATACACAACCACAATGAAGATTTGATATCTGTCAACCAGAAAACATTCCATCCTTGTCTTCTAGAATGCATAATATATTCCATCAAATATAGGAAAACCTTTCTTGTGTGTCATCCCAGAGCTACCTCAATCGGTTAAGCTTTCTTCCAAGGAACCTTTCTTTGATACCAATTTTTAAATGCACAAGAAAACTAAGAGGGGGGTGAGTAGTTGTACCTTAAAACTTCAAAACCCTCACAAACATTTAGATCCACATTAAATCAATTAACCCTTAATTTGTTAGAATGATTTAACATGAAATTAAATAAAAAAAATGAAACACATCAACACATGGATGCATAAAGGAACCCTAGATTTACATGGAAAAACCAATATGGAAAAACCATAGTGAGGATTAACACACAATATAAAGTAATTTCAACACCAAATACAATAGGGCTCACTTCCCAAAAGAAAGAAAGGATCACTACCAAAATATAAAAGAAGATAGAGAAGAGTGTTATAATGAGAAATCCATCTCAATGCAATAGAAAAATCCGCCATGACGTCACCAACACCTTTGCAATATTTTTGAAGAATTGTAGACACCTTCTGCTCACTACATTCAGTAATCTAACACATGAAAGATCACACTACACTTCACAAATTCACACCCTACAACTTTTTAATTCATGTCACTCACATCATACTTATCCCTCCTTTCATCACTCAACAAATAAACTCATATTTATGCCATCTTAAACCTTGAAAACATTCTCCAAGGTCAACTATGCACCTCAACCATGCAAAATTAAATTATGTCAGCACCAAAACATTCCTAGAGTAGAAAGGAATGAAGGTGGACCACAACACACCTTAGTTTGGACCTAAATCCACTCATACATTCCATGACACACTTCTACTAACATAAAAACAACTTCACAAGTAGTGTAAACACCCAAGGTTGGTTGAACCTATGAATTCCAATCTACACCTATCTAAACATGAACAAACATAAGCATATTAACCATTCAAAAAAGCACAAATAGCACTCCCTATGAGATTTTTAAGCATGCTAAGAAGATGAAAAAATGATGAAATGACATGAAATAACAAGTAAATGAACATGAAATCCTAATCTAAGCTACCCAAACCTCATCCCATAGGGGGATTAGTGTCACTTTGATGTGGAAAGTGGCCCTTTCCCAATCCCTATTGGACAAGGTCTAATATCTTTGATGAACAATGGTGATTTTGATGCAAAATGATGGTTTGATGCCACAATAGTGATGAATTTAAGCTAAAATATTGGTGATGGAAGGAAGAGTTGAAGAATGGGTAAATTTGGGCAATGTGGGACTAAAATGGGGGTCAATAGCCTTGTGAAACTTGTCACAAGGCTAATGAAAGCTATGGTGATATGTTCTCACATGTGTGAATACATTTTGGGATAAGGGATGATTTAAGGTATTTAGGTGAGAATGTAAGGTAATGTAAGAGATAATTTAAGGAATATGGTTGGGGGTGTAAGAGGGATAAATTCCTTTGTAAGAGACAAGATGGTGTGTAAGAGGAAATGAATGCACTTGTAAGAGGTATTAAAAGCATGTGTAAGAGGCTTTTAATATTCTGAGGGAAAGTCAAAGAGGTGAGTTGTTGAGAGAATATTCTCAAAGAATATTCCTTTGTGAGGATAAATAGAATATTTATCAATTAAAAGAAATGAATTTTAGGTGTAACTTGGTTAATAAACCATGGGTTTATTTGACCAAGGTGAATTTAAAAGCAAGAGGATTGGATAATGAATATTAAGAGGTAGTTTAAGGTTAATTAATTAACTTAGGTTGGTTAGGGGTTTGTGACATTTGATTAAATAGTTGGATTTATTTAATTAAATGAGAAGACATAGCGGTTTCAATTAAATAATTTTATTTATTTAATTAAATGAGATGAAAATTAGTGAGAAGAGGATGAATTAACCTGATAAATTTAATTATTTGATTAATAGGAGAAAGTGATGAATTTAATTAAACAATGTAGATTATTTAATTAAATAATTAGAACAGAGCTGATATAGGAAGAAATGATGTTAATAATCAGATTTAGATGTGTAATACCGATCATGATTATTTAAGTGTCTATATTCTTCCCCTCTTTGAAGTAAGGTACCTGTTGCATTGGTTCAAAGATTGACACTTCTCAAAATCGACGTTGTTGTCAAGATCAAAATTCAAAAATTTCCTAATTTTTAGGATGCCCCACTAATGTGCTAGCAGAATGAATTATACTACTACCCTACCCCAACAAAATGAATTGCATTGCTACACTATCCCCTTGAGAGATTAGGTAGAAATTTGAAATTTTGGGTCGATATCATGACAAAGGTTCAAGATCAGTTCAACTTAAAGAGGACTAGAAAGCTCAGATGTTTGATGTAGACAAATTTGATGATGTATAAATAGTCATCAGCCATGGGTAGCCTCATGTATATTTTGATATATCACACATATTCGATACTTGGATAGAACTGTTAGTAAAAATAGAAGAATAAGGAGATTAAGATGGATGGATAGAAGTAGAAGAATGAGATGGATATTGATTAACCATTATTTTTTAGATTGATTCAAAAGTACAACAAGTCTATAATCATTTAAGACTTTATTAGATGTGGTGATGAGTGATGATGATTTTCTTATCCAAGGATTAGGACACAAATGACACAATATTCCTTATGTTTTATAAAACACATACACATGATGCATCAAGGTATGGGAAACTAGGATGGCATTGTATCTAGTGTGATGGACTTTGAATCAACAAATAGATAGGTGTATTTTTGCTCACACCTGACATACAAAAACCTTGCTAGGATGCACTTTAGAAGCTTCAAACATCTTGGAAAAAAACACAGAAAGGAATAACCTCCCAATGGAATAGTCAACAAGCTATCCAAAGCACCTTCCATACATACCTAACAAAGCAAGTATTCACCAAGGTTATTTTTCAACAATGTCCAACAAGCATGGTAAATGAAAGATAATGATTTCTGCCCCATTCCTTTCTCTCAAAATATTTTTGATAGACATCATCGAGAGGTCATTGGAATGGGTGCAATAAGATAAATCATAAGAAAAGATCAAGTAAACAAACAAGCTAATGTTCTTCATACCTCTAGCCAAGACTATAACTAAGGTGATGCCTGATGTTGATGTCCATTGTAGGAAGGATGCATCCTAGGACACAATGATCAGATGATTTAGAAACTAACTAAATTATGGGCTATTGATGCAAAGGGTTAACCAACTTGCTTACCTACTGACCTAGATTCAAGACCTTTACGCTTAGGTTTACACTTTACAAATATGTTATACTTGTTTCCATTTGTGCCACCAAAGGTTGAAGATGACAAACATTTTATTGTGGATGGAAATTTATTGTGATTGAGAGTGAAATGGGATGGGTGGTTTTGTATTTTCTAAATATTTCAATATTTTTGGTGTTTTCAAAAGTTTATGAGGTTGTTTTTGGATTTTGGGTTGTTTTACAAATGTTTTGATTTTTGAGTTTTTAAATGTTTTTTTATTTTTTGAGATTTTGACCAAGAACCAAACCTAAAAGACTATCCTAGGGGCCTTGGGGGATGATCAAATATTAGCCTTACCTACGTTATACACATAGATACCACATAGTTTGACTAACATAGACCTATTTATTGATGAGATATGAACAGTTGATGGATTTCTAGTTTATTGTGATGGACACCTAAAGTACCTATCCTAATGCCTTTTGAGCTAATCAAAGATTAGCCTTTCGTACGTTCAAGCTCAGAGACAACATAGTTCAACATGGTTACTATGTTTTTGAATTTTTTATTTTTGACCTGTTTTTGGATTTTTGATTTGATTTGAATATTTTTTAAATTTTTTGGTTTTATGAAAGTTTTTGGATTTTCAAGGATTTTTCCAATGTTTTTGGATTTTCTAATTTTATGAAGGATTTTCAGATGTTTAATGATACCTAGATCACAATGTCAATATCACATGGTGAGATATAATACATGGATCAATAGTTATTCAAAAATGAGAGCGCAAGAAACTGCCCCCAGTGTATAGCAATGCTTCATAACATAATGGATAAATCAAGTTATCAATTGGAAAACCATGTGAAGAGTATTGACATGTAATAGGACCACATGGGATGTATGGTAATGGCCATGTCAAAATTATTTTAGCCTTGAGTAAGTTAAAAGTATACATCAAACCTTTGTCAAGATCAAGATATGTTGGAGGACCTTGGATAAAGATGGATTGGGTAGATGGAGGGAATACTATATTTTCATAAGGGGATGAGATGGTTTCACTTGAAAGGTTCCATATGCACTTGATTCTACTCATGATGCTTGTTTTCCAGGTTTTCATCATAGTAAATTCCCAAAGTGTCGCAAATTCAATTTTCATTGGAGGACAATTTTTATTTTTACTATTTTCTTGAATTTTTTTAAAAAAAAAATTACCCTCATGTTGAACCACCTAGTGGTACTGATGTATAGGCCACTTTAATAGAATTCCAATGATATCCTACTTGAATAATATTCTTTACTAATATGTGGGAACTTGAATACAACTTTGGAAAACTCTAATCCGCCTTATCAATACTGGAATTAACCTCAAGTTTATGTCCACACATCACAATACAGTGCCTTTAGAATCATTATAATGAAGAGTAGTTTCAAACACATGGTTAATGTGAGAATTGGATATAATGGATGAGGTGTATGGTTTCTTATATGAAGGAATATGAGATGGATTGATCTATGGTTGGAAATTTTGACTCTCCAAACTTGGGAATATGAGTGAGGATGACTGGAAATGGAGCTTTGATTGATGGAGTATGATTGGGATGATTTTATTTTGTATTCTTTGGTATCCATTCATATCTATTTTTTCCTCTTTGCTTTGCTGCTTCATTTTCTTTAGTAATCTTCTTCTTTCTTTGACATGAATATTTATTCTCATGTTGGTTCAATTTTGTGTATGAGATGATGAGTGGATGACGATTCATGATACAAATAGTTGTAGTGTTGACAATATTTTCATCATAAGGATCCTTTGTGCCCCTTATTTTAATGTTTTCATTAGACAAGATTCCTCTAGTGTTGTGAAAGTATTAACAATACCTAGTCTGTTGCCCTGATAATATATCCTCTGATCCATATCCACTAAATATGACTTGTCATGAACACATGATATTGTTATGGGTTTCCTCTATTCAAGAATAATAAGTGTTTGTTCCAATTCTATGATATCTTTATTTGTTGATTCTGCTTCAAAAGATATTGTTGTTGATTCATAAGATGTTGATGATGCGCAATCACTGTAATATTCAAGAATCTCAACCATAATTTTCTCTTGCATGGGAATATCAAGAGTGGGAGACTCTTTTTTTGTATGAAGAACTTCTATACATCCCTCCAGAGAAAGCATCTCATTGGTGGAATCTAGTGTGTCCTTGAAATTCTAGAAGGTTTGGAGAATGCTGATTAAGTCATGATAATTCTTTGGGGATTTGATCTCTTCAACATGACTTGTTGTTGAGAAAATACTACTTAGAGATTGGGCATCATTATGTAGCTCATCATTAGGTTGTGGGGGAATAGTATCTTGATCTTGACTTAGTTCGAAGCAAATTTTGTTATCCTCCAGACTATCTTCTTGGCATGACCCTTTGGTGGATGATGTATCATTGATAGGAGAATCTTCATAAGCTATAAGGTCTATGGATGAAGCACAAAAAACTTTTTTTTTGTCTTGGAACTTACTCAATGAGGCTAATTATGGAGTCATACAAAGGGGTAATGTGGCTATTTGAAATATACTTGATAACATTTTGATGTGAAACATTGCTAGGAATTGTTGATTGATCTTGAATTTGTTTTAAGAATGTTTCTTGATGTTTGTCTTATTTCTCTTCTTTTGATGGATGAGCAACATAAATATGTGCTACCGTGGTATCATGGGTATGTTTTATGTTATGAAAACTTGATGCCTTTCTCATATCCTTTTCTTTTCCATGATCAGGCAGAGTTCTATAGATTTGCAAGTCTTGATTTCCATATTTTTGATTAACCTCAAGGTCTCCTTGTTCAATAAGATCTTGAATGAGGTGTTTGAGCCTAAAATAACTTTATGTATTATGACCTTTGTATTCGTGAAATTCAAAAAAATGATTGTCCCTATAGCTAGGAGATTTGACATGTTGTGTTTGATAGCTTGAGAAATCTGGGAGTGTGATAAGGTGAGCCTATATCAACTTTGTCAAAACTATGTCCATGGGTTCCCCTAATGGAGTGAATTGTTGTGTGGGTGCATTGTTATTTGTTCTTTGTGGTACCCTTTGAGCATTCATAACATTAATTTTTGGTTGATTTTTTTGTTGTTGTTGCATGTTTAGTTGTGTGCTTCATCGTGTCTTCATTGGTTAGGTGTTTATTTGTGGTGAGGCACTTATGGCCATTTTCACATTAATGACACAATCATTAGTGACATTCGTGTTCTTTTTCTAAAAGCGAGGCTTGTCATTATATCTAGTTGATGATCGATTGTCCCTATATGTTAGATTGTGCCCTTGTGCTATGAGGGCTCTCTCAATGTTAAGAGCCTTAGGAATAAGTTGCTCATACATTGTGACACATTTCATTTTTAATTGGGAGGAAAAATCTCCCTCGAGGTTAGCAATAATGGTTCCTACTTTTTGTTCTTCATGCATAGACCACTTGCTTTTGTTGGCTCTGTACCTCCATCACTATAGTAAGGTTGCAAATGATTCTCCTCTAGCTTGTTTTAGGCTAGATAACTCCTCCAAGCTTACATCCATATCTAGATTGAATGAAAAGTGATCTATGAATAGATCTATGATGTGTTGGAACTTTTGGATTCCATGAGGAAAATGAGAGAACCATTCAATTGCAAGGCCAACTAAGCTTCGTAGAGGGAGTCATATTAGATAAGAGTTTTCATAGGTGAACTTCCATGCAATGCACATGAAACTCTCTGATGTGGTCCTCGGGATTTCCTTTTCCTTTGAATTTATCAAATTTGGGTATCTCAAATCCTAGTGGGAATGGGACCATGGTGATGTTCCTATCAAAGGGATAGGGAAAAAAATATTGTTGGGTGTATGATCTTTTTATCTTTCCTACTTGAATTTATTGTATTTGTTGTGAGAGAAATTTGACTTGTGAGGAAATATCATCTTGTAGATTAGGTGGTGGAAGGTATGTGTTTTGAGGTGGCATGATTGATGAGTTGAATGTGTTATGTGGTGTGTGTAGGGGGTTGGTTTGCTACATGAATGGTGGGGTGGAGTATGTTCCTTGAGTGTTGGGATTCAAGGAATTTTGTTACATGTTGGTGTAAGGTTGTTGGAAACCTTGTTCTTGTGCAAGCAACACTTGTTGATATGCTTGTTGTTTTTGTGTCAATAACACCTGTTGTTGTTGTTGTTGTTATTGTTGTTCCAATAGTGCTTGTTGTTGTGCATGTTGTTGCACCATTTGTTTTTTTTGTGCTATCAATGCTTGTTGTTGTGTTTGATGTTCTTGTAGGTATTTTCGATAGGCATGTTGTTGTAATGCTTTTTCTTGCACTTGTTGTTGTACTTGGTGTTGTCCTTGCACTTCTTCTTGTTGTTGTTGTAGCAAGGATTGTGCTTATGCTTGTGTGTCTTGTTGTGCTTGCTACTGTTGCAAAGCTTACACTTGTGCTTGTGCTTGAGCTTGTGCTTGTGATTGTGCTTGTGGTTGTGCTTGTGTTTGTGCTTTTTCTTGTGCTTTTTGTGCTTGTAGTTATTGTAATGCTTTTTAGTATGCTTGTAGTGCTACTTGCAACATGATACTATATTAATTTTTCATGTTCAGATTTTAGGATGGAGGTGGTAGATTTTGATTAATGGTATGAGATTATATGTTGAGGGTTTTTTGGGGTGGTTTTTTAGTGATGAGAGGTTGGGTGGTTGATATGTTCAACCCTTGTGAGATTTGACTTTGGGATGCTTGGGATGTTTTTTGATTTTGTGTTGATGGTGTGATTAATGGTTGGGACACTTGATATGAGGCCACTTGGTGTTGAGATGTTAGTGGCATGTTGGGATTTGGATTGGGTGTGATGTATGCATTGATTTGATTTATTTTTGGTGGATTTATTTTATTTTTCATGTTTGGTGGATTGATTTGATTGGTTTGATTGTGGGTCAACGTGCTAGACAAAGCGATTTATCTTAGACCTTGGATCAATGTGGGTGATGGAGTTATGATAGGGGCTAGTGGATATGTTTGTGATGTGTGCCCTTGTATGAGTGAAGATGAAGCATCTAGGGTTCCCACTTTTCCAACTAGTCCTACTTGATCTTGTGGGATATTAGGAACACAACCTTGTGTATCTAGGGTATAGGATGGCATGGAATGAAAGTGGATGATGTGTTTGTGTCATGGAAGATGAGTGGTACATATGGATGTTTAGGGTCTTGTTGGATGGTGTTGTTTGCAATATCCAACATTGTGTTAGCCTCAAAGTTTTGGTTATTGAAAAGTGGGTTCCCTTGAAGTGCTTGAAGTAGTGAACTCCCCTTTGTGATCATAGATTGACTTGGTGCATGTGATGATGATGGTTGTGAAATAGATTGGATCACATTTGGTAATGACAGTGTAAAGGATGATTAAGGAATGGTTCCAAAAGGTTGCTCAATGATAGTGCTCACATTAGATGTAGAAGGTATTTTAGCTCATCCTTTTGCCAACTCCAACATGTATTGGGTGGGGTTTAATCTAATTACAGTGTTGAAAATTTTATAGGTGTTTGGTTCTTGTATCAATTCAAGCAACTCATCATGGGTCATTCCTTGATAGTTGTTTGTGACATCCTCTACGTGACATCCCCCTTCTTGTGAATCATGAGGTGATTGGGGTAGATTTGTAGAGAGTTTGTTGATGCTCTTGGGTAAAATTTGGTTTGGATGAGGTCACTCATGGTTGATGTTTCCTTTTTTTGTTCCATGTTCCTATTGTGTTGTGATCTTGTTTGGACCATAAAATTTGGGATCAATTTTTAGGAGTAGATGTGATGGATTTGGTATTTTTTGAATCCTTTGTTGATCTAATTTTAGGTACAAAAAAGAACCTCTAGGGTGTTTTAAGATAAATCATGATGTGAAAGATGGAGGGGTGAATGATATGGGTGTTTGAACTTTATGAACATTTGTCAATAGTAGACTTGGGGTTTGATTTTTATGTTTTGATTGGATAATGAACTTGTGAATCCCAAGATGGGCATGTGATCTTTAGGATAACCTTGTTCAAAGGGGTGCTAATTAACCTAGAGGTATGAGAAAGGATTCATTCCCACATATCTATTTAAACAAGGTGATTTTGATTTGATTTAGTGATTTATCCAAGTCTTGAATATTGATGTTTCCGAAGCTCTAAATTTTTTTGTGGTATGGAAATGATAAATGTTTGGTTTGATCCTTAATGAACCGAAAGGGAATTTTTTAACAAGAAAAAGATAGTGAAGAACATGCTTTACCCTATGAGTAATTCAAACCAAAAGACCAATTTTTTGCTTGGAAGACCATATGACAAAAGATAACAAGCACATGTGGGTATGTGCAGGATCATCATGGAAAAAACAGGCCCTTAAGTGGCAAACAATTCAGAAAAATCAGAGTTAGACAACTTGACGTAAGAATTTGAATAAGTTATCTATATTATTTCAAAAATATGTAAGAATAGAATCTGTAGAAAATTGAATGTAGTTTCTACACTACTAGGTTTATTTTTAAAAAATAAAAATCTATTTGGTGAAAATTTGAAATTTCAATGCTGTAGTACTTAAATTTCAAGGAAAAAATAAGAAGTAGGTGTTTGTCTAACCACCCTAACCACAATAAAATAATTTTTTTATTTATAAGATTTTAGATATAAGTAGAGGACTCATTTCTAGATGTGATGCATATTTTTTTGTAATTTTTTTCTAAGTAAATAATTAATTATAATTTTTTTATTACAACTTTTTAAAAATATAAAAACTCGCATGTCTGACCACCTTAACTTGGTCAAAAATTCATTAATTTTTTATTTTTTTTAATCCTCTATTATGCAAAGCATAGAATGTGATGCATGTTTCAGATTCAAAAAATGTGATACCATTTGAAAGTTATAGATGTTTTTCAATTAGCCTATCAATCGAGACTTTAGTCGTAATTCAAATAGAAAATGAATAATAATTATTTATTAAACTCAAAGTAAATCATAATTTATATTGGTGGAAAGCTAAGAATCTCCTTTAAAAACCCTTTTCGTTTCATCAATTTTGGGTAAAATAAAAGTCGGTAGCCACATGGGCCATCATATCACTTATAGATTACCACTTTTTGGCCCATCATGATCCTGCACATACCCATGTGTGGGGTTTAATTTTGATTTTATCTTGGTTAATGATTTTATTTTACCACATCCACTTGTCTTGCTTAAATTTCAAAATAAAATGTGTATGTCTAAGAAACTTTTCATTTTGCATGTTCCATTATGCAAAAATCAAGAAGCCAAGGCCATAGTTTCTCTATGTTGACTTTGGAATTGTGTGAATTTAGATGTAAGTCCAAATATTTAGAAGCCTATAAAGATAGGATATCCTTAGGGACAAGTAGTAATATTGGGATTTTCAAAGGTATTTAGATCATATCCGAAGGGTTTGAATTCATGTCTATTCAATGTTTGGTTTTATTATTTTAGAACCAAGCAATGTGTTTTGATAGATCACCAAACAATCTTTACAACCTAGAAAAAGGTGTGTATCTTTGACAATGGGCTTAGCTCATGCCTCGAAGGGATGATTTTACATACAATTAATGAAAGAGTGTAGAGGTATGTTAAGAATGAACTCTTAAACTCTACTCCTCAACCAAGAATTAGACTTTGTAAGTAACTTCTTGGAAGAAAATTCCAATGCACCATTCTCAAGGAATGTTTCATAATTGGACTTGGTTGGCCAATACACAATGGTTTTTAATGATAACAAACAAAGAAAAACGTGATGCATATTCACCTGCTGGCCACTTAACTCTCTTTAACCATTCTTGTTCCACTTAAGGCATGGGATTATGTGTAGTCTATTATGGGTGCCCACAAATAGAAGCTACTTTCTCGCAATTTCACAACCTTTGATATAGCCTACTAATAAATGTGCTTCAAGAACTTTCCTATGAGTTTTCCTTTGTAGGATGTGTCTCATAGTAATTCCTCTCTTAAGGGTGACTCAAAGAATGAAAATACACTTTGAGTGTTTCTCTTCACCCAAGATTGCAAAAAGCGCAAGGGGAGAGGATACACACTTAAAGTGTATACAAATAATATCACTCACACAAAGCACTAGTTCTTTTTAATCCCTCAAGGAAATGACGAATTCTTTTTAAGCACCAAACTAGATATGAAGTATTCTTGTTAAATTTTACCCAAGATATCAATGACTAGTAAGTTTGTAGGGTTCAATTTTGACCAACATTGAAAATAATCAATCCAATGGTTAATTTTTAGAGCCCAATTGAAAACTAGTATTCTAGAGCATGTGTCTTAAAGCACTATTATAATGAGCCTTAAATGCTTTTCAATTTTCAATTCAATGCTTCATTCTTCACTTGAAATCTACAATAGTGACTCTGGATTAGCAAAGGAGATGTTGTGTCAGCAATAGCGGTGTTACTTCATAATAGTGACACTATTTCATAATAGCGGCGCTATTTCATAATAGCGGCGCTATTTCATAATAGCGGCGCTATTTCATAATAGCAGCGCTTTGGTGAACAACAAAGGTAACGCTTTGCTATAGATAGTGAGCACAAATGTGACACTATAATGACAAAGACAATGTTGTATCAGAAGTGGCACTTTCGTGAAAACCTACAAATTCAATAGAAAACAAAGAGTTCAAAGGCAACATTTTAGAAAAAGTGACACATAAATGAAAAGATAGAAGTGCTCATATGCATCAAAAGTGACTTCCTATCACAATAGCGATGCTATATTCAGAAATGGCACTTAATTTTCCTACAATAGTGGCATGATTTGCAATAGCCGTACTCTAGTTATGTAAAAAGAGACGCCATTTTTTGGAATCTACAAAATGTGAATTCTATGCAAAAAATGTCAAAATTTTAAATGATCAACCCTCCTTCTAGCACCAAAATGTGAATGCCAATCTACATGATCTATCTAAAACAAACATAAGCACATTAGTCATTCAAACAAGCACAAATAACAAGTTCCCTATGAGATTCTTAAGCATGCTAAGAAGATGAAAACATGACAAAATAACATGAAATAACAAGTAAATGAACATGAAATCCTAATCTAAGCTTCCAAAACCTCATCCCATAGGGGATTGGTGTCACTTTGATGTGGAAAGTGGCCCTTTCCCAATCCCAAGCTATTGGACAAGCTCCAAGATCTTTGATGAACAATGGTGATTTTGATGCAAAATGATGATTTAATGCCACAATAGTGATGAATTTAAGCTAAAATGGTAATGAAAGGATGTGAGATGAGATGTATTTGAGCATAGTAACTTTTCATATGATTTTGGATCCATATTCAATAGAGGAAGCCTCTATTTATAAGAAGAAAGAGTTGAAGAATTGGTAAATTTGGGCAATGTGGGACTAAAATGGGAATCAATAGCCTTGTGACACTTATCACAAGGCTAATGAAAGCTATGGGGATATGTGCTCACACATGTGTGAGAAAATTTTGAGAGAAGGGATGATTTAAGGTGTGTAGGTGAGAATGTAAGGGAATGTAAGAGAGAATTTAAGGAATATGGTTGGGGGTGTAAGAGGGATAAATGCCCTTGTAAGAGACAAAATGACATGCAAGAGGAAATGAATGCACTTGTAAGAGGTACTAAAAGCACGTGTAAGAGGCTTTTAATATTTGGAGGGAAAGTCAAAGAGTGAGTTGTTGAGAGAATATTCTCAAAGAATATGCCTTTGTGAGAATAAATAGCTTATTTATCAATTAAAATAAATGAATTCCATGTGCAACTTGGTTAATAAACCATGGGTTTATTTGAACAAGGTGAAGTTAAAAGCTAGAGGATTGGATAATGAAGATTATGTGGTATCTTAAGGTTAATTAATTCAAAATTAATTAACTTAGGTTGGTTAGGGGTTTGTGACATTTGATTAAATAGTTGGATTTATTTAATTAAATGAGAAGACATAGGGGTTTCAATTAAATAATTTGATATTTTAATAAAATGGGATGAAAATTAGTGAGAAGATGATGAATTAATATGATAAATTTAATTATTTGATTAATAGGAGAAAGTGATGAATTTAATTAAATAATGTAGATTATTTAATTAAATTTTTAGAAGAGAGTTGATTTAGGAAGAAATGATGTTAATAATCAAATTTAGATGTGTAATATAGATCAAGACTATTTAAGTTTCTACAAAACCTGTGTTAACACCATTAACACTTAATTACACACTTCCTTAAATCCAAAGATGACTCACAAACACTACATAATACTTGAACACAATCTAGAATATTCCACAAATACCCTAAAATCAAACAATTTCCTTTGCAACAACTTTCACTTGTAGAATGTACATAGAGAAGTACACTCAAACAACTCTTCCATACACTATAACTCAAGAAAATGACTTCTAAAGCACCAAACCATGAAAAAATTCAACTAAGGAAAGATACACACACTATTGACACTCTTCTAGATTTGTAAAACTTGAAACCACTCTACAAAGAAATATGGAGCAAAAACATTTCTCCCAGACACCTCTGCAATATATAGTTCACACACTGGTGAACACACCTTCCTTTATGCAACTATCCTTCACACCAAATTATAAATTCAACACCTATTAACACCTCTTATCAACATATCCAAACCACACAAGCAAATATTCAACCTAGAAGAACTATAGAGAAAAAAAAAAACACTACTCTGCAACATAGAACAACACTACAACATACCATTTCCTCTTTTTATTTAATTTTCTCAAAAAAACTTGGAAAAAAAGAACCATAAACATATTGTCAACATCTGCAATACTTCTTCATCACCACCAAACCAACTGCAACATAAAAACTCAACCATACAACCATAAAAAAAACTTATGAAAGGAACACTAGAGGTTGACACTAGTAGCTTACTAATGAGAACATAATGCAACTAATCAAAGCATCATTAGGGACAGCAAAAACTTGATACCAACTGCACATCCTTGCAACAAACTCCTCATATAGTTGACATCAATGAAAACACCAACTACACATAATTGCAAAATATTCTCCACCTCTGTAAGACCTCAAACACTTGATTTTCATATCCATTTCATTCTCAACGTAACATTGAATGCTTTAAACTTATCTAGAGCTTCTAATTTTTCTTTGAGAAAAGTAACCCATGTAATTCTAGAATAATCATCAATCAATAACATGAAATAATTGTCACCTTGAAGACTTATCACTTTGGTAGGACCACAAAGGTCTGTATGCACCAACTTTAACAGTCTAGTAGTAGACTGTTCTATGAATTTGAAACTTCTCACTTTCTTGCTTGCTAATTTGAAATTCATTGATGGGTTTGGTAATCCTTGTATGATCTCTCACAACTTGAACTTAACTGATTCTCACTAGGCTATCAAAAATTATGTGACCGATCCTTCTATGTCATAGTACACTTTCATTAATCTGACTCATAAATAAATTACCATCAACACCTTTAAGCTAACTAACATTTCCATCTATCCTTCTTCCAATAGAAACCATAGTTACAAAGCCTTTTTTGATCTCTCAGAAACATTGATACACATTTTTCCAACACTCAAAAGGTTATGTCTCAAACCCTTAACATAAAGAACATCATCTATATTATATTTTCCATCAAAATTGATTGAACATTTTCCACATATCTTAGCAAATGTGTCATCACCAAACTTAACTAAACCTCCTTCATATTTCTCAAGTATAAAAAACTTACTTTTGTCACCAATCATATGTTTTGAGCATCCACTATCAATTATATATTAGTCCTTCTCTTCTATAGCATGAAAAGTAGTCACCATAACATTATGACCTACTTCTAGAGTACTCTCCCTCACACATTTCTTAGAGTTAGTAGAATTGAACTCAACTTTCATAGTTGTGAACAAGCATTCACTAGCCTCATCATCCCCATAGTTAGATTCATCATCAAATATACTGGCACCTTCTCTAACATAATAACTTTTTCTTAACTTTTTTACCTTTCTTTTCTTTTTTCTTGTCATTCAAAGCTTTTTTTTGATATCTTGAAGCATAATGACCTATCTTACCATAATTAAAAAAATTTAAAGGTAACTTACCTCTATATTTACTAGTACCCTTTTTCATTCTCCTAACAAAATTTACTTCTACATCATCAAGATCCTCCCGATCTAATTCTTCAGTCTTTTCTGATTTTCTTTCCTTAAAAGTAATCTCAACTATTGTATTATTTGGACTCAATTCTCTCATTTCAAAATTAGATAAAGTACCATATAATTGATCTCTAGAATATTTTCTTAAAACTTGAACTTCCTCAATAGCATAAAATTTGTGACTGTAAGATTCAGGAAGAGTTCTTGGTACCTTCTTTACCACTTCTTCTTCTTCAAGTTTTCCAGCAAGACCACTGATGGAATTGAAAACATCGTCCACCTTCAGACATCTATAGTTTTTCAAATGTGATCTTTAGATCCTACATCTTAGCTTGCTTGACCTTATCATCTCATTCATGAATACTTCCAACTTTGTCCAGATATTTTTAGCAGATTTCAAATTCATAACTTTCAAAATTTTAGTTTTAGAAAAACCACTTAACAGAGCATACCTTGCTTTACCATTATTCTAATAGGCCTTGATCTCATCATCAGTAGTCGAACCATTATTAGGAATAGTGTATATAGTCTCAACATACTTCCAAAATTCAAATCCAAGAGATACCAGGAAACCTTCCATCCTTGTCTTCTAGAAACCATAGTCCAATCCATCAAATAAAGGAGCATCCCTCTTGTGTGACATCCTAGATCTACCTCAAGTGGTTAAGCTTTCTTCCAAGGAACCTTGCTCTGATACCAATTATTGAATGCACACAAGACAATTGAGAGGCAGGGTGAATCAGTTGTTCATTAAAATATCAAAACCCTCATAAAAATTTAGATCCATATCAACTTTATTAACCCTTAATCTGTTAGAATGATCTAGCATGAAATAAAATAACAAAAATTGTAACATATAAACACCATGCACAATAGAACACTAGATTTACACGGAAAACCCAAGAAGGGAAAAACCATGAAGAGGATTAGCTCTTAATATAGAGTAATTTCAACACTAAATACAATAGGCTCACTACTCAAGGGCTCATTTCCCAAAAGAAAGAAGGGCTCATTTCTAAATTATAGAAAAGAAGTAAGAATAATGTTACAATGAGAAATCCATACCAATGCAACAAAAAATTATGTAGACACTTAAAAATGACCTAGGCCTGCAAGCTCTATTTTACAACTTTCTTCCTAGCATAATTATGACATTTAATTATGTCCTTGGTCCACATTCGACTATTAATTAAATAATTTTTAATTGTTTAATTAATTCATATCTCTTTTATTCTTCATGATTATTAAATAAATAAATTATATTTATTTATTCAATATGTCACCAAGGGTCTATTGTCCTCTTACAATTAAATAAATTTCTTAATTTATTTAATTATCGGTCATAATCCTCTAAATTAAATAATTATCTTTAATTATTTAATTACATAATTTAACATTTTTCTCATTTTAAATAAATTAATTATTTAAAATGATTTCATTTTATTAACTGTCACTTCATTTTGGTAAATAATCTAAAAATCGATTATTTACTGTCACACAAAATCCATATTTTGAATTTATTTAATTCAAAATGGTAATCTTCTTCCAAAAATCAAGTAATTGAGAAAATTCTTGATTTTTCAAATCTGCTTTTCAGTTCAACCTTTATCCTCTTGATTTTTCGAATCTTACAAATCAAGCAATCTTTATCTTCTTGATTTTTGAAAATCTTTATCTTTTTGACTAATTATCACATTTATTCTCAATTGCCGATTTGATTTTATCAAAAGAAATCTTGACTGCTCATTTAATAATTTTTCCCTAACCCTAATTAGGGATTGTCATATGAAATCTCGTCGTTTAATTTTAGGCTTTGTCAGCTTTCAATCTCGACCGTCCGTCCAAAATTGCATTTTATATAAATTGCCAATTTGCTCACATTCTCAGGACCACTTCGTTATTCTGACATATTTACACTTAGATTTTACTCGCATATTTGGCATTTAGTTTATTGAATTGGATTACTTGTCATAGGAACTATATTCATTTTTCATAGTCATAGGAATAGTCATTTTTCATAGGAATTTTGTCATTTAAATCCTTCAAAACTTGCAAAGAGCTTGATCACAATCATTTGCTCACACACAAATCTAAGGGCAACAATCATACACTGCATGCTAGAAGGTGCTATGGAGGTGAATCATGGAAGCAACGAATATTTGGTATAACTGTTTATGTTTTAAGCTTTCTTTGTATTCCATAGTTTCTTTGGGTTTTGTTTATTAATCTAATCATCTAACCTACCTAAAAATAACCCATTGATACATTGGTGAACCCAACTTGTTATTTTTGTTGCTTCTATATGGTTTTTAGTTTTCTATCTTTTTTTTGTAGGTACAGGTATGGAACAATGCATTCGCACTTTGTGGAGCTACATCCGCTGCGTCGCGACACATTCGATAGATTAAATGCCACATTCACTTTGTAGAGCTGCAATCATAGTTGGGAAATCTACATTTGACTTAACGAGCCACATTTGAATAGCCAATCAACACATTTTCCTGTTAAACCAGAATGCAGGACCGCGACACAATAGCTATGTTGTGAGGCATTTTCCTAGTAAAAGTTCTTTAAAAATTTTGCATTCGGGTTTCTCTATTTTTTGTTCTTGGTTGTTTTACATTGTAGTTTTCTTCTGCATTCTGCCTAGCATAGGGGTTTTTCGTGTTACTAATCTTTGTTTGCAGCATGTGGCAGTTACATTTCATGGGTCCAAGACAAGTTGATAAAAATCCTAACTTGTACTTTTGTAGGTTCGAGTGTCCAAGAATTATTTCAAAACATTGTGCTTGTTCTTTCTAGAATAGATAACATTTCTTTTGGTGCATTTAAAATGAACATGCTTTCAATTCTATCTTATTGTGTTTGAAAGTGGTAGGTGAATATACTCTCACCCTATGCAAACTAGGTGATCAGAAAGCCATACCCACTTTGTTTTGTGTAACCATGATGCAATAACCGAAGTATCCTCTCCCCTTGCACAGTCATGTGATCCTAGGTGTAAGAGAAATGATTATTGCCTCTAGAAACTAGGCCTTCTAGGGGATTTCATCACCTCTAGGAGACTCAAACTGACAATGGAGCTAAAGCCAAGCTACCCTTGATCAGTATATAAATGTGAATCTTAAGGGAAAACCTAAGATTACAAGTGCGGATGTGTTATACGGACCAAGTAGTACTCCCCAAAACCCTGTTGAGCTTAACCTCTTTAGGCTAGAGTGCCTCCTAAATGAAGATTAATCTTGGGCCCCATGTATGGCCACTTGAACGGGGGTCCCGAATTAAACACCTTTGTGTAGTAGCCAAAAACCTTCTATTTTCTAGCGCAACACGGGTCAGTGTGAAGGCATCCACATCTTCATAGTATGTAGTAGAGGTGATCAATCTACCATGGGAGTTTCATGGGGGTTGAAAGCTTGGTTGGCCTGAGAAGAGAGTGCACTATAAGGGGGAGCTCATGCAACCAAGCTTCTGAATTCACAGGCTACTTATATGCGGCTGGGGAAACTCACATGGAATCTAGCGAATATTGTCTTGGCCTAACCATAGGATTGTGCTTGTCTTATTTGTGTTTGGTTACATTGAAAATATCCTACTTTCCAAGTGTTTTCTAGATACTGAAATGAAACAAACAACATTCAAACATCTGGAAACTAACAGTCAAACTTCAAAAAATTCAAATTTTTGGCCAAAACGTTAGACAAATTATTAGACTTTTTGCATTCTGCAATGCATTTACTATCTCAAATGTTGCATCTAGCCTGTTGCACTGCATTTTCTATCTTAAACATCGCATCTGACCTATTGCACCACATTTTCCATCTTAAACGTCGCATCTGACCTGTTGCACCGCATTTTCCATCTTAAGTGTTGCATCTGACTTGTTGCACTGCATTTTCTATCTCAAATGCCACCAAATAGAACACACATATTCCTGTATGTAAACCTGCGACACACTCAACCTTTTGCAATGCATTTTCCACCTCTTGTGATTCATCTATTTTTCATAATAAAATCCTTGTCAAAACTCGAGCCCATACAATCAATCTATTATAATGCATTTGCATTCTTGAAACAAAAATGATACTTTAAACGATGCATCTGACAAATTGTAACACAATTGACACATGAAATGACGTACTTTCCTGTGACCTCAGAAAACATTATCACTGTCAAAAAACCTGAGGCTAAACAATTGCAAAAAAAATCTAGATATCTTTTTCTGTAGTCTTTTTCAACAATCAGAACAAGAATTGCTCAAATTCCTCCATCCTTGCATATTAGGTTGTAGTTTTAGTTTTCTAGAGGTCTATCATTGCATTTCCTTAATTGCATCCTTGGGATTTTCCATCATTTTAGGTCCTCATTTTGTGGATTTTTGGATAGGAATCATTTCCATTCTTTATCAAATCTTTTCCTTCAAAATTAAATTGTCATTGGACTTAAACAAAATCACCTCTTTTAGTCTTGGTCCTTTGGTGAGCCACTTCCAACTCAAAATTCTAGTGTGGAAACCTCACTTTTTCATCTTGGCATCTTGTCATTTATTCCTTCAAACAAGTCCCTTGACAATCCAAAATTAAGACATTGACCAAACTTTGAATGGTTGAGTATACCTTTCCATAATTCTGCCAAAATTGATTGCACCTTAAAGTTCCCTTAGACCTAGCATTTTCCACTTTAGTCATCCATCATTCATTTTGGGTCCTCATTATCACTTTGCATTTAAACATCCTTTTTAAACAACATCATGACATCCACCACCTTGTCTTTCCTTCAATAGACTATTGATAGGCTTGCTAGTCAAGTTGAATACCAATTACACTGTAGAGGTCAATACCAACAAGCCTTGGACTTTAAGAGACAATTCCCCCAAACTGAAAATCAATGCCCTTCGTACCAACAACCTATCAGTCCAATTCCTCCATCCATCAACCCTCACTATCAAGAATCACTTAACAAAAATTCTACCATTAATCTCCAGCACACATCCAGTTATTACCCTTATCCTAACCTTGACAAGGGAAACCAACTATCCACTAGTCCATTCCAAGTCTCCACGTCATGTGCTAGTCCTTCACCTATCAATCTCGTTCATGTCTATATGCCTTATCAACCATCTACCAACTCATTTCAAGTCCCCACATCATACCATATTGATCCAATCCAAATCTCCACGTCCCATTTCAGTCAACCTTACACCACTCCAATCCAAGTCTCCATGTCATACCCTATGTCGTCACCAACCAATCCAGTCCAAGTTCCCATGTCATATCCTTGTCCTTCACATACTAGTCTAGTCCAAGTCTCCATGTCATATCCTATGTCGTCACCAACTAGTCTAGTCCAAGTCTCCATGTCATATCCTAGTCCTTCACATACTAGTCCAGTCCAATTCCCCACATCCTATCCTAGTCCTTCATTCATTAATCTTTTTCAAGTCAACCCCTCACAAGCCACATCTAGTCATGAAAATTTTGTCACTACTCAAAGGAACATCCCATTGTCTAAACTTGAGGATACATGTCAATACGAAATCCCAAAGCATGACCTTATAATTTCATCCTCACGTCAAGAACAAGGTAGTCCATTCCATGACCCTATCTCAAAGTCCATCCAAGAAGTCCTTCAAAACAATCATGACATCCAAAATACACCTACCCTTGACAAAGATTTCAATCCCAATTATATCATCCATGACAACCCCATCTTTGACCAAGACCTTACCATTGACCAAGAAGTCTAAAATGATCAACTCCTTGACTTTTACACCATTCATGATCAAACACCTGCCGACCCTATATAGGCCTGGAATATTGACACTTTCCAAAATGAGACACTTTCCTCCATGGGACACATAGATGATATTCCTCAAGAACAAGATTCTTCCATTATGGACATATTTGCAAATGTTCAAGCTATAGCTGAATTTAATGGACTCTATGATAGTGACCATAACGATGGCTTCGACATTGAATTGGAAGCACCAATAGAATCATATAAACCTAACATGTCACAAGATCAAACTAAAGATATTAGTCAGAAAGATGTCCAACATGTTAATAAAGCTAAGACACTTTATCAACTAGGGTCATCTTTCTTTATCAAAGTAGGCTTTCTCGCAGATGAGAACATTACAAGTGACAGTGTCCACATATACAATGATGGGTTAGCATCTTTCTTTCAAAACAAAAAATAGCCTATCATAAATAGAATCTGTCAAAGCATGCATTATCAAGGAAAAGGACTAGGCATACATGAGCAAGGCATTCAAGAACCAATACAGCTTCAGGAAAATTATAGACATCAAGGTCTTGGCTATTCCTCAGACAACAAATCTAATGATGTTAGTGGTACCTCCTCGATATTGGGGGCAAATTTATTAGATATAAATGTAAAAATGGAGTCCACGAGTGATCCTTGTCATAAGACTACTGCCAACATTTCTTCCATCCACACCATAAAATGTCATTCCATCATAAATAAACCTTCCCTTTAGAACCAACAAAGATAAAAGACATACAAGTCACAAGATCAAAATCAAATGTCAACAACCATTGAATCAAACAAAAAGACAAGTGGACATATGAAGTTAAAATGGATCCCAAAGAAAAATGGATCAAGTAAAGACAATATTCCAAATACAAAACTCAATCAATATGTGGAGCCACAAGACAAGAGGACTCCCACATATCATAATGTCCACCTCCTTCAAAATGGCCATCAAACAAGGCATCTAAAAGTGTTGGTTCCACCCGCCATCCCTCCAAAATCCGTCATCCAACATCCCAAGTTTGAAAAATAAAAAGTGATTCATCCAAACGTCCAAACAATCCTTTCACATCTACCATCAAAATTTATAATGCTACATCTCGCCTAAAGTCCAAAAATCCCATGTCACAAATCTTACACATCATGGCAACAACTCTTTACCACAAGGACTCTCATGGCACTCTATCGTGATGTGTGTATTCTAATAAGGCCAACTCTAATATCAGAAAGGATCACAATGACATCAATCAATTGTATGCAAGCACTACGATCCTGACAAGACAAATCCTTTAGCAAGGTCATTATTGGCATATCATGGCACCAGTCTCTACATCGGCACCGTCAATATCTTCAAAACAATCAATGGTCAGTTAAGGCATCAAGGTCATCCTAACATATCAAAAATACAAAAAAATTGAAAAAATATAAAAAATTGTCACCCTGATGAAAACCTGGAAAATAGGTGTCTTGGTGACACCAAAAAATTCAAAAAGTCACGAAAATAGTAAAGAGAAAATTTTTGTCCAATGGTGAAAACTTGGCAAACAGGCGCCTTGGATAAGTACCATGTTGAAAACCTGGAAAACAGGCGTCATGTGTAAAATAAATCGTCTATGTGGACTCTTACACTCGGGGGCAAGTCGTCTCATCTCCTATGCCTTCCTCTTGACATTGGCATCTGACCATTTAATCCATATCATTTCCATTCACTTTCCCACCTACCTTGGTCTTGCCATAACAACATGCAAACATCAATCATGCTTTGGGAAAACTCTTGACATGTCTATCCTTTGGTCATACACTATTCACAAAACGGCATGTCATTACTTTCAAAACCTCATTATCCTTATACGATATATTCCTTGAATATCATATGAAAATTCCTTTACTCTCATGTCTCATGTCCTTTACCAAGGCCACCTCTCATCCTTTCATGTCTGTCACCTATTTTGGCTTTCCCTTGTCAAACGGTCTAAGGATACTTCATCATCCCATCTAGTCCTAACCAAGTCATTCCAAATGCAACAAGTGTAATCCATACAAACACATTATCCAAAATATTACTTGACTTTGTTCCTGGTCCAATTGTAGACCTCGATACTTTCGTCACATTATCATCATCCTCACGTTGTTTCAGAATGCGTCCTTCCCACGTCAAACAACACTATCATCACTTGCCAATTGGTATTCAACTTGACTAGGGGCACAATCATGTTTGTCCCTGGATTCTCATGTGTATGCATTAGTCACATGCATTTGTCATGATCCTCTTAAACCATTCAAAAAGACAAAAACATCATAAAGTGTCCTAAAAAAAAATAAAAAAATCATAAAGTGTCCTGAAAAAATACAAAAACATCATAAAATGTCTTGAAAAAGGACAAAAACATCATAAAATGTCCTGAAGAAAGCCCTAAAAATTGAAAAACATCCTGAAGAAAGACCTAATCAAATACTCGACAAAAGACAAAAAAATCATAAAACGACAAAAATCCAAAAAAATCAAAAGCATGTCAAAAACACAAAAACATCCAAATCAATGTCAAAATCTCAAAAAAAGAGTCAAAGTTAGTCATATCAGTCAATCCATGTCATTGTTGAACTACGTTGTCTCTGCGCATTTGCTATGTAGGAAAGGCCATCAGTCTATGAGTCCCCGAGACATTAGGTCAGTCCTTTTAGGTTTGTCAAAATAAAATCATGATTCAATCTTTGGTCATCAAGACAAAGTCATTGGTCATGTTGAACTACGAGGTCTCTGAGTGCATGACGTAGGAAAGGCCATCTATCGATGAGCCCCTGAGGCCACACTAGGTCAGGCCATTAGGGTTCATGACATTACACTGGCACACATGTCAAAAAGTATTCAAGTCAAACAAGTCATCTTAAAATAAGCCAATTACTACAACCAAATTATGGCAACCATTTATTCAACGTGACAATTACACCAACATGACAACATTGACATGTAGTCGACACAAGTCAAATTTGGTCAAAAAAAGTTACATTATCATATAATCAACCAGACTATCAACTCTTGGTTATCTTTCAGATGTGTCCTTATGAAGAATAGCCTCTATCATTCATGCCTTAGGATGTGTCCTTCCTAGGCATCGTCACTGTCATCCGACATTTTTGAGGGATCCTCTTGACATTTAGGGATCACTCCTCTCGACATCGGTATCTTTCAGATGCATCCTTCTGAATAATAGCCTCTGTCATTTATGCCTTAGGATGTGTCCTTCCTAGGCATCATCATTATCATCTGACATTTTTGAGGGATCCTCTTGACATTTAAGGATCACTCCTCTCGACATCAATATCATTCAGGATGTGTCTTTCCTGAATTTGGAAATCTTCGACATTCGTCATCTCGACATTGTCAAAAACCTTGACACCTGGTATCTTGACATTTAAAACACTCGACATTCAAACACACTAGGTGAACACTTGGAATTTGTCTTTGGTTCTTTCATCATGTTACTAGTTTCTCAGTGATGTCCTGACAACAAGATTTAGAGAAGCAACAACGTATCATGATGATTGTCTTTTTGACAGTCATAGTATTAGTTTCTCAATGATGTCCTAACAACAAGATTTAGAGAAGCAACAACGTATCATGATGGTTGGCTTGATTTTTCATCATGTTACTAGTTTCTCAGTAATGTCTTGATAATAGGATTTAGAGAAGCAATGACACATCATGATGATTGTCTTACTTTGTCTTTTTTGGAACTGTCATGTTACTAATTTCTCTGCGATGTCCTGGCAACAAGATTTATAAAAGAAATGATGTATCATGATGATTTTCTTACTTTGTCTTTTTTGGGATTGTCATGTTACTATTTTTTCGACGATGTCCTAGCAACAGGATTTAAAAAAGTAGCGACATATCATGATGATTGTCTTGTCTTGTCTTTTTGGACTTTCATGTTACTAGTCTTTCAATGATGTCCTGGCAACAAGATTTATAAAAGCAGTGACATATCATGATGATTGGCTTGTTGTGTCTTTTTCAGGCAGGACCATGTTGCTAGTTCCTCAAGGATGTCCTGGCAACAAGATTTAAACAAGCAATGACGTTTCATGACTTGTCTTTATTGTCTTTATTTTTCTTTTTATGCTTGTGGTTTGTTATGACAAAAAGACTAGGGCAATTACGCTCTTAGTATGAGTCATGATCACCCTTGTCTGTGACTACTTGTCTTACATGATGGTATGACCTTACACACCTTGATCTATGTCATATCATGGTGTTTTTTGGCCATTACAATAATCCGCCCAATGATGATTAAGATCAATAAATATTAAAGTTCTATGGTAATATGTTGAAGGATTTGGTCTAAGAACTAACATGCATCTCCTTCTGTCTTGTCATCTTCTCTTGCTCATCTCATATAGGCATTGCATCCATATCATCATCCATATCTTTTGCACTAAAATTTCTTTGTCTCTTCATATTCTAGTCTTCTCATCAATTTCGAGAGCACACCCGTGTTCTTGGAACTCGTCTGTCCTCTTGAGGGGGCATACCACTACCCTCCTCGTCGTTCTTCCTCATCTTATTTTGCATTGGGGCATATTTTTGACTTATTTTCTTTGTCACAATGCGACATTCTACATTATGATAAAGAGGGACAAAATGTAGACACTTAAAAATGACCTAGGCCTGCAAGCTCTATTTTACCACTTTCGTCCTAGCATAATTATGACATTTAATTATGTCTTTGGTCCACATTCGACTATTAATTAAATAATTTTTAATTGTTTAATTAATTCATATCTCTTTTATTCTTCATGATTATTAAATAAATAAATTATATTTATTTATTCAATACGTCACTAAGGGTCTATTGTCCTCTTACAATTAAATAAATTTCTTAATTTATTTAATTACCTTTGTTCATTTATGTCTTCTCGATTATTAAATAAATAAATTTTATTTATTTATTTATTATGTCACTAATTTTCATAATTAAATAAATTTATTAATTTATTTAATTATCGGTCATAATCCTCTAAATTAAATAATTATCTTTAATTATTTAAAATGATTTCATTTTATTAACTATCACTTCATTTTGGTAAATAATCTGAAAATCGATTATTTACTATCACACAAAATCCATATTTTGAATTTATTTAATTCAAAATGGTAATCTTCTTCCAAAAATCAAGTAATTGAGCAAATTTTTGATTTTTCAAATCTACTTTTTAGTTCAACCTTTATCCTCTTGATTTTTTGAATCTTACAAATCAAGCAGCCTTTATCTTCTTGATTTTTGAAAATCTTTATCTTTTTGACTAATTATCACATTTATTCTTTACCACCAATTTGATTTTACCAAATGACATCTTGACTGCTCATTTAATAATTTTTCCCTAACCCTAATTAGGGATTGTCACATGAAATCTCGTCCACTAATTTTAGGCTTTGTCAGCTTTCAATCTCGATCGTCCGTCAAAAATCAAGCATTTTCTATAAAATGCCAATTTGCTCACATTCTCGAGACCACTTCGTTATTCTGACATATTTATGCTTAGATTTTACTCGCATATTTGGCATTTAGTTTATTGAATTGGATTACTTGTCATAGGCATTATAGTCATTTTTCATAGTCATAGGCATAGTCAATTTTCCATAAGAATTTTGTCATTTAAATCCTTCAAAACTTGCAAAGGGCTTGGTCACAATCATTTTCTCACACACACAAATTTGAGGGCAACAATCATACACTACAAGCTAGAAGGTTCTATGGAGGTTAATCCTGGGAGCAACGAATATCTAGTATAACCGTTTATGTTTTAAGCTGTCTTTGTATTCCAGTTTCTTTGGGTTTTGTTTATTAATCTAATCATCTAACCTACCTGAAAATAACCCATTGATACAAATTCCACCACAACATCACCAACACATTTGTAACCTCCCTGAAGATTGTAGACACCTTCTTCTCATTGCTTCCAGTGGTCTAACTCACTTAATCTTGCACAACACTTCAAAAATTCACACTTCAAAACATAGCAATTCACATCACACACTACTAACTTACAATCCTCCATCAACACAACACTAATTTATACTTTCTTCAACCTTGAAAATATTCTCCAAGATCAGTTATGCACCTCAATTATGAAAATTAAAATTAGGTCAACTTTGAGAATTTTTGTGGTGGAAAGGAATATAAGTGAGCCACACCACATCTTAACTCAAACCTAAATCATATATATACACACAACCACACTTTTGCAATCATTGAAGAAAATCCACAATTAGCACGTAAACACCCAAGGTTGACTAAACCTGTGTAAACACCATTAAAATTTAAGTATACACTTCCTCAAATCAAAAGATGACTTGTAGACCACACACAACACTTGAACACAATCTGGAGTATTCCACAAATACCCTGAAATCCAACAAATTCCTTCACAACTTTCACTTCAAGAATGTACACACCCAGTACACTCAGAAAACCTTTCATATACTGTAACTCAAAAAACCACCTTATAGAGTACTAGACCATGAACAACTTCAACAAAAGGTAGATATGAACCTTATCAACACACTTCCAAAACCACAAGGCTAGAAACTAAACTATGGAGAATGTGGAGAAAAACTATTTCTCCTAGACAACACTACAGCACAGTTCATGCACTAGTGAACATAACTTTCTTTGCACATCAATCCAAAACAAGAAATTTTGTATACAACACCTATGAAAACCTCTAATCAACATATTTGAACCACAAAAGTAGATCTTCAACAAATAAGAAATGTGGAGCAAAGACAGAGCACCACTCTATACACCAGAACACCTCTGCAACATATTGTTTCCTCTTTTATTCAAATTTTCTCAAAAGAAATTTGAAACCAAGCACTGTAGATACATGCTCATCATCTTGAACACTTCCTCATCATCACCAAACCAAAAAAATCCACAAATATAAGATTATCAGAGCACAACCAAAGGTTGACATCAGTAACACGTACTAATGACAACATAATGAAACTAATTAAAGCATCATCACAAATTCTCAACCATTATCAGTTAACATAAATGACAACAAAAACATAAGCTTGTTGAAATCAATGACAACACCAACTACTCATACTTGCAATATTAATTTGTTGGATCAAGTCAAAACATTATTGAAATCACACTGTTAAAATTCTAGAGATAATGTGTGTGTCATGGTAAAATGTGTATAATAAACAAGATAACACAAGCAATGGAATGTATTACATGAGAGATTTGAATCATAAAACTAATCTAATTTCAGACAAAGCAAAATCTCTAAAATTATTCCATTGTTCTCTATTCTCAAGGATCCTTTAAATCATTAGTGCTCTCAGACTTTTTATGTGCACTATGACTAGTTTGGATGACAACCTAAGAATGGTTTGGATGGCAACCTAAGAAATGAGATGCTATATGATTCAAGAATCTAATTCATACATGAAGTATAAACTAGGTGATTGATGCCATGATATTAAATGCAGTTGTAAATGATAATGGTGATATGACAATGGATATATGATACTAAATTATATGATGCAAATGCTTTATAAAAGCTACGATGATAATGGAAATGCAAATATGAACTAAGACATGATTCTAAACTATAATGATAAAACAATTCTAAATGCTAAATGCTAAACAATGTTAAATGCTCAAACTCTAAATGCTACAAATGCTCCAATGTTATTCTTGCATAATAAGTTTACTCAAAGATGGGATGATAAATGTTGCAGCAAGAGGTTGCATTTATAGGATTTCCAAATCATCTTGTGATGTGGTAGCAATCAACGTTCAAGATTTCAACATGAGAGATGAACAGTAGAGATGGAAAAATCATGGAGGATGTTCCCTTGACAAAGGGCAACCTGCCAAATTTATGAGAGAATCAAATGTGTGAGATTTCCAAGTGTCTAAAGTTTGTTTTGGAATTGGTTGAGAATAATGTAATTTAAATATTAGTCATATTTAAATACATGTGACATTTGATGATGTGGCCAAAAAGTGTTGTAGACATGTGACTAAATTTGAATTTAGAATTATTCAAACTTAGTGAGGAGATATTTAATTAAACAAACTATTGACATTTGTTTATTTAATTAAATTTAGAAGAATGTGGTTTAAGATGAAGAATTTAGAAAAGTGTGAACTATATAAATAAATTGAGAATTTATTTATAAGTAGATGAAATAAAAGGGGTTTATTAATTAAATAGGTTGTATTTAATTAATTAATTTCCTTGATCAATTTTAGGTTTATACATTTTTCCCCTCTTTGAAGTAATGTGTTTACAAACTGCTTCAAAGAATAATTTGTTACTGATGTCGACATAAAAAACAAATCGATGCTCGAGATGCTGATTTTCAGGTGATGACGGATATATGCCCCCTTAGGAGATAAATCGATGAATTTTTGAATTTTTAGGATTTTTTGAAAATTTTGATGATTTGATGATGGTTTTCAAAATTTTCTGATTTTGAAAACATTTATCTCCCAAAAAATGATGTTGATCCTACTAGGTGATTAGTTGAATAATTGATGCCCCCTTTTGCCTCCTTGTGTTTGATGATTGATAATCGCTTTAGCCGATTGTTTGATTTGATGATGTTTTATGATGTTGATAGATTGACCTCATGATAGGTGAGGATCAATGATAGGATGATGATGATTGACCTCATGAAAGGTGAGGATCAATGATATGATGCTGATGATTTCCCTCATGATAGGTGAGGATCAATGATATGATGATGATGATGATTAACCTCATGATAGGTGAAGGTCAATGATAGGATGTTGATGATTGTCCTCATGATAGGTGAGGATCAATAATAGATTGATGATTGAATTCATGATAGGAAAAGATCAATGATAGGATAATGATGATTGACCTCATGATAGGAAAGGATCAATGATAGTTTGATTATGATGATGATTTTCCTCATGATAGGTGAGGATCAATTATAAATGCTCGCGATATTTGATCGAAATTGCATTAGAGTTGATTAGATTTGATTGATTGATTGATGTTGATTGATTGATAAGATTGTTGATTTGCGATATGTTATGATCATAGGAGGATTTTAGAATTCTTTAGTCTAGGGAACACTTCCTAAAGACATGGGACATGATTTTGCATCTAGTGCAGGACGATTTAGATATTATCAATCGGTGTGGTTTATCATCTTTGATTGATATGCCCTAGTATAGGATTATTAATGTACTGAGACTTGTTGACGTACTAACACTTGATGATGTACTGATACTTGATGTATACACTTATTTAGCCAGATATTTTGTGATTTTTGCCACTTTGTTGATGTATCTCTTTCACACATTTTGATATCATTGAGTACTTGACATTGTGATTTTGAGATTTATATGATATGCAATGATGATTAGTGATCGACACGTGTTTATGATTTCATGATGTATGCCTATGATGGATGCATTTAATTTCTATGTTATGATGTTTATGTGATGCTTATATGATGATGGTATGATATGCTATGGATGCAAATGATGAAACATGTGTTGTGATTCTATGATGCTTTATGAATGATGCCTATATGATAAATATTTCAAAGAATCTGGTGCTACACTCTAAGACTAAACATATATCAATCAAGTTTCACTTCTTGAGGGAGAAAGTGAATGAGAAAGAAGTCACATTGGAGTATGTGCCTACCAAAAAACATATTGCAGACATCTTTACTAATTCGTTGCTGAAGGATACTTTTGAGTCTCTCAGAGGAATGTTAGGGGTAATTAATCCTCCTAATAAGAACTAAAAGATGCATTTACTTGCATCAATCTGTGAGCTACATTTCTATATTCTAATCTGAATTGATGTTTTTGTGGCTGCTACTCAGGGGGAGTAGTTAGATGTGCAAATGTGTGGTTCAGAGCGTGTATATGGAAAGCTCATGGTTACCTTTTCCATTGATGTCAAAGGGGGAGAAGTACAATGTGACAAATCTTCAGAGGAGAAGAGCCTTGTGGGAGAAAAGTAGTTAAGAAGCAAGTGTGTTAGGTTGATGGTATTTTTCACATCATATGTTGCCATCAATGCCAAAGGGGGAGATTTTTGGATGTTGTGGATGTGTTGCTGATATGTGGTTATCATTTATGTCAACACTATTAGCCTTCAATACACCAAAGTGTTCCAGATTCCCATTGGAACTGTTTAAGTTAGGAAGGCGTCTTGTTCTGTACATTGAAGATCAAATACTGTGGACTAAAGGGTTTATTTTTTAGAGTATCTAGATCATCCACCAGAAGTTTCAGAGGTCCACCTATGGATTTGATCATGTTGTGGTCTGACAGTATTTTTGTGGTGTATGTCAGTGTTCCTGAGTGAAGTTTGTGTGATTCTGATAATTCTAGCTGTTGTGGATGTTTCTCCATTTTTTCTTGGTGCTCTTGGATGTCTCTAGATAATGCTCTATCTTTGTGGTATGTCCACATTGATCGGTGTGCTCGTGGTCTAAGATTTCTTCTTGTGCATGTTTAGGTTTTTCATGTTCTTGGCCGACATGATGGTGGTAATGTGTTGTGGATCCTTGAAAAGAAAAATTTGAATGTTTGGAATGCTCGTGAATATTTTTTTGGGTCTCATCATTGTTTTGGCCAGTGGTGTTTAGATCCACATTGAAAATTTAATTGTAAATTTGGGTCGACATTGCAAATATGTTTTATTTTTCTGGCTGACTAAGTTGTTGATGTAATCTCATGTTGTGGATATATAAGAGCAATTTTTTCATCGGTGAAAAGTGTGCTTCGTGTGCTGGGTGTGCTCCTATGTGTGTATGTGTGAATATCATTCAATTGCAAAGTAGAGTGTGAAGAAGACCGAGCGAAGTGTGAAGTAGTTTGAGTGAAAAGTGAAGGAGTTTTTTGTGCTTAATTGGACCTATAATTAGGCTTGTGCATAAGCTATTTTCTCATTTCATACCCTCCAGATTTAATCCTATTCTATATTTTTGGGCAGTGAGCCCCTTTTGTAACTGAGCAGTGAGCTCTAGGAAGTGTGCCTGAATGCATGTGCATTCCCCTTTATTTTTTTCATTATAATTTTAATAGGGTATAATATTGTGGAGTAACATCCACCATGGTTTTTCCCCTAACAGGGTTTCCACATAAAAAATCTTGGTGTTCTCTGTCTCTCTGATGTGTTAATTGCTTATGGTTAAATTATTATTCATCAAATATGAGATTAAGTTAAGTTTGAAAAGTTTATTATTTTGTGACAACTGATTCACCCCCCCCTCTCAGTTATCTTTCCTTGCTTTCCAACAATTCGTATCAGAGCAGGTTCCTCTGAAGAAGTCTAAAAGCTTGAGGTGATTCGAGATGACAACATACAAGAAGGATAGTCCTATATTTGATGGAACTAACTACTCACTGTGGAAAGTTGGGATGTAATGTCACCTAAGGTGTATTGGTGGATCCTTCTACAAGATTACAAAAGATCGATATGTTAGTCCTCATAATGGTCCCTCCACTGTTGATGAGATCAAAGTTGCTAAAAACAATATTAGGGCTATTGAAGCTTTGGTGAGTGCTCTGACAGATTTAGAGTTGGAAAATGTCATAGGACTGCAAGAAACTCATGAGATTTGGAGGAAGTTGGACACTTTGTATGAAGGAGATTCACAAGTGAAGATGGCCAAGCTACAAAGTTTGAAAGGCAAGTATGAGAATTTGAAGATGGGTGAAGATGAAAATATCACTTCTTTTATGTAGAGAGTAAATGAAATAGTGATGGGTATTAGATGTGTTGGTGGTTCTCTGTATGAGGATGAAATTGTGGCTAAGATACTCAAATCCTTTCCTCCCTCCTACAAAGTGAAGGCTCACGCTAATGAAGAGCTCAGATCAATAACAAAGATGACTAGAGACACGCTAGATGGCAAGCTTGCTGCTTTTGAATTAAGTGAATTTGGTGAATCTATTCTGAAGATTGAATCTACATTCAAAGCTATTGTATCTAAAAGTAACAAGAAAAAATATGGTTTGGGAGAATGTTCCAGAAAGATATGCAAGTATGATGAAGAACTAAAACAACTTGAAGATAAAGAAAGAGAGGTAGAAGAATTGGAAGCACTGATTGTAAAGAAAGAAGGCAGAGGAAAAGGTAAGTATGAAGGAGTGTTTCCTATTAAATGTTTTTCTTGCAGAAAAATAGCTCATTTTGCATCAAGATTTCCTAAAAGAGTTCCTAGATCTAAGCCTAAAAAGTATAGATTTCAAAAGAAATGTTACTTTGCTGAAGAAGGAGTGACTGATGATGAGTCTGATAAAGATAATGGAAATGAAGATGAATGGGTTTTCATTGCTACCATTGAAAATAGTCCTATGGCTACTGAATCTACTAAAGATGAGAAAGCTCTTGCAGCCCAAGTTGAAGAGAAGGATGAGTGGGTTATTGATAGTGTATGTTCGCATCATATGACTAGTGATAAAAATAAATTTGTAAGTCTAGAGAAGTATGATGGTGGTGTTGTAAGATTTGGAGACAACAATGTTGGTGTGATTCATGGCAGAGGTTCTATTTTCCTTGGCGGTAAGGATAACACTGATGATGTTCTTTATGTTGAAGATCTAAAGCACAATCCTTTGAGTGTTGGATAGATGGTGGAGAAAGGCTATGATCTACAATTCAGAGATGGAAGATGCAAGATATGTGGAATTTTTGGCAATATGATTGCTACAGGTAGAAAGACAAAAGGTAATATTTTTCACCTGAATACTACTAGTGGGAGTTGTTTAATTGCTCAAGTAGATGAAAGATGGTTGTGGCATAGGAATATATGTCATGCAAATTTTGATAACATTGTCAAGGTAAGTTGCACTCAAGTAGTAAGAGATCTACCTAAGTTAGTGAAGCCTGCTAACACAATTTGTAAGGAGTGTCAGATGGGTAAATAGACTAGAGTCTCCTTCCAGAGAAAATAGTTTCATTCAAATGATTTGTTGGAGCTGCTACATATTGACCTATGTGGTCCCTCCAGAGTCATAATTATTCATGGAGAAAGGTACTTTATGTTGATTATTGATGATTACTCTAGAATGATATGGGTTTCCTTCTTAAGAGAAAAATGTTAAGCACTGGAAAAGTTCAAAAGTTTCAAGGCTATGGCAGAGAATGAGAAAGGTCTGAAAATCAAGTGTCTGAGATCTAACCAAGGTGGTGAGTTCACCTCCAGGGAGTTCAACTCTTTTTGTGAAGAACATGGAATCAGAAGACAATTATCTGCTCCCCAAACCCCTCAACATAATGGAGTTGCAGAAAGAAAGAATAGAAAGTTTTTGGATGCTACTAGAACAATGATGATAGAAGGAAATGTGCCCCAAATCTATTGGAGTGAAGTTGTAAGCACTGATGTGCATACTTTAAACTGGGTAAATGTTAATTTTAATTTTGGTAAGACCCCTTTTGAGCTATGGTTTGGTTATAAATCTACTGTTAAATATTTCAAGATCTTTGGAAGAAAATGTTATATCAAGAGAGATGATGATATAGGAAAGTTTTATGCAAGAAGCGATGAAGGAATATTTTTAGTTTACTCTACTAAAAGCAAGACCTACTGATGCTATAATAGAAGACTGAGAAATATGGTTGAGAGTGCAAATGTTAGAGTTGATGAGGATTCTGCCAAATCATCTAGTTATTGTGGTTATGATTCTGATGAAGACAATACAAACAAAGGGAAAAAAATTTAGACACCAAATCAACTTCAGATTATTCCATATGTTCTGGTAAAGCAACCTCAATTTGTTCTGGTAAATCAAGTCAGGAAGCACAGACAAGTGCAAGTGCAAAAGAAAGATCAAAAGAAGCAGAAACTCATGAAAATCCCAAAACTCCAAGGTATGTAAAGCTAAATCATTTTGAAATCCAAATTATAGGAGATAAGAATAAAGGTGTGCAAACTAGAAGAAAGATTGCAAAAGAGTATTGCATAATTTCCAAGATTGAACCTAAAAATGCCACTAAAGCCTGCCAAGATGAACACTGGATGGAAGCTATGAAGGAAGAGTTGACACAAATTGAAAAGAATGACATGTGGACACTGGTTCCCAGACGTAAAGAAAAAAATGTGATTGGTATAGTTAAATGGTTATTTCGAAACAAGCTAAATGAACAAGGTCAAGTAGTCTAGAATAAAGCAAGACTAGTATGTAAGGGGTATTCTCAAATGGAAGGTGTTGATTTTGAAGAAACTTTTTCCCCTGTTGCCAGAATTGAAGCTGTTAGATAATTTCTTGCTTATGCTACATATAAAAACTATAAATTCTATCAAATGGATGTGAAGTTGGCATTTCTTAATGGAGAACTAGAAGAAGAAGTATACATTGAACAACCAAATAGATTTCAGCTAATTGACAAGGAAGATATGGTTTGTCGCTTGAAGAAAGCTCTATATATGGACTTAAGAAAGCCCCAAGAGCCTGGTATGCTAGATTGGACAAATACTTACTCAAGCTTGGATTCACTAAAGGTACTTCTGATAGCAACTTATATTTCAAATTGGATCATGATAAAGAGTTAATTATAGAAGTTTTTGTTGATGACATCATTTTTGGAGGAGATGACAATTTATGTATGATGTTTTCTGATGAGATGAAGGGTGAATTTGAGATGAGTATGATTGAAGAGATGAAGTTATTTCTAGGATTGCAAGTTACCCAGTTAGAGAAGGGAATTTTCATATCTCAGTCCAAATATGTGAGAGAGCTACTGAAGAAATTTGGGATGGAAGAATCAAAGCCTATTGGTACTCCCATGGTGACCGGATGCAAGCTAACATAGAATGATGATTCTCCTAAGGTGAATCAAACTAGATATAGGTCAATGATCGGTGGATTGCTAGATATTATGAATGTTGTATGTATGGTTGCTAGATTTCAGGCTGATCCAAAAGAATCACATGTGACTACTGTTAAGAGAATCTTTAGATATCTGAAAGGAAAAATTGAATTTGGACTTTGGTATCCAAAGGTCTATGATCTCACCTTGAGTGCATATATTGATGCAGATTGGGATGGAGATGTTGATGACAGGAAAAGTACTAGTGGTGCTGCTTTCTTCCAATGGAAGAAGTTGGTGCTCTAGTTGAGAAAAAAGTGGAATTCGATTTCTCTATCTACTGCTGAAGTAGAATATATTTCTGGTGAAAATAATTGTAATCAATTGATATGGATGAAATAGATGTTGAAAGATATCAGGGTGATATATGAAGAGCCTATTGCCAAATATTGTGACAATTCAAGTGCAATAAATATTTCAAAGAATCTGGTGCTACACTCTAAGATGAAACATATATCAATCAAGTTTCACTTCTTAAGGGAGAAAGTGAATGAGAAATAAATTAGATTGGAGTATGTTCCTACCACATAACAAATTGTAGACATCTTTACTAAGCCATTGTCGAAGGATACTTTTGAGTATCTCAGAGGAATGTTAGGGGCAATTATCTCTCCTGATAAGAACTAAAACATGCATTTACTTGCATCAATCCTTGAGCTACATTGCTATATTCTAATTTGGATTGATGTTTTCATGGCTGCTACTCAGGGGGAGTAGTCAGATGTGCAGATATGTGGTTCAGAGCATGTATATGGAAAGGTCATGCTTACCTTTTCCATTGATGTCAAAGGGGGAGATGTGCAATGTGAAAAATATTCTGACGAGAAGATCCTTGTGGGAGAAAAGAAGTTAAGAAGAAAGTGTGTTGGGTTGATGGTATTTTTCACATCATGTGTGGCCATCAATGCCAAAGGGGGAGATTGTTGGATGTTGTGGATGTGTTGCTGATATGTGGTTGTCATTGATGTCAACACTGTTAGCCTTCAATACATCAGAGGTTGTATATGTCGAGGATATTGAGAAAATTGTAAAAGAAAGTGTTCTAGGTTCCCAGTGGAACTATGTAAGTTAGGAAGGCATCTTGTTCTATACGTTGAAGATTAGCTATTATGGACTAAAGTGTTTATTTTTTAGAGTATCTAGATCATCCACCGAAAGTTTTAGAGGTCCGCGTATGGATTTGATCATGTTGTGGTCTGACAATATTTATGTGGTCTCTGTTAGTGTTCTTGAGTGAAGTTTGTGTGATTTTAATCATTCTAGTTGTTGTGGATGTTTCTCTATTGTTTCTTGGTGCTCTTGGATGTCTCTAGATCATGCTCTATCTTTGTGGTACATCCACATTGATCGGTGTGCTCGTGCTCAAAGATTTTTTCTTGTGTACATTTGGGTTTTTCATGTTCCTGGCTGACATGGTGGTGGTAATGTGTTGTGGATCCTTGAAAAGTAAAATTTGAATGTTTGGCACACTCGTGAATATTGTTTTGGGTCACATCATTGTTTTAGCTGATGGTGTTTAGATCCACATTGAGAATTTAATTGTAAATTTGGGCCGACATTGTAAATATGTTTTTGTTTTTCTGGTCGACTAAGTTGTTGATGTAATCTCATGTTGTAGATATATAAGAGCAATTGTTTCATCAGTGCAAAGTGTGAGTCATGTGATGGATGTGATCCTATGTGTGTATGTGTGAATATCATTTGATTGTAGAGCAGAGTGTGAAGAAGACTGAGCAAACTGTGAAGTAGTTTGAATGAAAAGTGAAGGAGTTTTCTATGCTTAATCGGAACTGGAATCAGGGTTGTGCAGAAGCTATTTTCTCAGTTCGTACCCTCTGGATTTAATCCTATTATGTATTGTTGGGCAGTGAGCCCCTTCTTTAACTGAGCAGTGAGCTATAGGTAGTGTGCCTGAATGCATGTGCATTCCTCTTTATTGTTTTCATTATACTTTTAACAAGGTATAATATTGTGGATTAACATCCACCATGGTTTTTCCCCTAATAGGGTTTCCACGTAAAAAATCTTGGTGTTCTTTGTCTCTCTAATGTGTTAATTGCTTATTCATCAGATTTGAGATTAAGTTAAGTAAAGTTTGAAAAATTTATTATTTTGTAACAACTGATTCACCCCCCCCTCTCAGTCGTTTTTCCTTGCTTTTCCAACAAATGTTAATGCACGAGTGAATGGATGGATGTAATGATTGTATGATGGTGCATAGTTTTATGTGTTTATGATGTTTATATGATGCTTATGTAATGATTATTTGTTTTATGCAATGATGATATCATAATGTATGGTTGATGATTCTATATGCTTTATGGATGATGTTTTATGCTATGTCATATGGATTTGATTATGAAAATGATGTGTGATGTTTATGTGATGATTTATGTCATGATTGTGCTGATCTAGTTAATCCTTTGTCAATCTTAGATTTGAGTAATAACAAATTCATCTTTACTATTGGTTTTAGATGTTCATAATAATGTCATTATATCCTTACTGACCAATCATGTTTCTCTCCAACTTTTTTTTCTTGGAAATCTTACTCTGGGTATGTGTAGGATCATCATGGAAAAAATAGGCCCTTAAGTGGAAAAAAATTTAGAAAGATCAGAGTTAGGCAACTTGATGTAAAAAATTGGATTAGTTATCTATATTATTTCAAAAATATGTAAGAATAGAATTTGTAGAAAATTGAATATAGTTTCTAAACTACTAGGTTTGTTTAAAAAATAAACAAATCTATTTGGTGAAAATTTGAAATTTCAATGCAGTAGTACTTAAATTTCAAGGAAAAAATAAGTAGGTGTCTGTCTGACCACCCTAACCACAATAAAATGATAATATTTTTTTATAAGATTTTAGTTATAAGTAGAGGACTCATGTCCCGATGTGATGCATTTTTTTTTGTAATTTTTTTCCAAGTAAATAATTAATTATGAATTTTTTATTTCAAATTTTAAAAAATATAAAAAACTTGTATGTCTGACCACCTTAACTTGGTCAAAACTTCATGAAATTCATTTTTTCTTTTTTTAATCCTATAGTATGCAAAGCATAGAATGTGACACATGTTTTGGATTCAAAAAATGTGATATTGTTTGAAAGCTATAGATATTTTTCAATCAACCTATCAATTAGGACTTTATTCGTAATTTGATTAGAAAATGAATAATAATTACTTATTAAATTCAAAGTAAAGCATAATTTATATTGGTGGAAAGTTGAGAATCTCCTTTAAAAACCCTTTTCGTTTCATCAATTTTGGGTAAAAAAAAGGTCGTCAGCCACATACCCATTATATTGCCACTTTTTGGCCCATCATGATCCTGCACATACCCCTCTGCTAGATATGTCTTTCAATCTTCTTAATGGACAATTTTCTCAATCCATTAGTAATAGATGAAATGATTTTGATTATTCAAGTTAGATGCAATGCATTTCTTTTTGTGTTTTTTGATGTGGATATTATGATGTAATGCATGGATGTGATAATGTATATATGATATGAGAATGTTTTCTAATGTATGTAGATGATGATGCAACTAATTATGCAACTATATGAGAATGATGTGATTTTGGTAATGTGAAATGTACTTAATCCAATAATGATGAAGATAACATCATTGTGAAATTTTTCCATCCTTGGAAAACCCATAAATATAGATCCAAAACTGACATGGATGCAATCTAACTTAGCCATGTAGATCTAATATGCAAAGGTTGTCATCGTAACAGTCAAATTGTCATTATTTTTATCATCATTAAGCCTTTTAAAATGTTGAAAGTGAGTACACAAATCAATGGTATAATTAGACCGTGATGACTTGAGTACTACTTCCATGATTTTTGATATTGCAAGTTAGCACAAGCATCTAGGTATAATTTAACTGAGATGACCTGAGCATTTCTTGCGTAAACAGACAAGAGTCAATCATTTTCCTATGAAAATTCGGAATTTCATTAGTGATACTTTGTAGAGAAAGTCTCGCAACAATTTGCAGAGTAGTAATGAGTAATTCACAGACAATAGACAAAGAAAAATCATACTCCTTCCTAGCTCCTCTAGTTCAATACATCATCGAGTTGCTCTAGAGATATGATAACAAAAATCAAAGTACAACAGTTGAACATTCATGCGAACATGATAAAGCCATGATTTAGAAGGAACATCATCCATTTAAAGTTTTTTTTTATTTGATTTGATTTAACTATTTGATGTGGATGGTTGATGTATTACTGATTGTGATTGATGTTCAATGTTGGGTTGCACTATGATCATTGTGTTTGTTGTGTTGTCCTACTATTGTTTGTCTATCGGTTTAAGCTCAAATTTTATTGCCCCGAGTGAGTTTAGGATTATTCCCCCAGTCTAGGGTGAGACACGACTGTGATGCCAAGATATGTACATGAAGCTTTCCGATGATAGGCAGATTGATGGTGAAAGTGAATGGTCGGCATGCTCAAATAGATGGAAAATCTAACCTATCATAAATAACACCCATTGCTAGGTTTTCACTACTTTTTTTTATTGCACTTTTTTAGATTTATAAGATTTTTTTATTTTTATTTTTTTGGATTTTTGATCTTTTTTTATTTTTTTGGATTTTTGATCTTTTTTTTTTGGATTTTTGATCTTTTTTTATTTTTTAGATTTTGGATCTTTTTTTATTTTTTGGATTTTTGAAGGAAATTTAAGATGGAATGAGATGACCAATTTTTTCCCTAATCGAGCATCAAGAACAAAGGAAGAAGATGAGACATGGATTTTAATAAGCCAAGAGATATGGAATGGAAGAAGTCTAGGATAATGATAATGACTGAGATGATCAAGATCAACTAGATGAGATATGGACACAAGGACCAAGTACTTTTCCCCTATTCCTCACAAGACCAATGAAGGGAAGAAAGGATGTATTTATAAAGAATGAAGGAATATGGTTAAGGTGAAAGATATGATATGAAAGATATGGAAAAAAAAAATAGGATAAGATATATGATGTTCAAGAAGATCCTTAACTTTGTCAAGATAAAAGGTGGAAATGTGGAAGATAATATATGCATGATGGAAGGACTTAAGAATCAAGTTTCAAAACCAAATATCTCTCGAATACATGCTCTAATAAACCATGGCAATCAGAAATTAGACTCCTAAATGTTGGAAAATTTAGTGTATGATGGGATAATGGATAGGAGGTTGAAAGGTTTGTTTATGGATAGATGAAAGGGATGGGAAGATCAACATTGGCACACACCTTGAAGTGTGGTGGAGTGATGGGGAAAAAATGGATTTGGAAGGTGAGAGGTTTTTAAATGGAAGATTAGAGGAAGTTTTTGGATCAATAAATTTGGATGCCAATTTAGATTTGATTGCTTCTATGATACTTTTAGGAATCCACATGATTTGTGGCCTTTGATATTTTTCTCTTTGATTTATAGACCTTTGTGGTCTTCAATTTTTTTCTTTTTGCTATGATGGTCCTTTGTGGCCTTTTGAAATTTCCTTTTGATTTATGGACCTTTGTGGTCTTGGAATTTTTTATTTTTGATTTGATGGGCCTTTGTGGCCTTTTTTATTTTTCTTTTGATTGTGGATCAAATTTTCTTTTATTTTTGCATGCCTCTTAGAGGAGACATGTTTATCCTTTGATACATGTGAATTCTAATATGGAAGCTTTTGAAATTTGGCACCCAAATTGCTTCCAAGAGCAATAGGAGAGATGGATGGAGATGCATGGTATGGAGGTATCATGGATGAGTTGTTGGAGGTAGAATTTTGAAAGGGAATCAAGGATGTGTTCCTTTGTTGTTCTTGAGGAATAGGATATGGACCTAGGATAGATGGAAGGTTTGATGAACTAGGATGAGGACCTAGGATATATGTAAGGTTTGGTGGATTAGGATGAGAACCTAAGATAGATGGTAGGTTTGATGGACTAGGATGAGGACCTAGGATAGATGGAAGGTTTGGTGGATTAGGATGAGGACCTAAGATAGATGGTAGGTTTGATGAACTAGGACACTTAGGTGCATAACCAAGGCCATGGTAATATGGGTTTTCTTGAGCAAAAAGGGGTTATAGGATACCTTGTTCATAAAGGCCTAATCATTTTCCTTTGTAGCTCATACTTTGACACATTCATTTACCAATTGGATATGTATTGTTTGTGAAACAAGATGCAAGTCCATTTTTGGGAGGATATCATATGGATGATAGGGTAGGTATTGGAAATAAACCGGAGCAGATAAAGATGGAGGATCCCAATTTGTAGGTGTGGGGTTCATGGATGGCTAGTATATGTATGATAGGATCTTGACTTGGAAAGGGATCACGAGGTGTAGGAGATGGAGTATCTTTCTCTTTATTAGGTGTGGAATCATCATGTAGTGGTGTGAAAGGCATATCTTGATCTTGAGAAGGATGAACATCCTCATGGAATGAAGGGATATCCTCGGGTGGAAGCATATATTGATCTTGATGAGGAAGGGAATCATGAGATTTTGTAGAAAGAATATCTTGATCATGAGAAGGTAGGTAATCATTAGATAGGATGGAATAATTATCATGCTCCTGGGATGCAATGGAATCATGAGATGGTATGGATTCATTGGATGTGGTGGAAGGAGGAATTTGAAGAATGCTTTTCTCTTGAGATGAAAAGGAATCATTGTCGATGAAAAGTGAAAGGAGGGGATCATCATATAATTCTTGAGAGATGGGGTCTTGGTCAAAAATTGGAAGAACTTGTGGAATTTTGATATCATCGGATGAAGTGGAAAGAATGCTTTGATCTTGATGTGTAAAGGAGTCTACGACAACATGGTTTGGAGTGAGAGATTGACATGAATCATTAGATGCAGAAGGTATGATAAAAGAAGGTGGTTGGATGGAATCATTAACTTGGGTGAAAGAATCCCGAGATTTATTTTGACTTATGGGAGATGAAGATAGATGCATGACATGGTAAGATTGTTCAATATCATTTGTGTTTGAGGACTGAGATTTGGGCTTCTGATTTAAGTTTTGAAATAATTCAAAGAAATTTAAATTGGATGTAGTTGTTGGTGGAGAAGGTATCATGTCTAGATTTCTATTAGAGGAATAAGAACAAATGTCTGGCAGCAAATATTTTTCTGTGGTTTCCCTTTGCATGTTAAGGATCTGTTGTTGAAGGTTTTGCATTTGATGAGTTAAAGAATTCAATTGATCCTCATCTATTTTAGGTTGATGAAATCTGTGAAATGGTTTTTCTTCACATTCAACCATGATGGTTAAGACTCTATTGTACCTAAGGAATGATTATGTGCTGAGAAACATCCTTAATTCTGGTTCAAACTGATGAACAACATATGCATTTAGCTCTTTGGTTTGGTGTTAACTGGATGTGCTAAAATAGGGTATGTATGCACTAAAACATGGAATGAATGCACTGGAATGTGACAATAATGCACTAGAAAATAGACTCAATGCACTGAAGAATGGACTGGATGCGCTGAAGAATGTATTGAATGTGCTAAAAGTTGGACTCAATGTGTTGGACAATGACTCAAATGTGCTATAAAATGTGTTCAATGTGCTAAAATATGCTAGTGATGTACTAGACTGTACCTCTTAGATGTGATTTTGACTCGGTATCTTGTAGGTGAATGCACTAAAATAGGGTCTGGATGTGCTATACTATTGCACATATGCGCTAGAAAATGCAATGGATGCACTAGAACAGTGAATGAATGTACTAAACTAGAAGTTTTCAGTGTTTTTGATAGTCTATCTGGTTGTTTTGCTTTGAATTTGAGTGTTTCCAAGGTGTAATATGATGAACAATGAATTTTTCTTGGTTTCCAGTTTGCAAATTATGTGAATTAAGTGCTTTAAATGGATGATTTCTTGAATTATGACTCCAAGCACAACAATAAGTTGTCAAACAATTATTTCCACCTAGGAACTAAACATTGAGTTTGTATTCAAGAATTTGGTCTGATTCCTTCGATTTCCATAGGTACAACACAAGAGAAGACAATTCAAACACTTTTCTATTCTCAAGGGTCACTTAAAATACCACATCCCACATCTTAAAACTATGTTATCTGACAAAATAGTGTCACCCCTAGAGGGCGTCTATGTTTTTTCCTTGTCCGAGTCTTAACCAAATTTAAATCCTCCACTTTTGGGCAAGGATCTCTGATATTTATATGGTGAGTGTCTTGGGGGAAAATTATTCCCTCTCCTTGCACTGTGATATAGAAAGTGTTCAGAAACTGACTCGACTGGCTTCTACACTAAGGTTCATAATAAGGGTTTATGTTCAGTGTGACAATAGATAAACTCCTTCAGGAGACCTCGCAACCTTTAGAAAAAAGGCTTTGTGGATGGTTATCTTGCACACTACCGTCAAATTGTGGACTTTCCCTAAATTTGCTTTTGATTATAGAGGGTTGGAAAACTTGGCTTTAGTTGTTCCCACTTAGGTTGTTCTTGTAGGGTGAGTACTTTTTCCTACTACGACATGCCTTCTAAAGGTGTTAATAAAGCATAAAATAGTGAGTCTAGTCTTCTGGTCACCCAGTTAAGGGGAGAGCATATAGGCCTATCACTTTCAATCACAGTAGACAAGGGGTTCAGTTAACCTTTTAATTAAGCTAGATGCCTATCTTAATCAAAAGAAAGCAATAATATTTCCAGCCCCTGCAAACACCATTAGCAGTTTCAACAAATGTCTTTGACAAGTGTATTTAGTACAATGGATATCAAATGCTTTGTCTTTCACTTCAATGCTCCATGTTCCTCTTAAAACCTACAATAAATGCTCAAAATGTTAGATGTGATCAAGAAATAAGAAGATATAAGGGTTAGATGAATGATTAAGCATAAAAACCCTAAAACTTAGACCAAGTTACAATGAGATTTGACTTTAGGTGTAAAATTGAAAATTTTAACTCTACAACAATTGAAAAACACCTACACCATTGCATAGTTTATGAAATTCTACCTAATTTCAAAACAAAAGCTTCGAAAAAGACCTCCTTATGACCAAGATATGACCATTTTAAGATTGACTATAAAAGCGCTAAAATAGTTATCAGATGAGCTAATAGATCATTTGTATGCACTAAAGAACTCAATGTATGCACTAAAAGAAGTGTTAGATGCACCAAAAGAATGCTCTGATGTGCTAAAGTATCATATGTATGTGCCAAAATATACTCCAAATGCACCATAATAGGAATTGTATGTGTGAAAATATTTTTTGAATGCGCCAAAATAACTCACGGTCACGCTAAAAGAATTTCACGTCTAGATCTGTAAGCACACTTTCCAAAAAATGTTCAAAATAGGAGTTTTGCCCCACGGTGGGTGCCAATTTATGTGTGATGGTAAAATGTGTATCATAAACAAGATCACACAAGAAATGAAACATATTACATGAGACATTTGAATCATAAAACTAATCTAATTTTAGACAAAGCAAAATCTCTAAAATCATTCCATTGTTCTCTATTCTCAAGGATCCTTTAAATCATTAGTTCTCTCAGACTTTTTATGTTCACTATGACTGGTTTGGATGAAAACCTAAGAAACGAGATGCTATATGATTCAAGAATCTAATTTCTACATGAAGTATAAACTAGGTGATTGATGCCATGATATTAAATGCAACTGTAAATGATAATGGTGATATGGAAATGGATATGATACTAAATTATATGATGCAAATGTTGTATAAAAGCTAAGATGATAATGGAAATTCAAATATGAACTAAGACATGATTTTAAACTAGAATGATAAAACAATTCCAAATGCTAAATGCTAAACAATGCTAAATGCTCAAACTCTAAATGCTCGAAATGCTCCAATGTTATTCATGCATAATAAGTTTACTCAAAGATGGGATGATAAATTTTGTAGCAAGAGGTTGTATTTATAGGATTTCCAAAGCATCTTGTGATTTGGCAGCAATCAATAGTCAAGATTTCAACATGAGAGATGAGTGGTGGAGATTGAAGAATCATGGAGGATGTTCCCTTGACCAAAGGAAACATGCCAAATGTATGAGAGAATCAAATGTGTGAGGTTGCCAAGTGTCCAAAGTTTTTTTTGGAATTGGTTGAGAATAATGTAATTTAAATAAGTCATATTTAAATACATGTGACATTTGATGATGTGGCCAAAAAGTGCTGTAGAAATGTGACTAAATTTGAATTTGGAATTATTCAAACTTAGTGAGGAGATATTTAATTAAAAAAACTATTGAAATTTGTTTATTTAATTAAATTTAGAAGAATGTGGTTTAAGATGAAGAATTTAGAAAAGTGTGAACTATATAAATAAATTGAGAATTTATTTATAAGTAGATGAAATAAAAGGGGTTTATTAATTAAAGAGCTTTTATTTAATTAATTAATTGTCTTGACCGATTTTAGGTGTATACAATGTGCACTAAACTTTAAAAGTTCCTCCTAGAAGATGTCAAAATCTATGAGTCTGCTTGCAATTTTTCCAATTTATTAACTACAAAACATTAAACTAGTCAAATATAACCTCACAAAAAAATATAAACTTGTAAAAATGTACTAGACCTTCACATATTTACTAATGATGATTTGGCATGGATTTTAAACATTTCTACAAGTATTGCAAGGATGCATGATTCTATGATTTGATTGAAATATTTTTTACAATTTTAATATGAATTGATTCCAAATCACTTATAATTAAGAAAAATATATATTTTTCCTTAATCTAAAAAAATTAAATTACTAATGACCTATAGAAATCACTTCATGTGTACTTACATGAATTTTTGTAAGATAATTTGACTAATGTATGTAAATTTGGAGAAAGTAAGATTTTTAAAAATTCCATAGTCATAAGGGGAACAAAACATGACTATTAACTATATGAGAGGTGGATTAAGCGTTAGAATAATAAGTTTTAGGCACATACATATATTCTCAAGAGGGTGAATCAACACTAAGGTTTGGTAGAGGCTCAACAATGTGATTTGGTAAAACTCCTTGGTCTCTTATATTTATGTATATGATATTTGAGTCCATTGATGTTGTAGAAATATTATTAGTATAATTCATCATTTAAATCTTGTATGGTATATCACTACCCTTCTCAAGAGATTTGTTTGGTGGAAACCTCAAAGGAAAGGATGAATAGGAAAGAGAAGGAAAATAAACATATTTAAATGTACTTTCTTGTAATAGTTTCAATTTAATGTTACACACAATAGCAAAAAAACCCATTAAATAAGTATAAATATTCAAAAAATATTCTCTTGGATTGTAGGCAGCAAGATCAATAAATAACCTTTCAAAATTTCACCATAAAGAACTTGGTATTGCATCTTGGAGGATAAAGACTATAATCTAATATATCATAAACATGTATGATCCTTGACTTCTTATTTGCATGCCACTAAATAAGATGTGATTATTATTTAAGTAGTTTAATTTAATATAAATTTTAATTAAATAGATGAAAAAATATATTTATGGAGTAGATAACATAGCCATTCAAGAGAACAATCCTTTAAATTCCTTACAAAGAGATTGTCCTTTGATATTTTTCATCATAAACATAATATAAATTTTCTCTTTGAATAATGATGCTTGTCATTCATCATTTCTCCTTATCCATTATTTAAAGATAGGGCCATAAATCACATACAAAATAGATAATTAATCACATTATATAAAATTAAATTATATTTTTTGATTAATAGGAAAAATAGGCTTTGGAGGGACCCAAAATGGTACAAACAAATTGTTGCTACAAGATAAAGCATAGCCAAAGAGTAGCCAACCAACAAAAAAATAAAATAAAAAACCAACAAATAGAAACTTCCAATTCATGTTCTTTAGAGTATCTACCACTTCCATCATTGGAGATTGTTGTACTATGTTGTCTCTAGTGTTGTCATTGATGTCAACCTATGTCAACCTCTAGTGTGGTGTTGAGAAGGTGTTGCAGATGGAGAGATTATTAGTGTTGTAGCTAGGGAACTTGTTGCAATATCTAGTGTGGTTGTGATGAGAAGGTGTTTGTAATGTTGCTAATGTAGCTAGTTCACTTGGTTTCTAAGTGCTTTTGAGAAAATTTGAATAGAGAGTGTATAAAGTGATAGAGTTGTGTTATTTGTTGTGCTATGCATTTATTCATCATTGAATATGTGCTAGTGTGGTTTGGATGAAATGATCATAGGTGTTCAGAGGTGTTGTATCCAGAGTTTCAGGTTTTGAATCATATGGCAGTGGAAGTTGTGTTTGAGAGTGTTCTTTCTATGAAGGTCTGTCTAGGAGAAATGGAATTTCTCTATATTTCTCTACATTAAGGTTTATTGTCTTGTGGATTTGGTAATGTGCTAATATTTTTTGTACCTACCTTCCCTCAGAGTGTTAAGTGTTCAATTGTTCTACAAGGTTGGTTAGTGAGTTATATGTTTGTTGCAATATGGCTAGTTGCAAAGGATGATATTATTCTCAGTTACAAGTGGTTGGAATAGTGTTGTTGAAAATTTTTATGGTGTTGGAATATTTTGGGATGTTGTACGGATGTTTTTTTATGCTTCTTTATGGTATGTAAGATGTTTCTAGAGTGAAATGATTTGTTGGTAGCATTAATACAAGTTTGGCTGACCTAGCATGTTAGTGTTACTTATGGATGTACTTTGTTGTTTTTGGAAGCATGATGTAATGTGTCAATTTATATTTGGGTCATGGTTAACCCTTGGTGTGGTTCTCCTTCACTTCTTTCCATTGCAGAAGTGTTTTTTGTTGACCTATTTGTTGGTTACACATTTGATGTCCATACATTTCATTGAGGTGGACCTAGACAAGATTGTTTGAGGTCGTAGAGGATATATAAGCAATTTCAATTGTTGGAGATATTGTAGATGTTAATTGAAATGCAAATGTGATCACTTTTTGTGATTTGAGTGTGAGTTTAAATTCCTAATGCTACTAGAATAGGTGAGCAAAAGGTTTCTACATTTTTAGTGTACCTAAATTTGTTAGAGGTAGAGAGCTAAAGGTTGTGGATGGTGTAGATTTGTTGTGGTGGATCTTCATTTTGCTCTAAGTTAGTGAACCTCCTTGTAATTGTCTTCTTTTATTATCTTCTATTCTAGAAAGTGAATCCTTTAGGTAGTGATCCCTTGGTAGTGAGTCATTCTTCTCTTTTGGGAAGTGAGCCCTTCCAATAGTGAACATGTTATATTCGATGTTGTTATTCATATATGTGAGTTGATCCTTAGTATATTTTTTCCTTTATTAGGACTTTCCATGTAAATTTGGTGCTCTATTGTGTATGGTTGTGGATGTGTTGATGCATTTCACTTGTTCACATTCATGATGATTTGAATGTTTTAATGTACAACTTATTTACCCCCCTCTTAGTTGTCATGTGTGTCTAACAATTGGTATCAGAGTTGTGGTTCCTTGGAAGAATCTTAACCGCTTGAGGTATATATGCTTTATAGAAAGCCAAGATGGGATCCTTTCTTGTCTCATTAGGATTTGGTGTTTGGAAGTTAGTTGAAAATGGATACACTCTATCTACTAATCCTCTAGCAAGTGATGATGAGATCAAGGATTATGAGAAAAATGGAAAATCAGTGAATTGCATTTTGAGTGGGCTTTTTGATTCAGAACTTGTGAAGGTGATATGTCTCAAAACTACTAAGGAGACCTGGACAAAATTACAAAGAATTTATGAAGGAGATGATAAGGTCAAGCAAGCAAAGATGTAAAATTTCAAAGCCAAATTTGAAACCCTAGGGATGTAGGAAGATGAAGATATTTTAGGCTACATGCTATGAGTGGATGAAATTATCAATGCCATTTATGGTCTTGGTGGAAAACTAGAGGAAAGTGAAGTTCTGAAAAAGGTATTGAGAACTCTTCCTAAAGCTTATAGTGATAAAGTTTTTGCTATTGAGAAAGCTCAAATTTTGGATCAATATTCAAGAGATCAAATGTTTGGTGCTTTAACTACTTTTGAAATAAGAGAGTTTGATAAAGATTCTCCAAAGAAAGAATTTTCTTTTAAAGTTAGCAAGAAAGATGATGAATATTATTTGTATGATCTTGATGAGGTGGAAGCAAATTTTGTAAGAAGATTGAAAAAGGGCACTAGAAAATATAGAGATAAGTTACCCTTTAAATGTTTCAATTGTGGAAAGATAGGTCATTATGCTTCTAAATTTCCAATCAAATTTTCAAATGAAAAACATAAATATTATAAAGGTAAATCTATCAAGAAGATTTATTATGTTAAAGAAGATACTAGTGTATCTAATGATGAGGAATCAGACTATTAGGATGATGGAAGTGATGAATGTTTGTTCATGGCTTTAAATTCTAGAACTAATTCTACTGACCTTGAAAGATGTATGAAGGAAATTTCTCTAAAAATAGGCACAATATTGAAGGAAGTATGTTGACTAATTTACATGCAGGATAAGAGAGAAACTACTAGATGATTGATAGTGGATGCTCGAACCATATTGTGTCACCAAAAAATGTATAGTTGACATTTTTTGTGCTCACTTGAGTCTTTCTTATGGACATTGGCTTGATTTTTCCTAGATTTAATGTTGTAATGTGGCCAACACATTCAAATTAGGTCTTGGACCCTTGTGAATCATTAAGACTTCTAGGATGTCTTGTAAAAGTGTTGTGAAGTGTTGTAACCCACTTTCACACTTTTCTAGGACCCTTTCATCATAATTCACTTAAATAAGTCCTTTTTTATCACTTACCAAGCTGTATTTTAAAGTGTTGTAAAGAGTTGTAACAAAATCTCATTCTTTTCTAGACTTGTCATCACTAATTCAACCCTTTCTTATGTTTAAATGACCCCTAATGCACTTTTCAACAATTCTTAAGTGTATTTTTGAGGATATTCTTGTTAAACAACATTTAATGTACTTTAATTTCAGAAACCCAATGAAATTTCCCTACTGGGACCAAGTCACCATCTGGGGTGACTTAGTCCCACTGGGCACAAAAATAAAAATAATTTTAATTTCTTGACTATATTTTATTCGCTTACCCTTGAGGTTGGCCTGCGATGTGTTATTTTTAGAAAATATTGTAAAATCAAGTATAAATAAGAGTCTTTCCTCTCATTTTCACCCTAATTCATTCAAGCATTCATTCACTCAAGAAATTCATCCTTTTACTTAATCATTCTCAAGCATTCAAGCACTCTAAGCATAATCAAGTCATCCATTGGAGCACTTCATTGCATATCTTCAGATTTACATATCCAGGGTTTGGTAATTTTATGACATTGCATGTTGTTTATTTATCATTCTCTTCTCATTTCATTTCATTTCATAGGGTTTGATTACCAAAGTGGGGTTTGACCAAGGAAAACCCCTATACTCTAACCTTAACCCTTTTTCCCCTCTTTGCATGTGTGTTTGCAGACTTTGTATGCAGATTTATCAAAGAGTTTGGTGTCAAAAAGTGGTCAACAATCCATCAAAGTCAACAAAGACCTAATTGAAGCTTGGAGATTCATTTCAGCCTATTTACTATAGAATCATGATCGAACACCCATTAGAAAAGCAAGTGTAGACTGAAAGCTACAAAATCCTATTCCAAAATTCCAAAAACTCCTAGGTGGAGTAAGTCGCCATCTATGGTGAATTAGTCCCACTGCTAAGCCTAAAATTTAATTTTCACATTTCTGAGTACCCATTTGGCAGATTCCTATTCCAACAAATTTTCTATGAAACTGGACTAAGTCGCCTAGCTTGGCGTAAATGTCCCAATCAACTCTGTAGGATTCTAGAGCCTCTCTACAGAAAATTCTAGATTCTAGGTGCACCTCTCAAGTTCTGTTTAATTATTTTGTCATTTACTTGCATTCTTAGGTGTTTTTGCATACATCACTGTGTTTTCCAATACTTTGCATTTCTTAGGTTTAGCATCAATAATCATCTTTCCTTTTCATTTTACTACATTAGGAGATCATATTTAGACACATTACATTCCTTTTACATTAATTTTGAGTGTAGAAATTAGCATTTTGGCCCCATTATTCTTCTCCTTTTAGGTGAAAAACCTAGAAGAGTTAGATGAACCCTTTGGTAACCAAAATCATTGTCCACATATATGACAGATGATAAGAGTAAGTTTGTTAAGCTTGAAAAGTATGATGGTGGTCTTGTTATGTTTGGTGATGATACATATTGTAAGATCTATGGAAAAGGTTAAATTAGTTTCGATGTCAAGTATAAGATAGATGATGTTATCTATGTCAAAGGTCTCTAGCATAATCTTCTCAGTGTAGGATAAATGTCTAGTAAAGGATATAATTTGGTATTTTAGGATGATGGTTGTGAAAGAAAAAATCGAAGCTCTAAAACATTGGTTACAGTAGGAACAAGGACAAAAGGAAATGTTTATCACCTGAATTGTGGTGGTGTTAAGTGCTTTATGTATCAAATCAATGAAATTTGGCTATGGCATAGAAGAATAGGTCACATAAATTTTGATAGCATCATAAAGATTAACTCTATTGATGCTATGAGATATCTGCCAAAAATTACAAAGCCTATCAATGCAATGTGCAAGGAGTGTCATTTTGGAAAGTAGACAAATAAGAGGTTTACAACTAAATAATATTCTACCACAGGACCTTTGGAGTTGGTGCATATAGACCTATGTGGACCTACTATAACAAGAAGCTCTCAAGGTGATAGGTATTTTATGTTTTTGATAGATGATTACTCTAGAATGAATTGGGTGACTTTTCTCAAAGAAAAATCAAAAGCTCTAGCTAATTTTAAAGCATTTAAGTCTATGGTTGAGAATGAAATAGATTTGAAAATAAAAATTTTGAGTTCTGAAAGAGGTGGTTAGTTCACCCCCAATTATTTTAACATATTTTGTGAAGATTATAGAATAAAAAAGTATTTACCAGCTCCTAGGACTCCTCAATAGAATGGAGTTGCAGGAAAAAAGAATATGATAGTTTAAGAAGCAACAAGAACCATGATAAAGGAATAAAATCTACCAAAATTCTAGTGGAAAGAAGCTATTCATACTGTAGTATACATTATTAACATAGGACAAGCAAGAGTGAATAGTTCAAAGACTCCCTATGAACTATGGTATGGAAAACCTCCTATTGTGAAATGTTTCAAAGTGTTTGGAAGAAAATTTTATATTAGGAGAGATGAAGAGAATTGAGGAAAGTTTGATGAAAGATCAGATGAAGGTATCTTCCTTGGATACCCTACAAAGATCAAGCTATACAAATGTTATAACAAAAGGCTAAAGAAGATAGATAAAAATTAAAGTGTCAAAAAAGATGAAGAATCACACCAAAGTTGATAGAGGGATATGAATTTTATGAATACCCTTGTAGAGGAGAAGAAGAAGAAGAGAAAGAAAAGGAGATGAAAGTGGAAGAGGAAGAAGCATAAAAAAGGAATCCTAAGTGTATAGGCATGAATTTGTACCCCTTACACAAATTCCCCTTTTACAATTCCTCACCTTAGAAAACTAAATCCGAAGGTTAAATTCCACATCAGCAATGAACCTTCGTTCCACTTGGAATTTTTCTTTTGCATCAGTAGAAGAATATGTGTCATAGACATGCGTGCGACACGTAGAAATCCACGTAGAGCACTTACGTCCTTGATGGATTCCTATGTCTGAAGTTGGAAGAGGCATTACACTTCCTATTGGGAATAATTTGTAACATCCCTCTTCAACCAATCAACCCAAAAATTCCTTATTCTCCTCACCTCACCTTCAAAAGGATTCATTCTTCATGCAACTCAATCCCTTTTGGAAATCTCCAAGAAAACAACTCATCACTTTTTTCAATTTCTTCACTTCCTAGCAGCAACAACAAAACTCCATCAACTCCATAAAGAAAGTGTGGAACAAGCCATTGCAATGTGGGATTGTGGTTTTGCAACACCTCCCTTAATCATAGTTGAGGTTGTGGTGATTGTTCAAGCCTTCTTTCTCAATCATTGGCTAGTGAGCTCTTGGTGGAGGTGGTAATGTTTCACTCCTCTCCTTTATGATTTGGTTGAGTAGCTTTATATTGTTCTGTAGTGTTATTCATGTACTTTCTTTACTTCTTTATCATACATTTCTCTATCATTGCTATCTTGGCTATCAATGGAGGTGGAAACACTGAAATGCCAGTCTGACTTAGGTAGACCCCTATACAACCCCCAACAATTTTCCCTCTTTCTTGTGTGTAGGTGGACGTGCATCTGGAGCTAGCTGGTGAATGAGCATCTTTGTGAGATTATTTTTGTCACCTTAGCTTTCAAATATTTACTTTATCATATTCATTTGTATCTTTCCTACTTCATAGTTTTTTTTTTTCCCTTAGAAGTGACTAGCTAGGTTGTCAGCTTGTTTTCTAGTGGTTCATACTATGTTTTTTGTCCTTTGGTCATATGAATTCCATTGCACCTAAGAGATGCCAATGTGTTGTGCTATTGTCCCAGAACCATGCTTTGGTCCTTGGGAAAAGAGCTACCTGAGGTACAGTGTTGAACCTGAAAACTGGCTCACCTAGCCCTAGTTTAGATTTTGGGTTTGAAGAGTGGTTGCAAGGCCTTATAGTCCTCATCATTCTTGTCCCTCATTTGAAACATTCCTTTAGAGTGAGGTAAGTTACGGTAGCCTTCCACTCTTGGCTCTCTGTCACCTAGGGTCTTGATGTGGTTGGTCCTCCTCTCTTATTCTATTGTCCCAGAACCACACTTCCATCCTTGGGAAAAGAGCTACTTGAGGTATAGTGTTGAACCTAAAATTCAGCTCACCTACCCCTAGTTTAGATTTTTGGTTTGAAGAATGGTTGTAGGGCCTTATAGTCCTCATCATTCTTGTCCCTCATTCAAAAACATTCCTTTAGAGTGAGGTAAGTTATGGTAGCCTTTCGCTCTTGGCTCTTTGTCACCTGGGGCCTTGATGTGGTTGGTCCCCCTCTCTTACATTTTTGGTAAACCCGGCGTGAACCATTTTGGTTTCATTTTGCAATACTGAAATCTCCTTTCCTCGTATTCTTGGAGTGTTTTAGGTGTGAGTGTTGTGAGTCATTTTCCTTACAACCCAACCTATGAGCCCTAGTAGGTGTATTTGAAAGGTTTTGAAAGTGTTGCGTAATGAAACCTTAATTGGGTCACTTTCCTATTTTGTAACCTTTGGGGGGTTTTGTGAGAGTATCGTTTAGTGTGTGTGATGGCTTATTTTTTACATCAACCTATCCCCTCTGTGCAATCTATGAGCAGTGGTACTAGTATAACCTTCACCTCGCAGGATCTACCGATGGGTTTAGAAAGAGAACCATCTCCTCTTTATATCCTTGCGTGAATCAATGAAAAAACTATAGTAGGTGTTCTTGTTGATATGACATCTCAAGTAAGCATCATAACTAAGGAGATCATGCTAATTAACTCTTTGCATAAAGATGCATACAATGCACCTGTGAGCACCATCCGCACAAATGACGGACTTTCTATACCTCCTTTGGGTAGAATTATCTTATCAATTTTGGTTGGACCTAAATCTTTGAAGCTTCTATTTGACATAATCCTTGGGTTTGAACTCTTTAGAGTGAAGTTGGGTATCCCTTGGTTAGTAGCTATGAATGCAGTACCCTCAGTCGTAAATAAATGTTTTAAATTTATCAACAAGGGTTTTGTGCATGTAATTCATGATACTAATTACAAATCATCAGTTTCCCATGGTATTTACTCCTTGGATTACTCTTGGCCTATTCCCATTGGTCCTCTTTTGCCTAGAAAAGACCTTTTGTATCAAACTTATCAGAACTACAAAAGAGAGAATCTAACACTGAGAGTGAGATACCCTCCATCACCTTATGTTGTTTCACACAGGGCTTGCTTAAAATTTGATAGTGATGCCGCTAAGGAACATAGAAGAGAAGAAGAGAAGCAATTTTGAGATCCTCCTTCTTCCTCTTCTGCTATTTTTCTTGACACTTCCTCTCTCCCCATTGTGGCGTCATCAAATTCCACTCCTTGTTTACGAGAGAATCCTATGGTGCCTACTTGGTGAAAGCCTAAGCATCTCACATTCGAGCTTCCTTTCCTTCTCATGGAGCCTAGGCCCATTCAATATGGTAGGAGAGGAGGCCCCCATGGGGAATCTTCTATGTTTGGACCTCTGCTACCTCCTACTGCTTCTACTCCAAGGTAGTAAATGGAAAGAGGCCCACTGCCAAGGCATTAGAACTGACTCCCCCTACTACTTCTCAATCCGCTCCTCCTCTTCCCATTTAGGAGCTTGTCCCTTCACTGAAAACATCTTTGGAGGACACTCCCATGGCTAAGAAAGAATGTTTTGTTACTTCGTAGCCTCCAGTCTCTAGTTGAAGAGTCATAGAAACTACTTTGCGCATGAGTTCAAGCACCGATGAAAGGCTCTCGCTGATGAGTAGGCCACCTTATAGAGGAAGGAATAGGAGATGACCACCCCTATATCAGGGCCTCCTGCCACATCCTCCTCTCTCCTCCCCTCTGCTTTTGTTCAATCTAGATCTGTATTTCTTTCAGCTTCTATTGTGATTATGAATGTGACTAACCCTAAAAAGTTGCAAGTGTTCATTGCTCCTTTGGTGGAGCCACCCTTATTGATGTCCCTTCTGGATGTCCCACCTTTCTAAAAACCTGTAGATATGTTGAACACTTCAATGGTATCTACTAAAATTTTATCTTCCTCCACTTTGCACCTCTTGCCTCATCTGTGGGGAGTTCATGTCCCCTGATGGAGTAGAAGGTGGAGAGTTTTCCTTCCAACAATGAAGGACATAAAAGGAATCCACCTTCCTTGAAAGGTGGTCACGCGCTAACTTGTTTTGTCCTAGTCAATGAACTAGTGCTGACTTCCCCTAATTTTTTCACCGCTCCCAAATCACTCGGTGAGCCTAGTGGTGAATCTCGGGTGTAGTCCTCTCCATCCATTGAGGTAAAGAATGGAAGTCCTATAAAGTTCATGTTTAACTCTCTCGATAAAGTTTCAACCTTGTTAGCAATCTTGAAAAAGTCGCTAACCTTAGCTCCCCAAGAGATTAGTGGAGGGGACCTTGCAGGGCCCTCTTTATTAGCCCTTGTTGCGAGAGGGTTGGACACACCTCTTAAAATTCCACCACTGCAAGCTCATCCTCCTTCCCCCTATGATGATCTAGAGTGGGAAGAAGATGACCTCGTGGTTGGTCAGTGTTAGGTGGGGTCCATTCTTTATCTTTAGATTAGATGATTGTGTGTGTTGTGATGTGTTCCTCCATGATTGTGCTATGTGATCATGGATGAACCCTATCACCCTTGTCGGTGCTTGGATACAGGAGTGATTTTTGTGTCGTGAACCTTCTTTTATTTGTATCATCGTTCTTCCATGTTTGTGACTTGACTTTTAGAAAATTGGGGATGATGCAAAGCGTTGGGGGAATTTAGGCTTCCCTTCCATGTTGAACCAATTTTTTATTTTTACTTTTTCTTCTCGTGCATTCTTCACATGGTCTGATATAGTAGGGGGTTGATGACAATTCATTTTATATACTATTATTATACTTGTGAGAAGTTCTAACCATAAAATATTAGAGCACCCTTGTGCCCTTTTTTCATGATGTCTTTATCTCTCTTATATTTTCTTTTATCTTTCTCTCTTCTTTGGTTGAGGTGTCCCTTCTATGTGTGACAATGCCATTACTTTGATTTTTAGAAAATTTGTTCATTGATCAAACCAATATTTTCTTGAGAATATTCACAAATTTTTTCCAAAGAATCATATTCTCAACTTAAAACCCTAATGGAACGTGTCTCTTTCATCATGGGTTCACAAAGAAAGGGCTTGAGACCTTTTCTTCAAGGTTAGAGAAACTTCAACCTTCCCCTCGCAAGGGGGAATTTTATTCATTTCAAATTCCTTGATGATGAATTGATTTAAGAAAGAAACACCTCTTCCACACTTTCAAACAATGCATCCCTTGAGTGGACCCCTTTCTTCACACTGGGTTCCTAAGGGACCCCTTTGAAATCTTTCCAATCTATCGATGGTCTGCATGACTGTCTACTTACTTTCCTACATGGGCACTTTTGGACATGTTCTATCTGTGGGTAAATATATCGCTTTATAGGTGTGCCTATAAATCCACTTTTTGACTCTATGGAGTCTCCTTTCTTTGGGTTTCCTCAATGTGAGAGATCTTATGGGATACATCCTACAGGTCCGCAAGTCTCTAGGGTGCTCCTTCTAAGCTTCCTCCATCCGAGAGATCTTGGGGGTCACTCCCTTGTAGGTCTGCAGGTTTGTAGGGAACTTTTTCTTGGGTTTCCTTCATGTGAGAGACCTTGGAGGACACCTTTCCTACAGGTTTGTGGGCCTATAGGGTGCTTTTTCTAGGTTTCGTTCATGTGAGAGATCTTGGGGGAAACCTTCTCTATAGGTCTGCAGGTCTTTAGGGTGATTTATTTAGGTATCCTTCATGTGAGAGATCTTGGAGGACACCTTCCTTGTAGGTCTATAGGTCTGTAAGGTGCTTTTCTCAGTTTCCTTCATGTGAGAGATCCTTGAGGACACCTTCCTTGTAGGTCTGCAAGCCTGTGAGGCACTTACCTAGTGGGGCTTCCTTCATGTGATAGATCTTTGGGATCACCTCCTTGCAGGTATGTGGGCCTGTAAGATGATTTCATTCTACAACTTCATAGTTCTACAGGGCTACGAAGTCCTTTATTTGTCCTACGCCCTGGAGTTTGTCAGATCATGGTTTGCTTCCTCGATGGTTCAGGTATACATTTATAACCCTACTACCTCTTCAATCTACTTTACTAAAGCACTCATTAGTATTCGTGCTCGCCAAAGTGGGGGAAAAATGTATAGGCCTGAATTTGTACCCCTTATGTAAATTCCCCTTTTACACTTCCTCACCTTAGAAAATCAAATCCGAAGGTGAAATTCCACATCAGCAAGCTGTCTTCATTCCACTTGAAATTCATCTTTTGCAGCGATAGCAAATTATTTTTCGGAGATGCGCGCATGGTGCACAAATGCCCACGTGGTGTGCTTGCATCCTTGACAGATTCTTATGTATGAAGTTGGTAGAGGAATTACACTTACTATTGGGAATGATTTATAACATCCCTCTTTGACCAACTGACTTGAAAATTCCTTATTCTCCTCACCTCACCTTCAAAAATATTCATTCTTCATGCAACTCAATCTCTTTTGGCAATCTCCAAGCATTCAAATAATCACTTCTTGCTATCTCTTCACTTCCTTCACTTCAAGCAGTAGTTTGGAACTTCATAGCAATAGCAACAACATTCTGTCAACTCCATAAAGCAAGTGTGGAACAAGCCATTGCAGCATGGGCTTGAGGTTTTGTAATACCTCCCTTCATCATAGTTGAGGCTATGGTGATTGTTCAAGCCTTCTTTCTCTATCATTGGCTAGTGAGCTCTTGGTGGAGGTGGTAACATTTCACTCCTCTCCTTTACAATTTGGTTGAGTAGCTTTATACTATTTTGTAGTGTTATTCATGGACTTTCTTTACTTCTTTATCATACATTTCTCCATCGTTGCTATCTTGGTTGTCCGTGGAGGTGGAAACACCGAAATGGGGGTTTGATTGAGGTAGACCCCTATACAGCCTCCAACAATTTTTCCTCTTTCTTGTGTGTAGGTGGGCATGCATCTGGAGCTAGCTGGCGAATGAGGATCTTTATGAGATTATCTTTGTCACCTTAGCTTTCATTTATATTCTTTATCGTATTCCTTTATATCTTTCCTACTTCATAGTTCTATTTTTTTCCCTTAGAATTGACTAGCTAGGTCATCAACTTCTTTTCTAGTGGTTTATACTATGTTTTTGGTCCTCTGGTCATACAGACACCAGTGCACCTGAGAGATGCCAATGTGCCAAGCTGAGAGATCAAAACCAATGTGCCAAGTCCTATCATCTCAAAACCGTGCTTCTGTCCTCAAGTAGATAGCTACCTGAGGTATTCTATTGAACCAAAAAATTGGATCACCTAGCCCCAATTTAGATTTCAGGTCTAAAGAGTGGTTGTAGGGCCTTATAGTCCTTATCATTCTCATCCCTTATTCAAAAAATTCCTTTAGAGTGAAATAAGTTAGGGCAGCCTTCTACTCTTGGCTCTCCATGACCTAGGTCCTTGACGTGGTCGGTCCCCCTCTCTTACACTAAGAATCCTAGGTATGTGTAGAAGAATCATTGTGAGGATAATATCATTGGTGTACTAAGAAGAAGAAGAGCTAATATGGTAGAAGAATAGGTAAAATTTTGTTTACTCTTTGAAGTAGAACCTAAAATTGTAACTTAAGCATGCAATGATGAGAGTTGTATCAAAGCTATGGAAGAAGAATTGAGGTAAATTGAGAAGAATTAGACATGAGAATTGGTCCCTATTGGAAGACTTGCAACATGTGCATGAAGGTTGGATGGTTTTGCTAGTTGTTTCTATGTTGTCATTGATGTCAACATGGTAATAACTACATGGTGTTGACTATATGGAAGTTTTCTCGGTTTATCAAAAGTTGTTGTCTATCGATAATGGTCCTCTATAATGGATCAGTATGTTGGTATTTGAGTTCGGAACTCATTGCAAGATCTGATGTGACTCTAATATTCTAACCATGATTTATTGACTTATTTAGACTACTTTTTCTTGGATCTTGAGACATTCTTTTATCTATGAACTAGAAGTTATCTTTGACAGAGTTCAACTCTATATCCTACTATTTTTTTGTGTGTGGTGTACTATGTAGGAGACTCCGCATTTTACTAAGGTGAACATTCTTATATTGCGGTTGAGTTGACAGTATCTATACTGGTAGTGCAGTTGAGTTGAAAGTATCTATACTGGTAGTATGATGAGAAATTAACATGTTTCAGATCTGAAAGGTGTTTGCATTAAGAATTATTTGCTAGTTTGAAGAATTGGGTTTCTTAGTCTTGGCTGACTCAACGAATGCAATATATTATGAAGACTAATAGCGGACTTGGCATAATACTCTACACAGATAAAATTTTGAATCTTATATGGTGCTTACCTAATTGAAGAATAAGATATATATATATATATATAAGATGAAATATAGAAGAGATGGGAAATGAAAATTGAAGAGAGAGCAAATAAGAAATACAAGCGAGCCAGAAGGACAAGTGAATGTAACCAGAGGAGAAGATCATAGCCTAAATGTTTTATCAGTTTAGATCAGTGCAGTTTTCTTGAGCGAATACTATGTGATGTAGTACTTTACATTCAAAGCTTCAGTGGAACTGAACCCTGCACAGTGAAGGTTTATTCCATTAGTTCATTCTTTTGGCAGTGAGCCACTATCATTGTATCTTGGCAGTGAGCCATATATTTTGTACTAAGGTTGTGAGCCTTTTTAAGGACAGTGAGTCCTGGCAGTGAGCCCCATAATATTTTGTATCTAGATATAATATATTGTGAGTTAACCCTCACCGTGGTTTTTCCCTCATTGGGTTTTCCACATAAAAATCTTGGTGTTCATGTGTGGGATTGCATTGACTTGCTTTTATGTTCTCTCTTGCTAATTCTGTTAAAATGGTAATGATGATTAAGGGGATTTTATTATCAGTCTATGGAATACTGATTCACTCCCCCTCTTAGTATTCCAGATGTTCAACAATTGGTATCATTGCTTGGTTCCTTGGAAGAATCCTAACAGCTTGAGGAAGGTCCTAGAATTTGAATATAATTTTTTTTCCCTCAAAAGTGGTCACTACTAAATTTTTAGAAGAAATGGAAGCCCCAAAGGAAAAGTTGATAAAGGAAAATGATGACTGCATTGAAAAGCTACAAAGTATATGTATAAATGCAGGTGATCTATTGACTGAAGGAGAAGAAATCATTACTAGCCTACAAGAGCAATTGGATGAGAATAAAAGAATTGAAGAATATCAAGAAATTAAAATTCAGAAGATGATGGATGAATGTGTGAAGCTTGAATTAGAAGCAAAAATACTGAGATCTAATTTGGAAAAGGAAAAGATTTTTGAAGAAAAATTTAAGATAATCTCGGTGATGCTTGATGACTTGATTAATTCTCAAAGACTGGAAAACAATAAGAGTGGTTTAGGGTTTGATAAAGGCCAGAGTTCTAAAGTGAAGCAATTCACTGAAAAGAAGATGTGATACAAGGATAATCAAGTCAAGGAGCGAATAAGCAATTCCAGAAAAATTCTGTAAAATAGTATGATGCAAAAAGGTATTTATACTTCAATGGTGTTTTCCATTCCTACAAGAGATTTGGTCATAAAGAAAAGGATTGTAAAAATAATGTGAATGACTCTAAGAACAAAAATAATGGTTATGAAGATAAAAGGGAAAGTGGAAAGAAGAATGTTACTTGTTGTAAGTGCAGAAAATTGGATCATCCTGGTAAAAAAAACTGAAGGAAGAAGAAAATCTATCTAGTGAATAAGAATGATAAAACCTTTGATTTTGAAGTAACAAGGAAAGAAATGGAAAGAACTTGGAGAAAAGATTCATTAGCTTTATCTGTGCCGACCTCAAGTACAAATACTCCTGTCAATCTCTAAATGAAAGTAGTGGTTGAGGGGGAGCAATCATCAGAAAATATAATAAATCCCCTTATTGGAACTTGTGTCATATCATGAAAAAAGTATATTTAATGAGATAACAAGTTTAAGATATTTTTTGCATGTGTGAAGAATGAGGTTTTCATAATTTGAAAGGATGAAAGCGTACGCTGTTTTCAAGGTAATCTACCTACAAATTGAAACATTTATTTCAAAATCATTCAGAATGGAAGGAATAAGATTAGAAAACATTAAAGGCATATGTATTGAAGAAGCGTGCAAAGGAAGTTTGAAAGGGAATTTAGATTTTTAGAATTTGAAGAAAGCAACAGTTGAAGTGAGCTTCAAAAACATAAAATCTATAAATTTTTAGAAGTATTCCTATTTGCACAATCTATTACTTTTATTGATGGATAATTCAAAGATTGTGAATTGTGCGGATAAATCTAGATTGAAGAGATGTATGAGGAATGTGTCAAAAGAGTCTATTGGTGCATTCTCTTGCATCCCTCTAAGAGTGTTTCCTATAGAAGATATCTATGGATTTTTTTCTATAAGATTGAAGAAATGTCATCAATTCAGCGAAATATGATTTGGAAAAATGAGTTGAAAGAGAATCATGATGCCTACAAAGTATTAATTGAGAAGAAGTTGGATGTTTGGAGGAAATTTACCTTTTTTGAATTTGAGAAGAAGTATATTTGAATAGCATTGAACAAAATTCATAATGAATCTTTGTGGATTGAAGAGGAACATTTGGTAACTAGAGAAGCAATTAGATATGTAACTGGTCTATGTTCCTCCAAACTGGTTTCTAAACTGAAGTCTACGAATGAAAAATAAACAATTGTGATTACAGGTGTGAGTTCTAAGGGAAGGGAAATTGAATTGAGATCGATTGTTGATCTGATATTGAGGTATGTTGCTATGGTCATTGGTCATAATGTTTGTATTTCTAGAAATGACTCTACAGTTTCTACTGTTGTAGTGAATATTGTTGTTGACATGATATTAAGAGGTATGGAATATGAATTATATGAGATACTTCACATACATATTTTGAATAATTTAAAGGAGATCAAGAAGAATAAGAAGAATACTTTTTGGTATGGAAATTTGGGTGTTCGACTACTCTTTTACTTTTTGAAAGAGTTATCGGTAATAGGAAGGTTAGAATGGTCAAATACAGAGCCTATTTCCTATCAAATCAAGAATTTCGTGATAAATCTTGGTAGTTTGGATGCACAAGAATCTTCCCTTGCTGCATTCTTTGGAACATTTCAAATGTGGATGAACAAAAGGTTTAGGATTCCAGTAAGTGTTGTGGAAAGATACTCTAGTAGCATAAATTTTCTTGTGTCTACAAATTTCTATCACATGGAAGCAGTTGAATCAAGGTTGGTTTGGATATCTAAATTGGATTATGAAATGTCAAAGGCTGAAATTGATATCTATGCTAAAATTCTCTTGGAAAGCCCTAAGCATCTCAATGATGAAAGTTTCTCTGGTAGCGAGACCAGAATAGGGAAGAAAAGGAAAAGTGTGATAAAGATAGTAGATGAGAGTAAGCTTGAACGTGAGCATGAAAGGATGATTATTCTGAGAGCTTTGGAAGAATTACAGAAGGTTATACCTAATGCTAGTTTTTATTCATCTATTTCTGTTGTGGAGATTCTTCATGGCATGATTAATTCTTTGAAGGATTACATCTCTGGAATTAAAGAGTTTGATGGAACTAGGAATGAAGAAGGATTGAGTGATATCAAAGGAAAATATGTGAATGCATATAATGAAGGAATTGGAAAATGTACAAGGTTGTGAATAAGAGGCACATGAACTACTTTCTTTTTGTCTAGATTGGTCTAGCAATACATTGGATATGAGAAACAAAATAAGGTTGAGTGAGTCTCGACTAAGCACTCAGGAAGATACATACAAGTTAGTAGAAGATAAATATAATTAGAGGTGGTCCTACATTGTGCAACTTCAAGACAATTTTTTCTCTCTATAGTATCGATGAACATACGACATCAGAAAGTTTGTGGCACTCATAGACATGAATAAATTCAAACATACTTATGTTTCTAGTGCTCTTGGCTATATTGGGAAAATATCAAAAATCAATATTTGTCCCAATACTTTAACAGATGGTATAGAGTCTCTAACTAAACTTGATCTATTTTACAAGACTCTTATAGGTGAAAAAGGTTCATGGGAAGAAGGTAAAGCATCATGGAAGGCTATTCTAGTGAGTCTCTAAGGTTCCTCTTTAGGTTAAATCTGTGTTCATATCTTTTTGGCTATTTTTTGATATACATTTTTATACCAGACCCCTTCCTTTGTCATTGATGTCAAATGGGGAGAGAGAAAGAGATAAAGAGATGGAGATACAGTAAGAAAAACTTTTTGTGAAGATAAGTTTTGATAGGGGGAGTAAGTCAGAACATTCAATTGCGATATACTTGAAAATGTTTTTGTCATGCATGTTGCCATCAATTCCAAAGGGGGAGATTGTTGGAAGACTTGCAACATGTGGATGAAATTTGGATGGTTGTGTTGGTTGTTTCTATGTTGTCATTGATATCAACATGGTAATAACTACATGGTGTTGACTATATGGAAGTTTGCTTGGTTTACCAGAAGTTGTTCTCTACTGGTAATGCTCCTTTATAATGGATTAGTATGTTAGTATTTGAGTCTGGAACTCATCGCAAGATCTGATGTGACTCTAATCTTCTAACCATGTTTTATTGACTTATTCAAACTATTTTTTCTTGGATCTTGATACGTTCTTTTGTCTATGAACTAGAAGTTATCTCTAATAGAGTTCAACTCTGTATCCTACTTTTTTTTTTGTGTGGTGTACCATGTGGGAGACTCCATATTTTACTAAGGTGAACATTCTTATACTACGGTTGAGCTAACAGTGTCTTTACTGGTAGTATGATGAGAAATTAATGTGTTCTCAGATCCAAAAGGTGTTTTCATTAAGGATTATTTGTTGGTTTAAAGAATTATGTTTTTTAGTGTTGGCCGACTCAGCAAACACAATATATTATGAAGACTAATATTCGACTTGACATAATATGCTACATGGATAAAATGTTGAATCTTATATGGTGCCGACGTAATTGAAGAATAAGATATACTTGCATATATATATATATATATAAGATGAAACATAAAAGAGATGGACAATGCAATTTGGAGAGAGCGAATAAGAAATAAAAGAGAGAAAGAAGGAGAAGTGAATGCGACCAGAGGAGAATCTTAGAGCCTAAATGTTTTATCAGCTAAGATCAGTGCAATTTTGTTGAGCATCTATTGTGTGATGTAGTACTTTACATTTCGAGCTTTAGTGGAATTGAACCATGCATAGTGAAGGCGTATTCCATTAGTTCATTGTTTTGGCAGTAAGCCACTATCATTGTATCTTGGTAGTGAGCCATATCTTTTATACTCAAGCTATGAGCCTTTTTATGGACAGTGAGCCTCATAATATTTTGTATCTAGATATAATATATTGTGAGTTAACCCTCATCATGGTTTTTCCCTCATTCGGTTTTCCATCTAAAAATCCTGGTGTTCACGTGTGTGATTGCATTGACTTGCTTTTATGTTCTCTCTTGTTGATTCTATTAAAATGGTAATGATGATTAAGTGGATTTTATTATTGGTCTATGAATACTCATTCACCACCCTCTTAGTATTTCAGATGTTCAATAGTCCCAAGACTAGCAAACAAGAATGTGATAGGAACCAAATGGGTTTTCAGGAACAAGTTGAATGTGAGTGGAGAATTTATCAAAAATAAGGCTATATTTTTGTGTAAGTGCTTCTCATAAGTGGAAAGAATATATTTTGAAGAGAATTTTTCTATAGTAATGGGAATGGAAGCCGCCTAGATGTTTTGTCTTTTGGAAGTTGAAGAAAGTTTTATATGGACTCAAAGAAGATCCTAGAGCTTGGATAAAGCTTTATATGGACTCAAACAAGATCCTAGATCTTGGTATGTAAGATTGGATAAGTACTTATTGTAGTAGGGATTCAAAAAGGGTACTGTAGATGGGTATGTGTAGGATCATCATAGAAAAACTAGGCCCTCAAGTGGCGAAAAATTTAGAAAAATAAAAGTTAGGAAACTTGACATAAAAAATTTGAATAAGTTATCTATATTATTTAAAAAATATGTAAGAATAGAATCTATAGAAAATTGAATGTAGTTTCTAAACTACTAGGTTTTTAAATCTATTTGGTGAAAATTTGAAATTTCAATGTAGTAGTACTTAAATTTAAGGGAAAAAAAAGAAGTAGGTGTTTTTGACCACCCTAACCACAATAAAATGATAATATTTTTTTATAGATTTTAGATATAAGTAGACAACTCATGTCCCAATGTGATGCATATTGTTTTGTAATTTTTTTCCAAGTAAATAATTAATTATGAATTTTTTATTACAACTTTTAAAAAATATAAAAACTCATATGTCTAACCACCTTAACTTCCAGTAAAAACTTCATGAAATTCAATTTTTTTTTAATCCTATAGTATGTGAAGCATAGAATGTGACACATGTTTTATATTCAAAAAATGTGATATTGTTTGAAAGCTATAGATATTTTTCAATCAACCTATCAATCAGGACTTTAGTTGTAATTCAAATAGAAAATGAATAATAATTATTTATTAAATTCAAAGTAAAGCATAATTTATATTGGTGGAAAGCTAAGAATCTCCTTTAAAAACCCTTTTCGTTTTATCAATTTTGGGTAAAAAAAAGCCGCCAGCCACATACCCTACACATTCCCATCATATCACCACTTTTTGGCCCATCATGATCCTGCACATGTACCCATATAGGAACCTTTAGTTCAAGTTTGAGAAAGATCAAATACTGGTTGTAGTTGTGTATATTGATGACACAATCTTTGGAGGAAATGAGGAAATGTGTAAAAGGTTTGCAGGGAGATGCAAAATGAGTTTCAAATGTTAATGTTTGGGGAGATGAATTTCTTCCTTGGGCTACAAATCATTCAATTTGATAAAGGTATATTCATCTCACAATAAAAGTATGTCAAGGAAATTTTATAGAAGTTTGGAATGGAGGAATTTAAACCAGTATGTACTCCGATCGTTACTGGTTGTAAGTTGAGAAAAAATGATGAATCTCCTAAGACAAATTAGAGAAAGTATAAATCAATGATTGGTGGATTGCTATATCTAATAGCTACTAGACTAGATATCATGCATGCAATATGTCTTGTGACAAGATTTCAAGAAGATCCTATAGAATCACATGTGGCAGTAGTCAAAACAATATTCAAATACTTGAAGGGCACTCTAGACTTTGGTTTATGGTATCCTATGGATATTGATTTCTCTTTGAGTGCTTATAAAGATGCAGATTGGGCAAGTTGTATAGATGAAAACAAAAGTACAAGTGGAGGTGGTTTCTTTCTTGGAAGCAGATTGGTTTTTTGGTTAAGTAAAAATTAGGATTCAATGTCATTATCTACTATAGAAGTAAAATACATTGAAGTAGCCTCTTGTTGCACTTAGAAATTGTGGATGAAACACACTTTGAAGGATATTAGAGTATCTTATGATGAACCTATTTCTATCTTGTGTGACAATACAAGTTCTATCAAAATTTAAAAAAATCTAGTAATTCATTTAAGGAAAAAGCATATCTCTATCTGGTATCACTTTCTAAGAGAGAAAGTTATAGAGAATGAATTGAAGTTGGAGTATGTTCCTACAAAGAATAAAATAGAAAATATTTTCAGAAAAGGATCTTCCAAAAGATACATTTGAGTATCTTAGGAAAAAGCTAGGAGTTATTGTCCCTCCTTTTTTCAACTAGATGCATGAGTTGGTGCATCTAGCTAGACCTAAAAAATTCAAGATTTATTCTTTGTCTTAGACTGATGAAGGCTACCTCTCAGGGGGAGTTGGTAGTGGTGTCTTTGGTTGGTGCAATTAGGGGGAACATATATTGTGACCCTAAGAGAGAGTAGTGGAGAGAAAGTAAATGGGAGGTACAAGTAGTTTGATTGTGTTTCCTAGAGTGAAGTATGTAGGTGTTTCCCTTTTCCATTAATGTTAAAGGGGGAGAGAAAAATATGAAAAGTAAGGAGAAAGTGATGTTTGAGAAACACAGGGGGAGAATGAAGCCTAAAGATGAAAGGGGAGAAAATAAAGAAGTATGAAATGTAAGAAATATCCAAGAAGGAGTGCTTCTTGATGTAGGGTTGATTTTTTTGTTGATGGTTTTTCAGAGATGGTTTTTCCATCAATGACAAAAGGGGAGATTGTTGGAGATTGTTGCACTATGTTTTCTTTAGTGTTGTCATTGATGTTAAACTATTTCAACCTTTAGTATGGTGTTTAGCAAGTGTTGTAGATGGGGAGATTGTTAGTGGGTATGTGCAGGATCATGATGGGCCAAAAAGTGGCAATATGATGGGTATGTGGCTGACGACTTTTTTTTTACCCAAAATTGATGAAACAAAAAGGGTTTTTAAAGGAGATTCTCAGCTTTCCACCAATATAAATTTTTCTTTACTTTGAATTAAACAAGTAATTATTATTCATTTTCTATACGAATTACGACTAAAGTCTTGATTGATAGGGTGATTGAAAAAAATCTATAACTTTCAAAAGGTATAACATTTTTTGAATCCAAAACATGCGTCACATTCTATGCTTCGCATACTATAGGATTAAAAAAATAAAATTTGAATTTCATGAAGTTTTTACCAAGTTAAGGTGGTCAGACATATGAGTTTTTATATTTTTAAAATTTGTAATAAAAAATTCATAATTAATTATTTACTTGGGAAAAAGTTACAAAAAAATGCATCACATCAGGACATGAGTCCTCTACTTATATCTAAAATCTTATAAAAAATATTATCATTTTATTGTGGTTAGGGTGTCAGACATACACCTACTTCTTATTTTTTCCCTGAAATTTAAGTACTACTGCATTGAAATTTCAAATTCTCACCAAATAGATTTTTTTTAAAACAAACCTAGTATTTTAGAAACTACATTCAATTTGCTACAGATTCTATTCTTACATATTTTTGAAATAATATAGATAACTTATTCGAATTTTTATGTCAAGTTGCCTAACTCTGATTTTTCTGAATTTTTTGCCACTTAAGGGCCTATTTTTTCCATGATGATCCTGAACATACCCTAGTGTTGTATATTGGGAGAATTTTGTAATCTCTAGTGTGTTTGTGATGTTGTTGATGCAGTTGGTTCACTTAGTTTCCAAGAGCTTTTGAGAAATTTTGAATAGAGAGTGTATAAAGTGATAGAGTTGTGTTCTATGTTGTGCTTCATATTTCTTCATGGTTGAAGATGTGTTTGTGTGATTTGGATAAGATGATCAGAGGTGTTATGAGGTGCTATATCCAAATTTTTAGGTTTGAGATCATGTGACAGTGGAAGTTGTTTCTGATAGTGTGCTTCTTGTAAAGAAGTTTGTCTGGGAGAAATGGAATTGCTCTGCATTTCTCCGCATTGAGGTTTCTTCTCTTACTGATTATGGAAAATTCTAATATTGTATGTACCTACCTTCCCTTGGAGTGTTTGGTGTTCAATTCTTCTGTAATTTTGGTTAGTGACTTGTATTCGTATGGCAGTATGGCTAGTTGCAAAGGATGATAGTATTCTCAGTAGGTGGTTGCAATAGTGTTGTTGAATATTTTGATGTTGTTGGAATATTTTGGGATGTTGTATGGATTTTTTATGATGTTGATGCATGGTTTGTAGGATGTTTCAAGACTCGGTGGAGAGTGAATTGATTGTTTGGTTGCATTAATACAGGTTTTTCTAACCTAGAGTGTTAGTGTTACTTGTAGATTTTCTTTGTTGTTTGTGGAAGCATGGTGTAGTGTGTCAATGTAGATTTTGGTCGTGATTAACCTTTGGTGTGGTCTTCCTTCACTTATTTCCACTATAGACGTGTTTGGTGTTGAACTATTTTTTGGTTGCATGTTTGAGGTGCATACATTTCATTGAAGCCAACCTAGACAAGATTTTTTGAGGTCACAGAGGATATAATATAAGCAAGTTCAATTGTTGGAGATGTTGTATATGTGAAGTGAGATATGAATGTGATCAAGAGTTGTGATATGAGTGTGAGCTTAAATTCCTAAGGATATTGAAAGCAGTGAGCAGAAGGTGTCTACATTTTTAGTGTACCTAAAGTTGTTGGAGGTTGTGAGCTAAAGGTTGCGGATGGTGTGGAGTTGTTGTGGTGAATCTTACTATTTATATGAGGTAGTGAACATCCTTGTAATATTATTCTTCTCTTCTCTTCTATTCCAGATAGTGAGTCCTTTGGCTAGTGAGCCCTTTGCAGTGATACATTCTTCTCTTTTGGGCAGTGAGCCCTTTCGGCAGTGAGCCTATTGTATTCAATATTGTTATTCATATTTATATGAGTTGATCCTCATCGTGGTTTTTCCATGATTAGGTTTTCCACTTAAATATTGTGTTCTATTGTGTATGGTTGTTTATGTGTTTCATTTTTTTACATTCATGCTAATGCTTAATAAGGGTTTGAAGATTCATGAGTGTTTTAATGTTTTAATATACAATTGATTCACCCCCCTCTCAATTTTTCTGTGTCTAACATCCATTTTTGAATTATATAACTTCTGATGAAAATTAGAAAGGTTCAACAACTCTTTTTTCTCAAAATATTTCTTCCTACTCCTATACATCCTAGAGCTGGGTCCCTTAGTCTTGGTCTACATCAAATTGCTACATTTTTCCTTATTTTTTTGGTATTCCTTTCTACTCTCCTCGGGGATCACTTTAGTAATTTTTCTTCTCTCAAATCCTTCATTTTTTAGTTAAGATTTTAATCTCCTTAGTGCTTTTTTTATATAATAATGACAAATCTTCATATTAATTTTTCTAGTTTTTTCTTAGTTTCTTGTAACTTTTCTTCCATATTAGTCATACATTTTTCAAATCCATTTTTAATTCATTTGTATAGTTCTTTATGCCATCAATCATATTCTTCACATCCCTATCCCCAAGTATAGGAAATCCCTTTCTTAGAGATTTTCTCCTGCATATTAATTTTTTTAATTTCATGGAAGAACCATTTTGAGAGTTTAAAATATTTTGTTACCCCTTCTCTAGCCAAGACTAGGAAATCATAAATCTCTTTTTTATTTACATGGAGATAGAAAATGTCCTCCAAAATATAATGGGTATTATCAGTACCCTGACAATCCTTCTTGATACCCATCTTAGGCGAAAGGTTCATTCCTATAATTTTTCAACAACCTTCTTGTCACCTTCATTTACTACATCACCTTTAGTTTTCATGATTTGATTCCCCTTAAAATTAGTGTTAACACCTTCATTCTTCTCCCCTACTTGGGAACCCTCTAACTAGGATATATGCCTCCTTAGTTTCTTTCTTAGGGAATTCTTCTTCCTTGAGTTCTTCCATTTCATGGGATCCTCCTCCTCCGAAGGTGGTAGATAATACACCTCCATAGATTCATCACCCTCCTCCTCCTCATTCCATTCTCATTTCTTCATCATCATTAGTGTCGGTGCTCATATCCAAGTAGTGCACCACCATAGGTTTTTATTTCCTTTTTACAATAAGCTTCCCCTTAGGCTCCATCTTTGGGGTTTTATCTTTCCAAAACTCTATAATGAGAGGGATTAACCATTCATGCAAAACTAGAAATTAAGGGTTTTCTTAATGTTCCTTTAAAGCATTGTCTGGAAAGAATCCAAAATAAAGTATGAAAAGGAGACCAACATGTTATGAAAAAAATGGTTAAGGAAAATAAAATGCACACCATAGATAGCTATGAATCTTCCATCTAATATAATGTACCTCATTAGGACCTCGGCTACCTCTGCCTAGATTGGTTTAATAGACAAGAAATCATAACCCTAGGAAGAAATATTTATCAATTTTTTCTGCCCATTTCTCTTGGAGAACTGGTTCAAGGATGAACATCATTCATTTTTTGTCTCTAAACAACTTTCTTCCATACATTGGGAGCCCTATGATTTTGGTAATCAGATCCTCATTGATCATCATTTCCCTCCCATGCACACTCAACACTCTATATTTCTATCCTTTAATAAAGAGTTTTTGTAGGCTTAGGGTCATGGCCATGAAGCTTCTCCAAGTAGCGAGCTAGGAACCCTCCTCAATAATTATCCACACCTTATGCTTTTGGCATTCCCCATCATCAGAAACGGGATCCACTTTTCTCCTTTCTCCTTGCATTGTAATAACTTTGATATTATTTAGGCTCCCAAAATACAAGCCAATAATTCTATTCCTCAAGCATACCCAAACAAAATAAAGGATGGAAACACTCTAGCACCTGAAAAAGTGTGCAAATTGTTTGGTACACATTACTCCATGTCCTATCAGCCATTATTATCCCTACTAGTAGTCATTGGTTGATAATAAAACGAACTTCAATAGATATGGAGACATACCCCTCCCAATGTTTAAATGATTCTCAATTTACACCCTCATTAGCTAACACATCCACAATATTATTCCCCTCATGGTATATATGAGTAATCATTATCTCATCAAAAAATTTAATCATGTTTAGGGAATCTTTAATAAATGTTTTAATCGACCAACTAAGAGTGTTTTATTTCTTAAGATGTTAGATTATGTTGAGATAATCCCCTTCAAGCTAGAATTTCTTATATGCCAATTTCTTATAACCCTTGGCATAGGCAAGATTTAGACAATTGTAAGTAATTGTAGCTTCAACATAGTGGTTGGTTTGAGTACATTAAATTATAGTTTATCTCATTTGTAGCATCCTTTATATGGATAGTTGAACTAAGTTATTAACTTTAGATTAAATTTCATCAAGTCTCTTTATGATATTTTGATGGTAAATGGAAAAAGAATGTGTAAGGGTGGGATAGGAGTATATGCATCAATATGGGTTATTATAATAGAACTATAGATTCATTCCTTAAAGTTGAAGTGTATATTACTTGTATTTTTATCCTCTTCATCTCCTTCTCCTTCTCTTTCTCTATTGCTTTCTCATTTTTCCTCTTCTTCTTCTCTTCTTCTTCATCTTTAAGCTCTACTTTCTCATTGTTGTTGACTATTATTTCTTTTGGTGTCCAACTATCTAAGAAAAGTTGTTCCATTTCTTTAAAAGAACGTGTATTGTGACAAAATGGATAAAACAATATTTTAGTTGGACCTTGTAATCTCACTTTGAATTCTAAGTCATAATATTGATATTTATAATAAACCCTTTTGAATTTGAGCCACCACTCTAATCTATTACCACTGCCATGAAAATGATGAACTCCCATGGAAAATTAAGGTTTGAAAAAATAAAAATTTTAAGTATTTTCTTTTTCTTCCACATATCTAAAAGGAAAATAATGTAGAAAAGCATATTCAACTATTTGTATCCACTTGCGAAGAAATGGAATATAATTTTCTCACTTAGTTTAAGATATGAAAGTTTTTTCAAAAGCATGCATAAAAAAATTCCTAAAACATTGAAACACATGATCAACTTTAAATTGTCATATCTTCTTTCATACTAATCCAAATCTCTAATTTGATCACTAGTCACAAAAGTCTTGAAGTTCCTTTTGAAATGAATCTAGATTCTCTTTTCTGAATATATATATGTGATGTACATGACTATCTATCAAAAATTCAGCTCTATATGAAAAAAAATCAGTAACAAAAATTCTTCTTATTTTAAAAAGAAAAAAAAACTATAATATAGATAAACTTATAGAACATATTATCTCAATACATTATTTATTACTGCATAATATACTACAATTCCATACCCCCAGATAAGAAGAAAACCTTTACTCCAACATCTCCAACACACCACAAGGGAATTTTAAAAAGGGAAAAAGATGGGGATTTCATCATTTAAAGGATTAATGGCATAAAGGGGAAGGTCGTCCAACACAAGCAACTTAGAATACCACCCCTAGCAGCCTCCAAATTTGCAAAGAAGTCAGCTACGATCCAACTTTTTAGAGATATGATCAATTTTAACTTCAATGCAAGAGTTGAGTGGAGAACATTAAAATTGACATTTTTGACAGTCCATGAGGAGGATAAAACTATATCATGACAATTAGTTGGTAGAACACCACTTTTCTTTTGGATTATGCCTCTCAATATTTAAAAATTATGTATATATATCAAAGTTACACAATTTCCAATGATCTATAAAACAGATCTCATAGTTCACTATTTCACAATCTTAATAGATTTATGTTTCATATGCTCTTAAAAATAATAACCATATAAAATAGATTTAACGTAGAATCCCCAAGAAAGCTCTCTGTGTGAGGATATTGATCAGTAACACTCATAGAGAGTGATATTCACCCTTAGACGGAAATAAACATCTCCTTCATAGGCATCGGTGTCAAGGGTTGCAATTCCTCTGGCCATTAAGAAATCCCCAGTACCCCCCACAACAGATATATCTCTGTACTTTACCAGAATTGGATCTGCTCCATTGAAGGTGATGGTGCCCTTATAATCTGTTGAATTCAGCACGAATGTGAACCCAAGCCAAGAACTGAATGTATTCTTCATGTCATAGAAATAAAAGCCCTGAGCTCTTCCCACAGGAGGAGAGTGAAGATTGTTGTCAAGAGTAATAGGATCATCAAACACAGCCAGATCTCCAAAGTGGTTGTTACCAGTCAAAATTGTGAGATTAGCTCCTTGAGGTGCTCCTACAATTGTAGAAGTTGCATTCTTTGCATTTTTACCATTGTAGATAATATCATGAAAATACAAAACAAGATTCCTACAGGGCTTTGGAAGCTTCTTTTTCCTGCTATGGCAATCTGCACCATTCAGCAAAATTGTGGAAACCAAGAGCCACAGAAAACACAAGTTCAAAACTCTGCCATTCCAGATTGCCATTGTGCAAAGAAGGTGCTTGTTTGCAATATTTAGTAAGACTCTTGGTGTGTATTTCAGCTTACACTTGAGCCATTTATATAACAAAGCTCTACCATAAGTGTCTTTTTAATCAATTTTAGGTATATAAAGCTTTCCATCAGCGTTAGGCACCCAGAATATTGACAAAAGTAAAGAAACTAGGAGTTGTAAGGACCACGATCAAATTTGTCAATAGAGTTTTAGTCAAGTGGGGGTAGGTTTCTGTGGAAATAAGTCCTACACTTTTTGTTTCATTGCTTTTATTTGCACCAGCCAACAATATCTACCAAGATTGCAATAAGATTTTGTTGCTGGGTGGACGGCTAAATAAATTTCATACAAACAAAAGGCAATAAGATACAAAATGCAACATGTCTAGAATAGCAACGTAACAAGTAATAGCCATACACGTAGAACAGTGTTCAAGCTTTGAATATACACAAATGTTTACGCTTACAAGGGGTCCACATTCACAGGTTTTTCAGACTAGGAGTTGGGCAGATGACTGATTGAACATGGAGGAAAATATCAATTATAAGCTTAAATTTCTATAAAAACATGATTAGATGTAATTCTTGCTGACTTTCATCACACTTGTATGGTATATATTAATGGTGAGGTATTAAATTTGGCCATTCAAATGAAAGTTTTGTTTTTTAATATTCTGCTGAGATCTTTCATCATATGTTGAGGCATAAAAAATTAAGCATGTAAAAGGAAATATTTTCTTTAATGTATTTTTATATATGCAAAAAAAATTGTTAGGTATCATAGGAAAGTTTTTTATCTATTTAATGTAGAAATATATTTATATAATAATTAATTTAAGTTGTAGGTTTGTTTTTAGGTGTTTAAATTTCAGGTTCATTGAATGAAAGTATGTATTTGAATGATTAGTCAAAAGTATGAGAAAAAAGTCTAGGTATTTGATGTATAGCAATTAATATTGGGTGTGTATTTTAGAACATATATATGAGTAGAGCCACCCAAAATATTGACTAGAGAAATCACATGAGACAAGCACTTGGGTTTGAGGTTGAAAAGTGTCGCAATGTTTTTTTTATTGATTTATTTTAAGATGTGGCTCTTTCTCCAAAATATAATATTAAATGTTTATATTCTTAAGTGAACTTTGATATTAATTTCATGCACATAGTTGTAAACTTAGGCTAATTAAATAAATGCAGCCAATGAAAAGACAATTAATTTAGACTAATTAGTTAGGAGTGGTAATTATAATAAATATTTTTAAATTTAAATGTAAGAAATAGGGGTACTTAACTCTAGAATTGATGATATAAGAACACTATTAATGTCATGTTGAAACTATTTTGCATTTTCTATAATGTTATATGTTCTTGGTCTAATGAATGTGTCAAAGTTTGTGCAATATCATAATTTCCTATGGGTCATATCAAAGTGCAACATAGTCGATCCTAAGTGGTCGAAACTCAATCTAATATGCAAAATTGGTCTATGGTGTGCATGTGGTGCTCAACATTGATCTAAGCATAACATAAATGAGTCAAACTCTAAAAAACATATTTAGTTGCACCCTTGCTAAGAGGTATCCTCTTGGCGACTCCCACTCTCATAGAAAGAGACAATAAAGTCAGGGTGGAATCAATGAGTAGTTTTATTCTTGGTGAAGAAGAGATTCATGGGTGACAATTATATTTTTGTGGTTTCTTTGTTCATGGTGTTAATGATTTAATATGTTTTATTAATTAGATGAAGTTGAAAAATTAACTCTTGAAATAGTTTCAAGTTGGCATTTCTAATTTCTCTTATTATTTCAATGTCTTATCTAGCTCCCTCATTAAGATGGTTGATGATTTGACCTTGAATCTAAAATATTATTATGAGCAATCCCTTGTTGTGTTTCGTTCAATTTGTTACAAAATTTATGTTTACTCCTCAAATATTTCTTCAATGAGGTTTTCTTAAGTCAATAGGATTTCCTTGATCTTGTGTAAGATTATATTGATCCAATCTTCTCTCACTTATGATACAATAAGTGTTAACTCTAAACAAGGAAGAATGATGAGAGGGTTTGTTAATTAAGTTCCTTATATTGGGATCAAGGAATTCCCATCTCTTTTTGGCATTTTTCATAGCTTTATGTGATCTCTATATGTAACTTCTAAATGAATGGAAGAACTAAACTAATATATTCCTTGTGTTTTTCATAAATTTAAATATATGCAATTACTATTTACTTTGAATGAACCTTTTAAATGGATGCAAATCTATATGGATTTTCCTAAAATTTTATTTTATGTCATTTTTTCGTTTTCTAGAATATATAACCTAATAAAAATAAGTGCAATGAATTTGAGATCTAGAAAAGATAGGAATATATAATTTAGGATGAAAAGACGCGTGTTTATATGCAATTCTTTATTTTCTTGCAAATTAATTACCAACAACTGAAAATTGAATTTGGATTTCTAAATGTCAAAATTTAAACATCAAAATATTTGAATTATGGTCAAAATAGGTTAGATAAGGGTGTTGGGCACTGTAGTCTAGGCCTATTTTGGGGCCTTAAACATTGATAAATAAATATTAACTCCTTAATCCTAATTCAACTTTTGATTTTCCAAAGACTATTATGAAATGGGAAAATGAAATACACAATTGGGTATAGGCACATGAGGTCAAGCTAAACCTAGTGTGAAATTGTAAAGGGTGACAACTTATGATGCTACATTTAGCCCTCACATTAGTGAGAGTATGAACTTATGTTTAGACAAACAAAGCAAGGATGATTAAAAAAGGGTTTGATTATCTAAACATTTAAGAGATAGGAAAACATTGAATGTAGGGGATGTGCTAGTCCCCAGACTCAAGATCCTATGGAAAAACAATGTATGGACAAAGGAACACACATGCATGAGGTGCAATGCAACATGATATTAAACATGAAGTATACATAATGAAAAAGAAAAAATAACATAGTGTAAACACAAAAAAAATGATGAAAATACAATGAAAAAATAATGCAACACAATTCAAACATTATGCAAACATCATACAAAAAACAATGCAAACATAATGCACAATACAAAAAGGGGGTATGACAATCATGGACTAGCAAGATCCACAAAAATATTAGTAGGATCCATACCAAAGGAGTTCATGAATCATAGGCTAACAAAGTCTTGTATTTCCTAGGTGACCCATGAACCAAAGCATCACAAGCTAGTGAAGTATGATATTCACTAGGTGTGTTTCTAGAATAGTAGAAAATAAAACACACCTAAGGGCTAGTGAAGTACAATATTCACTAGGTGAGTTTTCATTTCAACCATACCAAGAATTATAATCCCAATAACTTTGATAGGACACTACAAAATGATCAATATACCAAAAACATATCACCAAGTTCAATGTGTGTGAACAAAGTGAAGCACATAATCGAATGCATGCCCCCACTATAAAGTAAATGATAATCCCAGCTATGAGAAATTGTATTTAAGGTACAATAAAATAATATATGTAACATGATAAGACCATGTCAGCTTGTCAAAAAACCCATGCAATGATATGTTCCCAAAAAAAATTTGACTCATAACAAGGGGTTTCCCCTAAGACAGAGCCACATAACAAGACAAAAGATATCACATAAGGGATCATAGATTTAGGTTTAGTATAGACCATATATAATATATAATATGATCATGCTCAAAATTGACATCATTCCCTGAATACTTGTGTAACTACAAACATAATGCAAGAATGACAGATGAAGACAACATAAAAAAATTTTGGGTCAACATGGAAGAGACCTAAATGTCCTAACACTTTGTATTGTTTCCAAAAGATAGCAAAAGACAAAAATGTTCACAACATAAAGATGAATGGATATAAATTTTGCAAGTATGAAGGTGTTGTAATTGATGTCAATATGAAGTCTACTAACAGATATGTTCATTAATGTCAACAATGTGTTGAGGAAGTTGTTGCATGATGAAGATGTCGAGGATATTGAGAAAATTGTGAAAAAGAAGAAAATAGGTTGTTCCAGGTTTTGCATGTATAATTGAGATATTGAGGAAGTGTTATGAGTGACGCATGGAGATATCCTTTTGTTGCAGTGTTTGAAGATGAGTTGGAATGAAGTAATGAGCTGAGATTATGTCTTTGGTACTTGGTTTCCAGGTTCTTTTGAGAAAATTTGGTAAACAAAGTAAATTGTGTTGTGCAAGTTTTCATAGTGTGCTCTGGTATTGTGCTTTATTCTTCTTCTGTGTTGATGCTAATATTCTTGTGTGTATCTTACAGGTTATTCAAGGTTGTTAGAGGTTGCTATATTTAGAATTCAAGTTTTTGGATTGTTGTATAGTGTGAGATACTTTCACCAGTGTGTGAACTATTCTTTCAGTGATGTTTTATTATGGCCTAGGAGAAATATATTTGCTCCACATTTCTCCACTGTTTGGCTTCAAGTTGTGTGGATTTGGGAAGTTTCTTATAATTCTTGTATCTTCCTATATTCAATATTTTACTTGATTTGGTGTAGCAGAGAGTGACCTTCATTTGCCAGTATGCAAATAAGGGTTACTAGTTGTTCTGAGATGAAGTATTTGTATGATGCGAGTTTAGATGAAGTGTTTGATGAATCTTAAGCAGTTCGTAGATTATCCTATATCATTCTTGAAAGTGAATTATGTTTTCTGGATGTTATGGATTGATTTGAGGAAGCATGTACTTAATGTTTATGTTGTTTGGCATAGGTGTTGGATGACCTTGTGTTTGGCACCACATGTGAGCTTATGAAAGCATGTTAAGGTGTGTTTGGATCTATTTGGGTCCTAATTAAGGATTTATGTAGGTCACCTTTGTTCCTATCCATCACAAGAATATTTAGCTGCTGACCTATTTTGAATTTGTATGTATAACGACTAGTTTCTGACATTGGAGAAGGTTTTTGAGGTTAAGGTTGATATAAATAAGTATGGTATTGTTGTGAGTTGATGTATGAAATAAATGAGAAGTAAGATAGATGTGAGATTGATGCTAGTGATGTGTGTGATGGGAATTTGAGCAAAGAAATGTGAATTTCAGTGTTAGGGTTCCTGAAGGAAGTGAGTTGAAGGCATCCAAAATATTTTATACAAGACTATGAAAGTGTGTGAGCAATTGTGGTGGATTCCTTGCTGCATTGAGAAGTATTTTCTATGTAACATTTATCTTCTATCTCCTTGTATTATTTCTATGGAAGTGAGCCCTAGCTATGAGCCTTTTTGGATAGTGTTGTCCTATTTTGGCAATGAACCCTTGTACCAGTTTTGCAATTACTTATATTGTGAGCTAATCCTCACCATGGTTTCTTCCTCATTTGGTTTTCCATGTAAATATAGTGTTCTCTTGTGTATGGTGTTGTGATTTTAGTTTCTATTATCTGCATTTCATATTTAATAATAATAACATAATAAAGGGTTTAATGAATGCATGTGGATCTGATTATTATAGAGGGTTTTAAAGGTTTAATTTGTTACAACTGATTCACCCCACCACTCAATTGTCTTGTTCATTTCAACATTTGGTATCAAAGAAAGGTTCCTTGGAGAAGAGCTTAACTACTTGAGGTAGATCTAGGATGGCGAACAAGATTACTTTGGAATACCCCAAATTCAATAGCTCAAATTATGCATTCTGGAAGATAGAGATGGAAGGATTTCTAGCAACTCAAGGATATGAGATTGAAAAGGCTTATCAGACTACATATACTCCACCTCCAAATGGTCCAAGTACAAGTGGATAGATTAAGGAACATGAAGTCAATGCTAAGGAAAGATTTATTATTGTCAATAGTCTTTCAAATACTGAATTAGTAAAAGTTATGAGTTTGAAGACAACTAAAGGTTTGGGATAAGCTATAAAGAATTTATGAGGGAGATCCAAAGGTCAAGCAAACAAAGTTGTTGAATTTGAAGGAACCTTTTGAATTGATGTGAATGTATGAGGATGAAACAATTAAAGTTTGCATAGAGAGACTTGATGAGTTGGTAAGTGCTATGAGAGGTATTGGTGCAATAATTAAAGAATCTAAAGTTGTGAAGAAAGTTATAGATCACTTCTTGATTGTTATAGTGAAAAGGCAACTACTATTGTGCAAATTGTAGATTTTGATAATTATTCTAGAGATCAGTTGATTGGTACAATAACTATGTTTGAAATGAGGAAACTTAGTTTAAAAAATTGTATGAAAGTAGAGATTGCTTTCAAGGCTGGTAAATCAAAAAAGGTTTAAGATTCAAATGGAGAAGATCTTGATGACATGGAAGCTAACTTTATGAGAAATATGAAAAAGGGTACTAGTAAGTATAGAGGTAAATTACCTTTCAAATGTTTTAGCTATGGTGATATAGGTCATTATGCTTCAAGATGTCCGAAAAGAGCTACAAACAATAAGAATAAGGATAACAAAGGAAAAATGATTAAAAGAGCTTACTAAGTTAGAGAAGATGCTAACATTTCTAATGATGAATCTGATTATGGAGATTTTGATGATAATGAATGCTTGTTTTTGGCTATAAATGAAGAATCTAGTTCTGCTAACCTTGAAAGTTGTGTGAAGGAAAGTATTCCAGAGATGAAGGATAAGGTTGAAGGTACTTTGGTATTTTATTTTCATGTTAAAGAAGATAAGAATTAGTGGGTTGTTGACAGTGGCCACTCTAATCACATGACTGGAGACAAAAGTAAGTTTGTTAATTAAAAAGTATGATGGAGGATTACTTAAATTTGGAGATGATTTAGGAGAAAATATTTGTGGAATAGGTTCAATCAATTTTTATGGAAAGCATAATACTGACAATGTTTACTGTGTTAAGGGTTTAAGGCACAATCTTTTGAGTGTTGGACAAATAAATAGCAAAGGATATAATCTTGAGTTTATAGATTAAACATGTGAGATTAGGAAAGGGTCCAAAATAGTGATTATTGTTGGTAAGAGAATAGATGTAAACATTTATCAACTTAAAGGTGTTGTTGGCCATTTCTTTATTTCTTAGATTGATGATAGATGGTTATGGAACTAGAGGATGTGTCACATGAATGTTGATAATTTCGGAAGAATTAGTTTAGTTCATGCAATGAGAGATTTACCAAGAATTAAAAAAACCTATTAATGTTGTTTGTGAGAGTTGTCAATTTAGAAAACAAACGAGTAGTTTCAAGGAAAAGGAACAATTTGCTAACAGACTGCTAGAGTTAATCCATATAGATCTTTGTGGTCCTACAAGGGTGAGAAGTCAACAAGGTGACAGGTACTTTATTATTTTGATTGATGATTACTCTAGAATGACATGGGTTACTTTTCTTAGAGAAAAATCTGATGCATTAGATAAATCCAAGGAATTTAAAGCTATGGTTGAGAATGAAATGGATTTGAAAATCAAATGTTTGAGGTCTGTTAGAGGTGGTGAATTCACCTCCAATTAGTTTAACATGTTTTGTGAATTTCATTGAATAAAAAGACATTTATCTACCCCTAGAACTCCTCAACAAAATGTAGTTGTTGAAAGGAAAAAATGAATTGTTCAAGAGGCTGGAAGGACTATGATGAAAGAGGAAAATCTACTAGAAGTCTATTGGAGAGAAGCTATTCATACTATTTTTTATATACTTAATAGAGTTCAACCCAAAGCTAACATCACAAAGACTCCCTATGAGTTATGGTATGGAAGGATTCGTATTGTGAATTAATTTAGAGTATTTGGAATAAAATGTTACATCAAAAGAGAAGAAGACTTGGGAAAGTTTAATGCAAGTTCTGATGAAGGAATCTTCCTTGGATATTCTGTTAGAAGCAAGGATTATAGATGTTACAACAAAATACTAAGAAAAGTAGTTGAAAGTACAAATGTTTAAGTTGATGAAAACTTGTAGAATTTGATTGTAGTGGATGGATATGTTTCAGATGAACCTGATTGTAGAGAAGAAGAAGAAAAATCTTATGAACAAGAAGTGCAGAATGAAGAGGAAGAAGATTTTGAGAAGACCCCTAAAACCCATAAGTATGTGTAAGACAATAATTCCAAGGAATAGATCATTGTCAACAAAAGGAAAGGTGTATTGACAAGAAGAAAAGTTGTTGAAGTTGAGGTAAATTTGTGCTTACTTTCTAAAGTTGAGCCTAAAATAGTAAGTGAAGCATGTAAAGATGAACCTTGGATGAAGGAAATGGAAGAAGAACTTATGTAGATAGAGAAATATTAGACTTGGGAATTGGTTCTTAGACTAATAAACAAGAACATAATTGGATCTAAATGGGTATTCAAAAACAAGCTGAATGAGAATGGAGAAGTAGTAAGAAACAAGGCAAGACTTGTTTGTAACGACTACTCACAAGTAGAGGGTATAGAATTTGAGGAGACTTTTGCTCCTATGGCTAGGATAGTTCAGCTATCAAATTGTTTTTGGAATTTGTAGTATATAAAGACTTTAAGGTTTATCAGATGGATGTGAAGTCTTCTTTTCTGAATGGTGAATTGGAAGAAGAGGTTTACATGGAACAACCAAAAGGATTTCAATTGTTAGATCAACCAGATATGGTATGTAAGTTAAAGAAGGCACTATATGGATTGAAGCAAGCTCCTAGATCTTGGTATGCAATATAGTACATGTACTTGATACAAAAAGGATTCAATAAAGGCATCACAGATAGTAATCTTTACTTCAAAATTAAGGAAGACAAAATCTTGATAGTAGTAATATATGTGGATGATATTATTTCTGGTGGAAATGAAGCTATGTATAAGAAGTTTGTAGAGGAAATGTAGAAAGAGTTTGAAATTTCAATGTTTGGGGAGATGAATTTCTTTCTTGGACTACAAATCAATCAAACAGATAAAGGGATATTCATTTCACAATCTATGTCAAAGAGATGTTGAAGAATTTTGGAATGGATGAATCTGTTGGAGCTTAAAATTTCATGTGAATTTTTGCAGAATTTGGGGCTCCCGTAATGAAAAATTTGATTTCAGAACTCATAAATACAAGTGTAAAAACTGCCTCAAGGACCTACTTTGAAAAATCACAACTTGAAGTCCCTTCAGTTTCATGTAAAACCACCATACAAGCATGTTTATCTGCCATATGTGAGTGTGTTTTCCTGATTTCAGCTTCTTATGATCTAATTTGGAAAAGTTTTGAGATATCAAGTTGAAAGGTTATGGGAAAGATCTGTTGTTTGCACAGTGTTAAAATTGCCAAAAGGGTCAACTTTGGAGGACAATAATTATCAACTAGAAGATTATCTTCATGAACCGATTGGTGTCTTAGATTTTCCCCACCTCAATGTGCTTTCATGCCAATTTCCAAGGCCTCAACATCTTATTTGCTATTTTTTCAAAAGCAAAACCAAATGGACTTTAAATAGGTTTGACATCTACATTTCCAAAAAAATGTCACAAAGGTCAACTTTGGCATTTGATATTTTGCGAGAAAGGAGATTGATGAAAAAAAATTATGCACACATGTTCATTTGACCTAAATGAACTAATCTCCAAAGTTACAGCTTCATAGGATGATATTTGATATTCTTTAAAATGACAAATTTATGGATTTCAGTTGACTTTTAACAGTGGCAGTTTTTAGAAAATACTAAGCAAGCAAATTTAGGCATTTACAGTTTGCAATTCTGATAACTTCATACTAATCTATCTTGCAACCACACTCCCCTATTATCAGTCAACATATTGGTGAATTTTTATGGCTCCGGGAGAAGTTTTGATCAATTTTCTAATACAATTTTGGAGGCTGCATGACTTGTTTTAATCATAGTACAAAATGAAAGATGGTGAAAAAGAGACTTCCAAAAAATGTTTGAACTAGGTAGCTTCTATTTTTCACAAATAAAGAGCAAGAACTTAATCAAATTGAATGATGCAAAAGCTTGTGTCATTCATTCAATGAGGAATGTGAAAGTATATTTTGATATCTTTGATGAAGACATTCATAAACATTCTTTGAGGTCTCCTAAGATTACAAATTTTCCAATACAATCTTGGTTTCCTTCTACTGATCAAAAGGCTACTAAAACTTTTAATACCAAGCAAACAGTATGCCCTATGTCTACCAAATATGCTCAACTATCTAATCAACGGGTGGGTGAATCTCAAAATGGAAGGTCTCATACAGTTTATAGTAATGAGAGTGAAAATGTATTCTTTGATATAGGGGTGCTATATAACACTATGTATATTCAAATTGATAGAAAATGAATGATTTGCCTAAACTTATGAGAAAATTAATATCACTGGTCAAGATAGCACCCTCAGTGAAGGATTAGTGAAAGATGGAGAAAAATGCTGGCTTTCAATAACTAAGGATGTTTTGTGCAAACAACTATTGCATACAAAATATGAAGATGGTGTTTTCTATCACTAGGAGATATATACATATGGGTGAACAAACCATACATAGATAAAAGTACGATGATTTGTGGTCTATTTATCACATGAAGAAGCTTTATTTAGAGGCATCATTTGAATTAAACTATTAGAGCAATGAGGCACTATCCTTAGATTCTCCAAATATTGGCTTTAATTCCTCATTAGAATATGGGTATGTGCAGGATCATCATGGTAAAAACATGCCCTTAAGTGGCAAAAAATTTAGAAAAATAAGAGTTAGGCAATTTGACGAATTTTTTTCAATAAGTTATCAATATTATTTCAAAAATATGTAAGAATAGAATCTATAGAAAATTGAATGTAGTTTCTAAACTACTAGGTTTATTTAAAAAATTAAAAATCTATTTGGTGAAAATTTGAAATTTCAATGTTGTAGTACTTAAATTTTAGGAAAAATAAGAAGTAGGTGTTTTAGACCACCTAACCACAATAAAATGATAATATTTTTTTATAATATTTTAGATATAAGTAGAGGACTCATGTCCCAATGTGATGCATATTTTTTGTAATTTCTTTCCAAATAAATAATTAATTATGAATTTTTATTACAACTTTAAAAAATATAAAACTGTATGTTTGACCACCTTGCTTGGTCAAAACTTCATGAAATTCAATTTTATTTTTTTTTTAATCCTATAGTATGAAGTATAGAATGTGAAATGTTTGATTCAAAAATGTCATACCATTTGAAAGATATAGATGTTTTTCAATCAACCTATCAATCAGGACTTTAGTGTAATTCAAATAAAAAATTAATAATAATTAATTATTAAATTCAAAGTAAAGCATAATTTATATTGGTGGAAAGTTGAGAATCTCCTTTAAAAAACCTTTTCATTTCATCAGTTTTGGGTGAAAAAAAAGTCGTCAGCCACATACCCTACACATACCCATCATATCGCCACTTTTTGGCCCATCATGATCCTGCACATACCCATATGACTCTTCCTATATAATAAGGTAGTTAATATGTGTCACGTGAAAGATGAACATCATATACTTTTTGGAGGGCATGTAGAGCTTGATCTAAAACCCTAATCTGGTTCCTTGAGAAGTTTTTTGTTGAGAGTAAGCAATTCATGAGTAATGATAAGACAAATTTAGGTATTGAAGGAATGGACCATTGTAAAATGATTAGATTCACTCAAATGCGAGAAGTGATGGTCTGCATGAAGTCATTAGATGATATTTTTGTGAACCACTAAAAGGTGATCATTTTAAAGAGCCAGGATGAGTCATTTGGACCTAAATCAAGAAACAAAAAATATGCCAAAATGTAGTGCCTCTCCATGATTCACCCCCTCTTGATGTTTATGTCTAATGCTTGTGGATTCATTTTGCATCTCTGGTACTCTTTCTTGTGCTATCAATTTAGAAATGACCTTTATCATTGTTCATTTGATGCTTGATAAATTTTAGTTATTTATTGCATCATAATAAGTCATCATAAGGAGGTGTCATGATAAATAAATATAATTGAATGCATGTGTATTTTAGTTTGTTACAAATTTATTTTGCAAGGAAATGTGCATTAAAGTTTTAAAGAAATATTGATGGTGGAGAAAATGGTGCTATTACTAGAAAGGCTTGGTGAGCACATGCAAAGGGGGGTGACGCATAATTGTGATGAAGGAATATTGGGACGTTTTTGGATTTTTTTTAATTTTACGGGGAAATGGTAACAGTTAGGTGAGGAGAAAGTAGGAAAGGGATACAAGGAAGAGGAGGGTCGAAAATTAGGAAGGGGGGGTGGTTGATTGTAAAATGGTGAATCTTGTAACCTGATGGGGGAAATCTGTGCATTTTTCAATTTCTATTTCAATCGATACATTGATACAAGAATTTCCAGTTTCAATATAGGCCTAAATAATTTGCAGGTGACAAAAAGAAAAAGAAAACAGCTTGCATTGCATCATTTTTGAACTATTAGATTTAGCTGACAACGTTGGAAACCCTCTGGGAGATTTTGTGACAAACCAAGCAGCTATATTGCACAATGAAGACATGGAAAATGGTAAGTACATTACTACCTCTACTAACATGAAAGTTCTTTTATCGAGTGTCATGGAAGATATGTATTTGCGTTGGCCGTTTTCATGACTAATAGGAGTATAGTTTATTTGAATGTTACTTACATCCCTACATTGCATAATATTAGATGGTTATTTGTAAATGGTTGATTAATCAATAAAGTGGCTACAATTTACTGCAAACATGGAGTATAAGTACTAGGGAGTAGACATATCTTTCATTATACAATATGATTTATCAAGACTTAGGGATACAATGCTCAGGCATATTAAGAGGAGTTTTGGAGAACAATGAGTGCTAGCCCTAGGAAACCCCTAGTATAGAAAACTTTTGTTAGTGGTCTTTCTCATGCTAGTGGTATTTCCCCAGCCATCCAATCTCTAGACCTAACTAGTGTTAGTGTGCATTGAAAAATTTAATCATGAGAAACAAATCAGGACAATAAATGGTGAAACAGTATTACAGATTGATGCCCTTTCTATTAGCAAGGGTTTCCACTTTCCAACCAGGGACAAGTATGTTGACATTTCTAAAGAAACTGGTTGGAAACTTTATTTGGCTGCTAAAGACATGTGCTAGTTCAAAGAAGTAATCTCTAAGACTTGGGTAAAGAAAGAAAGGAAAATTAGTTTTAGTCTACTCCTTTTATATGAACTTTTCAGCACTAGTGAATATATATCCATATCCTCCAAAATATCCTTGATTCTTCTAGGAGGTAAGGAAATACCATGAAGGTGTAGATGTCGGCATTCTTTAAGCATGCACCCAACTATAAGTATGGTCATCCTGTATTTCCAATATATTCCTAGTTTATGGGTGTCGATAGTGTTGGAAAATTGAATGCTCTTGAGCCTCCTAATCTCACGTCAGATCCCCTACTTCACCTACCCATCAGGAACCCCCAATTTCAACAATAGTTTTTGGGATCTTCATCCCTACAGCTCCTGACAACCACTGAAGTGAATGTGGTAGCTCATTTTGAATTCTCAATTAATGCTGGTAGGTAATTTCGAATTTGAGAGGGAATGTTTGGAAGACAAAAGGAATGAAGGTGGTTTTATTCTGTCAGTTGAAAAGACTCGGTTAGAATTGAATTCCTGAGCAACAATAGTCTAAAGGGAATGTTCTTTGTTCTCTGTGTGATTTAGAGAATGTTTTTTTGTGTGAGCTTCTGAAAGCTTTTGAACAGTAGCAACTTTTTGTTTTGTGTGTGAGCAGAGATTGCTCTTGAAGAGCTCTGTGTAGCTCATTCCAGTGAGCTCCTAGTAGCTCCTGAAGTTGTCTATTTTTGGTTGAGTAGTTGATTGCTCCCAACAGATAGTAATTCATAGCTTAGAGTTTTCTTTCAGTAGTTTAAGTTTAATCTTTCATGTATTGTCATTTCTAGCATATTTAATACAAAAGGAAAATATTGCATGCCCAGATTTTTCTCCTTGCATTTTGTTTATTTCGTATTTGTGTTCCCTTGTTTGTGTTTTGGGGAAACAAAGAAACAACTCTATGTATTTCTGTGCATACAAAAAATTCAGACATGGTATCAGAGCCATAGGCCCCACTTCCTCGTGAGTTCTAAGGGCATTTTTTTTTTGGGTATTGAGTTTTTCTTGTAGGAGACATGGCTGGAGATGAAAGAAAGAGCTGACAACAGCCACCGTCCTTTAATGGAAAGAACTATGATGTTTGGGCAAAGAATATGAAGACCGTTATGGTCGCCAATGATTTGTGGGAGTTTGTGGTTAATGGATTCAATGATGTAATTGACCCAACAACATATGTTGATCTCACAAACAACCAAAAGACCCAGTTGAAGGAGTTGAGGAGGAAAGATACTAAGGAATTGAGTCTGATAGAAGCATCCTCTACAGAGGCCATTTTTCCCAGAATAGCAGTAGCTAACTATGCAAAGGAAGCTTGGGAAGTCCTCCAGATGAACTACAAAGGAACTGACAAGGTTAGATTGGTGAAGCTCCAGATGCTTCGAAGAGAGTTTGAGACTCTTGAAATGAAGGACAATGAGTCCATTTCCATTTTTCACACAAGACTCTTAGGTTTAATAAACCAGTTGAGAGTGAATGCGAAGATCATTGATGATTAGAGGATTGTGGAGAAAGTCCTTAGGAGCTTACCCACGAAGTTTGATGTAGTGGTGATTGCCATTTAAGAGGCAAAGGATCTCACAATGTTGTTTGTTGATGAGTTGATGGAAATCAGTCCACAACCTTCATCATGTGCAACATTGGTGAAAAAGGCAGTCCCGAAGTTTGGTATTTGGACAACAATTGTAGCAACCACATGAGTGGTAATGAAAGTTTGTTTTCTTTCATTGAAAAAAATGTAAAGTCTGAAATTAGAATGGGGAACAATGGAGTAGTTCCAGTTGTTGGAAGATGATCTATTATGATCCACAACAAGCAAGGTGAGAAGAAGGAGATACAAAATGTATTTCTTGCTCCTAGGTTAAAGCATAACCTCATGAGTGTTGGTTAGCTGATCCAAAAGGGATAGAAAGTGTTGATGGAGAAGGGTCAATGTGTCATTTATGACAAGAATGAGAGGACAAAGGTTTTTGCAGTAGTTCAAATGACAAAGAACCAAATGTTTCCTTTGAAGATTGAGACATGTTTCTCATCTCAGTCCATTGTTCCACCTCTCATGAATGGAAAATGTATAGAAGTACATCATGGAGTGCTCAAGAGAACCATTTAAGAGCCCTCCAAGCTATGGCATCTCAGGTATGGAAATTTAGGCTATGTTGGTTTGAGTCTTTTGTCCAAGAATAAAATGATTGATGGTTTGTCAAGGATAGTACAGCATAAAGTTAGATGTGAGGCTTTCATTTTGGGCAAGCAACATAGGAAACCCTTTCAATCAAGAAACTCTACAAGGGAAAGAGCACCATTGGAGCTAGTGCATATGGATTTGGTAGGCCCTATGCAAATCATTTCTGTTGGTAAAAACAGATTTTTTATGACCTTCATTGATGATTACAACCGTAAGACATGGGTCTATTTTTTGCAACATAAATTTGAAACTTTTGATAAGTTTTTATTGTTTAAGGTCTAGGCTGAAAAGGAGAGTGGACATGTGCTTAAGGTCTTAAGGTCATATTGTGGAGGAGACTATACCTCTAATTTGTTTGTGAATTTTTGCAAGCAAAATGGCATCAAGAAGGAGCTAATAGCTAGTTATACTTCATAGCAAAATGGAGTGGCTAAGACAAAGAATAGGACCATCGTGGAGATGGAAAGGAGCATGATGAAAGCAAAGGGACTCCTTATTGAATATTGGGGAGAGGCTATAGCAATAGTTGTTTATTTAATAAATAGAAGTCCAACAAAGGCGGTTTGTGACAAGAAACCTCAAGAGGCATAGACTAGATGCAAGTGGATGGTTGACCACTTGAGAGTGTTCAGGTGTGTAGCATATGCACATGTGCCTAAGGAAAAGAGGCAAAAATTGGATGACAAGGGTGAAAAATGCATTTTCATAGGCTATAGTGAAGAGTCCAAAGCCTATCAGCTATACAATCCGGTCACCAAAAAGATAGTCATTAGAAGGGACATGGAGTTCCTAGAAGACAAGTCATGGGATGGAGTGGTAGATTCTGAAACCTCTGAACTACCCCTGATAGCTCCTAAAAAAGCAAAACCTGAACATGAAGTTCAACGAGATGAGTCTGCAGATGCTCCTAAAAGCGTCGGTCGAGCTCCTAAAAGCTCTTGACAACTCCTGATGGATCCTAAAGCCAGAAGGTAGCCAACAAGATAGTCAAGAAGACAAATACAATCAACCAAAGGATTGGCTCCTGAAGTTACCGGTCGAGCTCCTAAAAGCTCCCAATAGCTCCCAAAAGCTCCTAAAGTGAGTAGACAAAAAGGCAAGCTCCAGAAGAGCTCCTGAAATCCTTGGTAGAGCTCCTTAGAGCTCCCAATAGCTCTTGAACCTTCCTGCTCAACATAGCAATAGCAATAGTGAAAGTTCAAATCCATCTCTCACCTTCGTAATGTCAAGAAGGACCAAGAGTCTAAGGGAGATCTACCAAAAAGAAAGGTATGATGAAGAATTTGATGAGAGTGTGAATTTTGCATTATTTTCTCATGGTGATCTAGTTAATTTTGCAGAAGTTGTGAAAGAGGAGAAATGGTGTGAGGCCATGGATGAGGAGATAGATGTAATAGAAAGGAACAATACATGGGAGTTAACTGATTTTCCTCCCAACAAGCAAGTTATTGGGGTGAAACGGGTCTACAAGACTAAGTGCAATGTCAAAGGAAGGATAGACCGACATAAGGCAAGATTAGTTGTCAAGGGGTACAAACAATAGTTTGGGAGAGATTATAATGAGGCATTTTCCCCTGTTGCAAGGATGGAAACCATGCAGAAATTCATAGAAATTGCAGCCCAACACATGTGGAAGGTATTTCAAATGGATGTGAAGTCTGCCTTCCTAAATGGAGAGTTAAAAGAAGTGGTTTATGTGGAACAACCTTTCGGATATGAAGTTTCAGGTCAAGAACGGAAGGTGTATAAGCTGAAGAAAACTCTTTATGGGATGAAGCAAGCTCCATAGGCATGGTACAATAGGATTGACTCATATTTGATAAGCAATGGCTCTAGAAAAAGCGATGGTGAGACCACTCTTTACATCAAGGAAAAAAATGGTAAGGCTTCGATTGTTGTCTTGTATATTGATGATTTATTTTTTACTGGAGATGATGATTTCCTCATTGCTGATTTTAAAGAGGCCATGAAAAGAGAGTTTGAAATGACTGATTTAGGTCTCTTGAGATCTTTTCTAGGCATAGAAGTAAAACAAATGCATGATGGTATATGTATCTCTCAAGAAAAATATCCAAATGAGATCTTGAAGAGATTTAGGATGCTTGAAAGCAAGCCTACCCCAACACCAACAACCATAGGTTTGAAGTTGAGCAAGGAAGATTGCAACAGCAATGTAGATCCAACCATGTATAAGAGTTTGGTTGGAAGTTTGATGTATTTAACAACAACTAGGCCTGATATAATGCAGAGTGTGAGTCGTATTTCCAAGTTTATGGAGACTCCACGTGACACCCATTGGAAAGAGGGTAAAAAAATATTGAGGTATGTGAATGGCACCAAAGGAAATGGAATTTGGTACACAACAACAAATGAGTTTGGGTTGGTTGGTTACATGGAAAGTGATTGGGAAGGAAGTTTGGATGATAGGAAGAGCACATCGGGCTATGTGTTTCATTTGGGTTCGAGATTCATCTCATGGGATTCCAAGAAACAACCCATCGTTCCCCTAGCTACAACTGAGGTTGAGTATATAGCAGCGAATGTAGCAACATGTCAAGCTATTTGGCTGAGAAGAATCTTGGCAGATTTGAGAGAAGAACAAGAGGATGGAACAATAATTTATTGTGACAACGTTTCATCGATAGCCTTGACGAAAAATCCTATGTTTTATGGAAGAAGAAAGCACATTGAAATCATGTATCATTTTACCAAAGACTTGGTTGAGAATGGTGAAATTAAAGTGGCATTTTGTAGGTCTATGTAGCAGCTAGCGGACATATTCACCAAGCCTTTGAGAAAGGACAATTTCAAGTGCCTGAGGAGAAAATTGGGTGTTGTTGATTTGGATCAAGATTGATCCTATATCATTGGCTCAGGATCAAGGGGAAGTGTTGGAAAATTAAATGCTCCTGAGCCTCCTACTCTCACGTCAGATCCCCTGCTTCACCTACCCATCAGGAGCCCCGAATTTCAATGACAGTTTTTGGGATCTTCATCCCTGTAGCTCTTGACAGCCACTGAAGTAAATGTGGTAGCTCATTTTGAATTCTCAATTAATGCTGGTAGGTAATTTCGAATTTGAGAGTGAATTTTTGGAAGATAAAAGGAATGAAGGCAGTTTTATTCTATTAGTTGAGAAGACTCAGTTAGAATTGAATTCCTAAGCAGCAACAGTCTGAAGGGAATGTTCTTTGTTCTCTATGTGATTCAGAGAATGTTTTCTGTGTGAGCTTCTGAAAGCTCCTGAACAACACCAACTATTTGTTTTGTGTGTGAGAAGAGATTGCTCTTGAAGAGCTCTACGTAGCTCATGCCAGTGAGCTCCTAGTAGCTCCTGAAGTTGTCTGTTTGTGGTTGAGCAGTTGATTGCTCCCAACAGATAGTAATTTGTAGCTTATTTTGAAGAAGTTGTGAAAGAGGAGAAATGGTGTGAGGCAATGGATGAGGAGATAGATGCAATAGAAAGGAACAACACATGGGATTTAACTGATTTTCCTCCCAACAAGCAAGTTATTGGGGTGAAATGGGTCTACAAGACTAAGTGCAATGTTGAAGGAAGGATAAACTGACATAAGGAAAGATTATTTTTCAAGGGGTTCAAACAATAGTTCGACATAGATTATAATGAGACATTTTACCCTGTTGCAAGGATGGAAACCATGTGGGAAGTCATAGCAATTGCAGCCCAGCACATGTGGAAGGTATTTCAAATGGATGTGAATTATGCCTTCCTAAATGGAGAGTTAAAAGAAGTGGTTTATGTGGAACAACCTTTCGGATATGAAGTTTTGAATCAAGAACATAAGGTGTATAGGCTGAAGAAAACTCTTTATGGGCTAAAACAAGCTCCACATGCATGTTACAATAGGATTGATTCATATTTGATAAGCAATGGGTTTAGAAAAAGCGATGGTGAGCCCACTCTTTACATCAAGGAAAAAAATGGTAAGGCTTTGATTGTTGTCTTGTATATTGATGATTTATTTTTTATTGGGGATGATGATTTCCTCAATGATGATTTTAAAGAGGCCATGAAAAGAGAGTTTGAAATGATTGATTTAGGTCTCTTGAGATATTTTCTAGGCATAGAAGTAAAACAAATGCATGATGGTATATTTATCTCTCAAGAAAAATATGCAAATGAGATCTTGAAGAGATTTAGGATGCTTGAAAGAAAGCCTACCCCAACACCAACAACCATAGGTCTGAAGTTGAGCAAGGAAGATTGCAACAACAATGTGGATCCGACCATGTATAAGAGTTTGGTTGGAAGTTTGATGCATTTAACAACAACTAGGCCTGATATAATGCAGAGTGTGAGTCTTATTTCAAAGTTTATGGAGACTCCACGTGACACCCATTGGAAAGAGGGTAAAAAAATATTGAGGTATGTGAATGGCACCAAAGGAAATGGAATTTGGTACACAACAAAAAATGAGTTTGGGTTGGTTGTTTACATGGACAGTGATTGGGAAGGAAGTTTGGATGATAGGAAGAGCACATCGGGCTATGTGTTTCATCTGGGTTCGGGATTCATCTCATGGGATTCCAAGAAACAACCCATCATTCCCCTATCTACAATTGAGGTTGAGTATATATCAGCGAATGCAACAACATGTCAAGCTATTTGGCTAAGAAGAATCTTGGCAGATTTGAGAGAAGAACAAGAGGATGGAACAATAATTTATTGTGACAATGTTTCATCGATAGCCTTGACGAAAAATCCTATGTTTTATGGAAGAAGCAAGCACATTGAAATCATGTATCATTTTATCAGAGACTTGGTTGAGAATGTTGAAATTAAAATGGCATTTTGTAGGTCTGTGTAGCAGCTAGCAGACATATTCACCAAGCCTTTGAGCAAGGACAGTTTCAAGCACCTGAGGAGAAAATTGGGTGTTGTTGATTTGGATCAGGGTTGATCCTATTTTGTTGGCTCAAGATTAAGGGGAAGTGTTGGAAAATTGAATGCTCTTGAGCCTCCTACTCTCACGTTAGATCCCCTACTTCACCTACCCATCAGGAGCCCCCAATTTCAGCTATAGTTTATGGGATCTTCATCCTTGCAGGTCCTAACAACCACTGAAGTAAATGTGGTAGTTCATTTTGAATTCCCAATTAATGCTCGTAGGTAATTTTGAATTTGAGAGTGAATTTTTGGAAGACAAAAGGAATGAAGGCAGTTTTATTCTGTTAGTTGAGAAGACTCAATTATAATTGAATTCCTAAGCATCAACAGTCTAAAGGGAATGTTATTTGTTCTCTATGTGATTCAGAGAATTTTTTCTGTGTGAGTTTCTGAAAGCTCCTGAACAACATCACTTGTTTGTTTTGTGTGTGAGAGAGATTGCTCTTGAAGAGCTCTGCGTAGCTCCTGAAGTTGTCTATTTTTGGTTGAGCAGTTGATTGCTCCCAACAGATAGTAATTTGTAGCTTAGAGTTTTCTTTTAGTAGTTTAAATTTAATCTTTCCTATATTGTCATTTCCAACATATTTAATACAAAAGGAAAATATTGCATGACCAAATTTGTCTCCTTGAATTTTGTTTATTCCGCATTTGTATTCCCCTATTTGTGTTTTGGGGAAATAGACTAGTAGCTCTGTCTATTTTTGTGCATATAGAAAATTCAGAAAAATAGAACAATCATGAGACTTGCATGAATTGTAAATATCTTCATCCTCTTGTATTTTATTGTGTCCATCATAACCGACCATTTTGTTCCTTGTCAAATTATTTTCCTAAGGATGATTACAAAAATATTTCTCTTGTAATAAAGGGGTAATTAGCACAGTTATGTAGGAGGTCAAGACATTATGGAACCGTTATTTTTAACTTCAACCTTGGTAACTTTCCATTAAACCGTATTTTAGCTTTAAATACATATTTCACTGAATTTGAATGATATTTTTCTAGATTTTTTCCATTCCCACTAGGTGTTCATAGCTCTTAATGTCGCTCTATAATGGTACCTCATTGTGTCATTCTATACCATCTTTACAAGTAGATCTTTTGGGCAGCAAAGGTTGACTAGCCATTATGAGCTATGTAGTTAATAGAAATTGTAGGCTTCTACTATTTATTCTTGCAAACAGTTCTCATCTCAGTTCTGTAAGGTTAAGTTAATGGATGATCTTACACCAACCTTTGGAATTAATCTTCTTCTCCATATTGATAAGTAGAGTTCGCCTAAATAAAATAGGGCATTGTAATAATAATCAGATTTGCAATGTAGTAATTGTTTATGAAATCTCTTTGAGGAAAATAAATTTGAATGATTTTATAGGATATCTACTGCTTTAGTTTAATCCTTTAGTTACCTTTGATCTTTATAAATCTAACCTGAGGTAAACAAGTCCCTTGTACATATGTTTCAAGCAAACTCCCATTTCTTTAGTTCATTTATTTCCTTGTCTGGTTTTAAATCTAAGTAGATAACTGTTAATCTTTATTTTATAATCATATTTAGTTAATCAATTGCTTTCATTAGTTGAATGATCAAAGTTAAATTATTATTTTATTCCTTAAGATCTAAATTACTTCATAGTGATGAAGCAAAGAGATTAATACTTCTAAGAGTCTCACTTTAGGTACCTAATATGATAATTTAGTAAGATCTTAAGATTAATATCTTTTAAATCTACTAGACCCTTTTTAATCCATGATGTGATAAGGTAAATGGGAATTAATATTAGAAGGATTTTGATGAGGTCCAAGCTACTCGAAACCACACAAATCATAACAATAGACACCAACACAGAAAAAACCAAACAAAAAAATAACCCACTTTAAATTATTTTCAGATAATGATATTACAGATTCAAAACTTAAACGCTATAGCCTCACGGGCTTGATTCATTACAACAAAATCAACTCAAAAAATAAAATATACTATTCAGAGCCATAATATGCACTATCATGGCCACCTTCTACAACCCCCACTTAACCCTTTTTTATTTTTTGGTGCAGGAGCACCAATCAATTCCATGTTTTCTTTTTAGTTGTTTCATGGAAAACTAGAATTTAGGGGTTGGAGTCTAAGTGTTGAGTGTTTTGAGTCCAAATGAGGTCCAAAGAGACCATTGTGGATGTAATTGGAAACTTTGGGGTCTTTTGAGTCTAAATTGCAAAAGTTGTAAATGTTGTTGAAATGTTAAGGTTGACAAAGTTGTCAAGTTAAGGTAAGTGCGTCGTAGAAAAAAGTACCATTTTTGTTGACATGGGATTAATTCATGGTAAATTGGACTTAATGAGGCCTTGATTTAGGTTTTGTGAGGCATTTTATGCATCCAAACTAGGTCTTGGAGCCTTTGCAAATTAAATAATATGCATTTAACAATGTCCTGTGAAGGTGTTGTGAAGTGTTGTAACACATTTCTACACATTTCTAGAATCTTCTTATTATAATTCATTTAAATATTCCTTTTAATTCATTATAAAGTCCTATTTTGAAGTGTTGTAAAGTCTTGTAACAAGATTTCACACTATTCTAGGCATAATTTCACTATTTACACCTTTCTTATTCTTTATTTGACCCCTTTATGCCCTTATAAGCTTTACTTAAGTGTATTTTTGAATGTAAACCTGACAAACAACATTAAATGTGACTTAATTCCTAACACCTACTTTCAAGCTTGAGGTGGAACCCATTCTCCATGAGTGGCGAATGAGTCCCCCTTGGCTCCAAATTCAAAATATTTTAAATTTTCTTTTGGGTTTTTATTCAAAATCACTTGATGTCGGCCTGTGATAAGGTATCAAATGTTTACTAAGGCACACGAGTGTATAAATAAGTGTTATTCTTCTTATTTTACATCTCTCCCATTTCTTATCATTCATTCTACATCATTCATCCACACATCTTGCACCTTAATTCAAGCAACTTAGGGTTTTAACATTACAAGTTATTCAAGATCAATTTTCAGAAATTTAAGAGTAGATTCTTCATGTTTTGTTATGGAATTTCAAAATAAAACATCATGGAAAGGTAATAAACCCCATTATTAAATTTTTCATTACATTCTTTCTCTATTTTGGTTTAATTACCTAAATGGGGTTTGACCAAGGCAAACCCCCATGCCCTAACATTCAACATCTCTCTCTCTTGTCTTGTTTATTTGTATATTTAGGACTCTTGGAAACTTGGAAATCATTAAAGATCAAGTTTCAAAGTTTCTCAAGTATTATCCTCATTCAACAAGTCAAAATATCAACAAAAATTCATTTTCAAACCCATAAATCAAAGTTTCAGAAGCGAACACCTATAGGAAGTCAAAGTGCAGATCGGAAGCTTCGAGTTCCACCTTTGAAAATTCAAAATTTCAAAAGTGGACTCATTCACCATGAGTGGTGAATGAGTCCAACTCCATGGTCAGTTTTTTGATTTCTGCATTCTTAAGTACCCTTTTTTCAGAAACGGGTTCCGGCTCAGTTTTGTAGAACTAGGACTAATTCGCCTAGAATGGCGAATGAGTCCCTCTAGGACTGAAAATAAGCATCAACAACATTCTAGAATCCATTTCTAGTCTCCTTCCACATTCCAGGTCCACACTTTTAGTTTGGTTCATTTCTATTACAGTTTTCTATTCATTTCCAAGTGCTCTTGCATTACACAATGTGTTTTCTAACATTGCATGTTTCTTTGGTTTGCATACTTTAATCAATCAACTTATTAGCCTAGTTAAATTTATATCATCTCATTTAGGCATAATAAAATCCTAAATTACATAATTTAAATGAACCCTTTAGCATTTTTGGCCCTACTCTCTCCTTTTAGGTGAAAAACCCTAGAAGACTTAGGGAGTCTTATGGGTGCCAAAAATATACGGTTTAGTAAGATGTTGATTTTATATTGTAGGGTCATGTTTTTTTTTCAATAAGGTCTAGATAGACCATTACCAGTGTTCTAGGTGATTAGGGAGTCAAAAAGTGCAAATGTTGCAATTAGGCAAAAAGTTGTCAACAAAAATTGTCAAGAAAATGCAACTTTTGGAATAGGAAAGTTCGTGGTAATTTAAATGTTAGTTATGAATGTTTTGGTGGTTGGAATTTAATTTAATATGTATAAAATCCTCCAAAGGCTTGAACCAAAAAGGGTTGAATGTTTTTGAAGCATGTACTAAAGTTTTCAAGCCATAAAAAAATGTTTTTTTATGTAATTTTACTATTTTTTTGCACTTTGCAAGAACTGCATGAATCCATACAGCCTCTATATGATTCTAGAATAATTATGAGTTGTTTTGGAATGTGTTAGCTTTAATTTTAATCAAGTGGGAGGTTCTAATATTTATTTTTGAGTGAGATATCTTCATTTTTCTAGAACTGCCTATTTATAGCCCGTCAAGGGTTTTGATTGGTGTAAAAATGAAGTTTTAGACATTCCACCTACTGTCACAACTTGTAACTCACTAGAATGTCTTGTTTCATGATAATATAGGTGTGAAAATTGTTTTGGATGCAAGGGATATTTTTGTATGGTTTTAGGGTGATTCCCTAGGGTGTTTTCATGAGTTTTCCATGTGCATTTGAGGAACTAAAGTAAGGTTTAAACAAAATATGAATGGAACTGAATGTGTAATGGTATTTTGAGTTTGTGAAAATGTTTTTATGAAGGTATGAGGCATTGGTAAGTTCTGGTAAGGTGTGGAACTATTACTTTCAATAAACCCTCCTCAAATTGGCTTAAAATGAGGGCTTTGTGGTTTGGTATGTAGAGGTGAGTTTCTCCTGAAAAAAATTGTGTTTTTGAGGGTTTGGACACATGTAAATTTATCCTCCAAAAATTCTTGAGGGTTTTGAAGATTTTAAAGGGTAGTTCCTTTGTAAATTAGGCCTCATTAGCCTAATTAGGACAACAGTGAAGAAAGATGGACATAGAAAAATGGATGTGCCTATGTATGGGGGAAAACTAGATGGAGAAGAGCTCTTGGATTGGATAGTGGCTTTGGAGAACTATTTTTAAAGTTAAGAGATTGATGAAGAACACAAGGTGAAGAAGTCAAAAGCTAATTTGAAAGGACATGCTTTGTTGTGGTGGAAATTTTTTGCAAGATGAAAGGTAGAAAGAGGGAAAGAACAAGATCACTTCTTAGGAGAGGATGAAGGAAAAAATCAAGGATAAGTTCCTTCCTTGTGATTATAATGTTCAATTACTTAAAAGATTAAAAAATCTTAGGCAAAAGGAACAAGATCTGTGTAGGCATACATTGAAGAATTCTATAGATTAAGCATAAGGACAAAGCATGAGGAGGATGAGGAAGAAAGAGTAGCTAGGTATCTAAATGGTTTAAGGTAAAACATTCAAGATGAAATCAGTTTGATGGCACCAAAAATAGTGGAAAAATGTTTTCAAATGGAAATAAGAGGAGAAGAAAAACTCAAGAGGAGACAAGAGAAGGCAACAAGTGGAAGAAGCAGTACTTCTAGAGGTAGAGGTACTTTTTCAAGACCAAAACAATCCAAAGAAGGTCAAGAAGATGCTATTAAAGGAAAGAAAAAGTGGTTGAAACTAGAGGTGGATGGAGAGGTGGAAGAACAAACTATAGGGGTAGAGATTCTAATGAGTTTGCAGGAAGGTGTTACAAGTGTGGTGAATTTGTTCATCCATTCTACAAATGTCCTGATAATTTTGGAGCTGCTACAAGTGGAAGTGAGAGAAAATGTGACAAGAGAGTTCAACTTGTGCAAGAGGATGAAGAGGAAAGTGTTAGTTCATCAAAACTTGTTGCAAAACCTAAAATTGGAGAAGCTTTGATGCTATAAAGACAATTTTTGAAGGCCTCCATGGAGAAATAATCATTGCAAAGGAGAAGTCTCTTCAAGACCACTTGTAAGAGCAAAGGAAAGGTATGCAAGTTAGTCATTGATTCAAGCTCCACTGATAATATAGTATCAAGGGAAATGGTAGATAAGTTGAATTTGGTAAAAGTCTCTCATCAAACACCCTATAAGGTGTCATGGCTAAATGAAGATCAATCACTCTTAGTTAATGAGCAGGCCTTAGTTGAATTTCAAATTGGAGGATACATGGATATAGTGCTTTGTGATGTTTTACCAATGCAATGTTGTCATTTGTTGCTTGGGCGGCAATGGAAATTTGACAAGCATGTTGTGTATGATGGATGGGCTAATACCTATCAGATTGTGCATGAAGGAAACACATTCACTTTGTTACCATTGCAATAAGAAGATAATGAGCAGACAAGGGCAACAAAGGTCATTATGATGGGTAGAAAAGAGTATGTGCAGATTGGGGAAGTCAAGAATGATCAGTTGGAAGCCATGAAAAAGGTTGTAGACCATATGACAGTGGTATGGAAGGTTGAGGAAGAGAAGAACAAGGGTAAACCCCTTGAGAAGAGGAATAAAGAGTCTAAGAAGGTTGATGAACAGTTGGAGGGGAAGAATGATGAGAAGAAAAAGATGGAGATTGACCTAGGAAAAGTTAAAGGTGAATTGGTGATGATAAAACAAGATGGGTTGAGAAAAGTTGATAAAATATAGGTTGGGACAATAGTATGTCCTATAGTGATTGTAAAAGTGGAAGGACAGTCAAGCCTTGTTGAGAAAAAGGTTCTAAACACTGGAAATACAGTGATATGCAGTACTACATATATAAAAACTTTAAGGATAAAAAGTTTGAGGCACAAATTCAAGGACAAGAATGGATTGGAACAAGTGAAAAGTCAAGGAAAAAATTCTCAAGGAAGGTATGTTTCTTGGTCAAGGTAGAGAACAGTTGAAATAGGTTTTACATCAGTCACCTATGGAAAGGAGGTCAAAGAATATGCTACAAAGCCAAAGAAGCCATATCAAGTTGTTCATGGATTCAAATATGGTAAGTATAGAGAAAGCTTTCATAATTTACCTTTTTCAGGTCAAGGAAAAGGAGCATTCAAAGGAGGAACAATTGCACCTTAGTTTCCAAGAGGACTAGAAACCTTTTTTGGTGGTGTGTATGGTGTAGGAGCACCAATCAATTCCATGTTCTCTTTATTTTTTTCATGGAAAAGTAGAATTTAGGGTTGGAGTCTAAGTACTGAGTGTTTTGAGTCCAAATAAGATCCAAACAGACCATTATGGATGTAATTGGAAACTTTTGGGTCTTTTGAGTTTAAATTGCAAAAGTTGTAAATGTTGTTGAAATGTTGTCAAGGTTGACACAGTTGTCAAGTTAAGGTAAGATGTTGAATTTCTATTGTAGGGTTATTTTTTTGGTTCAATAAGGTCTAGATAGACCATTACCAATGTTCTAGGTGATTAGGGAGTCAAAAAGTACAAATATTGCAATTAGGCAAAAAGTTGTCAACAAAAATTGTCAGGAAAATGCAACTTTTGGTATAGGAAGGGTCATGGTCATTTAAAAGTTAGTTATGAATGTTTTGGTGGTTGGAACTTAATTTAATATGTATAAAATCCTCTAAAGTCTTGAACCAAAAGGGGTTGAAGGTTGTTGAAGCATGTACTAAAGGTTTCAAGCCATACGAAAACATTTTTTCTTCAATTTTATTGGTTTTTTGCACTTTGCAAGAACTGTACGAATCCGTAAAGCCTCTATATGCTTTGAGACTCATTCAAAATTGTTTTGGAATGTGTTATATTTCATTTGAATCAAGTGGGAGGTTCTAATATTGATTTTTGAGTGAGATATCTTCATTTTTCTAGAACTGCCTGTTTATAGCCTATCAAGGGTTCTGATTGGTGTAAAAATGAAGTTTTGGACATTCCACCTACTGTCATGACTTGTAACTCACTGGAATTTATTTTTTCATTATAATATAGGTGTGAAAATAGTTTGGGACGCAAGGGATATGTTTGTATGGTTTTAGGGTGATGCCCTAGGGTGTTTTCATGAGTTTTCCATGTGAATTTGAGGAACTAAAGTAAGGTTTTGAAAAAATATAAATGGAACTGAATGTGTAATGGTGTTTTGAGTTTTTGGAGATTTTTTTATGAAGGTCTAAGGCAGTGGAAAGTTTTGGTAAGGTATGGAACCATTACTTTCAATAAACCCTCCTTAAATTGGCTTAAAATGAGGGCTTTATGGTTTGGTATGTAGAGGTGAGTTTCTCCTAAAAAAAATTGTTTTTTTGAGGGTTTGGACACATTTAAATTGCTGCCCCAATAATTCTTGAGTTTTGTGAAGAGTTTAAAGGGTAGTTCCTTTCTAAATTAGGCCTCATTAGCTTAATTAGGACAACGGTGAAGGCCCATTTTGAGGCACATGTTCCAAAACAACATCTGATGATTTTGAGGTATGTTTTGTAACTCACTAATAGGTATTGAAATATCTAAATTTTTTGTGAAGTCCTTTATGAAGTTTGTGAGAAAAAGCCCAAACAGGGTCAACAGACCTACTAGGAAAGGCCTAGTTGAAAAGTCAAGTTTGAAGAGTTCAAGAGTTGGTGTTTTGAAATCTTTTTGAGGCTCATTGAATTGAATTTTTGGGTGATCCTAACCCCTACACTACATCATTTTCCCCAATAGCCACCCTAAAATGTTCTAGAAAGTACAAATTTCCCCTTTTTGTTCTGGCGCCAAATGTCCTACCATTTGATTTCTAGCCTAGGAAGAATTTTTTATGAAATTCACTTTTTCGAGGACCTACTTTGTGGGGCCATAAGTTTTGATCCCGGTTTTCGATTTTCTATTATTTCATATCATTGGAAAGCTCTCGATTAGATCTACAACACCTTACCCCATCGTAGGTTGGATCAACCACTTTTTGAGCTGTTTTAGGGCCTCTATTAAAGTTTTATATTTGAATTTGAAGTTGCATTGGAGAAATTTTTTAGGACGAAAAATTTATTTTCTCCCAAACTATGTAAGGTATTGAGGTGATTCTTTCATGACCGGAAATGCTTTTCAGGTATGCTCCTTGGGGTAAATTTTCACGTCCATATGAGCCTATTTAGGCCGACTTACTAAAAATAGTAAGTGCCTTTTTTTGCTATTTTTTATCCTTAACAGTCTTATACCCCCTAAGTGCCATCATGCAACTCAAAACAACTAAAAAAAATAAAGAAAACAGTTTTTCTGGGTGATGCAAGATTTCCCTACACCGATGGATGCTCCTGCATCAGATTGATTAGGAGATTTCAATGAATATCACTTTTTATCAATTGGTATTAACTAATCAATCAAACTAGGATAATTTGGATTGTGTCAAGTTAGTGACTGAGAAGATGGTTAAATCTATCCTTGATGAAAGTAATTAGGTTAATTAACAAACTATTTCTATAATTCGTTATATCATTTCTTAAAATTTTAATATAAAAGAAATAGTTTCCTCTAACAATTTGGATAGTAATGCTTAGTGGAAATTATGGAATCTAATAAAGAAAGATAGACCCTCTATGGATATACAGGATTAGTATTAATCAATGACACTCTTATCAAATATGTATAGGTAGTTCCATACCTTCTTTAAATAAGTAATCTAAGTAGACATTAGGGTTCAAGTGTATATTTTGTATCCTTTAATGAAAAGATAGTTTTCTTCTATATTTAAAATGTGTTTTTTTAGCTTATTAGATTATGATTTGTACCAATGTTTTATTTAGTAATTCTACATGAAATTCATAACTGATAAATTGGTATGTATCACTGCAAGAGTTAAAAATGTCTTCATGGACTTGATTAATTGATTTTTTGTGACTTGCTTAAGTGGTTGTATTGCTTGATCAATTGCTCACATTGTATACGTGTTTGATTGATGATTTAATTGAATTCCATTGTGTAATGTGGTTGTTGGAAGTCTTCCAAAGGCTTGGGAAAATATGTTGAATTGTTATGTTGAGTCTAGAATTGGTTGATGTGGTACTTGCAATGTGTTGTTGTGGGCTTAGCCATACACTCTTTACTTGTTATTATAGTTATGCTTGAGACCAAGATGGAAATTCCTTGCTCAGGTTATATATTTTTGTGGTTTTTCATTCTATGTACATGATGGCTTTACACTATTGATTTTATTGGGTCTCATATTCTCTTGTTTGTTCTCTTCCTTTGGTATGTGATTTCCTTTGGAAGCAATGTATGTACTCTTGTGATGTTAATATTATTGTAGTGTCAGTTTGAAGTCCTATTTATCCTTGTATCTATGTTTGTGGTCACCTTGCTTGTTCTTGTTGTGGGACCCTATATTATCTCCTAGCACAGGGGGTGGACCTTTGGGTTCCACATGGTCAGGTGGATTGTGCTTATTCATCCATTGGGTTTCCTTGTTGTTGATCGTTCATGTGGTGGCTACTCTTGATGATGTGGACTCCTACACTTGTTCCAGTTTGTGTGGAATATCTTTCATGTACTTGCATTGATTGAAATCAGTGGTATCATGCATTTTACTCAGATGTATATCTTCCCTATTGATCTTGAGGAAACATTGATGTAATTATGTAATGTTGTAATTGATTGTTGAACTCTCTTTTTGTAATGGATAATGAAAATGTTGTATCATGTGTATGTTAGTTAATTATAATGAATGTTGCTATAATTTTTATATGATATGAGGGCATGTGCAGGATCATGATGGGCCAAAAAGTGGCGATATGATGGGTATGTGGCTGACAACTTTTTTTTACCCAAAATTGATGAAACGAAAAGGATTTTTAAAGGAGATTCTCAACTTCCTACCAATATAAATTATGCTTTACTTTGAGTTTAATATATAATTATTATTCATTTTCTATTTGAATTATGACTAAAGTCCCGATTGATAGGTTGATTGAAAAACATTTATAGCTTTGAAACAGTATCACATTTTTTAAATCCAAAAAATGCGTCACATTCTATGCTTCGCATACTATAGGATTAAAAATAAAATAAAATAATTTCATTAATTTTTGACCAAGTTAAGGTGGTCGGACATAAGATTTTTATATTTTTAAAACTTGTAATAAAAATTCATAATTAATTATTTACATGGAAAATTTACAAAAAAATATGCATCACATCGAACATGAGTCCTTACGATATCTAAAATATTAACAAAAAATATTATCATTTAATTGTGGTTAGGGTGGTTAGAGAGACACCTACTTCTTATTTTTCCTTGAAATTTAAGTACTCTTGCATTGAAATTTCAAATTTTCACCAAATAGATTTAAAAAAATAAAATAAACTTAGGTTTAGAAACTACATTGAATTTTCTACAGATTCTATTCTTACATATTTTTGAAATAAAATATATAACTTATTCAAATTTTTACATCATGTTGCCTAACTCTGATTTTTATGAATTTTTTGCCACTTAAGGGCCTGTTTTTTCCATGATGATCCTACACATACCCATGAATGATTCTTATTGGTATATCATTTATATGTGATGGATTAATTTCAATTTATATTATTAGACAAAATTGGTTTAATGAGATGAATTATAATTCTTGTTAGATGGTTAATGGGATTGTAGTAGCATAGTTACAAATACTTCAAAAAAAAAAAAAATTGTTCCATTTTTTGTGTTGTACCTTATTGTTCTCTAGGATTCTATGGCAAGGTGTTACACATGGTATCATAGCCCAAGGTTCTAACACTGGGAACTTTGGTTTCACATGAGCCCATTATGTTGTCCTAATGAATTTGTTAAGTGGAGTTGTTAAGTGACCACAATGATCATGACCTTGACATTTAACATCATGTGATCTATGGAAAGGAGTAGAGTGAAAGAAAAACTAATCGAGGGTTGTGAAAAGATGTAATGATATTGATGCAGAGGGTCAGGGGACTTTGAAAGGAACACAAAGTTCTCAAGGTTTGCAAGACACAATCTCAACCACTCTTCCAGGCACTCTGATGGAGACAAACCTCAATAATGCACCAAATGACTTATTTGCCTTCCTTATGGACCCAAACCCTAGGAACACTCTTAAGAGACCCAAAAAACTTGTTTTGAATGATTTCAAAGCCCAACCCTTTGACTTAGACACAAAACCAAATTTTCACCTTAACTAGGCTACTAGCCCAACTAGGCCTCTAGCGAAGGATTTTTGACTTTGCACTCAAACTTTCCAAAGGAACCTCCAAAACTCTTGATTGAACCGGATGTGGTTTGTGATGATACATAACATACTAGATTATTGATGGCACTTGTTTTGGAGCACACCAATCAAAAATCTGTTGTTTCCTCCAATTTAGGCCTAATTAGCCCTCTTTTTCAAAGCAACCCCTCTTTAAACTCAACCCCTTGACCATGAAACTTTCAGAGTCTCCTAAAATGACTCAAAACCAAGGATTCCAAGTTTTTAGGCCTCTATGACACCTCTAACATGCTCCAGCACAAAACCCTCCTTAACTTGCCTAAAAAACTAGGGCCTCTTGAAAACTAACCTTCCAATCACTTCCAGAACTTTCTCATTGACTCTACACCATTAGGAAAACATATTTAGTCTATCCCAACTCAAAAACATGCCCCTCATTAAGGCAGATCTTCTGCTGCTATACCCTAGCCTCCAACTTCAAGCACTTTTCACAGTCAAATCTTGGTGTACACCATAGTATTCATCTCTCCTGCACATTATGTTGTTAGTCCAGTATGGTACATGTTAAATATGATCCATTTCACAAGATACAGTCATAAAATCCCATGAAATGGATCATTTATCCATGAAAAACCCTCAAACTAGTGTAAATTTTGTGTTCTTTTTTAGGACAGTCAATATAAAATGCAAAGAAATTAATTATCACTGCTTTTAGAGCCTTCAATGGTGTTAAAATATGTAAACACAAACTCCTAAAGCATCCTACTGGACATAGATTCAATAGAGATCAAGTATTTAACAAAAGAACACCATAAAAGTGCCAAAAAACTGTGTTTTTCACTATTTCCATAAAACAGTCCGTACAGTACTTGCTCCAAATGCCCAACCTCTGTACAAATGATAATTTTTGGGTTATAGAACCATTCCCCAACTGATCCAACCATTTGGGATTGATTAAGTTGCATAATTACCTCTAAAACACCTAAAACTCCTTTTCCCGCCTAAAGTGGATTTTTGAAAATTTGAATTTCCAAACTCTTATTCTATTAATTCCTATTAACTAGAAACCATTCCAAACTATTAAATAATTATTATTCAACCTTATTGACATGATTAAACTTTATAAACCTATCTAGACCCCCTGGGACACTATTGGTCCACTTACAAGGTTTTTTGGTCCTATGGTCCTTTCAGGACCCTTAGGACTTTTGATATTCCCATTACATCTATTCATCCCAAATGCCATTATAGGCTCCAAGATACCATAATTGATGTTTTGATTTGATGGAAAGGTCCTCCTGACCCCTGCACACTTCTGACCTTTGAAGATCTCCTTGAAGGCCTTGGGTGCCTCACGCAGATATGAATCACATGGGTGACATAAATAAATGTACTTATGGAATTGTGTATGTAATTGTACCCCCTGTAAATGTGAGAAACTAGTAACTATGCATTGTTTGAGTGTTGTGAATAACCCATACTTGCTTTGTGTGCCCATGTGATGGTGATACTGTGTACCCATCCATAGGGAAAATGTTGTATTTTGGTGTGGGATTAACCATACCATTATGTGTGCTTGCATGTTTCTTACTTGATTGAGGTCCAACCCACGTGTGGTTGAAATTTATACATAAGAGTAGCCAAAAGATAGTATCACAAATTCTTTTCTTTTGGTTCTCTATCCCCTTAATCCATGAAGGGGTAGTAGTAGCCACAAAGTTCCTTGGGCAGAGTGTGTAGCATATGCATATTGCGGTGCGAAGTAGTCTCAGCTCAACCGATCCCAAGGAAACATACTCATTACTTCCCCTTATGATGGATCAAGGTACTTCATCCATATGTGTTAGCCTAATTCCCATAGTTTTGAGTACAACAACATTGGTTGTTAGTATATGACTGGCCATTCGTAGGGACATTGAGTTGGAATTTCCTAGCCTCCTAAAGGGGCATTGATTTGGCATTAGCAAATTAACCTCATCCGTATGAGAGGTGAGTCTTGGGTAGCCCCATATTGATATACTCATATATGCATTATACATATATATCATATTTGCACGTGTTCCAACATGATGCAACAGATACAATGCCACACCCCACTGATGTTCTAACACAGTGTTGGTGATGATACTATGTTGCTAATGGTAGCGAGCTGGGCTCAAGGAAATGATGCCACATGCAGAGACACATGAAGGTGCACTATGAGATTGTGATATGATAGCCTACTTGTGTGATGAGTGTAATGGGGCCTCACACACTTGTAGAGGGATACTCATGTTTGATTTCAACAATGTTGGGTTGGTTATCATATGGGTATGTCCTAGCCATGTATACCTCTGGCTACGATGAGTACCTGTGTGTTCCTTCTTCGTGAGGTATCACTATGAGGGGTGTGTTTTGCACATGCCTACTTCCGCAGAGCCACAAACACACTGCCATGTGGCATATGACTAGTGCGTGCCTTCTACGGCTAGCATATGACCATGCCGCACTGAGATGCAATGTGGGATGGGGGCCAAGGTACACATCCAATGCAGGTAGCTAAGGAGTGTGTCGGCCACTTGGCTAGTCCATGTTGCGTGATGACGTGATGTAGGGTGTAGCTGAGGAGTACACTCTGAGCCATGTGGATGGCGTACTCACTCCGCACCACATAAGGGCTACTGATATAGCTTGATGTTGTTTCCTACTTCCTCCTTTGGTGGCTAGAATCTAGTCACGTAGTGTTGTATAGTGCAATTTGGAATATTGTGGACTTTCTTTATGGTTATTGATGATTTTCAATTGACTATGAAGGCCAACATTTTGTTTATGTTTGATTGCAATGGTTTAGCCACACTTTGTGATCTTCATTTTAACGTAACTCTCATGGTTACATTTGATTTAGTGTTGAAATTGTGTGCATCTCTTGTTTTATTATTGAAATTGAATTTTTATTTGATCCTTCTTTATGATTTTGGTGGCTAAACAAGTTTATCCTTATTGTTTTTGATGTCGGCCATGTACGTCATATTGCGATTCCTCTCCAAGGATGTATGAGGTAGACTTGGTGAGTGTATACGAGGAAGCAAATGCAGGGAACCTTGAGGATGTGGGTATGTGAGGCTATTACACAGCTAGGACCCACTACCCACCTATGTGTGATGACTACCTCTTGGAGGATAATCACCTTATACAACAAGATATAGGTCATTGTGGTCTTGTTTGGATGGTCTCACCATGTGTGTGTGGCCTAACACCATCAAGCCACTGAGTGTGAGGTATGGATCATGTGAGATGGATATTGGCTCTTGGCTCATGGATTATGTATCATGGATTAGAATGTTGCTTTTCAATATCTAGATGGACCCTTGTGTAGCCTTGAAAAGTAACTCCCAGTGATGTGAATTTGCCTGTGTATGTGAGGAATGTGTGTTAAACTAGGAATTTTGTGCTTATGAAATGATAAATTATGTTTACATGCTTCTAAAAAGGTGTAAAATCATGATTTGGTGTTGAATATGTTATGAGATTCAGTGTTGTAAAATGAATAAGGTGGAATTTCTTGTGTGTAAATGATGGATATTTAGTGGAAAATGTGTTCCTTGTGTGCATAATTTTTCTATGTTTTGTGGAAGTATAGCATTTTGATGTAAGTGTTGTTATTCGTTGATGTAGATTATTGTTTCAAGTTTCTTGGTGGGAGGGAAAGTGTAGCATTACTCACTCGCAAGTACCCTACTATGCTGTGATTTCCTCTTATGGTGTGCTTGATTGGTGATATACATGTATATATTGTCTGACAGTTTTTCTGATGCAGATTGCAGGTACCAGACATCAACTTCACCTGAAATATCAAGTCTGAGCATGCCTTAAAACCCAATGGAAATGTTGAAAATGGAGATAACAAAAGGTCCCCTACCCTAGCCATCATCCTTGAGGAGGATGAGTATCCATTCCATTAGCTCGTCAACGTCATTTGATGTTTGTGGTCAGTTGGTCCTACTTCTTGACCTTGGCTAAAGTTTAGGTAATTGTTTGACATTTGGTTTACTTGATTATTTGATGTCGCTTGAATTTATGTATGTTTTATTCTAACATTGCGACTTCCAGGAGTAAGTCAAACCTTAGGGGGGGAGGATGTAGTGCCTCTCCTTGATTCACCCCCTCTTGATGTTTATGTCTGATGCTTGTGGATTCATTTTGCATCTCTGGTACTCTTGCTTGTGGTATCGATTTAGAAATGACCTTTATCATTGTTCATCTAATGCTTAATAAATGTTGGTTATTTATTACATCATAATAAGTCATCATAAGGAGGTCTCATGATAAATAAATATAATTAAATGAATGAGTGTTTTAGTTTGTTACAATTTTCTTTTCCAAGGAAATGTGCATTAAATTTTTAAAGAAATCTTGATGGTGCAGAAAATGGTGCTATTATTAGAAAGGCTTAGTGAGCGAATGCAAAGGGGGGTGACACATAATTGTGGTGAAGGAATATTAAGATGCTTTTGGATTTTTTTTACTTTTACGGGGAAATGGTAATGGTTAGGTTAGGAGAAAGTAGGAAAGGGATACAAGGAAGAGGAGGGTCGAAAATTAGGAAGGGGGGGTGGTTGATTGTAAAATGGGGAATCTTGTAACTTGATTGGGGCAATCTCTACATTTTTTATTTGCTATTTCAATCGATACATTGATACAAGAATTTCCAGTTTTGATATAGGCCTACATAATTTATGGGTGACAAAAAGGAAAAACAACAACTTGCATTGTGTCATTTCTAAACTATCAGATTTAGGTACAACATTGGAAACCCTCTAGGAGATTTCGTGACAAACCAAGTAGCTATATTGCACAATGAAGACATGGAAAATTGTAAGGACATTGCTTCCTCTACTAATTTTAAAGTTCTTTTATCGAGTGTTGTGGAAGATATGTATTTTTGTTGGTGATTTTCATGACTACTAGGAGTATAGTTTATTTGAATATTACTTACATCCTCATATTGCATAATATTATATGGTTATTTTTAAATGGTTGATTACTCAATAAAGTGTCTAGCATTTACTACAAACATGGAGTATAAGTACCAGGGAGTAGACATATCTTTCATCATACAATATGATTTATTAGGACTTAGGTATACAATGCTTGTGCATGTTAAAAGGATTTTTGGAGAACAATGAGTGCTAACCCTAGGGAGCCCCTAGTAGAGAACTTTTGTTAGTTGTCTTGCTCATGCTCTTGGTTTTTCCCCAACCATCCAATCTCTATACCTAACTAACGTTAGCATGCATTGAAAACTTTAATCTTGAGAAACAAATCAGGACAATAAATGGTGAAACAGTATTATAGATTGATGCCCTTTCCATTAGCAAGGTTTTCCACTTTCCAACCAAGTACAAGTATGCTATCATTTCTAAAGAAACTAGTTGGAAACTTTATTTGGCCGCTAAAGACAAGCACTAGTTCAAAGAGGCAATCTCTAAGACTTGGGTAAAGAAAGAAAGGAAAATTAGTTTTAGTCTACTCCTTGTAAATGAACTTTTCATCACTAGTGAATATATATCCATATCCTCCAAAATATCCTTGATTCCTTCAGGAGATAAGGAAATATCATTAAGGTGTAGATGTTAGCATTGTTTAAGCATGCACCTAACTATAAGTATGGTGATCCTATATTTCCAATCTCTCCCTAGTTTGCAGGTGTCGATGAAAAAGTCATGAGACTTGCATGAATTGTAAATATTTTCATCCTCCTAAATTTTATTGTGTCCATCCTAACCAACCATTTTTGTTCCTTGTCAAGTGATTTTCCTAAGGATGATTACACAAAGATTTCTCTTATAATAAAGGGGTAATTAACAATGTTATGTAGGAGGTTGAGACATTATGGAACCGTTCTTTTTAAATTCAACCTTGTTAACTTGCCATTAAACTGTATTTTAACTTTAAATACATATTTCACTAAATTTGAATGAGGGTATTCTAGATGTTGTCCATTCCAACCAAGTGTTCGTAGCTCTTAATGTCAGTCTATAATGGTACCTCATTGTGTCACTCTATACCATATTTACAAGTAGATCTTCTAGGCTGTGAAGGCCGACTTTCCATTATGATCTATGTAGTTGGGTATGTGCAAAATCATGATGGGCCAAAAAGTGGCAATATGATGGGCATGTGTAGGGTATGTGGCTGACAACTTTTTTTTTACCCAAAATTGATGAAATGAAAAGGGTTTTTAAAGGAGATTCTCATCTTTCCACCAATATAAATTATGCTTTACTTTGAATTTAATAAATAATTATTGTTCATTTTCTATTTGAATTACGACTAAAGTCTTGATTGATAGGCTAATTGAAAAACATTTATAGCTTTCAAATGGTATCACATTTTTGAATATAGAAATATGTGTCACATTCTATGCTTCACATACTATAAGATTAAAAAAAGAAAAATGGATTTCATGAAGTTTTGACTAAGTTAAGGTGGTGGAACATCGAAGTTTTTATATTTTTTTTAAAAGTTGTAATAAAAAATTATACTTAATTATTTACTAGGAAAATAATTACAAAAAATGTGCATCACATCAGGACATGAGTCCTCTACTTCTATCTAAAATATTATAAAAAAATTACCATTTTATTGTGGTTAGGGTGGTCGATAGACACCTACTTCTTATTTTTTCCTAAAATTTAAGTACCTCTTGAATTGAAATTTCAAATTTTCACCAAATAGATTTAAAAAAAAAAAAAAACAGTCATTTAGAAACTACATTCAATCTGCTATAGATTCTATTCTTACATATTTTTGAAATAAAATAGATAACTTATTCAAATTTTTACGTCAAGTTGCCTAACTCTGATTTTTTTGAATTTTTTGCCACTTAAGGGCCTTTTTTTTCCATGATGATCCTGCACATACCCAACTAATAGAAATTGTAGGCTTCTACTAATTATTCTTGCAAACAATTCTCACCTTAGTTTTGTAAGGTTAAATTTAGGTATGATCTTACACCAACCTTTGGAATTAATCTTCTTCTCCATATTGATAAGTAGAGTTGGCCTAAAGAAAATAGGGCATTGTACTAATAATTGAATTTGCAAAGTAGTAATTGTTTATGAAATATCTTCGAGGAAAATAAGTTTGAATGCTTTTATAGGATATCTACTATTTTAGTTTACTTCTTTACTTACCTTTGATCTTTAGAAATGTAACCTGAGGTAAACAAGTTCGTTGTACATATGTTTCCAGTGAGCTCTCATTTCTTTAAGTTACTTTATTTCCCCATCCAGTTTTAAATCTAAGTAGATAACCTTTAATCTTTATTTTATAATCAGATTTAGTTAATCAGTTGTTTTAATTAGTTGAATGATCAAAGTTAACTTATTATTTTCTTCCTTAAGATCTAAATTACTTCATAATGATGAAGCAAAGAGATTAATACTTCTAAGAGTTTCACTTTAGGTACCTAATATGATAATTCAGTAAGATCTTAAGATTAATATCTTTTAAATCTACTAGACCCTTTTTAATCCATGATGTGATAAAGTAAAGGGGAATTATTATTAGAAGGATTGATTAGGAGATTTCAATGAATCTCACTTTTTATAAGTTGGTATTATCTACTCAATCAAAGTAGGTGAATTTGGATCGTCTCAAGTTAGTGACTTAGAAGATGGTTAAATCTATCCTTGAAAAAAGTAATTAGGTTAATTAACAAACTATTTCTATAATTCATTAAATCATTTCTTAAAATCTTAATATAAAAGAAATAGTTTCCTCTAACAATTTGGGTAGTAATGCTTAGTGGAAATTATGGAATCTAATAAAGAAAGATAGACCCTCTATGGATATAAAATATTAGAATTAATCAATTTGAAACTCTTATCAGATGTGTTTAGGTAGTTCCATACCTTCTTTAAATAATCTAAATAGGTCCATTAGGGTTCAAGTGTATATTTTGTATCTGGTGCAGGAGTACCTTATACATTTTATGCTTCCATTTGAAAATGTTATAAAATTTGGAATTTCTGCCATGAAATGTATGTAAAAGGTCATGATGAGGTCCTATTTAATGAATTTGGGTCCCAAATAGGTCTATAGGGCGTTAAAAAAGTAATATTGTAAAAAGTTGTCTTTTATGACAAGTTTTCATTTGTTGTCAATAATGGAAAATGCAAAAAAATGCAAAAAAAGCTAGAAGATGACTTAGGTTACTGGTCAGTTCGAAATGAAAAGGAAGTTGCCTAATTTATGTGAACAACTCTTTAAAGCATTGCAAAATGAGAAAAAAAGGTAGAACTTGAATTCTTGAAAATAATTAGTGAATAAAATACCCCCTATTTCTATATTTACAACACTTTTCACTCTTGTTTTAGATTTGTATGGACAGTTTAGTACTTCTTTGGATAAGTTTTTGTTTTGATATTATAGAGGAAGGAGTTGTCTCTTTTAAAAGAGTTTTTAGGTCATTTCATTAAGAATAAAGGGTTTGAGGGAAAATTTATAGTGACTTGGTCTCTAACCCTCAAAAAAGGGTTTTGAGAGTCCATTAAGGGTTAAATTTGTCATTCCACCGATGTAGGGTTAGTTAGATCGGTGGAATAGTTTGAATTAGTTTGTTTTCTAATGCAACCATGGTAAGAGGGTCCTCAAGGAGAACTATCTAGACCATGCAACAAGAGTAACACAACGAAAGAAACACAGAATATGGAGGAAAATACAGATGCAAATATGTTCCTTAATAGAAATCTCAGTTACATTTTCCTAAAAACATTCGGGTTTACAGATTTGGAGCACAGGTCTGATATAACATGTTTAATATTACAACATTCCAATATTCTCCTATATGCAAGCTGAACTCTTACAATTCAGATCAATCTTAATCCACTTAATTAATTACTAACTCTACTACCTATTCTAATGATCAATTACAAGCTTTATACTATATCCATGATTCTTGAAACATTTGTGTTGGCCAAAGATCATCACATTATCCAAGGAGAGAAAATGTAACGTGTGCATGAATAGGTCAGCCTCGAATTTGAATTACTCTATCAGCAGGTTCCTAGAATGAAGTGTGGAACTATAAGGAATGTTGAGGACACTCCATGGAATGCTTAGAATCACACCACCGAGATCCACAAGTCATGGGGATGATCCAAAAATGATCAAATTAACTGTTAGGATTGAAAACTATTCCTATGTCGGTTCAAGAAACAACCGTGAAATTATGGAAGCGATAACTTGCTAGAAAATGATCCAATCACACCCAAATATTGCAATAAGGAAAATGAACTTGTCCACAATGTACACAAAGATCCGCGGGGACTAGTGAGAAAAGATGATGAATCCACCAACATGAACTGAGAAAGAACAAAATAAGAACAAAACTGAAGGAAAATATTTTTGGTTGATGCAATATTGCCAAGAACCAAGGATGCTCCTGCATTAGACATCTGGGGTTATTGAAAAGTGAGTCCCTCACTTTTCTAGGGTTAAATGAAAACCAAGTCAGTTTACCTCAGCCTGAGAAATCTAGGAAGAATCCTCAACTCGTCTATCTTCCCATTTCACAAGACATCCTTTGTATTTTATTCCAGGAGTCTTCCTCCCATCTCTGACATCCAAAATATCTTCAATCTCATCTGACTGTTGCTTAGGAAATTGGTTTTCTAATCTTACTTCACTGTCTTCTTTGAATTTTGCTTCATTGTACCGGTGTAGGTCTGCAATGTTGAATATAGGTGATATACCCATGCCATCTAGTAACTCTACTTCATATGCATTTCCTAAATCAAATTTCCTCAAAATCCTACAGGGTCCAATCTTTCTCATCTTCAGCTTACTGTATGTTCCAATTGGAAATCTCTCCTTTCTCAAATACACCATCACCTCATCTCCAACTTTGAACTCCTTATGTCTTCTCTTCTCATCTGCTCTCTCCTTATAATTCTTGTTCATATCTTCCAATTGTTGTTTCAATTGAGTATTCACTTTCTTCATATGTTCCATAAATTCCTCTACTTCTACTCTATGTTTACCTTCCATACTGATATCTCTCAATTTTGATATACCTATAGGATGAACTCCAGTAACAATCTCAAAAGGTGTCTTTCCTATACTTTTGTTTATTGAATTATTGTAAGAAAATTCTACTTGTGCAAGGAGTAAATCCCAACTTCTAGTTTTCTCTCCAACCAAACATCTTAGAAAATTCCCTAAACTCCTATTCACTATCTTTGTCTGTCCATTTTTCTGTGGGTGAAATGTGGAACTAAACTTCAAGTTTGTCTTCAACTTCTTCCAAAGTGTTCTCCAAAATTAACCAACAAATTTTGTATCCCTGTCTGAAACTATACTCCTAGGTAATCCATTCAATCTAACCACTTCTCTGAAAAACAAGTCAACTACATGTACTGGATTTGTTGTCTTCTTACAAGGTATGAAATGTGTCATTTTAGAAAATTGATCAACCACCACAAATACCAAATAATTACCTCTTTGTGTCTTGGGAAAACCAAGTATGAAATCCATGTTGATATCCTTCCAAGGTCTTTCCGGAACTGTCAAAGGCATATACAACCCAACATTCTGAATTTTCCCTTTTGCAACTTGAAAAACTCTGCAACTCTACAAAAATTTCCTAACATCCTTATGAATCTGCAGCCAAAAGTAATTCTCACTTACCAATGCTAATATCTTATCAATTCCAAAGTGTCCTGACATTCCTCCGCTATGTTTCTCTTTCACCAAGTTATCCCTCATTGAACTCCGGGGTATACAAAATTGATTGCCTCTGAACAAAATATCCTCTTGAATGCAATAATCCAACCACTGACTTCTATCCTCTGAGACAGGTTCTTTACAAGCTCTCCAAGGTTTTGCAAAATCCAGGTCTTCCTCATACAAGTTCTTCAATTCATCAAAGCCCAATACTCCCACTCTCATCTCTATCAGTAAATTCCTTCTCCTAATCAAAGCATCAAAAATCTATTTGACTTTCCACTCCTATGCTTCAAAACAAAAGTATAACTTTGCAAGAACTCCACCCATCTCATGTTTCTTTGATTCAACTTACCTTGACTGTTCAAATATTGCAATGCTTGATGATCTATAAACAACAAAAACTCCTTAGGAAACAAATAATGTCTCCACTTCTTCAAGGCTTGAACTATGGCATAAAATTCCTGATCACACACTGAATATCTTCTCCTAGCATCATTCAACTTCTCACTAAAATAAGCTGTAGGTCTCCCTTCTTGACTCAACACTACTCCAATTGCATATCCACTTGCATCACAGTCTACTTGAAATACCTTATTGAAATATGGTAAATCCAACATAGGCTTCTCAGTCACCTTCTGCTTCAACAACTCAAAACTTTGATTTTCTCTAGACATCCATCTAAAATCCTTCCTATCTCCTCTCATTGTTTCTATCATAGGATTGCAAATAAAACTAAAATTCCTAATAAACTTTCGGTAGAAACTAGCCAATCCATGAAATGATCCTACCTCTCCAATGCCATCTGGTGTAGGCCACTCAATAATTTTTCTTACCTTCTTAGGATCCATCTTCAATCCATCCATAGATATCACAAATCCCAAATATACCAACTCCTCCTTCATGAAACTAAACTTCTTCAAGTTTATCAACAACTTCTCTTCTCTCAACCTTTGCAAAGCTTGTCTGATATGAAACACATTTTCTTCTCTACTCTTACGAAAAATCAAGATGTCATCGAAGTAAACAATCACAAACTTACCCAATAATTTTGTCAATACCTCATTCATCATCCTCATGAAAGTACTCGGTGCATTTGTCAATCCAAAAGGAATCAACAACCACTCATATAATCCTTCATTTTTCTTGAATGTTTTTTTCCACTCATCTCCTTCTCTAATTTTGATCTGATGATATCCACTCTTCAAGTCTATCTTGGTAAAATATTTAGCTCCACTCAAGCAATCCATGATGTCATCCATCTGGGGCAAAGGAAACCTATACTTCACCATGATCTTGTTTATGGCTCTAGAATCCATACACATCCTCCATTCTCCATCCTTCTTAGGTGCTAGCACAACATGTACTACACATGGACTTAAGCTTTCTCTAATAAAACTCTTCTTCAACAATTTTTGCACTTGTCTATTCAACTCTTCATTCTTTGTTAGTGTCATTCGGTGTGTGGCTTTGTTCGAAAAACTAGCTCCAGGAATCAAGTCCATCCAATGACTAATACTCCTCACAGGTGGTAATCCATCAGGTACATTATCTGAAATGATCTCCTCATACTCTATTAGCAACTCCTTTATCTCTTCTGGTTGTTCTTCTACATGCTTCCAATATTCAGTCTTCTAAGGAACCAAGGCATAACACACATTCTCACGTCTCAATCCATCAAGGAATATCCTTCCATAAACCAAAAAAACCCTAGTACTTGTACAAACCTCCACTATAGGGACATCTTCCAAAGGCAAAAAAAATCTGCTTCATCCCATTAGCAACAATAGTATACATATTCTTCTCTCCATCATGAGTAGCCTATCTATCATACTACTGAGGCCTTCCTAACAAAACATGGCATACATCCATAGGCATAATATCACACAAAACTTCATCAGGATAATTTCCTATGTTCAATTTCACCAAACATTGTTCACTTACCAGTATCTTATGCTCATCTTGAATCCAAGCTATCTAATAGGGCTTTAGGTGTTTCAACCTTTCCAACCCAAATTTAGTCACCATATCTTCAGAAACCAGGTTCTTAGAACTTCCACTGTCAACAATCACTTTGCAACATCTACTAGCTACCTTGCATCTAGTCCAAAACAAATTCTTTCTCTACAATGGTTCTTTTTCTACTTCACTTTGTAACAATACCCTTCTATTTGTGCCAATACTTCTCCATCTTCCAGTTTATTAGATGATCTGACATGATCTTCCTCAACAAAGGTTGTTCTCCTATTGTTCTCTGTCTTTCTGCTTGTCTCTCCTTGATTACATTTGAATGCTCTATGTCCTTCTCCACCACACTTAAAGAAATTTCCCCTAAATACTCTTTTCTCCTTATCATCCTTTCTATAACCTTCATTCTAGTAACCACCATATCCTCCTCTTCTATAAGAGTTTCCATCACCTTTATGATACAAATTATCATTCTTACTGACCTACTTATCCTTATTTTGATCTACAAAAGAGCCTCTTCCTCTTTGAAATATTCCACCTCTTCCTTTCTGTCTCTGCTCATGTCTTTTATTCAACTTCTCTTCTTCCTTTAGGGAACATTAATATGCCTCTTCCACACTCTGAAACTTAATCAAATTGATCTCATCCTATATAGATGACCTCAAACCATTCACATACCTAGCTACTTTCTCAATCTCATCCTCTGAATTTCCAAATCTAATATTCAACTTATAGAACTCCTCACTATACTCTATCACACTTGAATCTTTCTACTTTAGACTTTGCAACTTTCAGAACAAACTGATCTAATAGTTTGTAGGAATGAACTTTTTCTTTAACTTATTCACCATCTGATCCCATGACTTTATCTTCTATTTTCCTCTTCTTTTCCTATCTATCTGCAAATGTTCCCACCAAAGGGATGCATGTCCTCTCAACTTTGTACAAGCATATTTCACCTTCTTATCTTTAGTAGTACCTTCAAATTCCAAATATTTTTCCATCTCTATAATCCAATCAAGTAATTCTTCTAAATCCAACTTACCATTATAATCCGGTGGATTGAAATGTGGTTTTGTATTCGCTCTAGTTAGGGCTCTTATGAACCTCTCTTCTCCCTGATCATGACCAGGATGTTCTTCTATTCATCTTTCCTCCTATACTTCTACCTCTTCATCACTCACATCATTAACTGGTCGACCTCTTCTCTAGCCTGCTTCAACTACATCTAATCTAGCAGCAATTCCTCTCAATATCTCCATTAAAGTAGGGTCTGCATTTCCATGTGCTCCATTTCCTCTACCATTTCTTCTTCCCACCATCTTCACACAAGTCCTCTAAAGTTGTAGGTTGAATCCTCAATTTTCCACCCTACAACAAATCTTCAACAAGACTTCACAAACTCTGATGATCTCACAAGGAACAAACCACGCTCTGATACCAATCTAACGCAACCACAGTAAGAGGGTCCTCAAGGAGAACTATCCAGACCATACAACAAGAGTAAAGCAATGAAAGAAACATAGAATATAGAGGAAAATGTAGATGAAAATATGTTCCTTAACAAAAATCTCAGTTACATTCGGCTGGCAACATCCAGGCTTACAGATTCGGCTCACATGCTTGATATAACATGTTCAATATTACAACATTCCAATATGCTCCTATATGTGAGCTAAACTTTTACAATTCAGATCAATCTTAATCCACTTAATCAATTACTAACTCTACTACCTATTCTAATGATTGATTAAAAGCTTTATACTATTTCCTTGATTCTGGAAACATCTGTGCCGGCCAAAGATCATCACATTATACAAGGAGAGAAAATGTAATGTGCACATGAATAGGTCGGCCTCAAATTTGAATTACTCTATCAACAAGTGCCTAGAATGAAGTGTGGACCTATAAGGAATGTCAGGGACACTCCATGGAATGCTTAGAATCACACCACTGAGATCCACAAGTCATGGGGATGATCCACGAACGATCAAATTAACCGTTAGGCTTAAAAACTATTCTAGTGCTGGTTCAAGAAGAAACCATGAAATTCTGGAAGTGATAACTTGCCGGGAAAAGATCCAATCACACCCAAATCTTGGAATAAGGAAAATGAACATGTCCACAATGTACACAAAGATCGATAGGGACTAGTGAGCAAAGATGACGAATCCACCAACATCAACTGAGAAAGAACAAAATAAGAACAAAACTGAAGGAAAATATTTTTGATTGACGCAAGATTTCCAAGAACCAAGGATTCTCCTACATCATTTTCAATTTGAATGTGTGTTAGTGCATGGGAGGACAAGAATATGAATTTTTGTTGCTGCCCTCTTAGGAATTTCTGGGTTTTATCATGGAAAATAGATGGCTCCATATTGAAATGTGTTCTAGATTCTTAATAGGTGGTTGGGAGTTGGTTTCTATAGTTTGTGTAGACCATTTGGGAGATGTTTGAAGCAAAGATTAAGTAAAATAAGGTTGGGAAGGTTTTCTGATGATTACTTCAAAATAATTATATTTGATATTGAATTATGTAATTGTATGTCAAAATGGGTTCCTAAAGATGTGTTTAGCTTTTGGAGATTCAATGAGGGTTTGAAAATATTCCTGTTTCAGCAATGTTGCAATACTACTAGAATATTGGTCTGTGAATGCATGAAACTAAGATTTTGATGGAACAGTGATATGAGGGATTGAATTTCTCTTGAAACTATCAATTTAATGATGTTTAAAATGTCTTGGAAGTTTGGTAAAAGGATTGAAGCCAGATTGGATGATTGGATGTGTTTTTTGTCTCATGAAAGAAAATTTCAAAGAGGTTTGTTTTGGTGAATGTTGGATGTGTGAGTTGTTCCAGAGTTTTCCAGTAGTGTTATTGGCTTGGTTCTGTCAAATTGATTATGGGTATGAGGAATTTGGGTATGATAAAGGGTTTGAAGTCAAGTTTTGATGATTTGGTGCTTGTAATCAAGTGAAAATGAAGAAATGTTGTTGAGAGTTGAAATGATTTTTGGTGATTTGTAATTGATCTACTCAAGTTGCGATTAGGGATAGAAGAACACTTGAAACTTGTTGATTTTTGGTAGGTACTTTGCATCAGTATCCTTTAATGAAAAGATAGTTTTCTTATGTATTCAAAATGTGTGTTTTTAGCTTATTAGATTTAGATTTGTACCAATGTTTTATTTAGTAATTCTACATTGAATTCCTAACTGATAAATTATTATGTATCATTGCAAGAGTTATAAATTCCTTCATGGACTTGATTAATTTATTGTTTGTGACTTGCTTAAGTGGATGTATTGCTTGATCAATTGATCGCATTGTATACATGTTTGATTGATGAGATTTAGGTGCTTTTGGGTTGATGATAATTGAAGTCCTTTGTGTAATGTGGTTGTTGGCAGTCTTCCAGAGGCTTGGGAAAATATGTTGAATTTTTATGTTGAGTCTTGAATTGGTTGATGTGGTACTTGCGATGTGTTGTTGTGGGCTTAGCCATGCACTCTTTACTTGTTATTATAGTTGTACTTGAGAGCAAGATGGGCATGCCTTGCTCGGGTTATATATTTTTGTGGCTTTTCGTTCTATGTATGTGATGGATTTCATTGTTGATTTTATTGGGTCTCCTATTCCCTTTTTTGTTCTCTTCCTTTGGTATGTGATGTCCTCTGGAAGCAATGTATGTACTCTTGTGATGTTAATATTATTGTAGTGTCAGTTCAAAGTCATGTTTAGCCTTGTATCTATGTTTGTGGTCACCTTGTTTGTTGTTATTGTAGGACTTTATGTTATCTCCTAGCACTAGGGGTGGACCTTTGGGTTCCACATGGTTGGGTGGATTGTGCTTATTCATCCATTGGGTTTCCCTACTATTGATCATTCATGTGGCAGATAATCTTGATAATGTGGACTCCTACACTTGTTCCAGTTCATGTGGACTATCTTGCATGTACTTGTATTGATTGAAATAAGTGGTATCATGAATTGTACTCAGTTGTATATCTTCCCTATTGATCTTAGGGAAACATTGATGTAATGATGTAATCTTGTAATTGATTGTTGAACTCTCTCTTCTATAATGGATAATGCAAATGTTGTATCTTGCATATGTTAGTTAATTATAATTTTTATATGATATGAATGATTCTCATTGGGAGATCAATTATATGTGATGGATTAATTGTACTTTGTATTGTTAGATAAAATTGGTTTAATGAGATGAAATAAAATTCTTGTTAGATGGTTAATGGGATTCTAGTAGCATAGTCACAGACACTTCAAAAAAAAAAAATGTTTCATTTTCTCTTTTGTGTTGTACCTTGTTGTTCTCTTGGGTTCTATGGTAGGGCGTTACACAAAAAATGGGACAAGGAGAAGTGGTGAAGCAAGAAAGAACTAGTAGCAGATACCAGAGTGATAAATTTGTGAGCTTCTTGTCGAGCATGTTTATTACTAAGATTTCTAATGTTGTTTGCTACTCCAAGCATAGGCATTCATTGCAAAAAAAATTAATATAAAAACATGATCAAAGAATGAGTTGAGGAAAATAGGCATGTGAGAATGGAGGAAGCCCGCCAACATTCTAGAACATCATGATTGAAATATATGCCCAACACGGCTTTGAAGAGGAATTGCTAAATCTATTTTATAAGGAAACATTACTCTTTGGATGTAAACACATGCCAAGCACCAAGAGTTTGTGGTAAGAAAGAAATATCCCTGAGTTCTTAAATTGGTGCCCTCAAATTACATGTTACGCTTTGATGTTGGCATTGCAATACAAAAGCTTTCAACACTTCAAAAGCATAAGCATACTATTGATATTGTTCACCAAGTAGTGTAAGAATTAATGAATGCAAACAGTGTGTTTAGCCAACTACCAGTTGTGGCAAACCCTCATACACATGACTTGATGTTGACTACTATAAAACAATTGCTTGATGTTGTCAAATTTGAAGCAGTGGAAAATGATGAAAAGTGTTGGTATCTTTCAAAAACTAGCTGGAATAAGTAAGTATAATGAAGGATGAGGACACCACATACTATGGAGATATAATTTTTCCACAAATTGGTATTGAAGAATCCATGGTACAAGCAGGCTTGTAGCATATTAAGGAAGATGTGTCTACTATGAAGAAGCTCACAGAGGGGTCATGCTTGGTAGCAGGCAGTTAGAGATTAAAGTAAATACAAATAAAAGGACCACAAGAGTAAAACTTTGATGATTTTAATGGTAAGTAAATGTCAAGGCGTTCTCCTCATGTTTCAGAGCTTTCAGTGACACAAGATTAGGGCACTTCCATAATATAGAAATGTTGCAGGAATTCAAAGACCAAGCCATGATTTCTCTAAAAATTGAAATGTTAGAGTGTTATGGATAGTGGTGAGAATATTTCAATGGCAACAGTCAAGAATATAGTGAAAATTTAATGAAGACTCACACATTTGTAGAATTCCAAACACATGGAAACCCTAAAAAACTAGTGTGGAAAAAGATACTGAGAAAAATTTCATCAAAGAGACATTCACCTTTCAGAGTAAGAATGCTTAATGTATCTTCAATATGTTGAAGATATCAATGGAGTATGCTTGAAATATTTATCGAAGAGAGACATGGGTATCAGGAGGACATTTCCCAAAGTCCCTTTGACAATTGGAAAACAACATGGTGCTCAATAAATTCCATTGAAGAGAGAAGGCTATATCGGAGTGAGTAATTGCAAAGTCTCATCGATATCCCAATAAAAATGGGCAACTAAAAATATAATTCACATTACAATTATATCAAGTAGACTTTTTCATGTCGATGGGAATTGTTTCTAAGTCTCTTCAAAGCATGAGAATACAAAATCGTGAATGAAGGGTAAAAGAAAATTCTATCATGAATTCATTCTAAGGCTTTGGTGAAAGAGATAAAATATTATTATCATATGCAATGAATATTTTGGAGATAATATCACTTTAAGAAAAAATGAATTTCACTGGTGGTAAAAGAAGCAAATATTTTTACCTGGGAATAAAGAGTGGGTAATTATTTCACCCAAAGGAAATTTCAAGTAAAAATACAAAGTAAGAAATTTCTAGCAAGAGAATTAAAATTAAAGTATTTCCAGATACTTTATTTTTCACCAGGATGGGAAACATATTCATCAAAGAAGTCATAAAGTGGGTGATTATTTTTATATTTAATGGGTGAAAGTTGATGTTTCCAGGAAAGATTTGATAATCACTAAAATTATTTTCATGGAGATACAATGATTAAAATTAAATATTTTAATTTTTCGTGGGAAATTAGTTGAAATGAAGAGTTGCAACCGAAGGGCGAGTGAAGGGTCATAACCCTAGAAAATATAATGTATATATGCCAAATGAAATCAAATGAAGAATCATTTTGCATTAGATTAGGTAGTAGGTTAGAAAATCATCATCGCCACCATTTCACTTACATCCATCCGCACCCATATTTCATACATTAAAATACTTTTGTTACAAATGTTTATTATTTTAAGCAATATAATGGAGCAGACTACTTCTAATTCGTAGTCCATTTTTATTGTTCAATTACCATGTCAAATTTTCATGCTTATCTATTAATTTTTTGTCTCCAAAGTGGTCTTTTCAAGTTATTTAAGTCTACAAGATTTATCAAGACACATTTGTTGTTACTATGTGGATGCTTTGATTAGTTTTTGGTTGATGTGAATTAAAAATCCTTTCAAACAATTTACTTTAATTGGTTCCTACCCAAGATTAAAGTACTTCTAAAGAAATTGTTTTGATTGGTTTCCATCAATTTGAGAATTAAATTCCTTTCATGCTTTCACAGTAACTTGAGGGGACATCACTGGGATTGTTAAAGAAAAAAACTATAATAAACAAACTTGCACATTTGCACAAGGTGCAGACATCTCAAGTGCCCATTAATTCAAGTTAAACTGAATAGCAGGTTTACCTATCTAAGAACTATGTATCCATTCCATAATCACCATCCACTCATCCACTTCGTTCACCCAATAGGAGTAAGAACTGTTCATACTTAAGATATTTCATACAACATACAACTGAAAAATCTTGAATTCTCAAATACTTTCAATAGGAATTAGCTATCAAATTTTTGCAAGTACTCCACCTTCACATGCCATAGTGAGTAGATTTCCAATTCTAGGAACCACATCCAATTTTAAATCTACCTTATTTTTTAGGTATACCTTTCTAGGTCTGATAGAGCTAGAAGAGTTGGAGGTAATCAACCTTGATTACCTCGTTCATGGTCCAAATGTGTATTAAGATACTACCACCCTCTTATGGTTTAAAAACTTGCACTTTTGAGACCTAACAAATTGTTGAATTTGTTGGGGAGAACTTGAAGAAATCTAGTAGCAAACAATCTTTCCTTATAGAGTCATAAGAGTCTTTTGCATCCTTGTCATCTCACATAATTGAGTAGGGGATTCTGCTGGGGTAAACCAAGAACAATTTCAAAATCCATTTCATTTTCCTACTTTTTGAAAAGTAGGTGGCAACTCTAGTAAAAACTTGATGAAGAATACACAACCATCTTCAAATTGTAACATTTTTGGTTGGAAATAGAAGTCATAGGCTAAAGTATGTATAGCAATTATTCTTTGTCACATACACATTATGGTACAATTGAGAATTTTGGTAATGGAGGCAGTGCACATCATTCACATCAGGACATTTATGCACCACAATCATCAAACCAAATGAATTCTTATCCTCTATCTCTTGAACAAAGATTAGTGATCTACCAAAACCCATATGGCCCTCCAGATTTTATCTCAACCATTGATAAACCATTTAACTACAATAATATCCAAGGCTACCCAAATCCTTATCCCTACAAACTAACAAAACTGCTAAAGCATATATCCCTAAATTTCATGGAGAATGGGGTGAATCAACTTGTAAGCATGTACAACAATTCTAGGATTTCATTTTGGACTTTTAGATTTATCTAGAAGATGCCATTATGAGATGTTTTTCAAGATCTTTGAGGTATGACATAAGAGAATGGTTTATTATTTTTCCCATGTAAAGTATATCTTCATGGGAAGATCTCAAAAGAATATCCCTGAGCTAGTATGAGGACAAAGATGATGAGCATTTACATATTTAAGAAGGAAGTCAAGATCTTTTAGAGACATTTTTTTGGTATAAGAAGACATAAAGGAGAATTTGCACATTCCCTATTCGACAGACTATCTATTATCTATTGGAAGATACATGTTGATCTTAAGCATAACCAACCCATGTTTGTTGAGCAGTTCATGAGAATATATGACCCTACTTCAGTTAATTGGCCTGAGTCATCGAAGCTAGCTACTATTGTGCAGTTATGGTTATGGATAATCAGGCATGAGCATGCTAGCAATGTCAAATCTAACAACACCGAGAATGATTTTAATGAAGATTAAATTGCTGAGGACCAATTTTCCCCTTTGGAAGAGATTGCAGCATTGAAGATATTACCAAAAACACACTTCTAGAGGAATATATCAGCCATGATTCAAATGATATGGAGGTTCAACCATGTAGGCAATGCCATAACATTGACAATAATGAACTAGAAACTAAAACAAAAGGAGATAGTGTGCCCTACAACAATGAAGAAGGCAATGCTTGTGATCATTTCATAGAGGATGGGTATGCAAGTAAAAATAATTGCTATGAAAGCCTGCATGATGAGGACGAAGATGTAGAAAACATCTCTTGCATATTAGATTATGACTGTGAGAACAATGCGTGCTATGAAGAATCAATTGAAAATATAGATTTTGATGACAAGCCAATGGATTTTAATTTACAACAAAGGGATGCTTGAAAATATAGATTTTGATGAAAAGCTCTTACGAAGATTCAGAGGAAGAAGCAAGGGAAGACGTAAAATAAGGATCAAGTCCCCATGGAAGTGAACAAATAGAAAGTTCATTGACAGGCGAGTACTATGATGACATAGTTGATGGAGAAAAAGTTTTGCACACCTGAAAATGGCTTTCAAAATTTTTCAAACCCATTGTATGATCAAATAGCAGAAGAAGATCAAATAAAAAAATTTCAAGGTGTGTCAGAACATGAATTTCATGTCTATTCAAGTCCATTCTATGAAGAGGAAGAGGCATTTCCAGATAACCAGGATGATATATCAAGTTGTGGAACAAATGACTATGCTAGTAATGCATCTGATTTGTCATTCTCTGATGATCTTGAGCCTCATTGTGATGATGAAAAAAGTGAAAAGAACATCAATAGTGAAATGGCTGAAGAAGCATATTCACTCAGTAGTGAACAAATTTCATATTTACTGACAATTGAATATAAAAAATGTGCACACAAGGATATTGCTGAAATTTCATCCCCAACATACATTTGCTTTGACAAGGAAAGTAATTTGTGTGACAATTATGAGGGAACTCTTGGAACTGATCAAGATTCTATGTTTTCCTCAGTTCAAGAAGCAATATATAAAACATAATCAAAGATCTTTGAGAATGACATTGGTTTGCATATCATGGCTAAGGAATTCTCAACTTTGATTGATTCAAATATACATAATGATGACTATGTGGATAAAAACTGTTTTAGATATAATTTTTCAGACTTATGTAAGAAGGACTCAAATAATGGATGTTCAGTTCAGCTAGGGGGTGATTCCATGATGCAGAATGAGAAATTTTGCATTGAACATGAATACAATTTGTATGATGAAGGTAGAAAAGATTTATTACATGATAATGGAAAATATAAACTGCATAATGGTGAAAGGAACATGATTCAAGCTGAACACATTTTTATTCTATAAGTTTTCAATGACAAAGGATATAACATGGCAGATTGTATGAATGCTTGCAAATGGAACTTGCTGAGCCCAAACCAAAAATAGGTATATGATAGGGGAAAATAGGGGCCTTTCTTTTTTGATGGCCTTGTGCCATTAGTTGTGGTGTGGTTTTTTTCCAAACCATATCAGTTCATGACAAAAAAGAGTTTGAGTATGTTTCCCAATGGATAAGGCGCTCGGTCTGCTCTCACAAATACCTATATTCTTTCTATACCCACAAGGGGCATACATCCCAAGACATGAGCCATTGTTGGAGCCTAAAATTCCATGCAAATTTTTACAAAATTTGGGGCTCCCATAATGAAAAAATTGATTTCATAACTTATAAATACAAGTGTAAAAACTACCTCAGGGACCTACTTTGAAACATCACAACTTTAAGTCCCTTTAGTTTCATGAAAAACCACCTTAAAAGCATGTTTATCTTCCATATGTGAGTGTTTCTACCTAATTTCAGCCTCTTATGATCTGATTTGGCAAAGTTTTGAAATATCAAGTTGAAAGGTTTTGGGAAAGATCTGTTTGCACAGTGTTAAAACTGCCAAAAGGGTCAACATTGGAGCACAATAATTATCAACTAGAAGATTATCATCATGAACCAATTGGTGTCTCAGATTCTCCCCACCTCAATGTGCTTTCATGCCAGTTTTCAGGGCCTCAACATTTTATTTTCTATTTTTTCAAAAGCAAAACCAAATGGACTTTACACAGGTTTGACATTTGCATTTCCACAAAATTGTCACAGAGGTCAACTTTGGCATTTGATATTTTGTGAAGAAAGGAGATTAACAAAAAATCATTTTGCACACATGTTCATTTGACTTAAATTAACTAATCTCCAAAGTTACAACTTCACAGGATGAGATTTTATATTTCTTCAAAATGGCAAATTGATGGGTTTCAGTTGACTTTTGATAGTGGCAGTTTTTAGAAAATACTGAGTAAGCAACTTTAGGCATCTACAGTTTGCAATTATGATAACTTCATACCAATATATATTGCAACCACACTCCCCTATTATCAATCAACATATTGGTGAATTTTTATGGCTCTGGGCGAAGTTTTTATCAATTTTCTAATACAATTTTGGAGGCTGAATGACTTGTTTTAATCACAGTACAAAATGAAATATGCTGAAAAGTAGACTTCCAAAAAGTGTTTGAACTGGGTAGCTTCATTTTTTCACAAATAAAGAGCAAGAAATTAATCAAACTGAATGATGCAAAAGCTTGTGTCATTCATTCAATGAGGAATGTGAAATTATATTTTGATATCTTTGATGAAGACATTCATAAATTTGCTCTGAGGTCTCCTGAGATTACAAAATTTCCAATACAATCTTGGCTTCCTTCTACTGATCAAAAGGATACTAAAACTCTTGATACCAAGCAAATAGTATGCCATATGTCTACCAAATATGCTCAACTATCTAATCAACAGGCCAGTGAATCTCAAAATGGAAAGTCTCATATAGTCTATACTAATTAGAGTGAAAAGGTATTCTTTGATATAGGGGTGTTATATAACACTATGGATATTCAAATTGACAGAAAATGAGTGATTTTCCTGAACTTCAGAACAAATTAATATCACTGGTCAAGACAACACCCTCAGTGAAGGATCAACGAAAGATGGTGGAGAAAATGTTGGATTTCAATATCTAAGGATGTTCAGTGCAAACAACTACTGCATACAAAAGATGAAGATGGTGTTTTCTATCACTAGAAGATATATCCAGATGGGTGAACAAACCATAAAGAGATAAAAGTACGATAACTTGTGGTCTATTGATCACATGAAGAATCTTTATTTAGAGGCATCATCCGACTTCAATTATCAGAGCAATGAGGTGCTATCCTCAGATTCTCCAAATATTGGCTTTAATTCCTCATTAGAATATGACTCTACTTGTAGAATAAGGTAGATAATATGTGCCACGTGAAAGATGAACATTAGATACTTTTTGAAGGGCATGTAAAGCTTGATCTAAAACCCTAATATGGTTGCTTGAGAAGTTTGATGTTGACAGTAAGAAATTCACGAGTACTGACAAGACAAATTTAGGTATTGAAGGAATGGGCCATTGTAAAATGATTAGATTCACTCAAACATGAGAAGCGATGGTCTACACAAAGTCATTAGATGATATTTTGGAAAACCACTAAAAGGTGATCATTTTAAAGAGCCAGGATGAGTCATTTGGACCTGAATCAAGAAACAAAGAATATGCCAAAACATGGGCGAAGCAAGAAAGAACTAGAAGTAGATACCAGAGTGATAATTTGTGAGCTTCTTCTCGAGCATGTTTGGTACTAAGATTTCTATTGTTTTTCAATGCTCCGAGCATAAGCATTCATAATATATGAAAAACAATTAATCAAAAAACATGATCAACGAATGAGTAGTGGCCAATAGGCATGTGAGAATGGAGGAAGCCCACCAACATTTTAGAACATCATGATCGAAATATATGCCCACCAAGGCTTTGAAGAGGAATCCCTGAATCCATTTTGTAAGGTAGAATTACTCTCTGGATGTAAACACATGACAGGCACCAAGAGTTTGCAGTAAGAAAGAATTAACCCTGAGTTCTTAAATTGGCACCCTCAAATTACATGTTATGCTTTGATGTTGGCATTGCAATACAAAAGTTTTCGCACTTCAAAAGAAGAAGCATATTGTTGATAATGTTCACCAAGTAGTGTAAGAATTAACGAATGCATATAGTGTGTTTAGCAAACCCTCATACGCATGACTTGATGTTGACTACTGTAAAACAATTGCTTGATCTTGTCAAAAGAGAAGCAGTGGAACATGATGAATAGTGTTGGTATTTTTCAAAAACTAGTTGGAATAAGTGAGTATAATGAAGCATGAGGACACCATGAACTATGGAGATATAACTGTTCCACAAATCGATATTGAAGAATCCATGGTACAAGCAGGCTTGCAACATATTAAGGAAGATGTGTCTACTGTGAAGAAGCTCACAGAGGGGTTGCGCTTGGTAGCAGGCAGTTAGATATTAAAGTAAATAAAAATAAAAGGATCACAAGAGTGATACTTTGAAGATTTTAATGGCAAGTAAATGTCACATGTGGTGTTCTCCTCTCATTTTAGAGATTTCAGTGACACGAGATTAGGGGACTTTCATAATATAGAAATGTTACAGGAATTCAAATACCAAGCCATGATTTCTCTAAAATATTGAAATGTTAGAGTGCTACCGATGGTGGTGACAATATTTCAATGGGAGTAGTGAAGAATACAGTGAAAAGTTAATGAAGACTCAAACATTCATAGAATTCCAAACACATGGAAACCCTAAAAAACTTGTGCGAAAAAAGATACCAAGAAAAATTTCATCAAAGAGACCTTCACCTTTTAGAGTACGAATGCTCAATGTCTCTTCGATATGTTGAAGATAGGAATGGAGTACGGTTGAAAGATTTTTCGAAGAGAGACATGGGTATCGATAGGAAATTTCCCAAAGTCTCTTTGACAAACAACATGGTGCTCAAAAATTTCCATCAAAGAGAGAAGGCTATTTCAGAGTGAGTAATTTGAAAGTCTCATTGATATCCCAATAAAAGGGGAAACTAAGAATATAATTGACATGAGGATTATATCAGGCAGAATTTTGCATGTCAATGGGAGTTTTTTGTAAGTCTCTTCGATAGCACGAGAAGACAAAATCATGAATGAAGGGTAAAATAAAATTCTATTGTGAATTCATTCTAGGCTTTGGTGAAAGAGATAAAATATTATTATCATATGCAGTGAATATTTTGGAGATAATATCACTTTAAGAAAAAATGAATTTCACCTGTGGAAAAAGAAGCAAATATTTTTACCTAGGAATAAAGAGGGTAATTATTTCACCCAAAGGAAATTTTGGGTAAAATACAAAGTAAGAAATTTCCATCAAGAGAATTAAAATTAAAGTATCTCCATATACTTTATTTTTCACTAGGATGGGAAACATATTCATCAAAGAAGTCATAAAGTGGGTGATTATTTTTATATTTAATGGGTGAAAGGTGATGTTTCCAGGAAAGATTTGATAATCCCTAAAATTATTTTCATGGAGATACAATGATTAAAATTAAATATTTTAGTTTTTCGTGGGAAATTAGTTGAAATGAAGAGCTGCAACCGAAGGGCAAGTGATGGGTCATAACCCTAGAAAATATAATGTATATATGCCAAATGAAATCAAATGAAGAATCATTTAGCATTAGATTAGGTAGTAGGTTAGAAAATCATCATTTCCACCATTCCACTTTCATCCATCTGCACCCAGATTTCATACATTAAAAGACTTCTGTTACAAATGTTTTGTATTTGAAGCAATATAATGGAGTAGATTACTTCTAATTTGTAATCCATTTTCAGTGTTCAATTACTGTGTCAAATTTTCATGCTTATCTATTAATTTGTTGTCTCCAAAGTGGTATTTTCAAGTTAATTAGGTCTGCAAGATTTATTAGGACACATTTTTGTTACTGTGTGCATGCTTTGATTGGTTTTTGGTTGATGTGAATTAAAAATAATTTCAAATAATTTATTTTAATTGGTTCCTACCTAGTATTAAAGTTCTTCTAAAGAAATTGTTTTGATTGGTTTCCATCAATTTGAGAATTAAAAGTCCTTTCATGCTTTCACAGTAACTTGAGGGGACATCACTAGGATTGTTAAAGATGAACACTCTAATAAACAAACTTGCATGTTTGCACAAGGTGTAGACATCTCAAGTGCCCAGTAATTTGAGTTAAGTTGAATAGTAGGTTTACCTATCTTAGAACTCTGCATCCATTCCATAATCACCATCAACTCATCCACTCCATTCACCCAATAGAAGTAGGCACTGGTCATACTTAGGATATTTCATACAACATACAACTGACAATCTTGAATTCTCAAATACTTTCAATAGGAATTAGCTATCAAAGTTCTACAACTACTCCACCTTCACATGCCATAGTGAGTATATTGCCAATTGTAGGAACCATATCCAATTTTCAATCTTCCTTATTGTTCAGGTATACCTGCCTAGGTCTGGCAGAGTCGAAAGAGTAGGAGGTAATCGGCCTTTTTTACCTTGTTCATGGGCCAAAGGTGTATTAAGATACTGGCACCCTCTAATGGTTTAAAAACTTGCACTTTTGAGACCTAGGAGACTCCAAGCCAGTATGCATTCCTATGGTAACTGGTTGTAAATTGAGAAAAGATGATGACTGACCTAAGATTTAATCAAAGAAAATATAGATTTTTGATTTGTGGACTGCTATATTTAACTAGCACTAATCATGCATGCACTTTGTCTTGTAGCTATATTTCAAGAACATCCTAAAGAAACACATGTTGTAGCTATGAAGAGGATATTCCGATATTTAAGAGGAACTTTGGATTATGGCTTGTGGTATCCTAAGGATAATGATTTCACATTAAGTGCTTATACAAATGTAGATTGGGTTGGTTGTGTTGATGACAAGAAAGGTACAAGTGGTGGTACATTCTTTCTTGGATGTAGATTGGTGTCATGGATGAGTAAGAAGCAAGATTCACTTTTATTTATCTATTGAAGAAGCTGAGTATATTGCAGTAGCATCATGTTGTACACATGTATTATGGATGAGAAAAGCATTGAAGGATATCAAAGTTGTGTATGATGAGCTTATATCTATCTTTTGTGATAATACAAGTGCAATTAACATTTCAAAGAATCCCGTGACACATTCAAGGATGAAGCATATATCAATTAGGTATCACTTTTTGAGAGAGAAGGTTATGGAGAATGAAGTGAAGCTTTAGTATGTAACTACATAGGACCAAATTTCTAACATATTTACTAAAGCTCTTCCTAAGGATACCTTTGAGTATCTTCGGGAGAATTTGGGGGTTATTTCCTGTCCTTCTTTGAACGAGATACATATGGAGATGCATCAGTCTAGTGGATCTATGGAGGCTTAATGCAGGATCATGGGGTTCCAAACTAGGCCCTTAAGTGGCAATAACATTCATAAAAATAGAGTTAGGAAACTTGACATAAAATTTTGAATAAGTTATTAACATAATTTGAAAAATATGTAAGAACAAAATTTGTAGTAAATTGAATGTAGTTTCGAAGATACTATTCCTCTTTTAGAAAACAATAAATCTATTTGGTGAGAATTTTAAATTTCAATGCAGTAGTGTTAAATTTTTAGGAAAAAATAAAAAGCAAGCGCATGTTTGACCAACCTAAGTACAAGAATGTGGACACCGATATTGGGTGTCCAAAGGTTCTCTAACTTTTCTAGGTTGTTCACCTAAATGGAGAGAAATGGACCCAAAATGCTAATGTCTACATTCAAGATTAATGTAAAGAGGGATGCAATATGCCTAAATATGATGTCTAAATGCAATAAACTGAAAAATAAAGGTGAATATTAATGCTAAACCTAAGATGTGCAAAGTGTTTGAAAAAATTTTGTCATATGCAAACATGTGATAAATGACCTAGAAGTGCAAATGAAACTAGACAGAAAGTTATGAAACAAAATATGTGCACCTGAAGGATGAAAAAAGGATGGAATGAAGGTATGGAATCTTGATAAAACTAATGCAAAAACCAATTGGAAAACTTGTGCCAACCTGGGTGACTTAGTCCCAGATTTGGAAAAACTGGTCCAAAGCACATTTTGGCCAAATGGGTGTCTAAATCTGCAAAAATCACTAAAAGCAATATACAATGGGACTAATTCACCATTAGTGGTGAATTAGTCCACTTCTGTATTTTTGAAAATTCGAAAGGGGAAATAGAGCCCTCGGTCTGCACTTTGATTATATACAGGTGTCTGCTTCTGGAACTCTAATTTTTGGGCCTAAAAGTGACTTTTAGTGGATATTTTGGCTTTGCAAACAAGGAGATGTGTTCAATGATTCATCAACCTAATCTTCAATGATTTCCAAGTCTTCAAGATGCCTAAATCTGCAAACACACAATGAAAGAGAAAGAAATGGTGAATGTTAGGGCATGTGGGTTTTCCTTGGTCAAACCCCTTTTTAGGTAATTAAACCAAAACGGAGGAATAAGAGAATGAAGCATGAAGTAGTGGAGTTAGAGACTTTCCATGATAATTTATCTTTATTTTTTGCAACAAAAAATGAATATTCTACCCTTGAATGTCTAAAATATGCTATCTTGGTAACCTAGAAAGCTAAGACCCTAACATGCTTGACTTGAAAACATGATAAATGATGAATGAATGATAATGTGTTAAGATGATTTATGGTTTAGAGGCTTGTATTTATAGGCAATTCACCTAATTTTCCCATTAATTTTATCCCCAAGGATGACATGAAATAAAAATAAACTTAAAATCCAAAATTTCCCACTCAAACCTTAAAATTTACCCAAATAGGACTAAGTCACCATGTTGGGTGACTTAGTCCCACCTAGTAGGGAATCATTCACCCAGATGGGTGACTTAGTCCCAGAGGGTCCCTTTTGCTAGCTAGATTGTTGGGGAATGAAGATTTTCAGTTCTTATGTTGATTTAATCAGGAATTTGATCAAATTATGCCTTGGGATGCATAATTTGGGGCCATAGGGGCCTATTAATATTGATGTAAAGTTTAATTAGGGCTTGTGACACAAATTTCAATGTGAAAGTGTGATTAAATACACTTTACACCATTAAAATGAGGTCCACATAGCCTAGAAAGGCACAATATCCAATGTGAACATGTAAGACACATTGAACACTAGATTAGAGTTAGGTTTAATTCACAAGCCCTCTAAATTAATGTGAGGATGAATTTAAATATATTTTACAATGTTGTATTAGGGGAAAGATAGGTCCATTAAGTCTAGAGAGGTGTGAAATTCTTTTACAACACTTTACAACACCTTTACAAGACATTGTTAAATGCATTTTATTTAGTTTGCAAGGGTCCACTTGACCTAGTGTGGATGTGTAAAACACCTCACAACACAAAATCAAGGCCTCATTAATACCAATTTATCATCAATTACTCCCATATCAAACAAGATATACACTTTTTGGTGACACATTAAGCCCCCACTTTAGTGAGAGGATGAACTTGCTTCAAACTCACACTAAAGTAGACATTAAAGAAGAGTCCAATCGTACCAATGCAGATGGTTTAGGATTACAAAGATGAAGGTGGTGGTCAAGCCTTGAAGATCCAAGATCCTAATTCAAACCAACATAAGCACAAGAAGACATGCACAAGGTGAATGATTTGCAGCAAAAAAAGATACACAATCATGCAATGGCAAGAACTAGAAGGAAGAGAAAAGTGAAAATAAAAGGGTGGATCAAGCTTCAACTGTTTGTCCAACACATTATGGATCAAATCTAGGCTGTTTTCCAAAATGCATACTAAATCTAAGGTGACAAAACTCATGGATATCCACCAAGTGGGAAGGCCAAAGTATACAAACTCTAGGGCCATGAAACTTTTGGTTGTCTGCAGGGTGAGAAATCCACAACATACTCACTTGGGGCCATGGGAATTTTGGTTGTCTATGGGTTAGAAATCCACAAGGTGGCTATGGGGAAAAGTCATGTCTTGGAATGGGCTTCCCACTCAACCATACCAAAGTTATATCTCTTGATAACTTTAATAAGGTGCCACAATGAAAATGAACTTTGAGCTCCATGAGGTAAGCAAAACTTCATATGCTTGACACTCATAGACATTGTAAATGCAAGGTAATGTAAAGAATGTTAAAAGGTATTTTTCTTAGTTCATGCAAGGTCTCATCTTAGGGGACATTTTGATTAATTTCTCCAAAAGAGGATGTGTCAAAGAAGTATCATTCTCTTGGATGGAATCAAGCCCAATGACACCACCAAGAGGAGGACGAATGGAAAGAAGAAAGAAATCACACAATGAAACATGAGTGTTGATGTATGCCCCCACTTTAAAGTGGTTGCTAACACCATTACTGCGACAAATTTATTCAAAGGAGAAGAAGTAGAACATGAGAGCCTACTCAGAAAGCCCTATGCCAATTCATATGTTTCCTATAAGCTATATCATGAAAAAGGTAGTATGTCACATGCGGGCCAACTTAGAGAATGTCGTCCACATCCAAAGCTTGCTCTTATATGTTCATGAAAGGTTAACGACTAGTCAAAAGAGGCAAGGAAAATTTACATATGAGGAAAATGCTACATACCCCTTGCCCCCACTGAGTGTAGGATAAGGGTGAGCCAAAATGATTAATGTATGCTATAGTGAAAATCGGTGTCAATTAGAAGGATTAGGTGCCCCCACATAAGGAAGAACACCAAACTCCTTAAAATGTTGGATTTTACTACTCAAATCCTTACATTCATTAGTGGAATGACCATGAACTCTATGGTATGGACAAAATGAAGTTTTGTAATAGAATTTCTTTTGAGTTCTTGGAGGAAGGGTTATCAAGCGATCTTGGAGGAGTCTTAACAAGATACCCTCTTCATTAATGGTAGATGTTCTTGTATTATGTGACAAAGATATCTCTTGCTTAGATGTACAAGATGTCATACCTATGCAAGACCCTGTAGATTGCGAGATTTTAGTCTCTCCTTTATGGGAGGTTGTAAAATATAATGGATTGAAATCATTAGTGTTTTGTGAGATGACATGGACATTGAGTGAAGATGTATTTGTTTGTTTGATTTCTTGCAAAGGAGAACAATCAAGACCAATAGTGTCTATCAGTTCAGGGTGTACAATGGTTAAAGTTGTCTTAGAAGGATGATTTTTGATAGTATTGATGTTGAGGGAAGGATTGATTACTTCTATCAAAAGAAAATAACAAAGATGGTGAGTTGTTTATTGTGTGATAGGATCTATAGGGTTGTAGATACCTTATTTGTGAGCACCACATCCTTTTCCAGTATAGCCAAGTTGTTCCATAAGTTCATAACCTTTGCCATAAAGCTTTTTCATTTCTTTTGAATTGGGTGGTTTTTCATTGTTGTGTTCATCAAAGGTTGTATAATTTGTTATGTTTTGGTCTAAAGTGGTTGAGGTGGATGATTTTGAAGGGTCTTCCAAGTTGTGTGTTGACATGACCACTTTTTCATTTCCCTCAATTGAATCTTTGTACTCACCCATGAGTTTTGGTGTGAAGTTTAAGGAACCCCAATTATCGTTTAGTTTTTGGTTATGTTTTATGGGTGTCACTTTTGTAGTTGGTGTCAATGTGTTGAAATGATTCACTTTGTTTTTCTCAATGTTCAAACAACTATGGAGATCAGGGTCAACTTCAAGTATGTGCACTTTGTTATTGTGAATGTATTTCATTTTACAATGAAGAGTGGAAGGCACACCATTCATTTCATGAATCCAAAACCTACCTAGAAGAAGGTTATATGAAAGAACATGTGGCATAACCTGGATCGGTGTGTTCAATGTGACTTCTCCAACTCTAATAGGTAAATTGATCACACCAAGCGGTTTCTTTTCTTAATTCTCAAAGCCTTTAATAGATAAAGAATCAGGTTAAATTTTTGATCTATCCACACAAAGCCTATCCAAGAGGTTTGCGTTACACACATTAAGATCAAATACATAGTCAAGAAGGGTTTGCTTTATCCCTATCATTTTTTTTTTGCACTTCCAAAGGGGGGAGTTCACTTTGATGGAAAACAATGGCAACATTCAATCCTTGAATGAGGGTGGCTATGTCATTCAGTTGTGCATTAGAAGGGATAGGAATTTGTTGTAAGGCCATTTGAAACATAGTGTGATAGTTAGGTGAATTTTGAAGTAAATCCCATAGGGATATCTTGGCAGGAGTATTCTTAAGTTGTTCAACAAGATCATACTACCTAATGTGTGAATTTAAGCAAGGAACACTAGGAAAGATGGGGTTTGAAAAAGGTAAAGATGTTGGATTGGGTTGATGTGATCATGGATTGTTTCTAGTGTAGTTTGTTTGAGCAACAACATCATGCGCATGTGGGTAAAGGGTAAACTCAGGTTTAGGTGGAGGTGGAGGTTTATGTGATGATGGGTAAAGGATGAGTTCAAGTTGGTATTGAGGTTGTTGTTTGTGTGAAGATGGATAGAGAATTAGAGGGTTCTTAGGATGTACCATGGGGTATGTATGAGGTAGATTGATCGAGGTGGACCTAATGGACATTTGCGCGTTCATAACCTCAGTGATCTTAGTTTGATGTATCTCTAATGAAGGGAAATCTAGAGTCACCTTTTTATCTAAGGAAGGCACATTACTATTGTTTTCATTTTCTTGTACCATGATATTCTCCCTAGGAGGGGAGTTTTTAGGAGAACTACAAATCAAATGTTCTTGACATTCATGGATTGGTTCTACTAAAATGACTTCATCTCAAGTAGGGGAATGATCAATGGTTGAATGTTCTTGCTCAAGAAGGGTTTCACTAGGAGTAGAGGGAAAACCAAGATACTCATGACCTTCATCGATTGTGTTTTCTAACATCAAGGTATCTTGTTCACAACTATGAGAGATACTAGGAGAAAGAGAAATGTTATTGTCATTATTACCTATGGTTGTGCTGTCTTGTTTATCAATGTCTTTTCCACTAGGAGAGGTAAGAGGAGAGAAACAACTAGGATTCTCAAAACTCTCACTGATTAGTTCTTCTACCAAAATATCTTTGTCACTAATAGGAGATATATTAGGAGAGGAAAAAATATGATCATTAGGAATGTCCAAGGTTGTAGTCTCTTTCACAAAAACACTCTCATAGGGAGGGGATAGGAAATGTTTCTTAACATATCTAAATATGCAAGTTACAAATGTTGTTTGAACAAAAATGAAAAGAACTTGTAACCATTTCATGCAATGTTTCAGTAATGTAAACAATGTATATCCAAAGATGCAAAACAATTTTATCCAATATATGCAAAGGTTTAAGAATGAAAACACTGTATATGCAAGAATGAAAAGTACTTTTATAAAAGTTATGCAATTTTTTATGAATGGAAACATTGTATTTGTAATAGTGAAAAGTACTTTTATCCATGTGATGCAAAGTTCCATAAATGTGAGAATTTTTAGATTGAATGATGCTTGTAATTGAAATGGTTTAAAAAATGACTACCCTAAAATGATGTTTTTGAGTTAGATGCATAAAACAAATGTTCCCAAAACTTTCCACACCCTTCTCATGCTTTATTTTGTCTCTTTATGCCCATATGCTTATATTAAGTGTATTTTTGGGTTCTATCCCAACAAACAACATTAAACATAACATTTTTCCCAACACTTGGTTTTGGGTCCCAGGTGGGACTCATTCGCCAAGGGTGGCAAATGAGTCCCCCTTGGCCCCAAATTCAAAATATTTCAAAATTTCTTTTGGGATTTTACTTAAATTCACTTCATGTCAGCCTGTGATGAGGTATGAATAGATACTAAGGCACAAGATTTGTATAAATATGTGATTTTAACCTCATTTTACATCCTCTCATTCAAGTATTCAATATCCTAATATATTCAAGCAATCTTTAAGCACTCAAGCATTTTGCATCTTTAATTCAAGCACTTTGGAGCAGCCATTGCCATCACTTCATATTTGCATATTCAAGGATGTGGTAAGTTTGTAATACTTTCATGTTATTCATTTCTCATTTCAATTGCATGTCATTCATTTCTATTGGGTTTAATTACTAAAGTGGGGTTTGACTAAGGCAAACCCCTATTCTCTAACCCCCCAACATTTTTCCCCTTTGCATGTGTCCTTACATCCTTTGTTTTGCAGATTTAATAAGTTTAAAGGTATTCAAAAGTGGAATTCAAGTGAACTAGGCTCTTCAAATCAATTCATCATCTATTCAAGCAATTTGAGTGACTTTTAGCTCATTTTCTGTAGAATTGACCCTAGTAACCATACATTCAGTCATTACCATATCTGGAGTAGCAGTGTTGACCCTTGAAATTTTAGAAATCTTGGGGAGGACTAATTTTCCACCCTTGGCAAATGAGTCCCACTTGAAATCTAGAAATCTGCATTTTGTTAGAAATCAATTCCTGACACTTTTTCAACAGTAGGAGGACTAATTCGTCACCCTTGGCGAATGAGTCCCACTATGAAAAATCAGAAAATTTCATCAGCCTTCTAGACATTCCAAAAATATCACACATCATCCAGGTGCACTCAATTTGACCATGTACTTTCTGTTTTGCATATTTCTTTCTATTTCTTCATATTTGATAGTTGTTTTCATATCACACCGTGTTTTCAAACATAGCATAAATTACATCTTTGCATTCATTTTAGATCATTTTAATCAGTCAATTTCATTTATTTTAGTTAGTTTACATCATATCACATAGCATACATCCTTAATTTGAATGAACATAACCATTTTAGGATCTAATCTCTCTCCTTTTGGTTGAAAAACCCTATAAGAGTTAGAAAGTCCATTGGGTCCTAAAATATATGTTTCATTTTGGTGAACCCAAATTTTGAACATTTTTAAACTTCTGATTACATCCATATATTGCATCCTAGTTTTCATTTGCATTGCAATTCAATTAGGACATTGATTTGTTATTGCATTCTAGGATCTTTCATTTTGCATTAGTGAAAAACTCAATTAGTTTTCATTCTTGCATTCAATTTCATTGAAAAAAATGAAACTTTGCATTATGTTCCTATTTTCGCATTCTAAAAAGCATTTAAATCATTCTTCAAATTATGAAAACTACAAAAAAATTGCATCCTAGGAGTCATTCTCCACCTAGGGAGAATCAGTCCCTCTGCACATTTTAGACATTAATTTTGCATTGTTTCTAGCATTCTTCTGCATTCCTATTTCTCGCTTCTGCATTTTTTTTCTAGTAACAAATTCTCTATTTTTCTTCATTTATTGCATCTTTGTTTATTTGCATCATGGCATTTTCTTTCAATAAGTTTTGGCATTCCTTGAAATCATTGGTAGACATGTCCAATTGTACCTTTTGTTGTGACCTTAATGACATTGTACAATCTCATTCTCCTTTAACTCCTCATGATTGTCCTCCTCGTGAAGTAGACATCATTGGAGAAGATGATGTTAGTATGAACAAATTCTACAATGATTGCCTTAACAACCTCAAAGCCAATACAACTGTTTATCCCTCTATGAGATCACATTACCTTCCTCCTATTGCACCTCATGATCACTTTGCATATTTACATCCTGAAGTCAATACAAGACCTATGGTTCCTCCTACAAATGAACCTAGTTCCTCTCAACCACGACAATCCCAACCATTTTATGAGCACAAAGTCACAAAAAATCCTATCAACCTTGAAGAAACATATGGTAGAGGATTCACTATATTAAGTAAACAAGGTTGTGACATAAAACATGAACATGACATCCATCAATTGTTTGAACAACAACCAACTAATACACATACAATAGGATTAGAATATCAAGATCCTTCTCATCCTGACAAATATTCTCTTCAACCTAGGAGACTTTTGGATGTTGGAAAGGTCATCTTGAATTCTCCTCCTAATCTAAACATTCGACTTCCACATGAACAACCATTATGTATTTCTAATGAAAAGGATGTTACGATCCCTATGGATTCTAGTCTTTCTTTTATTCATGAAAAAGGAGAACCTAGTAAATGTAAACGACCATACAAAATGAAGAAGATAAAGTTTCCTACACATCCTCCACTTGAATGTGAATAGAGACTTCAATTGCTTTTAAAAAAAGGTCTTATTCTTCTGCCACCTTCAAATAGGTTGGTTATTCACACTCACGACTCCAACATACCATACTGCAAATACCATCGTGTTCTTAGACATCGAACTGAAGAATGCCAAACTTTAAATGAAATAATGAACAAGTATCACTTCACAGACGATGATTGTTTTCCTCTCATCCCTTAAAACATCATTATCCTTTCATGCTTTAGTTGTAGAATTTCCCATTCTCACTATTGCATGGTCCTTTCCCATCACTCATCTCGGCGCATCCTTTCCTTTACACTTTGTGGGGGGGAAAAACATTGTTAGCCTTGTACTTGTTATTCATTTTTTCGCTTGTTCATCGAAGATTGAGAAAATAATACCTTACTTAATGGTTGACTTACATTTTCATTTCTTGTCTATTACCTTTTCCTTTTTATTTTCATGTGTGTACCGTGTTCCCCCATATCGTGTGTTTGATGTTTCCTTCTCTTTGTACACTTCTTCTATGTGTATCTTTATTCTTCTTGTCGTGTCTTTTACTTTTATCTTTTGTTTTGTGTTTTCCTTTTGGGGATGATGCAAAGCGTAGAGATGCCCTATGTCTCTTCTATGTTGACCCAATTGGTCTTTGTCTTTTTTTCTTTTGTTTTGTGTTTTCCTTTTGGGGATGACACAAGGCATTGAGACCGAAAAGTCTCCTTCATGTTGACCCAAAATATTTTTCCTTTTCATTCTATTTTTGCTTGTGTTTTCCTTTTGGGGACAATGCAAAGTGTTGATACTGCAATGTCTCTTCCATGTTGACTCAAAATGGACTTTTTTTTCCTTTTCTTTCACTCTCTTTGTGTAATTCTTCCAGTTCTATGTGTTTTGGGGAATGATGACAGTTCCGAGCTCTCTCAAACACAACATTGCAGCAACAAACATATTGACCCCAAATCCATAGATCCCTAATATATTTGGTGTGCTTTTTTTTCTGGGGGGAAATTCCCTTCTTTCCTTGCTTTTATCCTCCATTTTGACATGGTGCAGCTTAACTTCGAAACATATGACTTGGCATAGAGCTTTCTGAGTTGGCTCTCATGTCTTGTTTTCTTTTTGCATTTTCTTTTCTTCTCTACTTTCAATTAATTGCTCACATAATGATGTGTAGCAATTCCTTTAAAGTGAGGGCATACATTACCATTATTTCATTTGCATTCTTAGCAAAGCCTTGTCATTTACATGATGCATTTTTCAGTTTATGGATGACATTGGATGTGATTTCCTTCATAACTGTGATCTATCTCAGCATATTGCATTCCTCTTTGTGGTTTGATGCGACGCACTGCATCCCCTAAGTTGTGAATATACTATTCTTTGATTGGTCCTCTTTTGGAGACATTAGACACAATGTTCCCTAAATGACTGCCCTTGCATAAAATGAACAAGAATCCTTTGAACATATTACACATAACATTTTTACATATAACATTCTCATTCGGCCACCTTGCATAACACAACTTGCATGCCTGTGGTGCCATCCTATTTTTCTTATTTTATAAAACCCAACATTTGCATTTTTCTTTGGCTTTGTGGCACCTTGTTAAAGTTATTGAATGGGCATAGCTTTAGCATGGTTGAGTGGGAATCCCAACTAGCAGCTTGACTTTTCACCATAGCCACTTTTGTGTTTGTTTGTGAGTGCATACCAACTAGTGTATGTATCTTACTTTTTTGGGCCTTCTCACCCCGTAGACAACTAGTTATGTGGCCCCAGAGTGAGGACACATTCTTTCTTTTTCAAACAATCAACCTAGATCTCTTTTCACAACTAGTTGGATTGATGATCGAAGCTTCATTCAATTCCTCTCAACACTTGTGTGTTCCTTTGTCTTTATGTTCAGTTTTCCATGGGATCTTCCTCCTAGGGGCTTGATCATCACTCTTGTCTTTTGTATTCCATCTTGCTGACGTAAGTACATTCAAACCCTTCCCTTTGATGTTCATGGCTACTTTAGTGTGAGGAAGCAAGTTTCTCTCACTAAAGTGGGAGCTAAATGTACCGTCGAAAAATGGACCTTTCCCATTTTCATGGTCTTTTAGGTCTTGTTTCATAGTGTTGGAGCTATGTTGCTTTAATTTTATGATGTATTTTTTCTTGAACATGCTTATTTTGGTGATAAATTCAAAGAACGATATCTTGTGAAGGTGTTGTGAAGTGTTGTAAGACATTTCTACATTCTTCTAGGCTCTATTTAATATAATTCACCTAAAAAACCACCTTTTCATACATAAAAAAGTCCTATGTTGAAGTGTTGTAAAGTCTTGTAACAAGATTTCATTCTTTTCTAGGCATATTTTCCCTATTTACACCCTTCTCATGCTTTATTTTGTCTCTTTATGCCCTCATATGCTTATATTAAGTGTATTTTTGGGTCCTGTCCCAACAAACAACATTAAACATAACATTTTTCCCAACACTTGGTTTTGGTTCCCATGTGGGACTCATTTTCCAAGGGTGGCGAATGAGTCCCCCTTGGCCCCAAATTCAAAATATTTCAAAATTTCTTTTAGGATTTTACTCAAATTCACTTCATGTCGCCCTGTGATGAGGTATGAATGGATGCTAAGGCACAAGATTTGTATAAATATGTGATTTTAACCTCATTTTACATCCTCTCATTCAAGTATTCAATATCCTAACGTATTCAAGCAATCTTTAAACACTCAAGCATTTTGCATCTTCAACTCAAGCACTTTTCAATCACTTTGGAGCAGCCATTGACATCACTTCAAATTTGAATATTCAAGAATGTGGTAAGTTTGTAATACTTTCATGTTATTAATTTATCATTTCCTTTGAATGTCATTCATTTCTATTGGGTTTAATTACTAAAGTGGGGTTTGACCAAGGCAAACCCCTATTCTCTAACCCACCAACATTTTTCCCCTTTGCATGTGTCTTTGCATCCTTTGTTTTGTAGATTTAATAGGTTTAAAGGTGTTGAAAAGTGGAATTCAAGTCACCTAGGCTCTTCAAATCAATTCATGATCTATTCAAGCAATTTGAGTGACTTTCAGCCCATTTTCTGTAGAATTGACCCTGACAACCATACACTCAGTCATTACAAGATCTGGAGTAGCAGTGTCGATCCTTGACTTTTCAAAAATCTTGGGGAGGATTGATTCACCACCCTTGGTGAATGAATCCCACTTGAAATCTATAAATCTACATTTTTTCATAAATCAACTCCTGACTATTAGAAATCAGTTCCCGACACTTTTTCAATAGTAGGAGGACTGATTCGCCACCCTTGGTGAATGAGTCCCACTGTGAAAAATCAAAAAAATTCATCAGCATTCCAGACATTCCAGAAAGCTCACACATCATCCAGGTGCACTCAATTTGACCCTGTACTTTTTTTTTTTCATATTTATTTCTATTTCTTCATATTTCATAGTTGTTTGCATATCACGCTATGTTTTCAAACATAGCATAAATTGCATCTTTGCATTCAGTTTAGATCATTTTAATCAGTCAATTGCATTTAGCTTAGGTATTTTACATCATATCACATAGCATAAATCCTTAATTTGAATGAACATAACCATTTTAGGATCTAATCTCTCTCCTTTTTGGTGAAAAACCCTATTAGAGTTAGAGAGTCCATTAGGTCCTAAAATCTATGTTTCAGCGAAGATGTGATAAATGACCTAGAAATGCAAAAAGACTAGATAAAAAGTTATGAAACAGAATGTGTGCACCTAGAGGATGGAAAAAAGGATGGAATGAAGGTCTAGAATCCTAATAAAACTACTATAGAAACCAATTGGGATACATGTGCCAATATGGGCGACTTAGTCCCAGATCTAGAAAAACTAGAATGGAGCCCATTTTGGCCAAATGGTTGTCTGAATCTGCAAGAATCACTAAAAGGTGTGTACAGTGAGATTAATTTTCCATTAGTGGCAACTTATTCCACTTTTGTATTTCTGAAAATCTGAAAGGGGAAGCATAAGCCCTTGTTCTGCACTTTGATTCTTTACAGGTGTCTACTTTTGAAACTCTAATTTTTGGGTCTGAAAGTGTCTTTTAGTGGATATTTTGGCTTTGCAAACAAGGAGATTTCTTCAATGATTCTTCAACCTAATCTTTAATGATTTCCAATTCTTCGAGATGCCTAAATCTACAAACATAAAATGAAAGAGAAAGAAATGGTGCATGTATGGGCATGGGGGTTTGCCTTGGCCAAACCCCTTTTTAGGTAATTAAACCAAAATGAAGAAATAAATCAATGAAGCATGAAGTAGTTGAGTTAGAGACTTTCCATGATAATTGATCTTTATTTTCTGCAACAAAAGATGAAATTTTTTCCCTTGAATGTCTGACAAATGTTATCTTGATGAACTAGAATGCTAAAATTATAACTTGCTTGACTTGAAAACATGACGAATGATGAATGAATGATGATAAGTTAAGATGATTTAGGGTTTAGAGGCTTTTATTTATAGGAAATTCACCTGATTTTCCCATCAATTTGATCCCCAAGGCTGACATGAAAGAAAAAAAACTTAAAATAAAAATTGCCCACTCAAACCTTGAAAATGACCCAAATAGGACTAAGTCACCATGCTGGGTGACTTAGTCCTAGAGGGGCCCTTTTTCCAGCTAGATTGTTGGGGAATAAAGATTTGAGTTCGTATGTTGATTGCATTGGGTATTTGATCAAATTATGCCTTGGGATGCAGAATATGGGGCCATAAGGGCCTATTAATGATGATGTAAAGGTCAATTAGGGCTTGGGACACAAAGATCAATGTGAAAGTGTGATTAAATACACTTTACACCATGAAAATGACGTTCACATAGCCTAGAAAGGAACAATATCCAATGTGAATATGTAAGACACATTCCAACACTAAATTAGAGTTAAGTTTAATTCACAAGCCTTCTAGATTATTGTGAGGATGCATTTAAATATATTTTACAATGTTGTATTGGTGGAAAGATAGGTCCATTAAGTCTAGAGAGGTGTGAAAGTCTTTTACAACACTTTACAACACCTTTACAAGACATCGTTAAATGCATTTTATTTAGTTTGCAAGGGTCCAAGACCTAGTGTGGATGTGTAAAACACCTCACAACACCAAATCAAGGCCTCATTAAGTCCAATTTATCATCAATTACTACCATATCAAGCAAGATATACACTTTTTGGTGACACAAAGAAAAAAAATGATATTTTGTTGTGAAACTTTCAATATAAGTAGAGGACACATGCATGAATGTGCTTCATTTTTTGTAATTATTTTGCAAGTAAATAATTAGTTATGAATTTTTTATTAAAACTTCTTAAAAATATTAAAAATTGTTTTTCTGATCACCATAACTTGGTTAAAAATTTATGAAATTCAATTTTTCTTTCTTTTATCCTATAATATAGGAAGCATAGAATGTGTCATATTTTTTGGATTCAAAAAATATAATTTTTTTTAAGAATTATATATATATATTTCAATCAACCTGTCAATAAGAAATTTAGTCAAAATGTATGTAGAAAATCAATAATAATTATCTATTTAATTCCAAATAAGGCATATCTTATATTTTTGGAAATTTAACAATTTTCTTAATAAACACTTTTCATTTCATCAATTTCGGATAAAAAATGGTCGTCATCCAACTTTTGTTATATCGCCACTTTTTGGACCCACATGATCCTACACTCACCCTAGATCTATCTCTTTTCTAGATTGATATTGGTGGCTACCTCTCAGGGGGAGTAGGTAGTGTCATGTGTTGTCATTGTTGCAAATTTTGTAGTTGATTGGATGTACTCCTAAAGGGGAGTATTCAGAGCAGGTATCTTGGTTCAGTGTCAAAAGGGGAGAATAATTCAAATAATTATATCATTTTCCATTGATGTGAAAGGGGGAGAAAGTATCATGGGATTTTTTTTATCTACTCTAGGGGAGAAAATAAAGGAAATCATAAGAAAGTATGTTCAAAGCTATTGTATTGTCTTTGGTGGCTTTACACATCTTGTGTTGTCATCAATGACAAAGAGGGAGATTGTTGCAAGTATGAAGGTTTTTTCATTAATTTCAACATGAATTCTAATGATTGTTGTTTTCGTAACTTATGTCAACTATGTGTTGAGGAAGTTGTTGCATGATGAAGATGTCGATGATATTGAGAAAATTGTGAAAAAGAGGAAAACAGGTTGTTGCAGGTTGTGCATGTATAGTTGAGATATTGAGGAAGTTTTGTGAGCACATGGAGCTATCCTTTTGTTCTAGTGTCTAAATATGAGTTAGAATGAATTAATGAGCTAAAATGATGTCTCTAGTACTTGGTTTCCAAGCACTTTTGAGAAAATTTGATAAACAGAGTAAATTGTGTTGTATAAGTGTTCATAGTGTACTATATAGTATTGTGCTCCATATTTATTTTATGTTGATGCAATGCTTGTGAAGATCTTATAGGTTATTCAAGGTTTTCAGAGGTTGTTATATTTAAAATTCAAGTTTTTGGATTGTTGTACAGTGCGAGATATTTTCACCAGTGTGAACTAGTCTTTTAGTGATGCTTTTTGTGGCCTGGGAGAAATTTATTTGCTTTGTGTTTCTCTGTTGTTTGGATTCAGGTTGTGTGGGTTTGGGAAGTTTCTTATAATGCTTGTATCTTTATGTACATTCAATATTTTACTTGATTTGGTGTAGTATAGAGTGATTTTCATTTGTTAGTATGCAAATAAGGTTTACTAGTTGTTCTGAGATGGAGTATTTGTATGATGCGAGTTTGGATGAAGTGTTTGATGAATCTTAAGAAGTTTGTGGATTATTCTAGATCATTCCCAAGTGAATTATGTTGTCTGGATGTTACAAATTGATTTAAGGAAGCATGCACTTAACTTTTATGGTGTTTGGCGTGGGCATTGGCTAACCTTGTGTTTGACACTACATGCAAGATTATGAAAGTGTGTTGAGGTGTGATTGGATCTATTTGGGTCCCAATTAAGGATTTATGTAGGTCTCCTTCATTCCTGTCCACTGCGGGAATGTTTAAGTGATGAAATATTTTGAATTTGTATGTATAATAGATAGTTTCGAACATTGGAGAACCTTTTTGAGGTTGAGGTTTATATAAATAAGTATGGTGTTGTTGTGATTTAATGCATGAAAGAACTGAGAATTAGGATAGTTGTGAGATTGATACAAGTGATGTGTGTGATGTGAATTTGAGAAGAGCAGTGCAAATTTCAGTGTTAGGGTTCCTAAAGGCAGTGAGATGAAGGTATATGAAATATTTCATACAAGACTACGAAAGTGTGTGAGTAATTGATTCGGGGGATATTTTCACTGAAAATTGAAATGTCTCCAATACTCCATATTTCAGCACCATCAGAAAGAGCTCGATGTATTGATTCCAGTGCAACTTGAACGAGGTAAAAAGGACTTCGTTTGTCCAAGTTACAGCCAGTCAAACTTTAGGTCAAACAAGCATAGGGGGCATCTAGAAAGGTGGAAAAAATGATCACCTCAAAAATTGACGGAAGCAGCGTCAAGTCGAAGAGCTTGTCTAGACGATTCCAGCACTGTTTGTTTATTAAAATCTGACGTCGTATGCTCGAGATATTGGCAGTCAAAGTTTGGTTGACTTGATGGTACAACAGGTGACATCAACAGTCAGTCCGTATAGTACAAAATCCAAATAGATGAATTCTGGCGTGACACATGGCAATTGAGTCAGATTGTACGGATGAATCAGATTGTAACATGTGTCCCATCCATACAGCTAACGTGGCTCCTTATACTAACGTGGCATCACAGGTGGCAGTCTGGTCATCATTGACGTGTTTTCAGCATCCAATCCAGCGTTGACATGTGGCACCTTATCGGCATGCCACATGTCCCTCCTTCCTCTGTTGGCGTCGGCGAGCGGTTGTCAAGTTGGATAAAATTTTATTTGGTGGGTTTGAACCCATGACCACCTTGTTGTTAGCCGACCGCTCCATCGTTATGCCACGCATCGTGACTTAACTATATTAGGCGCAGTGTTTGTTTTGTTTCATATTTTGGCGGGGTTTGTTGTTAAAAACGTGGTCAATGGGGTTGGAACCCCCGACCACATGTATAACAAAATAACTTGCCACCGACAGACCACCGATGGTCATTCAATTATAATTGGAGTCTGTTCGCTTTTGTTGTATAAGTTGGCCCGAATTTGTAACCAAATGCTTATAAAACCCAAAACAAACAAAAAACCACCTAACAAATTAGCAAAGGGGGTTAAAAAGAATCAAACAAACCTTGTTACGAGTTGATTAAGGGGGTGAGGAAGTTAATGATTTTGTTAAGCCTTTTTAGGCTAATTTCATGTATAAAAGAGGCGGGAATGTAAGCTCTTAGGAGTTCAGTGAATGCAGGTGATGTAGTGGAGAATAGGTGATAGGAAAGAGGGAACTCATGGAGATTATTGAGCCATTTTCATACGACAGAGTATTTTTATGCTGCCGAATTACTAGAAGGAATGGTCTTGGTGCATTTGTATTCTTTTTTGGAGATTAATTGGATCGGTCTCACTCTATTGGAGTAGACCTGGAGACGTAGTCACATTTGTGATGAACTCTGCTATCAAATTGTTTGCACTTCTTCTCTCCTCTCTCATGTTCTGATTTTCACCTTAAGTTTTTAGTTTTTATGCATAATTTCTATAATGTATTCATGAATTATATTTCCATTAAGTTGTTATAATTAAGCATTCATATTTCCAATTAGTCTAGATCCTATACAGATCAAGTGGTATCAAAGCTTTTGGGTGACTATTATTGTAGTTGTTTTGAATGCTAACAAGATCCTGGATTCAGAAGGGTGAAGGAAAGCTTGAGGAATATAATCCTGAGATCGGGAAACGAAGGACTTTTCTGAAGATGTCTATGTTTGGAATGGAGGTACCTAAGGAACTTAGTGAGCAAGAGTTTTGAAGAGCTTTTTGGCAGATGAAAGCTGTGTTGGATATGCTTCTCAAAGAAAGGGAAGAATGCTTGAAACGCGAAGAAGAGCATGGAGACAATAAAAGCAAGAAGAAGCAACCAGGAGGTGGTGATGAACCCCCAAAATCTCCTTCGTCTACTCCTCCTCCTTCTCCTCATTCTCCTTCTTCTTCTACACATTCTCTTTCTGGTAATCCTTTTAAGGGTGTAAATAAGCCTCAGATTAAATTGGATGTTAAATTTGAACTACCTAAGTATTGTGGTTAATTAGATGCTGAAAAACTAGATGATTGGATTCAACAAGTAGAAGTTTATTGTAGAGTTCAAAACCTCTTTGTTGATGCTTCTAGGATCCAGTTAGCCACTCTTCGGTTGGGAGGTTCAGCTCTCACCTGGTGGGAGAGTAGGACTAAAGTAGAAATTTCACAGCATGGTAGAGTCAATTTATCTTGGTTAGAATTCATTAATGCTCTTAAAAAACAATTCTATCCCTTAGGTCACATGCAACAATTAATGATGAATTGGCAAGTGTTTAAACAAGGGAAAGGTCAAACTGTCCAAGAGTACACACATGAATTCAGAAAGAAGGCTATTGCATTAAATGCACCTTTGTACACCAAGGATACTTTGTTAAAGTACATAGGAGGTCTTCACTCATATCTCAGACATTCCATTTTGGTTTTGAACACTTGTAATTTGGATGAGGTGTCTGTTCAAGCTATACATCTAGAGTCCAGAGGAAAAAGGTTCTTTCATTGATAATGATAACTCTGTAAAGAAATCTTCTAAGGTTGCAAAGACAGGGAAAGGAAAAAAGACAGCTACAGTCAAGAAGGATGACAAGCTTTCTTACTCTCATTGTGACAAGAAGGGTCATGATGAAGATCATTGCTGGAAGTTACATCCCGAATTGAAGCCTAAGTGGGCTCAAAGAAAGAATCATAAACAAAAGGGTAAGGAGAAAGCCACAAATGTTGCTATGGATCTTGGTTCCAATTCTGATGATGAAACTAAGATAACAGCTATGGGTTTGAAAGATAAAGCTCCTATTTCCAGCGTTTCCTTTGATAGTTGTGCTTCTACTTCTAAAGTTAATGATGTCTCTGAAGATAGGAAAAGGAATGAGCTTTTTCATTTAAGGGTTGTTGCTAAGAACATTAAGATTGATGCACTCATAGATAGTGGTTCTCAAGGTAACTTAATCTCTGAAGATGTTGTAAGATGCTTGGGATTGAAAACTACATTGCATAAGAAACCTTATCCACTAGGCTAGATTTGTGAGAATGATAAGTTGCAAGTAACAAGACAATGCACTTTGAGATTCGCAATCACTAGTAAGTTTGTGGATGAAGTACAGTTTGATGTGGTTCCACTAGATATATGTGGGATAGTTCTGGGTAGCCCTTATCTATATGATCGGAAAGCTATTTTCTATAGGGAAAAGAATCATTAACATTTGTTTAAAGATGGCATTCAATATATTGTGCATTCTCACAGGATTAAGACTAGTCATTCTTTTACAAACACATGGCAATTAAAGAGGGTGATTAATGCAAGTAAAGATTTAACTCTTATGTCTGTCAGCACAGGTGGTTCTAGACAGGAACTTGGAGTAGCTAACCAGGGTCAGATGTCATAGGATGCACCCACAGTACAGCATGAGGGAATGGTGATTGAAAGCATTGATGGATCCTTGGGTAAAAATGTTTCTCATGTGAAAGATCAATATGTTGTTGATTTATTCTCTTTCATCTCTGCATTATTGTTTAGCTTGATGCTAGTCAATGTTGGTTAGTTAGTGGCTTCAACAGTTGATGTAGATGCTTATGGAAGTGATAGAATGATGTTTATGTTCAACAATGTTGTTGCAGTCTTTGTTGTGATTGTGAGCCAGGTATATAGATGTATAGATGATATAGGACAAGTGGGGAGGCCAAGTTCTCACTTGATGTTTGAATAAATGCCACTTTTGGAGGTCCAAAAGTTCTCTAGTGGGGAGGCCTGATCCGAGGGATATTTTCACAAAAAATTGAAATGTCTCCAATACTCCATATTTCAGCACCATCAGAAAGAGCTCGATGTCTTGATTCCAATGCAACTTGAATCGGGAAAAAAGGACACCGTTTGTCCAAGTTACGGCCAGTCAAACTTTTGGTCAAACAGGCACAGGGGGCATCCAGAAAGGAAAAAAATGATCACCTTAGAAATCGACAAAAGTGGCGTCAAGTCGAAGAGCTCGTCGAGATGATTCCGACAATGTTTGTTTTGTTAAAATCTGATGTCGTATGCTCGAGATATTGGCAGTCAAAGTTTGGTTGACTTGATGGTACAACAGGTGACGTCAGTAGTCAGTCTGTACAGTATGAAATCCAAATAGATTAATTCTGTCATGACATGTGGCAGTTGAGTCAGATTGTACAGATGAATCAAATTGTGACACGTGTCCCATCCATACAGCTGACGTGGCTCCTTACACTAACGTGGCATCACAGGTGGTAGTCTGGTCATCGTTGACGTGTTTTCAGCATCCAATCTAGCATTGACACGTGGCACCTTATCGGCATGCCACATGTCCCTCCTTCCTTTGTTGGTGTCGGCAAGCAGTTGTCGAGTTGGATAAAATTTTATTTGGCAGGTTTGAACCTGTGGCCACCTTGTTGTTAGCCAACTGCTCCACCATTATGCCATGCGTTGTGACTTTAACTATATTAGGCGCAGTGTTTGTTTTGTTTCATATTTCTGTGGGGTTTGTTGTTAAAAACATGGTCGGTGAGGTTGGAACCCTTGACCACATGTATAACAAAATAACTTGCCATCGACAGACCACCGACGAGCATTCAACTATAAATGGAGTCTGTTTGCTTTTGTTGTATAAGTTGGCCCGAATTTGTAATCAAATGCCTATAAAGCCCAAAACAAACAAAAACCCACCTAACAAATTAGCAAAGGGGGTTAAAAAGAATCAAACAAACCTTGCTACGAGTTGATTAAGGGGGTTAGGAAGTTAATGATTTTGTTAAGCCTTTTTAGGCTAATTTCAGGTATAAAAGAGGGGGGAATGTAAGCTCTTAGGAGTTTAGTGAATGCAGGTGATGTAGTGGAGAATAGGTGATAGGAAAGAGGGAACTCATGGAGATTATTGAGCCATTTTCATACGATGGAGTATTGTTATGCTGCCGAAGTGCTAGAAGGAATGGTCTTGGTGCATTTGTATTCTTTTTTGGAGATTAATCGGATCGGTCTCACTCTATTGGAGCGGACCTGGAGACGTAGTCACGTTTGTGACGAACTCTGTTATCAAATTGTTTGCACTTCTTCTCTCCTCTCTCATGTTCTGATTTTCACCTTAAGTTTTCAGTTTTTATGCATAATTTCTATAATGTATGCATGAATTATATTTCCATTAAGTTGTTATAATTAAGCATGCAGATTCGTAATTAGTCTAGATCCTATACAGATCAGTAATTGTGGTGGATTCCTTGTTGCATTGAGAAGTATTCTTTGTGTAACATTTCTCTTCTATCTTCTTGTATTCTTTCTATTGCAGTGATCCTTGGTTGTGAGCATTTTTGGGTTGTGTGTCGTATTTTGGTAGTGATCCCTTATACCAGTTTTCCAATTACTTATATTGTGAGCTAATCTTCACCATGGTTTTTAACTGATTGGGTTTTCCACATAAATATGGTGTTCTCTTGTGTATGGTGTTGTGATTTCAGTTTATGTTATTTGCATTTCATGTTTAATCATAGTAACAGAATATAAGGGTTTAATGAATGCATGTGGATATGATTATTATAGAGTGTTTTGAAGGTTTAATTTGTTACAACTGATTCACAGGTATGTGCAAGATCATGATGGGCGAAAAAGTGGCAATATGATGGGTATTTGTAGGGTATGTGGCTAACGACTTTTTTTTACCCAAAATTAATGAAACGAGAAGGGTTTTTAAAGGAGATTATCAGCTTTCCACCAATATAAATTATGATTTACTTTGATTTTAATAAATAATTATTATTCTTTTTTATTTGAATTATGACTAAAGTCTTGATTGATAGGCTGATTGAAAAACATCTATAGCTTTCAAATGGTATCACATTTTTTGAATCTGAAACATGTGTCACATTCTATGCTTCATAACCTATAGGATTAAAAAATAAAAATTGAATTTCATGAAGTTTTGACCAAGTTAAGGTGGTTAGACATACGAGTTTTTGTATATTTTAAAAGTTGTAATAAAAAAATCATAATTAATTATTTACTTGGAAAAAAATTACAAAAAAATATGCATCACATCGGGACATGAGTCCTCTACTTATATCTAAAATATTATCATTTTATTATGGTTAGGGTGGTCAGACAGACACCTACTTCTTGTTTTTTCTTGAAATTTAAGTACTACTGCATTGAAATTTCAAATTTTCACCAAATAGATTTTTAAAAAAAACCTAGTAGTTTAGAAACTACATTCAATTTTCTACAAATTCTATTCTTACATATTTTTGAAATAATATAGATAACTTATTCAAATTTTTACGTCAAGTTGCCTAACTCTGATTTTTCTTAATTTTTTGCCACTTAAGTGCCTATTTTTCCATGATGATCTTGCACATACCCTCACCCCCCCTCTCATTTGTCTTGTTCATTTCAATAATAAAAATATATAAATGTTACAAAAGATTCATTTTCATTGTATCCTTGTACCAATAAGAACAACAAGGATCGTCCAAAGAAAACTAATAAACATAAAGACACATCAAGAAGCACATCACAACAAGTTCACATTATGTGCAAGTAAACACACATAAACATAAGAGGTACTACAAGTGTGAGATGATATAAATAAAATCATTCATATACCAATCTTTCTCATCATAAATGAAAGGTAGACAATAAGTTAAAGGGACTACATCAAGTATAGTACAAGGAGAAGAATTTGGGTTCAACACCATCTAAATGTATCAAAATAGGCTACATATTAAAGTGTTATCATCATGATTGTGAGAAATCTTTAGTTGAAAAATGAATCCTTGGTCTAATGCATAGATCACTAACATTTATCATTTTTCAAAAAACATTGGGATGCAAATCAACAAGGAAATTAGATTGGTGTCCAACCTTAAAGTTGAGCCAACTAGTCTTGGATCTTATCCTTTAATGACTTAGAAATTGACTAAAATTGATTTTATTTTATTGACCTAATTAAACTATGGGACCTAATATGAAAATATAAGTATTTTGTTAATAGTAAAATTATAAAACCAAATTCTAAGACTAGATCTGAAAAGAGAAGAGTATTGTTCACTTGTGATTCAAATTTGAGCCGATTTTTAGTGGACTAGGTTGCAAGGACACCTAGTATCTAAAATTGAAATTTTATTTTGTAGTTCTCAGTTTGTAGCTTCTTCCTTCCAAACCCCATTGTCAGAACTTTATCTATTGTCGAGATATTGTAGCTTATATATCTTGTTAAGTTGTCGGGTTTGGATGCATGAATGATTGAATTTCCTTTAAATATTCCTTCAATCCTCTTAAAATTTGTACATGCACATTCAAAAGGAGAGGAAGGGTTGTGCCATATAGGGGATTTCCTAAGTCAAACCCTGTGTTGGTGTTTCAACATCCATAATAGAAAATTTGATGAAAGAGAACCTATCCTTTTAAGAGACAAAGGCTAAATGGTAAAAAAATGATGAATATACAACTTGTTGCAACTCACCACTTAGATTTGATCTCCTTGAAGGAATGAAGTTATGCACTTCTCCTCAAGGATTTATTGTAATTTTTCTTGGCTTTCTTTTAAGACCTACAAGTGTTAGTCCTCACAAACAAATTTTATGCATAAACATGAACAAACTCACATAAAAATTGACATGATGCTTTGATGCCAAAGTGCAACAATAATATTTCTCTTGAATTCTCTTGAATTTATAATATTTTCTTGATAATGATCTTTCTTCTAGTTCTTTCTCACTTCCCTTTCAAATGCTGAAATGACTAAGTATTTATATGTAAAGATATAATTTCCTAAAAAATTAAATCTTGAAGGCCGATAATAAAAATTTGAATTTCGGGGCCACATTAAGGGGACTAGGGCACAATAATTCCCTAGTCTATATCCCTTAATTTCTAGGATCCAAAGTCCTAGGATAAAAAAATTCAGTGCGTACTTGGATCTTGCACATTTGATTTCTTGATAGTTGTTGACTAGACCATTGGATTTGTAATTTAGGAAATTAGGTGTAGAATTAGATCCAATCACCTAGGGGGGAGAAAAAAATAGTGTGTAATTCTCAAGGGTGACAATTTATGATGCTACATTAAGCCCCCACTTTAGTGAGAGTATGAACTTATGCTCACACTCACACTAAGGTAGAAAATATGTCAAGAGGAGTTTGATTATCCAAATGTTAAAGACATAGGATGGCAATGAATCTAGGGGAAGTGTGCAAGGATTCAATATCCCATGGAAAACCAATATAAGGGAAAAGGAACACAAATGTATGTAATATAATACAACATGACAACACAAAACATACATGAAAAGAACACAACACAATACACTACACAATGCACAACATAATACATAGATAATACAATATAAGAAAACATATTCAAACACAAATACAAGGTTAGTACTAAAAACATTTCGATTTGATAAGGTAAAGAGACTTTAGTCTTAAATCTATCTCAAATACCAAATATCATCTATCAAATGTGATATCTAAAAAAAATGATGCCACCATAATGATGTTAAATCGCATGAGCCACATAGATCTACTAGCTAGATAGTTGTGTTATGCTAGGTGTCCATGCAATATGATGGGTTCCATAAGGCTTAACAAGTTGTCTTATTCTATGAAACTCATGAAGCACATGGCTCCACTGGAAATCAAGCTGTATTATGCTAGGTGGCCATGTTGAAAGGGATTCTCAAGTTCATGAATAAGCAAGTTGCATTATGCCAAATTCATGGACTATCTTGCAAAGTATCACTTTAGGGAGCACATAAAATTTAACATCCAAGGGGATGAACAAATTCTTACTTTCAAAAGGGATGAATTGATAACCATGCCTCAGGGGGAATTATAAACAATACCACCACCAAGGGGGTATGTGAATAAGTCAAATATCACAAGATGTGTATGAAATGGATAGGAGTAATACATGCCCTTCTTAAAAAATCAACATACTTTCTATGTTGGTATTTTAAGGAGAAATTGGGGAAGAGGGGATCCTTAAGGAGAATGCACACCTCCCAAAACTAGTTATCATTGCCCCACAAGTGTAGAAAAAAGGAAAAGCATGAAAGAGACTATTGTGTTGCTTCCATGGAAAATATTGTTGCACCTAAAATTGTACCACTATGAATGGATATGAGAAAACACTTAAAGCTACTGTAATGACAAAAATTGTACTCCCTTCTTCAAGATAGGTAAATTTCTCATTTAATCTAGACCTATTCTAGTACCCTTGCATTAATTACCCTTTAATTCATCATTAATAGGCCCCTAAGATCTTGTATTTCAAATCTCAAGGCTTATTTTAGCTAAAAACCAAACAGAATCTTTAAAAACACTCAAGATTTTAAAAACCAACCCCAAAAATCTAGGGTGGGACTCACACCACCTTAAGCGTATGAGTCTCCCTAGGTGGGACCCATATGCCAGGGCTGGCGTGTGAGTCCCATTTGGGGCTGTTTTACGGTTTGACCAATAAAATCACCTTTTTAATTCAAATTTTTGGTTGATGTCAGCCTTTGAGATTTGAATAATGGTAAATTAGCTATAAATGCCTATATAAGAAAGCTTCTAAGTCTTTATTTGATCTAGGCAAGCATTTTCAAGAGAAATTTCAAGATTGAAGCATTCAAGAATCTTCAAGCATTCTTTCACAAGAACATTCAAGTTTCCAAAGAAAGAAAAGTTGAAGTCTTGGAGTAGCATTAAAGTGTTTTTGTAGGTCTTCAAGCTCACTTTCATTCAATATCTAGCATTTTCAAGGGTTGATCATGGTTTTTCTATGGTGAATCATGATGGATTCTAGGTTGGGGAGATGCAATTAGCGATCAATCCAAGCCTAATGACTTGTTTCCTAAGTGATTCCATCCTCCATTATCACTCTACATTCATCCCAAGGAAGGTACAAGAATTATTACCGCTCATTTGGGTGATTAGAGATCTCTCAAAGTGAGTTATTCATCTTCATATGTCATTCATGCATCTTATTCTTGCATATTAGAATAGGGTTGAATTGCATTTCAAATTTCCTAATCTCAGACACACTTAAGGTTAGGGTTTACATTCCTATTTACATGCATATTTCTTGTTTCTATCAAGGTTTAATTACCAAACTAGGGGTTTGATTGAGAAAACCCCCCATGAGAAAATCAAGTCTATATTCAGTTTTGCAGGTCTTTTTGCAAATTCAGATCCAAAAATCAATTTGGGAGAAAAGAGCATGTATTGTAGTGTAGATCTAAACTTTGAATTCCTCAAAAAGCGTAATGGTACTAATACACCAGAAGTGGCATATAAGTCGTACTATAGGCATTTTTCAAGATTCTTGTAGATTCACATACCCTTTTTCCAGAAAATTGTTCTTGTGCAGAAACCCTGATCTAGGATTGATACACCTAGATTAGCATATGAGTCCTAGTAGGTCAAAATTTTAGGATTTTTTAGTTTTTCTAAGCTCATTCAAGCCTGCCTTAGGTTTCCAAGTGCACAAATTTCATTTTGTAGCTTTATGTTCTAATTTTCTTGTATTTATAGGTCATTTAGTTAAAGATTACATCATATTACCTAGGTTAAGCATCGCATCTTGCATTGCATTTCTCTTTCCAAGTCCTAACTTGGTGGTGAACCCCTCATTAGTTTACAATTAGCCCCTAGGATGGCCCTATTTTCAGATCCCTTTCCCCTTTCTTCATTGGATTGAGATCTTTAGGGTTATCCTTGAATGAAAATGGTAAAGAGTATCTTGTTTATTACATTACCCAAACTTTGATTGATTACAAGAAATGATACACAATTTGTTAGAGAAATAATGTTTGGCCCTGGTATTCGCTACTAGTAAGTTACAAAATTACTTATTGAATGTTGAGATACATGTGATAACAAAGTTCTATCCTTTACAACATTTTTTTGCTAAAAAGATTTATTAGGAAGATTAGCTAAATAGGTTATGTTGTTGACTGAGATTGACCTTAAGTTTGTTTAACAAAAAGCAATCAAGGGAGAAGCCTTGATTGACCAGTTAGTTTGCACTCCTTCTCCCCTAACATTACCTAATAAAAAAGAATTTCCTAATGAGAGTGTATTGACTATTCAAGAACATGAAAATGCATGGGAATTGTATTTTGATAGATCTAAGTATAGAATAGGCTCCGCCATGGGGGTTATAATAGCTCTACCCAAAGGAAAACCTATTCCCTTATCATATCAATTAAATTTACTATGCACAAACAATACCGCAGTGTATCAAGTGTTAATTGTTGGGTTACATACAGTTGGTTTAATTTTGGGATCCTAAGACATCAAAATATTCGATGATTCACAATTGATCATTAAATAAATAAATGGAACATATCAAGCAAAGCATGACAAACTATCAAGATACATAGATCTCACAATGACTTTATTAGAAAAGTTTGATTTTTTTACCATTGAAGCATCCCATGGAAAGATAATAGACATGCGGATGCAATGGCAAGTACAACTTCTCTAATATCCCCTCATGATCCCTCAAAATATTTCACATTTTTCATCCACACAATTATGAAATCATCGATTGAGTATAAAATAGATGAGATATTAGAAATCACTATAGAAAGCTCTAGCAAATGGTATGCGCCGATATTTAATTATCTAAAAATTGGTACATTTCTTGAGCCCACAACTAAGAATACAAGAAAACACCTTCAAAAACTTTCATCTAAGTATATAATTCTTGTCATTGTACTGAATTGGAGGTCCTTTGATGTTCTATTACTTATATGCCTTAAACAATCTAAAATCCCTATAACACTTGAGGAAGCTCATTCAGGTGCTTCTGGAGGACATTTTTTAGGAAGATCATTTGTGTAAAAGTTAATTCGTATAGGATATTATTGGAGAAACATGGAACAATACTGCTTTGCATATGTTAAGAAATGTCACAAATGTCAAGAACATAATAGACTGATTCACACTCCTACTTTTGAGCTTCACACACAAGTCCCTATTTGGCCTTTTTTGGTGTGGGGCCTGGACATCATTGGAAAAATTTCACCTCCTTCCTCCATCAGACATACATTCATAATCATTACAACAGATTATTTCATGAAGTGTGTGGAAGCAATTCCCCTTCATCCGACAATTGTCAATGTAATTTGTTGTTTCATATGGGAACACATTATTGCTCATTTTGAACTCCCGTTTGCTTTAGTTTTAGAAAATGGGACACCATTTGAGAATAAATATGTGAATAAGTTCTTAGAAATGTTTAACATACATCACTTTTTGACACCTTACTACCCACAATCTAATGGTCAAGTTGAATCAACTTGTAGAACCCTTGAGAAAATCCTAAGGAAAATAGTAAGAAAACACAATAAAGATTAGGATACATAGCTAACATATGCATTATGGACCTATTGTACAAATGTTAGACCATCAACTAGACATACCCCTTATAACCTCATCTATGGAACTGAGGCAATACTTACCTTGGAGTTAGAGATACCTTCATTAAGAATCTCTCTTCGAGGGGTTATTGATGATAATACTTATAAGGAACAATTGTTACATCAGCTTGAAATGCTCGATGAATAGTGCATCAACACTCTTGAGTACCTTTAGACTTATTCTAAAAGAATGCAGCATAGTTACAATGATAATGTAATAGCTCGTTCCTTTAATAAAGGCGATTTGGTGTTATGCGAGAATTAATGTAATGTCAATGTTGACCTGACAAAAAAAGGAAAATTCAGCCCTAATTGGTTAGACCCTTACATAATCAATAAAAATTATGGATCATTGGCATATACGGTAACATAAATGGATGGTACACCTCTTAAAGAACCTATTAAGTCTATGCACTTGTTCTGATATTATTTCTAATCATCTTGAATAGTGTGAATTATAAAGAAGTGGTGTTAGATTTAGTAGATGGTAGTCTATGTTCTCTCGCATTGCTTCGTTCTTAAAAAACAATTATTTGTGTGTCTTGGATGCTAAAGTGGTTATTTAATATGATTACTTTAGGTTTCATGCTATTCAATTTTATCTTGTGTGTTATGCTAGATTAGATCCTTATATGCATTTATTGTTCTTTATTTAGATCATAGATGCATTTAATTTAACATAACATACTTCATCACAATGTTGCATTTAAGAGAAACTCTAATAAGTTTTAATTAGATCACATACAACATGTTAAATCATGGAGAAATTTATTAAATAGTCTTATAAAGATTATTTAATCAATCACATTTCCATTTAACATTAAAACACATAAGCATAAATAAAAAAGCATGAAGTGATCATATATATATATATATATATATATCAAATTTTTGAGTACATTTCATCAATATATACAATACTAGTTAGGTATGTGACTATTAGATCCCTCAAGATATGGTGCTCACATCTGTATGGAGGAATTCCGCCAAGAGATTGTGGTATGTGATTGTGATCATGAGCTGCTGAGTACATCTAGAGCATACTATAAACTGTGTACTCGTCCAAGGGCCTCCCAAAGATCCTTTGCTCAATGATCTCTTTATACCTATAGTCTGGCTACCTCTTATTGACGTCTCTCAACCTATGTTGGGGCTCGATATGACTGAGCATCCTATGCCTATACTTTGGCTACCTCTTATTGAAGTCTCTCAACCTATGTTGGGGATCGAGATGACTAAGCATCCTAGGTCCTAAAACTATCATATGTTGCCCATAGTTTGATGTATGGCTCAAATAGCTCTGGATACCACTCCACGATGGGTGGGGGAACATATTCTATATCAACAACCTCCTTGTAGACTGATGGGGGCACTATCTCAATATCCACCTGGTGATATAGATCATGAAGGTCTCGCATAGCTCTTGTAAGATAAAAATCATAAATATAATCAGTACACATCATGATATATATATAGATATAAAATTAAAACATAAAGCTTGGACATTAACATAAAGTGTAATAGTAAATTAAATATCATCACCTAGCTCTCTACTTGGTTGTGTAAAGACAACCTCATTTTGTGTAGGAGGCATGGAGGATATGCTAGCCTCTCCATGACTGTAGGTGTTGATGCCTACTATAGCTACTAATCATGATCTAGTCACATGAGTAGGAGTTGGCTCTCCCCACTCATGACCCACTAGATCCTCATCAACTGTATCATCACCCTCACTCATCAGCTCCTCCTCCTCCTCATCCTCCTCCTCATCCCCCTGGCCATCACAATCTAAATCTATAGCCTCATAATACTACTCATCTATCACATATGTGAATATGTCTACATCCCTAAAGCATGTCTCCTCAACTCTATCCTCCTCCTCATCTATTTGATCTAGGAGTGGCCTTGCATCACCTATTGGCTCATTCATTGGGAATATAGGAGCCATTTGTGCTACTTCCCACCACTCCTCATAGGAATCTATGGTACCAACATCAGCAACATCGGAGACCAGAGGCATATCATTATCCTCATAATCGAAGTCACTGTAGATGACATCGTTAGTAGTGAGTTTTCTAGTGTCACCGAGCCTCCGGGCACTCTATACTAATCTCCAGAAAAAGGGTCATGCCATGGGTGGTACCTAGACTTTTCCAAACTGTCGCATGACATGATCATAGTAGAAAATTCATACTATGTAATCATGTCTACCTATCAGAAATTTTTCCATCTATAATCTCCTCAGCTAATGAGTCTCATTTGGCCACTGTGGTATAAGCTGGTAAGCTCTCCATATGATCTCCTCTTCATCCAGTCAGTCGAATCAGACTCTCCAAAAATGAAAATCCCTGTACCACCATTGCCACCTCAGTGGATAACTAAATGCACAAGGATACCTTAGGGTTGATGTACATGGAAATCTTGTCAGCCTAGTGCATGTGATATACTCTAGGAACCACACTTGTAGTAGCATAAACTGTACCATACTGTCCATGTCACAAAATGAAAATTTCCCTATTTCATAATATAAGTGTGCAAGGATGTTGCGCCCCCAGGAATACACAGTCCTCTACTCTGCCATATACTGAATCATATGTACTAGTCCTCCCTATAAATGTGCTCCCCAACCATTAGGGACGAGTACTAGTGCCATAGTAAACATCATAATCCATGCCACAAATGGAGCCCACGAATATAGTAGCATGGCTAGATCGATCCATGGCCTCATGATACTATCATGAACCAGACCTCAAAAACAATACTACATATTGTATTTCATCTCCCAAAATGATAGACCAGCTAGAAAATGTAACCTCTCACCCTGAATTGGAACTCGGAGTATGTGATGGATTTCCTCTAATGTGATTATCATCTTTCCTATGGGGAGATGAAATGTGCATGTTTCTGCATTCCAACACTCTGCGAAAGCCATCAGGATAGCATCATGGTACCTCATGGGGGCCATAAGGTATGCCTAGTATAGTCTAGTTGTCTTTAAAATATGCATATCGTCCTTTGATAGAGTCAAGGGTAGGTCTCAAAGGTGAAAGATCTATCTTCCCCTAAGATGCTACCACAAACAGGGTGGAATCTAACAAAAAAGAAAAATTATGTCCTATAAGCATTCTAAAATAAAAAATCTATACATCAAAAATAAAAAAAAGTGTACTAAAGTTGTTCTAGTGTACTCTTCTAAGGGTCCTAGACACTTTAGACCCCTTTTAAGACAATTCATGATGAAACGGGACACTTTGCGACAAAATTGGGACACTTTGTGACAAAAAGGGGTACTTTGCAACAAAAAGGGACACTACGAAAAAAGGGGAAACTTTGTGAAAAAAGGGAATGTTTTGCAAACTTTTCTTCCAGGGTCCTAAATCAACCTAGAAATGCATACAAATCATAAAATAAATGCATATGGAAAAAGATAACGCAGAAAAATCAACTCATCTGATAATGACGCTCACCGTGGGCTACCTGATTTCATAGGACATCTAGTCTCAGAGGCTCGTAATCTTGTTGGCTCAGAATCTTCAAGCACTCTTCACCAAACTCAAGCTACAAGAAGGTAAAAGACAAAATAATTAGAAATGACTTCACTTTTTACTCTTATATATGCTAAAAATTAGGGATTTTACTATATTAAGGTTAAAAATTATCTTTCATTCAAATTAACATAACATGAGCTAGAGCACTTCATTTTTTTATGCTATCTATTATGTGTGTATCATGATCCTACTCCCATTCTCATTAAATGTCTATCATCATGAGGTATGGTACTTGGAAATACCCTATGATATGACTTACCTTATTTGATGTGGTTTGATTTCTACCTTGATTCCACCTCCGTAAAGCAAGTGGAATCAAGGAGGGGCATACATTTAGGTACGCTCAAATTTTATTTCTAGAAGAAGTTAGATCAGAGGGTTTTTTTTGGAAAACTAATGAATTTTGTGTTGTAGGATGTGGTTCCTAACATTGTGATTTTGCAGATAGCTATAGTGGGGGCTTCATTCTCCCATGTTGTGAATTAACCTATATGAGTATCCTTTTATGAAATGAAGTGTATTGTTTGGATTCCTTTAGCTTGCATATGCACATAGAGTCATATGGGCGCTAAAGTGGGGCCTAGATGTAATGACAAAAATTGCACTCCCTTCTTGGAGATAGGGAAATTTCTCATTTAATCTAGACCTATTCTAGTACTCTTGCATTAAATACCCTTTAATTCATCATTAATAGCCCCCTAAGACCTTTTAGTTTGGATCTTGAGGCTTATTTCAGCTAAAAACCCAACAAAATCATCAAAAACACTCAAAATTTTAACAACCTACCACGAAAATCTAGGGTGGGACTCATACGCCCCTCCCCCTAGGTGGGACCCACATGCCAGGGCTGGCGTATGAGTCCCATTTGGGGCTATTTTAGGGTTTGAGTAGGAAAATGACCTTTTTAATTCAAATTTTTGGTTGATGTCAGCCTTTGAGATCCGAATAATGGTAAATTAGGTGTAAATTCCTATATAATCAAGCTTCTAAGTCATTATTTGATCTAAGCAATAATTTTCAAGAGCAATTTCAAGAACCAAGCATTCAAGAATCTTTAAGCATTCTTTCACAAGAGCATTCAAGTTTCAAAACCAAGCAAATTTGAGGTCTTGGAGTAGCATTAAAATGTTTTCATAGGTATTCAAGCTCACTTCCATTTAAGATCTAATATTTTCTAGGGTTGATCATGGTTGTCTATGGTGAATCATGATGGATTCTAGGTTGGGGAGATGTAATTAGCCATTAAGCCAAGCCTAATGACTTGTTTCTTAAGTAATTCCATCCTCCATTATCACTCTACGTTCAGCCTAAGGCATAAGCATTATTAGGGCTCATTTGGGTGATTAGAAATCTCTCAAAGTGAGTTATTCATCTTCATACGCCATTCATGCATCTTATTCTTGCATAGAATATGGTTGCATTACATTTCGTATTTCCTAGTCTTAGACACACTCAAGGTTAGGGTTTACATTCCTATTTACATACATATTTCATTGTTTCTATCAAGGTTTAATTAACAAACTAGGGGTTTAACAAAGGAAAACCACCCATAAGAAAATCAAGTTTATATTTAGTTTTTGAAAGTATTTTCGTAGATTCGGATCCAAAAATCAATTTGGGAGAAAAGAGCAAGTGTTGAAGTACAAATTTGAACTTTGAATTCCTGAAAAAAGCAGAATGAGACTGATACGCCAGAAGTGGCCTATGAGTCCCACTAAAGGCATTTTTCAAGATTTTTTCAAATTTAGATACCCTTTTTTCAAAAACCTGTTCCTGTGTAGAATACCTAATCTAGGACTGATACGCCCATATTGGCGTATGAGTTCTAGTAGGTCAAAATTTCAATATTTTCAATGTTTCAAAGCTCATTCAAGCCTACCTCAGGTTTCTAGGTGTACACATTTCATCTTGTAGCTTTTTATTCTAATTTTCACGTATTTATAGATCATTTAGTGAAGGATTACGTCATATTAGGGTTAAGCATCACATCTTGCATTGCATTTGTCTTTCCAAGTCCTAACTTGGTGATGAACTCCTCATTAGTTTACAATCAACCCCTAAGACATCCCTATATTGTCAGATCTCTTTCCCCTTTCTTCATTGGATTGAGATCTCTACTGTTATCCTTGAATGAAATAATTGGAAAGTGGGTTTCATCTATGTTCTAAACCATATGAAAGCACCTAACCCATTTCTAGTAATTTTAGCTACAAATGCCACATAGTGAGGAGAAACACCATATAATAAAAATCCTCATTGTTTAGAGTGATTAGGTGCATCAACACATGAAAGAGCACCGCAATCATTAAGTTGTATTTTGTTACTCAAGGCCTGACATTCATTGGTAGAATGACCATGCACTTGAAAACATGCACAAATGAGTTTATGTTATAAAATTTCTCTTGTGTTTTTGGAGGAAGAGTAATCAAGAGGTCTTTGAGAAGCCTTGAAAAAATATTCTCTTGCTTAGTATTAAAAGTTATTTCTTTCTCTTGTGAAGAAAATCTTGCCCACTTAACACAAGACGTCATAAATACATTAGATGATAAAGCGTTAGATGAAGATGGGGATGAAGGTTTGAAACATAGGTCCTTTTTTGAAAAGTATGGTATAGACTTCACCCAATCCTTATCATTTTCTGATATGTTTGCATTTATCCATTTTTAGAAATAATTTTGTATCCAAGCCCATAACATTCTTCCAAATTAGATGAATAAATCGTATCTACATGCTCCTAAGAAGAATTTTCTTTTTCTTGAGTATGGAAATCCTATTAAATTTTTAAAATTAGGAATCTTCCACTCATGAGGGATAGAAGGTAAAGAGCCCCCATCACTATCATGGGGTGATGTCTTTGAATCTATTGATGTAGAGCAAGATAAAACACAAGACTCTTTATGTTTAGATTGTGAGATTTTGTACTCTCCCATAAAGGAGGATGTGAAATATAATGAACCCCAATAATCACCAAAAAATGTGTTTGAAGATGAAGCAATATAATGATCATCAAATGTATTTGAATCTTTGGACATTGATGGAAAGATTTTAGAGTCCCATTTGAAAAAGGTGTAAAATATAGAACAACCCCCAATCATTGTCTAAGAGTTTTATTATAGGTGAAATATAATCATGATTATGTTCAATATGTATAGGTTCTACCCTTGAGGTTGGAATTTTTTTTTTTAAGAGAGTTACAAGTGTCATGCTCGGCTTTGATTTGTGAATTATAAGTCTTTTTCATCTATTTTTAACCATAAATATATTTTTATTATATTCATTCTTCATCTCATGGTGAAGAGTAGATGGGACTCCCTTCATGGAATGAATCTATGGTCTACCTAGGAGAAGATTATATGAAAGAGGTCCTAGCATGATATGGACAAGGGTAGGAAAAACCATAGGCCCTACCTTAATGGGTATTGATCACTCATAATGGTTTCTTACTAACATTATAAAAGACATGGATATTAACATCATTAGGTTCTACAAGATTCTTATCCACACCAATTTTATCTAGAAGATCAATGCTACAAGCATTAAGACCTATTCCATTGTCTTTGAGGGTACACCTAACTCTAGATTTATTAATGATTGCCACTATAATTAGGGCTTCATGGTTATTTTGAATCTCAAGTGTGTTGGCATTCTCAAAATTTTCAAATTTGTGATGCCCATTTCAAAATTTTGCCTCCACGCTTTCAGAAGTGCACTTGAATAATTTTCCTAAGCTCACTTATGTGTCCAATGTGAGTAGGCATGTCAATTTTTAGCTTCCCACAATGAGTTTTTGCAAGGTTTAGAAAAGTGAAGCTGGATGGTTTTAGCACTTTTTAGCTATTTGAAAAATTTCAGTTTTGCAAAGTAGCCTCCCATTTGAGCTTGCCTTTTGCAACCAAATAATTGTCAAGTCAAACCAATTGGTGCACTGCATTCTACATACAAAGATGATCTCACACGTCATTTTTTAGAACCTCACGAGTTGATTTTCTATTTTTAGCAGATCAAAACCAAATGCAATTTATTTAGTTTAGCATCTGCATTCTTGACAACCTTTCTGAGAGGTCAACTTCGATCGTCAATATCTTTTGATGGGAAATGATTGAAGCTAATTCCTCATGCACACATGCTTAGTGTGCCTAAATTTTCTTATGTGTCCAGTGGCAGATCGCTAGGAGTTGATCTGATATTTTTGCAAAAAAGTGATCTCTTGAGTTTCAATTGGTTCAGAATAGCAGCTTATTGCAGAAAGTTCGAGTAAGCAACTTTGACCACGAACATATTTCACCTTGTGACTCCTTTCTCTAAACCATTTGTTGCACTCAATTCTCGGGATGAATTTCTACAATTCTGCAAGTTTTTATGTCTCCAAGAGGTCGTTTACCCAGTTTTCAAAGCCGATTCAAGAGCCCACCAGGCCAGTTTTGCACATTTTGCAAACATGTCAGAAAGCAGATTTTGATGAGAACCCATTTCAAATTTCCACTCCAAAATCATTCAGAGGTTGTGTTTGATCGATTTGAGCATGAAATTTGTTTGAAAATCAATTTTTTTTTAGTCACGCCACCTAGGCCCGACATGCTTTGCACTGTTATAATGTTGTACATGTTGCAATGATCAAATAAGGTATGGAAATCATTAATGGCTATTGATCTCCAGTTTCCAATGGATCAAATAAGATGGACTCTTGAAGATAGCACTCAATTTATATGAGAGGGTTTTTCAGAATATTTGAAGATGTAAGCTCTTCATAAATCTTCTCTAGTAAGGGACCTGGTGCAAATTCATTGAATAGGTAGTGGTGTTCCATTTGAGTTCCAAGGAAAAAAGTCATAATACTTTTAGTCTGGAAAATTTATTTAAATGGTTACATGACACTAAAAGGACAATATAAGCTGAAATTGTTAGGTTTCTTAATTATGCAGGCTTGGAGCTAATATGAGATGCATTTAAAATGGATGCAAACTCATATGTTTTGTAAGTACCGGCACCATTGAATTGAATGTGGAGGCTTCTATGGGTGAAGAAAAATTCAGAGTCTTGAGAACACAAAGCAGCCATTAGTTGGAATCACCTCTCAAATAGAAGATGTTACACCAAACAAAAAGCTCCTTCAACATATTACGAAGGATGGGATCTAAAGTGACCCAACATCTCACAGAGCACAAACTGTATTATGCAGGGAAAATAAAGGATTTAACTCCTCCACTTGGTCGACCCAATGATTACACATTGTGAGATGAGGATAGCAACATTTAAAATGGAAGGGGCGTTTAAAGTGCATTCATCAAATGTAAGGCCACAACCTACACACCAAAATGAAAACATTGAAAAGGCTATAGAAACTTTAAAGTAAATGCAATGGGAATTGTATTCATGGTGCGCACCAATAGAGATCCAATTTGATAAGCGTAAAAGTAACATTCAAGGCTCCATGGTATGTATACATTAGAGGATAGGGTCATTCAACACAACAAAAGAGATGGGTGCCAATCAGAGTGGAGTGCCATGCACCCAGTAGGATATGCACAAAATGAATATGTTAAGGGCTTTAGAATCTTTCAAACAAGTCTATCAAGGAGGTCTACTCATTCAAGCAACAAACAACATTGCAGGAGTTACAATATGGATTTGTTGAAAAGATGCCAACGCATGAAATGAAAGCATGGCAACAAAACATATGTTGAAAATGTTTTAGCAACCTTGCAACAAACACATTTTACACCAAATAGAATGCCATAAAATTCTACAAGGAGGCGCAAGTGTGGATTGGGCGCATGAACCTTTTGGAAAAAATATCCAAAGAAACGTAAAACATATGGGATGCCATTGTGCGCATACCCCAAGTGGTCACATTGAAAGTCCTCAGAAACTTCAAAGCAGGAGGATCGATGGTTATGTGTTTCGTCGAGGATGTCCAACAAAGAATGGGGGAGGGCATCAGATGAAAGCAATAGAAATAAGAGCAAGGTATGCATAGAAAAAACTGGTTGAAGGAAGCTCGATGATGGTGTGGCTGCCATTCTCAAAATGAAAACAGAGCAAGGAACGACAAACATAAGTTAGGGAAACATGAGGAAGCAAAGGAAATAAATGAAGGAAATCAAAGGGAAAACCTAGCCAAATCTCAACCCTACCCTACGAGCTCGCGGAAATAAAGTGCTCATGGGTTATTTCCCGCGAGGTGGGAAAAATCACACCATATGGCAGTGGGCCCGGGCAATGCTTCTTGAATGGATGATGAAATATTAAAGGGGGCCAATGATTTAAATGTTTAATTTTTTCTTTTTTATAAAAGAAAAACTTCTAAGACATTATTTTGCCTGATAATCTTATATTTCAGGGGCACTAATGTCAAATACAAGGTGGCTCCATGAAATATTAAAAGGGAAAGTATTGTGAGTGTGTTGCCTTATGCTTCTAATTGGAGAAGTGAATTTTTATTCACTTTAGAGGTGAAGAATGTGGTGGAAAAGGTAAAAGAAGGGGGTCCATTAAAATTTTAGATCTTTGCATATATTTAATTATAAAGTGCAATATTTAAAGAGCCTATTTAAAATTTGTTTTAAATGGTGAGCAAACATTTGAAATGTGAAATGCATGTGAACTATGCTCTGTGGGGGATAAAAATGTACACAGTGAAATATTTTATATTGCTGGAGGATAAAATGAGTGAATGTTTTAAAAGAAAATTTAAAACATTAAATGTAGGGAAATAAGTAAAAGTGAAATTTATATTCACTTTATGCTTAAAAGGATATTATATGTTGGGGAATAATATGCAACATTGTAAAGAACATAAATAAAGGGTTGAACTAAGTTTTCACAGGAAACAGATGTATTTTCCAGCATAATAAATATGATGGAATTCTCATATAGGATAATTTTTTGTTGCTAAAAAACTGAGGCAAAAGGAAAATTGAGAGGAAAATTCAGTTTGTTGAGGAGAGAGGAGAGAGGCTTTACAAATTTGTTGATCAATAGTGATAGAGTTTCTAGATGGAAATTTCAGATCATTCTTCTATTTCTTCTCTTTCTCTTCTGATTATTCTATTATGAGGTTTTGTATTGGGTTGGGTAGATAGAGAAATATTGCTAGTTCTGAGTCATTCTGTGTTTGTAAGCTGTAAATGAAAATTTCATGAGCAAATATAGCCAGTTTATGCAAATAAACCACGAAAGTGTTTGCACATTCATGAATGTCAACAAATTGTCTCCATACTTGTATATTTTTAGTCATTTGAATTCAATATTACCAAGTATCTTTGAGTTTGGCATCTCGCTTTCATGAGATTGTTTTTATCTATTTATGGGTCTGTTTCAATGAAAAGGTTAAATACTTTGAACAAATGATTGTGATTGAAGTGTGCAGATTGGATTTGGTAAGGAGGATTTGATTGATAACAAGAGTAGGATTTGTCTATGTAAGACATTAACAGTTGATGCAAGGAATTAATAAATTTAAATCCACTGGTTAAATATCATTTGCTGATGAAATTGTTTTACGAATTTGACCCCATGGCCCAGAATTAGACATTGATTTATCTTGCAGCTTAGTGCATCTCAGAAACAATTCTTAAATTATAAATCATTTTAAATCCTTGTTGTTTAGTTGTTTGGTGTTAAGTCTTGCTTCCCAATTGTTGAGTTAGTGTTGATTATACGAAGAGTGTAGCCAAATTTGAGGTTGTCAATTCTTTTCTTAGTGTATTTTCATGGGGAATTATCTGCACTATAAAAATCAATGTTAGTATATAGTTGCATTTAAGTTTTGGGCATTGTATAGGTTGACCCACCTTGGTTCTGCAGAGCCAAAAGTGTAGAAGATCTCAGTCTTTGACTGAATCTTGTCAGTTGGCCAAATCCCCCATGAGTCTAAGCATAAGAAATTGGATAAGTCTTTAGGATTCATTGGTTTGGTGCGATTTGGAACACCAACAGAATGGCAACTCTATTGGGGAGAATTCAGAAAATTCTCATTGAAGAATCTAGAAACAAAGTCTTATCATTTACATAAGAGTCATATTATTGTTTTGCATTCTGAATTTAGTTCAAACATTGAAGGATTTCAAGCCTGGAGAAATAATTTTTTCAGTGAACCTCATTATTTTATGATCTATGGTGCTCTTTTGGTGAAAGGAACTCAGAAATAAATTTACATGTGAAAGAACTTCCTACTATGTGAAGTTCAGTCCTCTAAGAAGAGAGGTGGCGACTCTGTCAGAAGAACCTATTGAAGAGGTGAACAAAGTTCCATATCTACAAAATTTTAAGAACAATTTGTAGTAGCTACAATGTTTCTAGGTATTCTTCACATATTTGAACTTCTTAGGAGAAAGTTTTTTTCCCTATTGAGTGATTAGCACTAAAAAGGGGAAAGAATAGCAAATTTAAGTTTGCACACTTCCATTTGCTAGATCTGTTGAATGTAATTGCAGTTCCATTGAAATATTTTTGTCTAGTGCTCAAATATTTGATTATATGGATGATTAAAATGCATTTGTATGTCCTAGGGGTTTCCATCCATTTGTATTGTCATATGATTCAAGCCCAGGTCACTAGCATGTTAGCAATTATCCTAGTTGTCCACCATTTGGTCATGGTTGTAATTATGCACAATTAGTGAGTCTTAATTTTCATATACCCATGGATCATCAAGGTAAAGTAGCCATACCTGTAAAGACCTTGATTTGGCTTGTCAATAAGTGTCAAAAGTATAATGATCTTCAAGCATCCAGTACCCCAAAGTGCAAGAACCCAAGAGTTAATAAGCCTAGGTTCAATCCTGAATGGAATGATATATTTGAAAGAAGGCTTAAAGAGATGGATGGAAGACACCAGATGTCTCAACAAGCCTGGTTAAGAGACCATCAAACTATGTCTAATTGTCAAGTTGTTGCACCATTTGTCAATTCCTTTGACCCATTATATGCTTGACTAGATTTGTCATGGGTTGATTACAAAGTTGAAAGTATGTTAGCTCAAATCTATAAGGAGATGCCTAGATTTGATGGATACAATATTTGTGAAGGAGATGCACATGTCAAATTTTTTTCCAACTTCATGGAGAAACATTCATTTGAATATCAGGAGATGTGGATGAGGTTCTTTGTCAGAACCCTTGAAGCAAGAGCTCGAGATTGGTATTTGAGTTTTCTTGAGAAGTCATTTCCTTGCTGGGATGAATTAGTGATTGCTTATAGAGAAGAATTTGCAAGAGAGGCCTCTAACCTTGTCATAAGGTTAAAGCAGATCAAGAAACAAGATGAAGATTCAAGTGTTGATTTCAGTCATAGGTTTCTTGCTGCCTTATCACTAATCCCAAAAAGTTTCAGGCCTAGTACTCAAGATTGTATCCATATGTACTTTGAAGCCTATGAAGAAGGATCCAGTGGATTGTTAAAATATTTTGAAAAACTAAGCATGCAAATGGCTTACACATTTTTGGATAATTTGGAGAAACAAAGGAATGAATTCATATGTGCAAAATATGTTTTCCTCACTTATTGGTAAGCATGCTGATGAAATCAACAATTATGTGAATGCAAATGATCAGAGGTCTTCAAATGAATGCAGAATTCAAAAGGTTGAAGATGAGAAGAATGCATCATCAAGTGATGAGAAAGTTGTCTTTGAACAACATACAAAAGAAGTATACCTAACTGCAAATCAGCAGTTGAGTCTCCCAAGCCAAGAACATGATGAAGAATATAAGTTGTATCTACTCTTTGAAGAAGAGATAATCAATTAGCAATGTGATACAACTAACCATGCCAATTCTACATGTGTTGAATGTAGCTTTGCTGCAAGTCTCCATGATGAGACAAATGAATTTGCTAATTTCAGGAATTCTCTTGAGAACATTAGTTTATCAGCTGCAAATGAAGAAGAATGCAATGGATTTTAGTTTGAAAGATCAACTACAAGCAGCTGGAATGAGGAAACCATTGATGGTTTTCAATTTGATAGAGAAGATGCTTATGTCTACCCTCAAGAGGATGAAAATGACAAGCTCAATGTTGAGATGCAAGATGATGTGGATTGTTGTTATGACAACCTAGAAGTGAGTAAGAATGAACAATTAGACAACCTATTCACTGTGATTGGTTGTAACCATGCTTCTGACACTATTGTTGGCGATCCAATCTCTTATGATTGGGGAACTCCTATTTATGATTAGGCTGTTGAGTTCTCATATTTTGAAGATAATGATGTCCTGGGATATCGTGATTTGCAAATTGACAATGCATCCATTCCAAGTGAAGATCAAGAATAGGAAGTGGTTGGAAGAATAGATCAGAGTAATGATCTACTAAGTTGTGAATAGATTTCAAGTCTATTAACCATTGAATATCAGAAATGTGCACATGTGAACAACTTTTAGTTGTTGTGTGTTGCTTCTATTGTCTTTGACAATGATGATGATCTTCATGGTGCAAGATATGATGCAAGTGAATTTGATTCTCTTTACAAGGATGAATCAATTGATCAAGATGATGATAATATGGATGAAGACAAACATACGTTGGATGGTAATGATGCATTGTATGATGAGTATGGCAGTATACATGCTTATGCAAACCAAAAGATCTATTTTGATGAGTTTGAAGTAGCAGATGACCATGAGTTTTGTGCACCTGATGAGCCAAGTATTGGAGATTCTAATGCGGATTTGGAAAAGTTTTTATTTTCTGATTTGAATGATCCTAGGCATGAATCTTTGCATGTGGATGAAGATGTTGATTTCAATAAGAAATCAGATTATCTTTTTGAACCAGAATTGCTTGTTGTTGAGCAAGCTTGTGATGTTGAAAAGGTTGATATATCTTGTTCAAAAGATGATCATATGACTACAGATGATGATGAGTCAGAAATCTCTAATGACTCTCAGTACCAGCATGATGAAGAAAAATTACAAAGTGTGCGAATAAATGAGTGTATATCTTTGAATACACTTGGAGATAGTTTGCATGATGCGCCAGATCTTCTAGTAAGTTCTTGTGATGGTTTATATCTCGATATGCAAACTAGTAATCAGATTGAGCTTGATAGTTCCAACCATAAGGCAGAATATAAGTGCTACTTTTGTCAACTAGAAGAAGTTTTCACAGAGTGTGGCAATGTGCAGAACATTGAAGCAAGTTGTATTTAGCTTGAGAAGGGTTTATATGATGAATATAATCAGTTGTTGCCACATGACAATCAACATTATGAAAGTATGCCTGACTTTCTGATGTACAATGATTTTGAACATGTTTATAATGTTGAATATGATTTCCTATTAGGAGGTACCAATATGTTTGATCAGGCGGATGGTTGTGATCAAGCTATGCTTTCATACAATCTTGATCACCATTTTCAAATGATGCCACTTGGTACAAAGTCAGAGAATGAAGTGAGTGGTGATGATGTGGCCTATGTAATTTCTCTACTATGTGATAATGAAGCCAAATAGAGAGCAAGTTTCCACTTGCATGAAGGTAGCCTGATACTTGTGTTTGCAGAGGTGTAGTCACCACTGTTGTTATGGTTTGACAGAGGCAAGCATGAGTTAAGGGAGATCAATTCTTTTTATAGAATTATGTTTGATAGAGGTAAATATTGACTCCCATTTTTCATTTGGTGGCTTGGGGTCACCAAATGAAGTTGAAAAAGAAGAATGAATAAAGAAGCAATTTGAGGACACCTGATGGACTCGATATTTGGTCTACTCCTTAGAGATCTAGAATCTTGCTATTCCCACAAGGGGGCATACATCCCCAGTCAGAGCTTTTGTTGGAATTCTCAAACTTTGCAAATTTGAGATGCCCATTTCAAAATTTTGCCTCTACAGTTTCAAAAGTGCACTTGAAGAATTTGCCTAAGTGACCCACTTTGGAGGGTCGTAATTTGAAGCCAGTTGATTGTCAAGAAAAACCCATTTGCAAGCTCACTCATGTGTCCTATGTGAGTAGGCATTTCAATTCTCAGCTTCCCATGATAAGTTTTTTTAGGGTTTCGAAAAGTGAAGTCGGAGTGTTTTGGCACTTTTCTGTTGTTTGCAAACTTTCAGTTTTGCAAAGTAGCCACCCATTTGAGCTTTCCTTTTGCAACCAGATGACTGTCAAGTCCAACTGATTGGTGCTCTACATTTTCCATACCAAGATCATCTCACATGTAAATTTTTAGAGCCTCACAAGTTGATTTACTATTTTTAGCAGATCAAAACCAAATGCAATTTATTCAGTTTTGCATCTGCATTCTTGACAGCCTTTCTGAGAGGTCAACTTCGACCATCAATATCTTTTGATGGGATATTATTGAAGTTAATTCCTCTTGCACACGTGCTCAGTGTACCTAAATGTGCTTATGTGTCCAGTGGCAGCTCGCCAGGAGTTGATCTGATATTTTTGCAACGAGGTGATCTCTTGAGTTTCAATTGGCTCAGAAAAACAACTTGTTGCAGAAAGTTTGAGTAAGCAAATTTTACCGCAAATATGTTTCACCTTGTGACTCCTTTCTTTGAGCCGTCTATTTAACTCAATTCTAAGGATGAATGTCTACAAGTCTGTAAGTTTTTATGTCTCTAGGAGGTTGTTTGCCCAATTTTCAAAGCCGATTGCAAAGCCCATAGGGCCAATTTTGTACATTTTGTAAACATGTCAGAAAGCAGATTTTGAGGAGAACCCATTTCAAATTTCCACTCAAGATTCATTCAAAAGATGTGTTTGATCAATTTGAGCATGAAATTTTTTTGAAAATAATTTTTTTTTTAGTCGGGCCACCCGGGCTTGACATGCTTTGCATTGTTATAATGTTGTACACATTGCAATGATCAAATAAGGTATGGAAATCATCAATGGCTATTGATCTCCATTTTAAAATGCATTAAACAAGATGGACTCTTGAGGATAGCACTCAATTTATATGAGAGGGTTTTTCAAAATATTTGAAGATGTAAGCTCTTCATAAATATTCTATAGTAAGGGACCTGGAGAAAATTCATTGAATAGGTAGTGGTGTTCCATTTGAGTTCCAAAAAATAAATTCATAATATTTTCAGTCTAGCTAAGTTGTTTAAATGGTTACATGATACTAAAAGGAAAATAAAGGATGAAATTGTTAGGTTTCTTAATTATACAGGCTTGGAGCTAATATGAGATGCATTTAAAATGGATGCAAACTCATATGTTTTGTAAGTACTGGCACCATTGAATTGAATGTGGAGGCTTCTATGGGTGAAGAAAAATTTAGAGTCTTGAGAACACAAAGCAACCATTAGTTGGAATCACCTCTCAAATAGAAGATGTTACACCAAACAAAAGCTCCTTCAACGTATTAGGGAGGATGCAATCTAAAGTGACCCAACATCTTGTAGAGCACAAACTATATTATGCAAGGAAAATAAAGGATTTAACTCCTCCACTTGGCTGACCCAATGATTATACATTGTGAGATGAGGATAGCAATGTTTAAAATGGAAGGGGCATTTAAAGTGCATTCATCAAATGTAAGGCCACAACCTATGCACCAAAATGAAAACATTGAAAAGGCTGTAGAAACTTTAAAGTAAATGCAATGGGCATTGTATTCATGGCGCGCACCAATAGAGAGCCAATTTGATAAGCGTAAAAGTAACATTCAAGGCTCCATGGTATGTGTACATTGCAGGACAGGGGCATTCAACACAGCAAAAGAGATGGGCGCCAGTCATAGTGGAGTGCCACACGCCTAGTAGGATATGCACAAAATGAATGTGTTAAGGGCTTTAACAACTTTCAAATAGGTGTAGTGATAGGGGTGGATGGATACAAATCAACACTAATAAGAAAATATAAACTCAACAATTCATGAATAAACACACACACAAATAAAACATGAATTGCTGCTCAAAATATTTGTATTTAATTCCTTGCCCAAAAATGGTTTACATCTGCCTCTTATATAGAGGAATTTAGATACATTTAGAATAATCTAGAATATAGGCTGACATATTATTTTACCTTGGCCGACATAAAATAAGTTTCTAGAATTTACGTAACCCTAAACTTCTAGAATTTATCCAACCCTAACCGACATAAAAATAACTTCTAGAACTTTATCAAATTTTACTTTATTCCTAATCTCTAGTCCATCTGGAACCTCTAGAAACTTCTAATTTTATTAATATTTTTACATCTCATTTGAGGGAGAAATTACATTTCCCAACACTCCCCCCTAATTTCGACCTCAAATGTTGCTGCATAAATTTCCTTGCTCTTGACTATTGTCTTTGCAAATCCTTTTCGTTGCTTGATATCTTCATGCTTGATGATGCCTTTGTCTTTGTCCAAGTCTTCAAACTTCAAACCATCTCTATGATCTGCAGATCTCTTTCCTCAACTCTTTTCAACTCTCATCCCACTGCTGTGGCAGTCATTCAAACTTCATAACTTCAAACTGGAAGTCTTCTTCTATGCAAACTCACTATCTGTAACTTTCCACCTTCTTTGATGTCTTGTCTTTCCATGATTGCTATCATCTTCAAACTTATTATCTTGAATGCCATCAACGTTCACATGCAAAATTTTATACTTAAACAAGTTCTTGATCATACTTGAAATTTTCTGCCAACTCGATCCGTAAACCCATCCACAATCCATTTTCATACAATCTACCATAGAATCTTCCTTGTACTGCCTGTTCCAACCTGCTCTTTTCTGAATGACTCTTCAAACCACAAATACTGCAAGGATGTAAGTCCCAACATCTATCCTTCGTATGCCCTTTCCTGTTACAATGACAACATTGCACACATTCCATTTTTTTAACAAATTTGGTTACACCTGTATTATTTCCTTTACCTGTCACATATCCAAGACCTTCATGCTTTGGCCTCGTTATTGGCTTGGTTGGTTCTCTCATCCCTTGATCATGTCTTCCTAAACCTTTACCTTTGTATCCCATTCTTTCCATGATCTTTAAACCAACATTCATTTCATTGCCATTGCATCTAACAATATTATCATTTTGACAGTTTTTATCACAAACTTCTTTAGCAAAAACACATTTATCAATTAACAAACTCAAATCTTCTGTACTACATGAAACATCACATGTGGATTTCTTTGTCTTCAAACATTCATTCTCTTCATTCAATCTTGATATTTCATTTTTGTATAAACTATTCTCTTCTTCTAATTTCTTCATCTTTTCTTCTAAATCATCAACCAACTTCATTCTTTTTTCCAATTCCTCATTCTTTTCCTTGATCTCCTCAAACAATTTTAGTTTTTCTTCAAGCTCTTTATTCTTCTCTTTAAGTTTGCACGATTCCTTCACCTTCAAATTATATATTTGTTCCACAAACTTTAACCTATCATCTAGCTCTTCAATTGCCTCTTTATAATCACTAATTTCATTTAAAAGATTACATTTTTCTGTCCCCATTTCTTTCCTTGATTTTTCAATTTCTTTTTCTAAAAAATCCTTTTCACATTTTAAACTTGTATTTTCTTTCTTCACCTTTATTAATTATTCTTCTAAATCCTTTTTTTTTTCTTTCTTCACTCTAACAACTTTTGCCATTGAATCAAACAAATAAACTTACGTTATTTTTCTTCACGTGCCTTCCAATATCTTCTCCTTTGTTGACTGGAAAATTGGCTACACAAATCTGCAATCTAAATTACAATGATGGCTGCAAAAACAACTATCAATTTCAATGATTTGTATTTACCTTGCGAGTAGCATAAGACTTCTCCTTTTGAAAAATACTGTGATCTATCCTCCATTGTATGCTTTCATTGGTTGCGGTCTTCCATTTGCTTTAAAAACAACTATCTTCAACTCTTTTATTTGTCTTCCTCCTGGCTGCTCCAATAGACTCATGTATTGCCTGCGCTCTTTACTTTAGACTTTGGAATGGACTTTCACAGTGACAACTTCTGCTGCAGACACTTTTTTTTTTCTGCAACAGGCTTACAACTCCAACAATTCTTCAACAACAATCTACTTGCAATGAACATAAATTCTTTGGCATTGATGAACTTGCATCTCCAATCTTCAACTCACTTCAATCTCGCTCTGATACCACTTTGATAGGGGTGGATGGATATAGATCAACACTAATAAGCAAATATAAACTCAACAATTCATGAATAAACACACACAAAAATAAAACACGAATTGTTGCTCAAAATATTTGTATTTAATTGCTTGCTCAAAAATGGTTTACATCTACCTCTTTTATAGAGGACTTTAGATACATTTAGAATAATCTAGAATATAGGATGACATATTATTTTACCTTGGCCGACATAAAATAAGTTTCTAGAATTTACCTAACCCTAAACTTCTAGAATTTATCCAACCCTAACCGACATAAAAATAACTTCTAGAACTTTATCAAATTTTACTTTATTCCTAATCTCTAGTCCAACTGGAACCTCTAGAAACTTCTAATTTAATTAATATTTTTACATCTCATTTGAGGGAGAAATTACATTTCCCAACATGTAGAAAGGAGTTCTACGCATTCAAGCAGCAAACAACATTGGAGGAGTTACAATATGGATTTGTTAGAAAGATGCCGGTGCATGAAATGAAAGCATGGCAACAAAAGATATGTTGAAAATGTTTTGGCAACTTTGTAGAAAATGCATTTGGTGCTAGATAGAATGCCATAAAATTCTATAAGGAGGCACAAGTGTGGATTGAGTGCATGAACCTTTTGGACAAAATCTCCAAAGAAACGTAATACATATGGGATGCCATTGTGTGCACACCCCAAGTGGACTTGTTGAAAGTCCTCAGAAACTTCAGAGCTGGAGGGTCGATGGTTATGTGTTTGGCCGAGGACGTCCAACAAAGAATGGAGGAAGGGATCAGATGAAAGAAACACAAATGAGAGAAAGGCATGCACAAAATGAATTGATTGAAGGGAGCTCGATGATGGTGCAACTGCCATTGTCAAAATGCAAACAGATCAAGGCATGACAAACAAAAGTTAGGGCAACAGGAGGAATCGAAGGAAATCAACGAAGGAAATCAAAGGGAAAACCCAATCAAATCTCAACCCTACCCCGTGAGCTTGTGGAAATAAAGTGCTCACAGGTTATTTCCCATGAGGTGAGTGAAATTACGCCACATGGTAGTGGGCCTGGGCAATTCTTCTTGAACGGATGATGAAATATTAAAGGGGGGAGATGATTTAGATGTTTTTTTTTTCTTTTTTATAAAGTAAAAATTTATAAGTCTTTATTTCGCTAGATAATCTTATATTTGAGGAGCACTAATGTCAAATACAAGGTGGGCCCATGAAATATTAAAAGGCAAAGTATTGTGAGTGTGTCGACTTGTGCTTCTGATTGGAGAAGTGAATTTTTATTCACTTTACATGTGAAGAATGAAGTGGAAAAGGTAAAAGAAGGGGTTCCATTAAAATTTTAGATCTTTGCATATATTTCATTAGAAAGTGAAATATTTAAAGATCCCATTTTAAATTTGTTTTAAATGGTGAGAAAACATTTGAAATGTGAAATGCACATGAAGTGTTCTTTGTGGGGGATAAAAATGTACACGGTGAAATATTTTATATTGCTAGAGGATAAAATGAGTGAATGTTTTAAATGAAAATTTAAAACATTAAATGCAAGAAAATAAGTAAAAGTGAATTTTATATCCAATTTATGCTTAAAAGGACATTATATGTTGGGGAATAATGTGCAGCACTGTAAAGAACAAAAGTAAAGGGCTGAACTGAGTTTTCATGGGAAACATATGTATTTTCCAAAATAATAAATATGATGGAATTCTCATATGGGCTAATTTTCTGTTGCTAAACAACTAAGGTAAAAGGAAAATTGAGAGGAAAATTCATTTTGTTGAGGAGAGAGGAGAGAGGCTTTACAAATTTTTTGATCAGCAGTGATAGAGTTTCCAGATGGAAATTTCAGATCATTCTTCTGGAATCTTGAATTCTTCTATTTCGTCTCTTTCTCTTCTCATTATTCTATTCTGAGGTTTTTTATCGAGTTGGGTAGATAGAGAAATATTGCTAGTTCTGAGTCATTTTCTGTCTGTAAGTTGTAAATGCAAATTTCATGAGCAAATACAACCAATTTATGCAAATAAACCATGAAAGTGTTTGCACATTCATGAATGTCAACAAATTTTCTTCATACTTGTATATTTTCAGTCATTTGAATTCAATATTACCAAGTATCTTTGATTTTGGCATCTCACTTTCATGAGATTGTTTTATCTTTTTATGGGTCTATTTCAATGAAATGGTTAAATAGTTTGAACAGATGATTGTGATTGATGTGTGCAGGTTGGATTTGGTAAGCAAAATTTGATTGATAACAAGAGTAGGATTTGTTTATGTAAGACATTAACAGTTGATGCAAGGCATTAAAAAATTTAAATCCACTAGGTGAATATCGTTTGTTGATGAAATTATTTTATGAATTTGACTCAATGGCCCAAAATTAGGCACTGATTTATCTTGTAGCTTAGTGCAGCTCAGAAACAGTTCTTAAATTCTAAATTATTCTAAATCCTTGTTGTTTAGTTGTTTGGTGTTGAGTCCTTCTTCCCAATTACTGAGTTAGTGTTGATTATACCAAGAGTGTAGCCAGATTTGAGGTTGTAAATGCTTTTCTTAGTGCATTTTCATGGGGAATTATCTAGTATAAAAAGCAATGTCAGTATATAGTTGCATTTAAGTTTTGGGCATTGTATAGGTTGACCCACCTTGGTCCTATAGAGCTAGAAATGTAGAAGATCTCAGTCTTTGACTAAATATTGTTAGTGGGCCAAACCCCCCATGAGTCTGAGCATAAGACATTGGCTAAGTCTTCAGGATTCATTGGTCTGGTGCAATTTGGAACACCAACAAAGTTAGGGTAATTCATGTTGAGGAAATTTAATATCCAACTTTGTCACTTGCATACAATCAAACACAATGGCTAAATCATTTTTTTTGATAGAAGTTGGGACATTAGTCTCCTACAAAGCCTCTTGGAGCATCCTATGGTATGTAGGTGATGTTTGAATCAAGTCCCAAGGGGAAATTTTTGCTGGACTATTATGAAGTTTCTCAACAAGTTCATATTCTTTACCACTATGCTAGGGAATATTAGGTACAGATGAAATGTATGGTTGAGGTAATAGGATGGATGTTGGCTTTTTTTTTTCTTGTTTATTATCTCTAGTGTTATATGTGTGATCCACTACATGATAACTTGGTTGCTATGACACATGATTACTAGTGAGTTATTTTACAAAGTTTAGGATATGGTCATGAGGTTTAGGAGGTCCTATAATGAGAGGTGATTTAGGTGATCCAATTATTAGAGGAATTTCAAGAGCTCCAATGATTAAAATAGATCTAAATGTGAATTGTGCATTCATAACCTCAGCAAAGTTAACTCCATTTTGATTATCTTCTATTGATAGGGGATCTAATGCCACCTTAGCATATTCATCTATGAAATCCATCTTACTATCTTTTGAAATATATGTATCAATTATTTCATCCTCTTGTGCCACAATATCTTCGCAAGTAGGGGAGCTAATGGGAGTGAAACAAACAAGATTCTCATGATTCTCAATGATTGGATCTTCTAGCACCAAAATATCTTCTTCACAAGTAGGTGAGATAATAGGAGAAGAATAAACATGATTTTCACGATTGTCAATGATTGCATTCTCTTTCACCAAGGTAACCTCACACATATGAGAGATGGTGGGAGAGGGATCAATGAAAAATAACAAAAGAGGAGAAATAATCTCATTTTGACATGCTTGTAACACAAATTATTTGAAATGCTTAACAATATATGACAAGAGAATATGAATTATGAGAACACAATATTTTAGAAATGAGAACTAGTGGTATTTTAAATTTTCTAATGGTTCTAGGCTTGCATTTCAAAATTTTGGTCATCCTGAGTTTAGGGTTTTTCTTTTCCTCTTGCTAGGTTTCAATCTTAGGGTTAAAACCCTTACTTGTGCAAAAAAATCAATCTCTTTCTAATTCATCATTGACCTTGTGTTCACTTTTCCTAGTCACTTAAGTTACAACTTAAGTCGTCAATGTCATTGGCCCAATCTTCCTAGTGAAATATTTGGTCACATGCACTTTTAAATATTTACCTAAGTATGGTAGTCTGAGAAGGTCAAAAAATTATTATTCTTATCTTTACTTTAGGTGGGGGAAAATATTTCATTAAAATGCTTAAGTCTAATGGTATGTGTCAACCTAGGAAATCTCCTTTTTGTAACACCCCACCATGCAAACCCCAAAGCACAACTCAAACTAACAATTATAGCACTTTTTTTTTTTAAGTAAAACTAACATGCAATGTAAATTAACATACAACACTTATAATGAAACTATGCATACACATAATGATGATTGCATTACCTAATCTAATCTCATAATGATTATGAACTAATCACAAGTATTCCTCTTAAACCACAATATAAAATAGATAAGCCACAAACATACATCCATAACATACTTAAATGATAACATCCATCAACGATCATAATATAATGCCACATGATACATTCACTACATTTACAATATGAATTTACATCATTCAAAGATTGTAGTAATACAATAGTACTTCCCAACATGAACAAGAATAATACATCAATAACATATGGTGATAGAACTGAAATAAATGGGTACATAGCATCAAGACTAGTTCCAACTCTAGAAAGCTCAAGAGTCATTGAAAATGGTACATCTTTGCACATCTCAATCTTCAACTGGGGACCCAATGGGTTGCATAGCATGTTACACCGTGGGCCCTAAGGCCCATCCCCTATGCTAGAAGATGACAAGAAGGACCCACAACATAAAACAGTCAAGTGAACAAGGCTAATAAGACTCCACAACAAAAGCAACAACAAACACAAGAAACATCCACCTCCAGAGGTACAAGAATAAAAAGAGGGGAACAAAAAACATACAAGGTTGCTAAAGGGAAGAGTTTCATCACACAAGCTTAATATGGGTTACCCAATGCGGATCTTCCTAGGTTACCGACCCCCTTCTTGGTTAAACCTTGGAAACCTCTATTGATCCCTGACCCCCATTCTCACTCATGTGGGATCAAAATACCTTTCAAGAGGACAAGACAATTTATCTTTTCCATTCTAGGCCTTCCCACTCATCTCAAGCCTAAATGAGTACTTGAGCCATGAGTGAGGCTACCTTATCTAGATTAATGTGAGATACTACCCAAACCCCCTAATTAATTATTATGTTATCACTGATTAAAGAAACTCTCAATGAGTTACCTGTACGCCACTTTGTGTGTCGAGCCCCATTGAAATCCACTCCCCCTACTAGCAACAAGAGACTCACAGTCACCAATCAGGTAAACCAACTTGCACCAACTAGCAAAGCCATAAAAGTCACATAAAACGAAGCATACACCACCTCCCGCAAGATCTCCATAGTAAAACAATTTCCACAGTGCAAGGATAAAACCCACAAACATAAATCAAGTATAAAGATCAACCATTATCAAATGACAAAATCATGAAACCACCCACATTCAGGTGAAACAACATAAATATCATGTAAACACTCCAAGCTTGATATGGGTTACCCAATGTGGATCTTCCTAGGTTGTTGACCCCCATCCTGGGTTACCCAAGCAGCCTCACCTGATCCTCACCCCCCATACCAACTCATGTAACTAAAAATCATACTCCACTCTAACCTCTGGAAGACTCTCAAAACACTAACACAAGGGTTTTCCCATTAAAGACATGATGAAAATAACAAGATCTCAAAGAACTATTTTCAATCCTGAATTTATGAGTCAACAAGTATAAAATAGTAGGTGGCAACATCACAACAAAATCTCCAAACTCAATCAAAACTAACACCATCAATTCAATACCAAATCAACCACAAAAGTAAAAATCTTCTCATTAACCCTTTAGCACAAAAAGGATCCCTCCATGAAACAATAACCAAAATCATCACCATACCAAAAACAACCTCAATAACCAACCGCAAATTCAACCAACAATATGTCATGTTTGTACATCAACAAAGAATAGCATTTCAACAATGAACTCAACTGAAAGATCGCAAATGAAATCAACATAAAATAGATTGCTCACTTGATCAATTTAACGATTGTGTAACAATATTTCAAGGTGACTCTATTATCAATGAAACAATCACTTCAAAACTCTAGTATTAAAATTTCAACTATAAAATCATGTTGTAATGACCCTATTGTAATTTCCCATTTCACATAACAAATTCAAGGACATAGACATAAATATAAAAGTGTCAAATACCTATTTACTAATTAATTCACAAAGAGAAATCCATTAAACAATCAAGAACATAATCTACCAACAAAAGGTATTATACTTTGTTTATTTAATAAAAGCCTTCCATTATAATGATAAGACAATCTACTTTCTCTTTATTTCAAATAAGAAATAATAAATAAATCAATTATTCTAATAATCTAATATTTCTAATTTCATTATTTACAATAATTATCTAATTTAAAATGGGAGAACATTCACTCCTTAACATTTAAATACACAAATAACTATTCTTTAGTTACAACATTGATATATATATATATATATATATATATATATATATATATATATATATATATATATATATAGCGGAACGTGAAATTCTTTCTTCCAAATTAAGAGATTACACGACATATATATCCACTATATATATATGTATAAACATACATACATATATATACATAAATATTTATATAAATATAAATACTTTAACATATATATATATATATATATATATATATATATATATATATATATATATATATATACCATTTTGTTTCATTCTAAAATCGTAATATATAAATACAAGTATAATCATATTAGATTTTCCCATTTCCAAATATAATCAAATCTAAATGTAACTAAATGTTATGAAAAATATTGACTTTTACTTTTACAATATGATGATAGTCATTCTATTCATCTATATATATAAAATAAGACAATCACCCGTTTCAAACCACAAGGAAGATTTACAATAATTCCACCAAGACAAGGAAATCAAATTATTTTCCAATATCAAAACTTATAGACAAGCATAGATATACATTTATAAATATAGTTACACGAAGCCAAAGCAACTCAAATTTATCAGTTGTTAATTGTCACAACATAAATCACATAACCTATTGAATGCGAAGCACAACACATTTTAAATCAAATACCAACATTAGAAACATAAGTAAATCGCAGAATATGATGAAAATTCACTTTAAGACATCAACTACTAACTATAAGACATGGCCAATACTGAATATACGACTTAGGAATTTAGAGGGTGATGTGCAGTGTCTTCTAAAATGCAGACCAACGCAGATGAAGAGAGATAAAGGTTTCCCGAAAACTAACATCGATGGCTCTTATATTATGGAAAAATATACCTAGTAGGAAGTGGCTATTTTGACGGCGTTGAACCTACCCTACTCGCCATTGAAAACCTTCACACACTATTATCTTCTCAAAGCTCGTGGAGACTAAAGAATAGAAAAAGAGACATTAGAAGAGATCCCTCTGGTAAAAAACAATGGATAGAAAAGAGTAATGAAATAAATGAAGGATAGGGCACTAGAATGGGAAGGAGACTCTAATGCAGATAAATATGGCAGATTTAATAAAATTGGATGGAAGTATAAAACTCTGCATCAATTTGTAAATTCGGGGAAGTGAGAAGAGGGGTACTATATGGCATGCCACAGAGTTCAAAACTATGATAAATGAATTATCGAATTAAATACAACTAGGTTATCAAATACAAAATATGGTAATCGAATAAACTCCCATCAAAGTCTAGATACACATATATTGATTCGATCTCAACCTATGATAAACGTCCACACAATGATTCCATAGTTAATCGCTACTTTCAGTTTTCAAAGCATTGTTCACATTTAAGGGATAGCTATCAAGTAACTTTGAATGCATCTGATGGTACCTACCAATTACCAAGTTTATAACATATTTCCTTCATAAACATATACTTCAAAAACAAATCAGATAACATATTGCATTGACATCAAAGACCAAACACATCGATTGTCAAGCTCAACTTATTATCGAATGTCTCCAAAATAAATTAGTAATCCAATCCAAATTAAACTCTAGCAATCTGAAGGTTTGCAAAGCAGTGACTAGAAAGAAGAACCTGGTGCGCTGTGAGAGGGGGAAGGCTGCACAGCGCTAAAAGTGCTTTTTTTTAAAAACAACGTTCAAATAGAAGCAATTAACAGGTAAGGGGGCGCGCCAAAGCATAATGGTAGGTAATTTTGGTAGACGTTGTTGGACAGGATTTGCAAGGGAATTCTCAAATCTTTGAATTAATTAAGCATTCTCAAGTGCATCTTAGCATTCTAATCTCGGCTGTGCTCAAGTACATGCAATCACGCGGGTATATTGGGAAAAAGAGAAAAATTCGATAGGCTCTGGGAAACAAGGAATAAAGCATGAGAAGAGGCGACATTAATAGCAGGTTGCGAATATTGATTAGAAGGAACTTGCAGATTGAAAATCATTTTACAGGCTATGGGACCAAAATTAAACTTGTAGATCATTAAATCCCTACCTACTGAAGAAACAATAATTCATTTGTAGATCACGAAATTCACATGCATTATATTGCCATACAAATAGATTGAAACTAATAAGGTATGTTGATGTTATAGCGGTGGGAGATATCTTTCTTTCAAAATTTAAATAATAAATAATTAATAAGGCAAGTCGGCCTTAATTACAAATTATACTTTATATTTTTATTTATTAAAAGAGGATGACCCAAATGAAGAGATGCTTTGTTTTGTATATATATAAAGTGAAGTTGATTCATCAAATCATCAATTCATTTCTTCATTCAATTCGCACTCTCAAGGAGAAGTTCACACCCTAGCAGCAAATCATAATTTTGTAGTAGCAGTTTGACTCCAAGGAGATTCATATTCGGTTGTATCAAGAAGAGATTCTCATCATTTATTGTGTCAAGTTTGACCTTGAGAAGGGTTTGATTTGTAAAGCAGATTTCTGCTCTTATTCATCCTATATATAAGAGATATATTTTGCTTAGTTTTTCTCCCTCGAGAAGGAGGGTTTTCCTAGGGTAAACTATTGTGTTCATTTGTCTTATGTGTTGCATTATTTATTGCTTACATTTTTTATCTAATACTAACATGGTATCAAAGCGGGTCTAAGAAAAGATCTGATCAAATTTGCTTAACCAGTCAAGTCAACTTTTCATCTAGGGTAGATCTTGAAGTATTGCAAATCTAAGGTTGCAAATTATTACAGACCTAAGGGAAAATCTTTGAAGGTGAATTTGTGCAGAAAAAGAAAATGGTGAGTGGTGTTAAGGTAGAATATAGGATTGATGGAGCTTCAAACTTCAACCCTTAGAAACTCGGGGTACTCATTGCATTAGAGGAGAATGATCTTCTTGATTTCATGGAAGGTGATATGCCCGAGCCTTCCGATGATACTGAGAAAATTCAGTGGAAGAAAAATGGCACAAAGGATAGAAAGATCATGATAGACTCTGTCATGAATCATCTAGTACTGATCATATCCAAGTTGAAGACAACTAAAGAAATGTTTGATACTATAAAAGGATTGTATGAGATCAACAACACCACCAGAGCCCTTGCTTTAAGAAAACAAATTCACCATGTAAAAATGGCTAAAGATGATTCAGTCATCTCATTCTTTATGAAGATTGTTGATTTGAGAGATTAGTTGAGCGCTATTGGGGATATAATTGCAAACAAAGATCTTGCTATGATGGCACTAAATGGTCTTCCTCAATCTTGGGAACCCTTTATTTAGAGCATCAATGGAAGATTCATGTTTCCCATGTTTGATCGTCTTCGAGCTGATTGTATTCAAAAAGAGTCCAGGTTGGCAGCAAGGGGAATTAGGAAAAACTATCATGATGTAGAAAATCAAGTTCTTACTACACATACTTCTAGAGAAAGAGGCAAAGAAAGAAAGAGGAATAGAGATAGAGAATCAGATTCTACCCCAAAACTGAAGAAGGATCTCTCTCACATTCAATGTTTCAAGTGTGACAAGTATCGTCACTTTGCTCGAGATTGCAAATTAAGGTCTACACAACATGTTTCTTTTGTAGAAATTGACATAGGGACAACTCAGAAGGAGCCAAGCTCTAAAGTCAATTTAGATGGTTTCTTATTCTAAAGTCGATCAAGAGGAGGAATTAACATTGAGAGGGTCTGACAAACCAATAGAGGCAACCTTGGATGAGGAGGTCAAGAGGTTGATGTCATACTTGGAGCTTCAAAGGGAGTCACATCATCATGAAAACTTGTTGTAATGTATATTTCTCTAAGATAGAGAAATATGAGGTGAAAGACCTTGTAGTGTATATTTCTCTAAGATGGAGAAATATGAGGTGAAAGCCCTTGTAGCATATATTTTTCTGAGACAAAGAAATATGAGGTGAAAGACCTTGTAGTGTAGATTTCTTTGAGATGGAGAAATATGAGGTGAAAGCCCTTGAAGTGTATATTTCTTTGAGACGATGAAATATGAGGTGAAATCCCTTGAAGTGTATATTTCTTTGAGACAAAGAAATATGAGTTGTGATCCCTTGTTCAGCTTTGAGACTAAGATGAGGTGTCATGTCGAGTGACTCCATGATGATATCATGTTGAGAGACTCTGTGATGAACTCTTTTCCAAAAATGGGTGTAGCCATTGTGGGTGTCATGTTGAGAGACTCCATGACATGGATATTTGGAAAGATACCCCCATAGCTAAGAGGGACTGTTGATGTTATAGCGACGTGAGATATCTTTCTCTCAAAAATTAAATAATTAATAATTAATAAGGCAAGTCGACCTTAATTAAAAATTATATTTTATATTTTTATTTATTAAAAGAGGTTGACCCAAATGAAGAGACACCTTGTTTTGTATATATACAAGATGAAGTTGATTCATCAATCATCAATTCATTTCTTGATTCGATTCGCACTCTCAAGGAGAAGTTCACACCCTAGTAGTAGATCATAATTTTGTAGCAACAATTTGACTTCAAGGAGATTCATATTCGGTTGTATCCAAAAGAGATTCTCATCATTTATTGTGTCATGTTCGCCCTTGAGAAGGATCTAATTTGTAAAGAAAATTTCTACTCTTATTCATCCTATATATAAGAGATATATTTTGTTGGGTTTTTCTCCCTCAAGAAGGAGGGTTTTCCTAGGGTAAACTACTGTGTTCATTTGTCTTATGTGTTGCATTATTTAATGATTACATTTCTGATCTAAAAATAACATGTATCATATAATTCATTCAAATTTTTACCTCTTGGATTGCCGATAGTTCATAGATTACCATTGCAATAATCTTGCTCGAAAGTACTTAACTTTTTCCCCCTTCCAAACGTAGCTCTCCTTCACTTTTTCCCAAATCCATAATCAAATTCTGCAATCATTTTCCCAATCTCCTTTTGGAGACAAGCAACTGATCATAATTAATTTTGTAGATCATTTCTTACAAACAAGGTTTGCATTCCTCAAAAACTAAAAAAAATAATCACAGATCCCCCATAAAAATCCTCTCGAAGAGATAAAAAAAGTATTTTCCTTCTTAAGACAATTCATAAAAAAAAACAACCATTCTCCCCCCGAATTCCCTCCCCCAAAAATAATTATTTACCAATGGGGAAGACTATCTGACTATTCCATTCCAAAAAGAAATCTTATAAGACTCTAAAAAGCTCCTATAAGTTCAGGTTTCTTTTTCAACCATCAGTTCAAAGTTGTGCATGCTCTCACATGAAGCTCTTTCCATCTTAAATATTGCTTTTACTATTTATTTATTAACATACTCTATTATAATCTCTATTTTATTTTATTTTATATTCTTTGCACTTTTAAATTTATTATTAACTATAATCCTTAATAAATATATGTATATATGCATATACATTTATATTTAATTCATCACTAAACAACAACAATTTATAAAACCAATTAAATTCCAACATCTCAAATTAACATTTAACAAACACCCTAAGTGGGTGAATCATGTAGGGCACTACACTTTTTAAGTCATAACTTAGAGCACGTGATGTTAAAACTGCTTAGAGAAGCGACATGTCCCCACATATTAAATCTGGACCATTCCTCACTAGACCGTGCTATCAAAATGATATCACGAAATACTATGAGGGATGGCCAGTGTGTGCCACGTGTCCCATCTCTTTGGTAGACCCTGATATTTTATGAAGCAAAGATGATGGTGGGCCCAAGATTAGATGGTTATAATTAATCCCATCAATTATATCTTGGCCATTCCCCATCATCCTGTGGGGGTTCTTTTGAAGATGTTGATGCCATGAGGGCTAGAGGGTGGCTACCACATGGGCTCATCCGAGGCATTCAAGAAACTATTAAGAGGATGAAATATTTCACAGTGGCTTTAGGCACATTAAAGATCAAGCTACTAAAAGGGTTTTCGATGCATGTGGTAAAAAGGAGAGCAAGATTTTTTAATCTCAGTCATCCATCTGATTAAGGTTCTATGCACATGAGTGTTGAGGATTAAATGGTGTGCAAGTTGGGTTGTACTAGTTTGATTTGAGTCTTTTCCTACTAACTCACAACCATTGATCACTATCTTCAAGATCTCAACGTGATAGCGGGTTGGTGAAATATGGAATTTCTCACGTCTTGTAAAGTGTGGTGGAACTTGTAGTGAAAACAAGGAGGGTTTCCACATGGCAGATTCTAACTAGCTAGATGTTGAGGTCAGTATAAGTCAAAATTTCAAACTTTTAAGACTCCATCCAAGCCATCCATTGATCCAACTCACTAGAAGATCAATGGTTGTAATTCAAAATTGCAAAAAAGGTTGATGACGTCATTCTAGTTTGTGCAAGAAAATAATAATATAAGTGATGTCCACAAATTAAAGGATTTTCTCACCATAAAAGTAGGAATGAAAGCATCATTCTAATTTACAAAGTGTTTTAAAGAATTTGGAGATTGGTAGAAACACTTTTTGAGCTCTTTGCAATTAGAATTAGGGTTTTTCAAGCATTGAGCACTAGTAAGTAAAATTCCCTTATTCCTATGCTAAATTATCATAGAATTTGTATGGAATTGCTAGTTTTCTTTGTCAAATTGTAAACTAGGCTTCTTTTAAGGTTTGGAATTCATGAAATTTCACCCTAGTTGTTTTGAATTTTCTTTACTTCTCTGGATTGAGTCTAAGCCATAGTTTTACTTAAAAAACCCCTAGCTTGTGTTTTATTTTATTAGAATTTCAACCCCAAAGGACCAAGCTTCTATTTCTAAGTGCAAGACACAACCCCTTTTCCAAGATATATTGGACTAGTTTAAACCCTCCACCAATAACAAGTATGATGGCCAAACAATGTTTCAATGCCCTGGATCAGCGGATGGCATTGTTTACAGAAAAAATGCCATTAGAGATACTATTCTATTGGTCACTAGATGGACCCTAGTTAAATATTAGATTTAGAAGAGGTTTCTAAGAATTCCCTTGTGTAATGGATGGAAGTTGGATATGGGTAAATTGGTTGTCCCTAATGTGTATCTCGATGTGGACCTATTGAAATCTATAACAACCAACTAAAAATGTTAGGGAACTTGTAAGAACACACTTTGGGGTAAAAATGGTGGATGCTACTAAGGAAGGACTTATTAAAGTTTTAAAACCAAGCCCTTACCATTCTGAGATGGTGCCAATTGATCAAAATAAGCTGAAAGAAAAATATGAGAAGGTTAAGTTAATCTTCAATCTATCAATATTAACAAATTTCATGGCAAGAGGGAAAGGGGGAAAAATAATTACACTCAACCCATTTGACAAGTAACCCTATGAAATAAAATTGTTTGAAAACTACTTCTAGAGGACTTTCTACACCCTCTGTCAGATTTTGTGATTTGATTCTAGGGAAAGGATGCCAAAAAACTTTATGTACATGGCAGCTAATATCCAACACAGAATGATTAGCATAGCTTATGATTTTTCAATATATTTATCAAAAGACATGCATAATTGCCTTGTGGCTCTTAAAAATGGTGAAATAGGAGTAAGATTTTGGTGGTACTCCCCCTCTTCGCATATGTTTTTATATATGGGATCTGGATACTTTAGAGAAGATATGAAGTTGGATAAGTAGAATGAGAAGGGTGAGGTTATGCCTATTCAAGTGTTGAATTCTATCTTAGCTATGGATGAAAAGCAATCCAGTTTTGTGGTAGTTTCTAATGTATTTTCCTCCAAATTGAAGAGGTGCTTAGTGATGAATCCTCCTAGGATTCCAATGGATTTGCATGATTTCTTAAGACCTAGGAAGAGGAGGCTGAAACTAGGCATAGAGAATAACTAGGGAGACATTATCTCATATCCTAATTACACCATCCTTAGGTTATAATGCATAGGTAAGACACCTCATGTACTTCCAAGAGACATTCCATTGACGATTGGTTCCCTTGAAGTTATATCAAAAATAGGAGATGTTGAGGACAATCACTTGGTTGGGATGAAGAAGGGAACTTTATTCCCTGTATATACAACTTTTGTAGATTTTTTCATGATCAAGGATGGATGGAAGAAAATTGTGCCAAAAATCAAGTGCTTGAGAATGAAGTGTTGTAAAATAAGGAACTATGATCTTGAGGACCTGTTATGGCTACTTTGAAGAATAGAATTAGAAAGGGTGAGTTCTACTATAACTTTTATTTCCTAAAGGATGTAATCAAAAATATTTTTGACTACAAATTTCAATAAGAGAGGAAAATGAAGTGGTTATCCTTCAATAAGGTGGAGAAGGAAATGCAAGAAAATGATCATAATTTCAAGGCTATCCATGATATAAGTGATGAAATGTTAAGGGTGGAAACAATGCTGCCAAACTTTGATAAAATGATAGGGTAGCTTAAGGAGGAAAGGATTGTGTAGGATAAAGTGAAGGTTAAGGTGACTAATGAGCAAGACAAGGGGAAATCCCACATGGTGTTGGAAGAACCAACATATTAGTCCCCTATGAAATTACATGTGTTTGCAAGGAGGAATAGTACAATGAAGAATAAACAACCAATTTCCATCCCTACATAGTGAGAGGGGTCAAGGGCATCCACACATGCACCACAATTTCCACCACTATCACCTCCAAGGTTAGTTGCACCTCAAGTTATTAGACTTGATTCTTCATCTAGAGAATCTCCACCACAATGCCACCTTCACCAAAAAGAAGAAAGGTTGAATCAAAGGGGCTTGTTGATTATTCCACTAATTTTGATTTATGAAATAATTATAATTGAGGATGAGATGAGGCAAGGTATTCCCTCACCTCCAAGAGGGATGATTCCACAAGTAGTGAGCGTAATATTGAGCAAGGTTGATTTGAGTGGAATTAATAGTGTGGATGATGTCAGGGAGAAAGCTTGGAGTGATTTTATGGATGATGACTCTTTTGTGAAAACCAAAGCTTTTCAAGAATTCATTTTGATGGATAGGAGAGATGAATATGATGAGAACATAAAGATGAAAATGATTGAAATATTAAAGCTCCAAAGGGCAGTGATAGAATCAAAGGTCCTCACAAAAATTAAGGTAAAGTATGAGGAAATAACATCAGTTGAGGGTAGGGAAATGGTAATGATGAGTGGATTTCTCCTCCTACTAGAATGGTACTTGGCTTCAATCATTGATTTTGATACTATGAGGAGTCATGACATTCCAATTTTTTCCACAAAAGAAGGGGAAACAATTGCCTTACAAGGATCAATATTCAACCCTTAGTGGGACACTTTCGGAATTTGGGAATTAGACCCTAACACAGGAAAGCCAGAAGTAGCAAATCCTAAATCTGATCTTAGGGGAGGCTTGATCATAAAAATAGTGTTAGATACCTCAGCTATGGAGGTAGCTACATTAACTATAAATGTTGTTCAATTCACAAAAGCAATTATAGAGTCTTTGCAAGAGAATCTTGAGGTTAAGAATAAAGAATATAATGATTTGGTGGTGGAGTATAATAAAGTTAAGAAAAAAATTGCATAAGTGCAACTTGAGAATGCACTATTGAAAGAGAAATTGTGGGCATTGCAATCAAGGCAATCAATGGTGATAGGCCCATCAATAACTCAAATGTAGATTTCAAACTCACCAAATTCTTTAGTTCAATCACTGCCTCTTGTTAATTATCCTCCCCAAACTTCAACAAAATTAGTAGTGTACAATTTGGATGATGTGCCTATTGCATATCTCACTACCAGTACATTAGCTACAACTTAACCAAGGTAGAGGATTAGTAGAAGGGAGTTGATTGAACAACTTAGTGTTTATGATGAATTCCTCCAACATGTTGACAAGAAATTGTATATGAATAACATGAAGATTATAATTGTAGTGCTAGAGCATTTAAATAAGAAGATTGAGAGGAAAATATTTAGTGTCCATTCAAATTATTCTACAATATTTGATGCAACAAAGAGATTTTATAGGGATAAGGAAATTTCCATCCCATTCATGGATAAGTGGAATTCGAGGTTGGAACTATTAAAGCATATGGTTATTGGATCAACTCATCATGTCAATAAACCACTCAACATTGCCCCAACCCATAAAATTGTGAAAGGAATTGTAGAATACTAGGGGTTGGTGGGTCCAATGGAAAGGAAAATCAGGGAGCTTGTACAAAGGTTTGATGAATGTGATTTTGGTATACTACCTAATATTTTGAATGATGCTAGTAGTGTCAAGCTAGTTCAACAGTGGAGAGAATAGATGAATGGTATAGTTTCCACACAAGAAACACTCATTTTTGAAAGAGTGGATTTGACATGCTGAAGGATAGTATGGATAATCTATCTTTCACAAGTGGTTTCCTCGAGCATTTTGATAAAGAAGCAACCAAAAAATTTATCATGTATGACTCATAGGATCAAATTGGATGAATTTATTTCATACACATGGGCATTTGATGATGATTTTGAGCTCTAGAAGAGGAACTATATTGACATTAATGACTTGTGATTTGATATTAAGACAAGGTGGCAATGAATTTTGATCCTAGTACATTCAGTGGATAAAACACTCTTCAAAAAGAGTGGAGATAAAGGTTTTCCAATTTTCATACATGGAATTTTTTCTTCACATGTAAACTCAGTTTCAGTGGGAAAACTTCAAGGATAGATAAAGAAAAGAAGCAGAAAAGTACTTAAAATGGACAAAGGATTGAAAATATAAATATAACAGTTTTATCCTCATAATATTCCTATATTTTATTGTATTTGTAATTGTCAAATGAAAATGTGACAAGGGTACACTAGCCCAAAGCTTATTTTTCTCTATTGTTTTTATAAAAGGGAATTCAATGCCAATTACATGGGTTGTTGATTGATCTCACAAGAAATTTTGTAATAGAAAATACAAAGAATAGAGTTTGAGTATGTATCTAGGATTTTGAGTCTTCATTTTATGCAAGTTTAATTTTTTATGACAGTGCTAGCATTTGAATATAAGAATGGAATAATTCTTTAGCCAATTCTCTCCTCATGTATTTGTTATATGAATTATCAACAAAATTGATCAAAGATATTTTCAAATATTTTCATTGTGTTCCAGTGAATGTATTCTTTTATCTTCCTTTTGATTCAAGGAATTAGTTAAACCACTTTGATAGAACCATAGATTTGTTTATTTTGAATGTGAGAATATGGTAACGAGTTTTGGTTTTGGATATTTGAGTATGGTGTTGTAATGCAGTGTTATAGTATCTTTATGATGCTAAGCTTTAAGATGTTATTCAATATGGTTTGTGTCTAATGAGACTCCATACCCTGGGTTAAGGTGTTGGTCTAGGATTTGTATTTACATTCATGTTCATGATCTTTCACAAACACTACATTCAAATCATTAAATCATTAATTTCATATTCAAATATATGTCAAGTTGAAGTCTTCCATGCTCTACATCTTATGAAATGATTAATGTGTAAGGGATTTTCTAGATCTTTGCATTCATTGAATTGTCAAACAATTATATGTAGATCTTATCTTTTTTTTACAATGTACAAGGTTAATTGGCACAGAGGATCTTAAATACATTGTGTTAGATCACCATCCCAGGTTTTATAGAGCCCAAAGTGCAAGATGAAAGCTCTTTGAAACTTTCACTCAATATTCATTAGCTAATCCCTCCCATTAGCTAACCATTGGAAGATGGAAAAACCATAGGCTATTTGTTAGATCCGTTTGGTATTTGAAAAACACAAACATATTGGAGACTCTACTGGGGATAACATGTGCAAAATCTCTAGTTCGAGATCAAGCTTTAGAGTCGTATATTTTGCAAATATGTGTTTATCCGTGAGAGAATTCATTATTTTGTCCTGCCATTTGTCAAATTGAAGTCGTTCTATCAAAGATCCAAGTAGTACTTGTGTTCCTTTGTCAAGTATTCTTTGAGTTATTAAAGGTTTGTCTTAGAGGTTTCTGTATACATAAATGTCTTCAAATATGTTCAACACATAAATATTTCCGCATTTCCCATTCATTTGGGTGGTGACTTTGAGTCTATGTTCTAGTGCATTTGATTTCATTATAATAAATTGAGAAGAACAAAAAAGAAGATGTTGCAGAGAAGTAATGAGGAAGACTAGAGCTCATAGGAAGAAGCACCTAGATGGAAAGCTAGAAGTTGAAATTCATAAGACTTCCAAGCAATCATGGAAGCAAAAGGATGCAAATACAAGTCCACCCCACATCATGTTCTTGAACCTGCTCATTTTTCTATCAAAAAATATTGTAGTCATGAAAGCTAGTAGAATTTTATAGGACTAGATTATGAGGATGAAGAAGATATAACAAACCAATCCATTGTAAGTATACACAAATATAGGCCTAGAAAGGGGAGAAGTAGGAGTAGAAGTCTTCATCATAATTTTTCCTCTACCAATGCTATTGCTGATGGTCTTTTCCCTCCCACTTCAAATGGTTATTCTCCTTTGCTACCTGATCTACAAACTAGGTCTACTGACAATGCTCAAGACCTTATTTATTTGGTAGAAACCTTACATTGTAATATTGCCCTCCAAAATCTTGATGAGGTTTTTAGTGAAATTAATGCTCTATAAGAGGAAGCTCGAATACAAAGTGAGATAAGGAAGAAGGAGGAAGAGGAGGGGGAGAAGATTAGAAATGCTATGATGGAGAGGGATAGGTTAAAGAAGAGAGTAGAGCACATGAACCTCACAAACTAAGAATAACTTGAATCAATTCCCACCAATACCACGTGCCCTGTTGTTTCTAAAATCCTTGAGAAGAAGAATCAACATGATCCCATAACAAATAATAATACAACTACCTAGACCAATTCCATGATTACAAGTAGTATTGCTCCACGTCTTGCATCAAGTGTCCCAAACCAACCAATTGATAAAGAAAAAAAACCTATGAAAATTTTTGTTATTAATGAAAATACCTCATCTCAAAATCCTCTTATGCTTGATTAGTCAGAAACTATGGAGTCAAAATTGAGAAAGGAAAGTGAGGAATTAAGGAAAGAGTTTGAAAGAATGCAAATATTGGTAGCTAATGCTGAAATGTAAAATAAATTTGACTTCTGGAAATCTTCATGCCTTGTTGGAAATTCCATGACATCTAGTTCACAAGACCCTCCTCATTCCTCACCATATCCTACACCTACAATGGATATGAACACTTCATCTTATGTAGATCAATCCATCCCTACCTCCAAGCCTTTAAACATAACTAAAAATGAGGACACCTATAACCAATCTAGTGATAGGAATTTGAACCACAAAGTAGGAGGAGATGGAGAAAATAGGTGCATTAAAAATAGAGAAAACCAATTTCATAGGTGACCTTTGCAGTTGGAAAGGTATAGAGAATGTGCTAATGGAATTGTTCATGCAATCACTATTGGATGTTGTGGATATGGTTTCTGATATGTGGTTGTCATTGATGTCAACACTATTAGCATTTGGTGTATCAATTGTTGTAAATGTCGATGATATTAAGAAAATTGTAAGAGAAAGTGTTATGTGTTCCTAGTGGAACTGTACAGGTCATGATGATGTCATGTTTCGTACGTTGAAGATTAGTTGATGAGGATTAAAGGGTTTATTGTTGAGTTTATCTAGATCATCTACCAGAAGTTTCAGAGGTTCGTGTGAAGTTTTGATTATGGTGTGGTATGAAAGTGTTTTGCTGGTCTCTGTCAATGTTCATAAATGAAGTTTTTGTAATTCTATTAATCTCAATTGTTGCGGATACTTCTTTTTTGTTTCTTGGTGCTCTCAGATGTATCTAGATCATTCTTTATATTTTTGGTATGTCCTCATTAATCGTGAGCTTGTGATTGAAAATATTTTCTTGTGCATGTTCAGTTTTTCTTGTTTCTGGCTGACATGTTGATGGTAGCATGTTGTGGATCTTCAAGGTGAAATTAATTAAAGTCTTTTCACATTGGAGATGTTAATTTGGGTCTCCACTATGTTGTGGCTGACCTTGGTGGATTCACATTAAAATTTTATTTGTAAATATGGGCTGACATTCCTAATATATTTTATTTTCTTGGTCGATGAAGTAGTGATGGAATCTCATGTAGCAGATATATAAGGGTAATTAGTTCATTGATGAAAATGATGCTTTGTGTGCTCTTATGAGTGTATGTGAAAATATCATTCGATTGTAGAGCAAAGTGTGAAGAATATTGTGTGAAGTGTGAAGAAGTGTTGAGCTTAATTAGAACTATAACCAGGCTTGTGAAGAAGTTATTTTCTTAGTTCACATATTGGATGGTTTTAATCCAAACCCTATTGTTGGACAGTGAGTCCTCTTTTGTAATTGAGCAATGAGCTCTAGGTAGTGTGCTTGAATTCATGTTCATTCCCTTTATTATTTCTTTTTATACTTCTAACAGAGTATAATCTTGTGGACTAACATCCACCGTGGTTTTTCCCCTAACAGGGTTTCCACACAAAAAATAATTGGTGTTATTTGTCTCTCTAATGTGTTAATTGTTCATGATAAATTATTTGTTCATCATATATGAGATTAAGTTAAGATAAGTAAGAAAAGTTTGATTTTTTGTCACAACTGATTCACCCCCCTCTCAGTTGTGTGTCCTTGTTTTTCCAACAATTGGTATCATAGCTAGTTCCTCTAAAGAAGTCTAATAGTTTGAGGTGATCCAGGATGGAAACATTCAAGAAGGACAATCCTAGATTTGATGGCACTAACTAATCACTGTGGAAGGTTAGGATGAAATGTCACTTAAGATGTATTGGTGATGCCTTCTAGAAGATTAAAAAATATCCATATGTTAATCCTCAGAATGGTCTCTCCGTGTTGCTGATGAGATCAAATATGCTGAAAGGAATATGAAGGATATTGAAGCTTTGGTGAGTGCCTTAATAGATTCGGAGATGGCTAATGTGGTAGGTTTGTAGATAGCTCATGAGATTTGGATGAAACTAGAAACTTTGTATGAAGGAGATGCATAGGTGAAGATGGCTAAGCTACAGAGCTTGAAAGGCACGTATGAGAATCTGAAGATGGGTGAAGATGAAAATATCACTTCTTTTATGCAGAGAGTAAATGAGATAGTGATGGGTATTACATGTGCCAGTGGTTCTATGGATGAGGATGAAATTGTGGCTAAATTTCTTAGATCCTTGCCTCCTTCATACAAAATGAAGGTTCATGTTATTGAAGAGTTTAGATCAGTAAACAAAATGAAAAAAGATATGCTGATCGAGAAGCTTGTTGCTTTTGAGATAAGTGAATTTGGTGAATCTACACCAAAGATTGAATCCGGATTCAAGGGTATTGTGTCCAGACGTAACAAACAAAGGTATAGTCTGGGACAGAGTTCTAGGAAGGTATCCAAGTATGATGAAGAACTGAAATATCTTGAAGATAAAGAAAGAGAGGTAGAAGAACTGGAAGCACTGATTGCAAAGCAAGAAGGGAGAGGAAAAGGTAAGTATGAAGATGTATTACCTATTAAATTTTTTTCATGCAGTAAAATAGGTCATTTTGCATCAATATCTCCTAAAAGAGTTCCTAGATCTAAGCCTAATAAGTCTAGATTCCCAAAGAAATGCTACTTTGTTGAAGAAGCAGTGACTGATGATGAGTCTGATAAAGACAATGGAAAAGAAGATGATTGGGCTTTCATTGCTACCATTGAAAACAATCTTGTGGCTACTGAATCTACTATAGATGAAAAAGCTCTTGCAGCTCAAGTTGAAGAAAAGGATGAGTGGGTCATTGATAGTGGATGCTCACATCATATGACTGGTGATAAGAGAAAATTTGTGAGTATGGAGAACTATGATGGTGGGGTTGTAAGATTTGGAGATAACAATGTTGGTGTGATTCATGGCAGAGGATCTATTTTCCTTGGTGGTAAGGATAACACTAATGAAATCCTCTATATTGAAGGCATAAAGCAAACTTGTCGAGTGTTGGATAGATGGTCTAGAAGATATGATTTATAGTTCAAAGATGGAAGATGCAATATATGTGGAAGTTTCAGGAACATGATTGCAACAGGAAAACAAACAAAAGGTAACATTTTTCACTTGAATACTGCTAGTGGAAGTTGTTTGATTGATCAAATAGATGAAAGCTGGTTGTGGCATAGGAGATTGTGTCATGTAAATTTTGACAACATTATCAAGATAAGTTCTACTCAAGCAGTAAGAGATCTGCCTAGATTAGTGAAGCCTACTAATGTAATATGCAAGGAATGTCAGATGGGTAAACAAACTAGAGTCTCTTTCTGGAGCAAACAGTTCCATTCAAATAATTTGTTGGAACTACTAGATACTGACCTTTGTGGTCCCTCCAGAGTCAAAAGTATTCATGGAGAAAGGTATTTTATGCTAGTTATTGATGATTCTCTAGAATGATTTGGGTTTCCTTTTTGAGAGAAAAATGTGAAGCACTGGAGAAATTCAAATGTTTCAAGGCTATGGTAGAAAATGAGAAAGGTCTAAAAATCAAGTGCTTGAGATCTGACATAGGTGATGATTTCATTTCTAAGGAGTTCAAATCTTATTGTGAAGAGCATGTTATTAACAGATAGTTATATGCTCCTCGAACCCCTCAAAAAAATGGAATTGCAGAGAGAAAGAATAGAACAATTCTGGATGCTACCAGAACCATGATGATGGAAGGAAATGTGTCTCAGATGTACTAGAGTGAGGCAGTAAGCATTGTTGTCTATAACTTGAACTGAGCAAATGTGAATGGCAATTCTAGTAAGACCCCTTATGAGTTACGGTTTGGTCACAAACCTACTGTTAAGTATTTTAAGATCTTTGGAAGCAAATGTTATATCAGGAGAGATGATGATATAGGAAAATTTGATGCTAGAAGTGGTGAAGGGATCTTCCTAGGTTACTCCACTAAGAGCAAGGCATACCAATGCTACAATAAAATACTGAGAAATATGCTTGAAAGTGCAAATGTCAGAGTTGATGAGGACTCTGTTAAATCATCCAGAAAATGAAGCTATGATTCAGATGAAGACAACACAAGTCAAGTGAAGAACACTCAGACACCGAATCCACTTTAGATTATTCCATATATTCCAGTGAAGCAACCTCAATTCGTTCCAATAAATCAAGTCAATCAGACAAGTGCAGAGGCATAGGTAAGTGCAAGTGTAGAAGAAAGATCAAAAGAGTCAAAATTCCAAGAAAGTCCCAAAACTCTAGGGTATGTAAAGTTGAATCATTTTGAAAGTCAAATCATAGGAGATAAGAGTAAATGAGTGCAAACTAGAAGAAAAATTGCAGAAGAATATTGTCTGATTTCGAAGATTGAACCTAAGAGTGTCACTGAAGCCTTTCAAAATGAACATTGGTTGGAAGCTATGAAGGAAGAGCTGACATAGATTGAGAAGAATGACACATGGCTACTGGTTCCTAGGTCTAAAAAAAAATGTGATTGGTACCAACTAGGTATTTAGAAATAAGCTGAATGAAGAAGGTGAAGTGGTCTAAAATAAAGCAAGACTGGTATGTAAAGGTTATTCTCAAATGGAAGGTATTGATTTTGAAGAAACATTTTCCCCTATAGCTAGAATTAAAGTTGTGAGATTATTTACTGCTTATGTTGCACATAAGAATTATAAAGTTTATCAAATGGATGTAAAGTCTGCATTTTTGAATGGAGAACTAGAAGAAGAAGTGTACATTAAACAACCAAATGGATTCTAGCTAATAGACAAGGGAGATATGGTTTGCAGATTGAACAAAGCTTTGTATGGACTTAAGAAAGCCCCCAGAGTTTGGTATGCTAGATTGGACAAATATCTACTGAAGCTTGGATTCACTAAAGGTATTGTTGATAGCAATTTATACTTCAAGGTAGATCATGATAAGGAGTTGATTATAGAAGTTTTTGTTGATGATATCATTTTTGGAGGAGATGATAATCTATGTATGAAGTTTTCTAATGAGATGAAGTGTGAATTTGAGATGAGCATGATTGGTGAGATGAAGTTATTTCTAGGATTACAAATTACATAGTTGGACCAGGGGATTTTCATATCTCAGTCCAAATATGTGAAAGAACTACTGAAGAAGTTTGGAATGGATGATTCCAAACCTATTGGTACTCCCATGGTGACCAGATGTAAGTTGACACAAAATGATGATTCTCCTAAGACAATTCAAACTTGGTATAGGTCAATGATCCATGGATTGCTCTACTTTACACTGACTAGACTAGACATTATGAATGATGTATGTATGGTTGCTAGATTTTAGGCTGATCCAAAGGAATCACATGTGACTATTGTCAAAAGAATTTTTAGATATCTAAAAGGAATAGTTGACTTTGGACTCTGGTATCCAAAGGATGATGATCTTACTTTGTGTGCATACACTAATGCAGATTGGGCTGGTGATGTAGATGATAGGAAAAGTACTAGTGGTGGTGCCTTCTTCCTAGGGAAGAAGCTAGTATCTTGGTTGAGTAAAAATCAAAACTCAATTTCTCTATCTACTACTAAAGAAAAATACATTGTTGCTGCCAATAATTGTACTCAGGTGATATGGATGAAATAGATGCTGAGATATATCAAGGTGATATATGAAGAGCTTATTTCCATATACTATGACAATTCAAGTGAAATAAATATTTCAAGGAATCTAGTACTACACTCTAAGATGAAACATATATCAATCAAGTTTCATTTCTTAAGGGAGAAAGTGAATGAGAAAGAAGTCATATTGGAGTATGTGCCTACCAAATAATAGATTGCAAATATATTTACTAAGACTTTACCAAAGGATACTTTTGAGTATCTTAGAGGAATTCTAGGGTTAATTATCCCTCCTAATAATAAAAAAATGATGCATATATGCTTGCATCAATCCACGAGCTTCGTTGCTATATTTTGATCTGGATTAATGTTTATGTGGCTTCTACTTAGGGGGAGTAGTCAGATGTGTAGATATGTGGTTTAGAGCATGTGCATAGAAAGTTCATTGTTACCTTTTCCATTGATGTCAAAAGGGGAGAAGTGCATTGTGAAAAATCCTTGTGGAAAGAAGTTCAGTTGAGAGGAGTAGTGCGGAAGAAGTTAGTTAGGTTGATGGTATTTTTCACATCATGTGTTGCTATCAATGCCAAAGGGGGAGATTTTTGGATGTTGTGGATATGGTTGATGATATGTGGTTGTCATTGATGTCAACACTATTAGTATTTGGTGTATCAATTGTTGTATATGTCGAGGATATTGAGAAAGTTGTAAGAGAAAGTGTTATCTACTCCTAGTGGAAATGTGTAGGTCATGATGGTGTCTTGTTCTGTACATTGAAGATTAGCTTATGTGGATTAAAGGGTTTATTTTTGAGTTTATCTATATCATCTGCTGGAAGTTTCAGAGGTGCGCGTGAAGTTTTGAGTATGGTGTGGTCTGACAGTATTTTGTTGGTCTATGTCAGTGTTCCTAAATGAAGTTTGTGTAATTCTATTAATATCAGTTGTTGTGGATGCTACTCTATTGTTTCTTGGTGCTCTTATATGTCTCTAGATCATTCTCAATCTTTGTGGTACATCCACATTAATCATGAGCTCGTGATTGAGAATATTTTGTTGCGCATGTTCAGTTTTTCTTGCTTCTAGCCAACATGTTTGTGGTAGCGTGTTATGGATCTTCGAGGTGAAATTAATTAAACTATTTTTGCATTCGAGATGTTAATTTGGGTATCCACTATGTTGTGCTTGACCTTGGTGGATTCACATTAAAAGTTTATTTGTAAATATGGGCCGACATTGCTAATATATTTTATTTTTTTGGCCGACGAAGTAGTGATGGAATCTCATGTAGCGGATATATAAGGGTGATTAGTTCATTGATGAAAATGGTGCTTCATGGGCTCCTATGTGTGCATGTGCGTATATCATTCGATTGTAGAGTAGAGTGTGAAGAATATTGTGTGAAGTGTGAAGAAGTGTTGAGCTTAATTGGAACTATAATCAAGCTTGTGAAGAAGCTATTTTCTTAGTTCACATCTTAGATGGTTTTAATCCAAACCCCATTATTAGATAGTGAGTCGTCTTTTGTAATTGAGAAGTGAGCTCTAGGCAGTGTGCCTAAATGCATGTGCATTTCCTTTATTATTTATTTTTATACTTCTAACAAAGTATAATCTTGTGGACTAACATCCACCGTGGTTTTTCCCCTAATAGGGTTTCCACGCAAAAAAATCTTGGTGTTATTTGTCTCTCTGATGTGTTAATTGTTCATGATAAATTGTTTGTTCATCAGATATGAGATTAAGTTAAGTAAGAAAAAATTGAGTTTTTGTCACAACTGATTTACCCCCCCTCTCAGTTGTGTGTCCTTGTTTTTCCAACAATCACTAATTGAAGATGGAAGGGATTGGTATAGAGGCTTTCCATAGGCTAGCATTGGATCATGTGAAGAGTTTAAGAGCGTTTTTAGCGAACAATATGGGGACAATTTTGAGCCTAGGTTTATGCTCAATGAGATTAACATCACTAAAGGATATAATGAAATCATGTCAGATTTTAACATTAGATTCCAAAAGGCTATGAATAGAGTCCCACCAAATTCGGGATTAAATGATCAAGTATGTATAGTTATGTTGGAACCTTCAAATTTTGGAGATCCCATGTCAAAATTTTAATACGACACTCAAAAAACTTAGTTGAAAAAGAAGCCCAAAGAGCACATTTTGAAAAATCATAACTTTGAATTTGGTCATTTTCATGCAAAGCCATTTTGCAAGTGTGTTCATCTAATATGTGAGTGGGCACGCCAGTTGTCAGCTCCATACGATATGATTTGATAAAGTTTCAAAGATAAAAGTTGAAGGGTTTTTGAGAAAATTTGTTGTTAGTAAAGTGAAAATTCTGTTAAAATGGTCAAATTTCAAGGTAAATATTAAGCAAATGGATGATGATCATAACAAACTAACTGGTGCCTTCGATTCTCTACACCAAAGTCTACCTCCATGCCAATTTTTAGGGTGTTTGGATGTCATTTAGTATTTTTTCAAAATCAAAATCAAATGAGTTTTACATAGTTTGACAGGTGCAATTTTTCAAAAAATGCTAAGTAGGAAACTTTGAGCGTTAACAGTTTTCAGTCTAGACCATTTCATTCCAAATCATCCAGAAAACATGTTCTCCTACCATAGCTCAGCATAGTGGTGCATTTACAGGACTTTTGGAGATCATTTGATTAGCTTTATAAGGCAATATTGGAGGAAAATTGGCTTGTATCAAGTCACAGTAAAATGTCAGTAAATTAAATTTTTCCTACTTATGTTTCACTCTGGATGCATACAAAGGCAGTATTCAAGATAGCAAATGCCATAATGAGTTTATCAAGCAACATTGCATGAGGAAAGACTTTACCTCACAAAAGCGGAATCATAGGAGATTTACATGGACATCATAATATTGTGCTTGATCAAACTGAGCATCATAACAACAGGATCTGGATGTGAAAATTTTGGATAGACAAGATGAAGACAACTCAATTTAACTATTTTAAACATGCTAATCAGATGATTCAGATGTCACATCTAAATAAGACTGATCTACTGGAGGATAGAAATGAAATAAAGTTGGGTCTACACTTTCCACAACAAAGGACTGGATTAAATATAGAAGGTCCTCAAGTTAGAAAGCATAAAGAAGAGAATCTAATCCCAAAAGCAACGACTTTTCATCCATGGGTACTCCAAAATTGATGAAATTTGTAAGGAACTTTGAATAAATCAAGGAATATTAGCCTTTGAAAGAGGAAATAAAGTCAATAATGCATGAAATTCTTTCATGCACAGATCACAACTTTTGTAGGCGTGCTTCTTTCCATCCAAAGGGAACTATTGAATCGAAGGAAAATATTCATTGTAGAGGCAAATAGGCATGTGAGAGTGGAAAAAGCACGCCAGCCTTATACAAAATCATGATCGAGGTATATGCCCGATGTGGATTTGAGTAGGAATCCCTAAATCCATTTTACAAGGCAACACCTTAACCAAAATGAAGGCAACGATATAAGAAAAGTATTCTCAAGGTGTTCGCAAGACTTAAAGCCAAGCGATGTAAATAAAGATTAGATACACTCATACGATACGAGCAGCTTGTCAAAGATTAATCAAACCAAGATTTACATTGGGAATTTCGTAGGACAACAGGCATCAAGACAGGTTCACTTGAGGAAAAGATGCAAGAAGATTCAGAGATCCAATGAGTTAGTGTAATGATCGATGAAAGAGGAATATCCATAGTAGATGGAATAGCGTTTTGCAGAAGTATGAAGTAGGTGCCCACAAAAGCTTTGAATTTCAACACTTCAAAAGCAAACCGTAATGCTGATGAGGATTGCCAAGATATAATAGAATTAATGAATGAAGCAGTGAAGATTTTAATGGCACGGCGTTCTCTCATTTCGGAGATCTCAGTGACAAAATATTAGGGCATTTTGGTTGCAAACCATACATATGCTTAGTATTGATTTTTAAGAGTGTTGATCTTTCAATTGGAGAATATTGGCACAACTAATATGCATATGGACAAGCGATGCATGGAATAAGAAGCAATATACCTGTAGTTTGGAAGCTCAATGACACATCAGGAATTACCTTCTGTAGGTGGAGAAGAGTATGTTGTGAGTAGAGTGGAATCAAGGCATAAATAGAGCATAATATCATTGATCGACTATAACAAAGAATTGATTCAAATCAATTAAATTGAACACACAATGAAATAAAATAGAGGGGGGATCAAATGATTATATGGTGTGAAATTGAGGTATTTGTGGAGCAAGTATTTAAACACATTTATGGTAGCGCAAAAGGAGAAACACAGATTGGTTTTAGTAAAAGACAAATAATTTGGCCGATACCATGACACACACGAGACTTACAATAAAGAAGTGTTTAAATCCAACAGGAAGAAATATTTCATTACTTCGGAGGAAGAACAAAGAATAAAAACAGAATATTTCATTACTTCCCAAGAAGAGAAAAGAATAAAAACAAAATCCCTAAATGCATCGGTAAGAGAATGAGGATGGGAGCAAAAATTTTAAGTCGTACAGAGTGTGTTTGTCACATCGATGAAAGAACTTATTGGCAAGAACATGCTTGTTGGGGAAATAATTCCAAAACACATCTATTTCATATGTCACGCCGATGGAGGCATAAACTTTGAAAGTATTAAATTTGCCATGTTAAAAAGTGTTAAGGTGAACATTTGAATATTAACATAAAAAAAAAATTGGAATATTTTTGAGGAATAAAATGTTTCCACGAAAGGATCTATAAGGTGATGATCATGTTTATCTAAGGAAGATACACACTCATCATGGAGAGAAGTGAATATTGGTAAGACAAGATGATTAAACCTCTTCAGGTGAACATTAGACAAAGATTATATCAAGAAGATTCTTTAGTATCTAATTGAATATATTCAAAGTATCTTCAATGAAATAAAACCATGAAATGAGAAATGTTTTAAATATATATATATATATATATATATATGATTTTTACCAAAGTTGTAAGAATGTTTGCACTAGAGGGAAAGAATAACTTTATGTAAGAGTTGACCAATTAGTTAATTTTGTTTTACCTAAAGGATATTTTCATGTGAAAAGGTAAATGAGTCAATTCTCACTAGAGGGTTATAAAAGGATGATCATTTTTACGTGAAGAGAAAATTGAAGATACATACAGGTAAAAAAGTGAATAGAAATTTCCAACAAAAGGGGATCATTACTGAATTCAATTTCACGGAGATGATGAAGATTAAATATTTAATTTTCCAATGACAATTAATTAAATTGTTTTTCAATACTGAAGAGACACAATGAATAGATATGAAGGGTCATAACCCTAGAATATGCAATGTATATATGTGAAATAAAATTGTATCACCATGGATTAGAATTAGGAGTTAGGTAGGAAATATAAATAAAATATTTTTAAAATGTTTTATGTAGTGAATACGATGATGCATGTATGAATTTTGAAGAAGTCAATGAAGATATCTGATTTTGAGGCTTAATCTTGGTATCAACTGTTTGTTGGAATTATTCAATTATTTGGTTGTCTCCAATTTAATGCTTCTCTATTATTTAAATTGATATATCAAGTATATATTTAGTTTATCAATGCACATTTGTTGTATTTGTGTGATATGATTAATTGGTTCCTTCAAGATCCTTCTTGTCAATCACAGTAATTTGGAAGGGTTAATTGGATCAATAAGAAGAACCATATAATTAGGGTTTTCAATCTGTCTCAAGTAGATTTTTTCAACTATTTACCTACATGTTTATACAAGTTATAAACCCATATTAGTGTGCCATATAGTTTGAGTTATTACAATTATAGGTCACCATTTTTGGGTCTTCATTGGACTCCATATACCCAACAAGGAACTGGTCTCATACATTTCATCATTTAGTTTCATCCATTTTATTTTTTACATTTGTTAACTAAACACATTTATCTTTACTTTAAGATTACTTCTACAGTCTATACCAAATTAGGATTTCACCTCTCCACTTCAAATTTCTATTGTGGATAGACTGTTTAGGGAAGAAACACACAGTTCAAGTCAGTTTCATTTACATAGGTGCACCCGCCTATGTTTGGTAGATCCTAAAGAGTAGAAGGTTCAAATACTTATCTGTAAGAGAGGGGGACCACCACGTGCAAGACCCTAGGCCACGGAGGGTCAAGATGTGAGAGGATTCCCTAGCTTACCTTAGCTAAGTGTATTGTTTGGGGTTATAAGAATGTGAATGATGAGGACTATGATGTCCCACAATCACTTTGCAATCATGAGTTTCAATGTGGGGCTAGGCAAGTCAGTTTTTAGGTCCAACTCTTTGCCTCGGGGGGCTTTCTTCCTGAGGACGTTAGTGTGGACTTTGGATGAAAACACAATGAGCTAGTGTCTCTAAAGTGCATTGTAGTCCATATGGTCAGACAATAATAGAGACAAGGTTGAACTCACCAAAATGACTAATGGTATAGCTTCTTAACTAAAAGGCCAGAATGACACTAGAAAGTAAAAATGTATTCTCTAATGTTGTAAAGAAAATAAGCAAGAGTGATGAGAATGAGGAGAATCTTACCGATGAACTCGTTCACTAGTTGATTCTCCGAGACCTCACACACCTACACACAACAAGAGGGAAAATGTTGGGTGGATGTATAGGGGCCTGCCTCAATTAGACCCCCGTTTAGGAGTTTCCACCACCACGAAAAACCAAAAGAATGAGATAAACAAGTAATAATGTAAAGAAAGCACAAGCACTACAAAATAATACTATGCTACCCAACCAAAAGATATAGGAGAGGAGAGGGAATATTACCACCTCCACCAAGATCACTCAAGGCTGCTTGGGGGAGAAATGAGAGGAATGCAAGCCTCTGTTGCAAATGGCCCGTTCCCAAACGTGCTCTACAAAGTTGATGGAGTGAGATGTTGTTGTAATGGAATGCTTGGAATGCTTGGATTGAGTGAAAATGGGCTTGTGAGAGTGAGAGTATGGAAGCTTGAAGTGTGCAAGAATTTTCAAGAAGTTCAAGTGAAGTTGTGAAGAATCGAAATGCAAGTTGAAAGAGTGAATATGAAGGAATGAGGAAGAAAATAGCTATATTCAGGTCATTCAACTGAAGGAGGTGTTACAACTTCACTACCAATGAGAAGAGTAATGCCTTTGTTGGCTTAGCTACAAGGATCTGCTAGGGACGTAAGCACATCAGGCGGACATTTGTGCACCACGCGGGCATCCTCAACAGAAACGCCTCCACTGACACACAAAATAGGTGCCATGTGGACCACCAACAGTGGGCTTAAGTAAAATTAAGCCTCTAACTTTGGTTTTCTAAGGTGGATAAAGGAAAAAAGGGGAATTCCACATAGGGTGAAAATTAACTCATATATTTTCCCCCACTTTAGCGAGCACGAGTACTGATGAGTTTTCAGTAAAGTAGATTAAGAAGAGAGTAGGGTTAGAACAGTATACCTGAACCATCGAGGAAGTAGTACTCAGTCTGGCATACTTGAAGGTGCAGGAGAAGTGAAGGACTCCATAGCTACTCAGAACTATGAAGTTGGAACAACAAAGTGTCTTACAGGCCCACAAACTTGCAAGGAGGAAACCCCCAAGATCTCTCACATGGAGGAAGCCCCAAGGAAGTGGAATTAGTAGAGTCAGGAAGTGACGACACGTCTACCCTCAGATAGATTAACATGTCAAAAGTGGCGACATGTCTATCTACAGATAGAACATGTCAAAAGCAGTGACATGTCTACCCATAGATAGAACATGTCTACCCACAAATAGAACATGTCAAAAGTGGTGACATTTCTACTCGCAAATAGAACATGTCAAAAGCGGCGACATGTCTAACATGTACCCGTAGATAGAACATGTCAAAAGCAGCTACACGTCTACCTATAGATAGAACATGTCAAAAGTGGTCAGTCATGTAGACCATAAAAATTTCAAGGGGATCCCTCAGGAACCCTTCAAAAGGAGAGGGGTCCACTCAAGGGACACATTTTTTGAAAGGTAAGATCTAGTTAGGTTTCCCCCAAGCTAGACACAAAAGGGTGAATGGAATGATCCTAGTCGGGCTACCCCTAGACTAGATGTGAAAAGGTCCATTTGTCATGAAGGATTTTGAAGGAAGGGTCCCTTTGGAATCCACTGTGAGGAAGAAGGGGGGGTCCACTCAAGGGACACATGATTCAAAAGTGATTGTTCTCTTAGAATGATTCATCATCAAGGAATCCTTTCGAAAGATGTTCACTTCATCAAGGAATTTGAAAGGAAGGATATACCCCCGCACAAGGGGAAGTAAGAATTGTCCCTGCTTTGGAGGAAGGCCTCCAAGTCCTTTCTTTACAAAACCCTAATGAATGAAACACGTTCCGTTAGGGTTCCAAGTTGAGAATGTGATTCTAAGGAAGATTTATTATGAAGAATTTCAAGAAAAAATTCGTTGGTAGTGAATTCATAATTTGAAAATTGAAGTGTTGAAGAAAAGCGTTGTCACACATAGGAGGGAAAACTTAAGCAAATAAGAGAGAAAGATAAAGAGAAAGAAAAAGAAAAAATGAAAAATGAAAACAAAGGGCATAGGGGGATCTAGTTTAGTGGTGTTAGATCTATCTGAGCTGATATAATAATAGGTAACCGCAATGCAAGGTGAACGATCATCAATCCCCAACCAAATCAAGAAGAATGCATAAAAAAAAAGTAAACATAAAAAAATTGGGTCAACATGGAAGGGGATCCTAAATGCCCCCAATGCTTTGCATCGTCCCCAATTTATTGAAAATCAATCAAAAACATGGAAGAATGATGACACAAATAGAAGAAATTTCATGACACAAAAACCATGCATGTATCCAAGCACCAACATGAGTGACAAGGGTCATCTAGGCACACATAGCATGGGTACAGGGGAGCATATCACAAAACACACACACAAGATCAAGAAAAGGGGCCTCCTCCTAACATTGATTAGTCAAGAGGTCATCTGCTTCCCAATCTAGATCCTCGTATGGGGAAGGAGGATGAGCCTGCAAGGGTGGAATGTTAAGAGGAGGAGCATCTAGCCCTCCTGCAACAAGGCCAAAGGAAGAGGTCCCCTCGAGGTCCTCTCCATCAAGCTCTTATGGAATTACAGTTAGTGATTTCACAAAAATCACTGATAGGGCTAGGACTTCATCCACAAAATTGAACATGCATCCCATGGGGGTACCATGCCTATTCTTAGTAGATGAGGTAGGTTGTGCCTGAGATTCACTAATAGGTTTTCCAAATGATTCGAGAATGGTGAGAAACTCAGGGGAAGATGAGACTGGTTTTGTCACAAGGATAGAACAATTCATTACAAGCCCACCTTGTGAGGAAGGTGGACTCCTCTTATGTCCTTCATTGCCAGAAGTATAAACCTTTGCCTCTTTCTTAATTGGAGGAGATGAAATCCCCATAGACAAAACTAGGGGTGTAGAGGAAGAGGAGGATAGAATTGCAACAGACACAACCAAAGTATTAACCATGTCCACAGGCTTTGGGAAGGGTTGAATGTCTGGGACAAACATCACTAAAGGTGGCTCTACTGAAGGAGCGATAAACACATGTACCCATTTAGGGTTAGGCACATTAGTGCTCGCAACAGAAGCTAGGAATGAACTAGATTGAAGAGGAAGAAAGAGAAGGGAGGAAGGAGATGTTGCAAGAGGTCCTGAAATAGGAGCGGTTGTTTCTCCCTCCTTGTATTGTGAGGAGGCCTGCTCGGCCAAGAGAGCCTTTCAATGGCGCTTGCGTTCTCATGCAAGGTAGTTCCTACGGCTCTTGGAGTTAGAAGCTAGAGCTTGTGAAGGGATAGTAGGTTCCTGCTCAACCATAGGAATGTCCACTACAATTCTTTTAGGTAGAGGAATGGGTTCTTGTATAGGAGTAGGCTAAGTAGGTTGAGGAGTGATAGGAGGATTTGACTCGAGAGGCTCAAAAATAGGCCTCTTTCTGCTCACTACCTTAGGAGTAGGAGTAGTGGAAGGCCACTAATTGAATTCTCTACAAGAGCCTTTCTTTCTATTGTATAAATAGTACCATGGTCCAGGGAATTCATTAGGGAGGTCTGTGATCCTATTCTTAGGCTTACACCAAGGAGGGATCATCAGACTCAGTGGGTAGCAACCAAGTTTTCTCATCTAGTACTCTTCCTAGGAAAGGGGAGAGGACAGGGTTGTCTTGGAGAATTTTTTTTTTCCTTTACCTTTGTGAGAAGAAGAGGGAGCCGTCATAGGCTTCTCCTCTTTCTTTGCGGAAGAGGGAGTAGATGGTATATCCTTCTCTTTGCCTTTGTGGGAAAGAGAGATTGCCGACAAGGACTCCTCTTCTTTTGGGGAAGGATTAGTTGCTAGTACGGGCTCCTACTTCTCTTCTCGAGAAGAGGAGGCGACCAATTTTCCTATCGCAAGAAGGGTCAGCTTTGGCTCCCCTTTGCCCCTAGTTTTGTACTTCACATAGTTCTTGTAAAGTAGGTTCATTCTCAGAGGAAGCAGACCAACCAGGAAGGGCCAAAAGTGATCCAGTGAATATCCACCATGAGATATCAAAGGCTGATATCTGGTATCATGCGCTACATGCATGACACGTTCGTGGGAAACTTTAAACATTTATGAATAACGGATGTGACCCCATTCATAGAAGCCAACAAGGAAATGCCTAGCTTCATTTTGAATAGGTCTGATTCCAAGATGACATCGAAGACTATGTCAATAGTCCTAGGTCTAGCCAGGATAGAGAAAGTGATCGAGCCATAAGGTTTAAGACTCATACCATCATGGGTATGGATGGTATATTTTGTTTCTTCATATTTTTCCTTTTGTAGTGAATTCAATAATAATTTTTCTTCAGTAATAACATTCACGCAGCTTGTGGGGTCAATTAAGACTCTTGTCACAATGTTACCATTAACATGAGTGGGAATGTAGAGAGGTGAAGGTTTGTTGTTCAGGGGTAAATCTTGTGAAGTGAATGTAATATCTGGTGAACCGGGTGTGGGTGGAATAGTGGAAGTTACCGTGACCATGTTTACATAGACCTTAGGCTAAGAAACATAATCAGTGGGATCGATAATCATGTTAGCAGAGTGTGACGAAAATGGGTCCGTGTATATCTTTAATTCATTATTTTCTTTCACCAATGATTTCTTAGCATTCTATTTATTCTCATCGAGATGAATGCTACCATCCTCAATGCGGTCTTGTATTTCATGATGCAACTGCATACGACTTTCAGTATCATGTCCATTAACACGATGGTACTGACAATAGGTGCTCCCATCATACCAATTAGGGTAAGGTTCCTTAACAGGCTTAGGGGCTAGCAAAGTTATGATCTTAACCTTCAATAGCTTTTCCAAGACAGAAGTATAAGATTCATACAACTTTGTAAATTTTCGGTGGCATTTGAGGTCGTTGTCCTCAACAGTGGCTACTACATTCACAATGTCTTATCCTTTCCCTGAGATTGATAAATGCACTTTCCCTCATAACGAGAGCACGAGGAGGATACTCCCAACTGAGCAACCGTCTACTGATACTCTCGTAAAGCTACACACTGCACGAAAGAAGGGTATTTCATAAGGGAAAACTTCTCTTGCCAAGGCCTTTGTAAGGTCCCTATGAACACATTTTGTACATCTGAATCAGGTAGCTGATACGAGATTTGTGAAAGAAGCGCTTGGTAGCACGTTATGAAATCAGTAATCTTTTCATTATCTCCTTTCTTACATCAGACGAGATCCGTAAAGGTCATCTTCGGCCTGATGTTTGCCTAGAATTGTCTAAGGAATTGATTTACAAGTTGATCAAATGAGAAATAGAATTGTCAAGGAAGGAACAATACCACTTGAGTGTTGTGTCCTTAAGGGATTGGGGAAATAGTTTAGCCATCAAGGCATCATGATGGAAGAAGTTAGTGTAGAGAGCATTAAAGGAAAGCACTTGCATCTGCGGATCTCCCTTACCACCAAACTTCTCAAATTTAGGTATCTCCATTCCTTGAGGGATGGGAGTGTTCAAGATGGCAACTGACAATGGGCTATGTCAGAAAAAAGACTAGAAAATAGGTTGGGCAAAGGCCTAGGAAAGACTCGCTAACTGACTCTGCATCTTATCCATATTCTAAAGTACATTGTTCAAAATAGGGTCGTTAGAAGATAAAGGGCCAGAGGAACCTCATCTAGATCCACCACCAATTCCACCTCCAGAAATTCCATTGGTGTGACTTCCACCAGAGCCACCACCAGGGCCACCGCCACTAGTAGGGCCTCCACCGGGACCACCTCCAAGACCTCAGCTAGAACCACCTCCACCAACATCACCTCTATTACCGAATCCACCGCCACTACCTAAGCCCCCACCACCTAATCTGCTAAGACCCCCACCACTAGAGGTGACAAAAGGGGTAAAGCTAAAGCCCAACGAGACCTTATTAACCCTAATAGTTTCTGGTTGATTAGGGACGGAAGGGATACTAATGGAAGGGACCGCATCGGCCATGTAGACAGAAGTGGGAGGAATTGATACTCCTAATTTTCTCTCACATTCTTCGAAGGTGACTCCTTATGCAAAGCTAGATTTTCTCGAAGGAAAACATGCTTCAGTGATACCAAAGAGACTACTTACAAGCTCAACACTTGTTTGATCTTTATTCATCATATGTTTTAATTCACTAACAACTTGAGTGGCTCTAGCCATCTTCAAATTTCTTTCCAAATGGTTTTCAAGGTCGCACAACACTTTTGTAAGGGAAGACACATATTCAGGAAGGATTTGAATGGCCTCATGCTCATCTATCGATGATGGCATGGGGGACGCAAGAGGAGTGGGAATGTGATCAGTTTAATTAGTGAACCCCATCTTATTCCTTGATAACTGCTCTTGCGTAGCCAAACTAATGGTGGGACCAGAGAAAAGGCTTACAGAGAGACCAAGCGAGACCTTCATCCTATCCATTGAGAGGTGTTGTACACTTCTCCTCAGGATATGCCTAGAAGTTGTGGACTGGGTTGTGATGCTCATAAACCTTCACAATGCTCGAGGTCACAACAACCACGAAATATCCAAAGAAAGTTTTTAACACCAACGAACAAACATACATTGGTTCACATCAGGTTCACAAAAAATGTAAGAGAGGGGGACCACCGCGCGAAAGAGCCCAGGTCATGGAGGGTCAAGAGGTGAGAGGCTTCCCTAACTTACCTCTACTAAGTGTATTGTTTAGGGTTATGAGGATGAGAATGATGAGGACTATGTTGTCCCACAATCACATTGCAATCCCTAGTTTCAATGTGGGGCTAGGCGAGTCAGTTTTTACTTCCAACTCTGCTCCTTAGGGAGATTTCTACCCAAGGACGTAAACATGGACTTTGGATGACAACGTGGCATGTTGGAATCTCTAAAGCATGTTATAGTCTGAACGGTCAAACAACAACAGAGACAAGGTTGAACTCACCAAAATGACTAATGACCTAGCTAGTCAACTAAAAGGCTAGAATGACACTAGCAAGTAAACAAAGTATTCTCTACTGTTGTAAAGTAAATAAGCAAGAGTGATGAAAATGAGGAGAATCTCACTAATGAACTCATTCGCCAGCTGATCCTCTAAGAGCTCGCACACCTGCACACAACAAGAGGGAAAATTTTGGATGGTTGTATAGGGGTCTACCTCAGTCAGACCCCTGTTTAGGTGTTTCCACTACCACAGACAACCGAAAGAACTAGATAAAGAAGTAATAACATAAAGAAAGCACAATCACTACAAAACAGTACTATACTACCCAACCAAATGATAGAGGAGAGGAGAGGGAAACTTACCACCTCCACCAAGAGCATTGAAGGCTACTTGGGGAAGAAATGAGAGGAACTGAAGCCTCTAATGCAAATGGCATGGTCTCAAACGTGCTCTACCGAGTTGATGGAGTGAGATGTTGCTACAATGGAATGCTTGGAATTCTTGGAGGGAGTGAAAATGGGCTTGTGAGAGTGAGAGTATGGAAGCTTGAAATGCGCAAGAATTGTCAAGAAGTTCAAGTGAAGTTGTGAAGAATTGAAATGTTAGTTGAAAGAGTGAATATGAAGGAATGAGGAAGAAAACATCCATATTCAGGTCGGTTGGCCGAAGGAGGCATTACAACTTCACTACCAATGAGAAGAGTAACACCTCTACTGGCTCAGCCACAAGGATCTACTAGGGACGTAAGTGTGCTACATGGATGTATGTGCACTACGCGGGTGTCCTTGACAGAAACACCTCCACTGACACACAAAATAGGCGCCATGTGGACCGTCAATAGCAAGCTTAAGTAAAATTAAGCCTCTAACTTTTTTTTTCTAAGGTGGATAAAGTCAAAAAGGGGAATTGCACATAGGGTGTAAATTCACTCTTATACATTATCCTATCCCACCTAGACAAAGACTAGTTAGGTATCAAGATCATCAATATAATCAATGTCAAATGCAACACAATCCCAACCCATGTGAAAGTGTCAATCAAAAACTCCCACAAAATTTATATCAGAATCAACAGTTTGAGGAAGAAGACGATGATTATTCATGCATTCAACAAAGAGGTCAAAGTCCCATCATAAAATAAAAAAATTGCATATCCCCCTTAGATGCATTTTTTGATATAAGGAGACATGAAGGAGAATGGGAATGTGATTTTTTCAGCATAATGGCGGATGCCTATATGCAAATACCTATTAGTTCCCTACCTAATAAGTTTGAATTACATTTTATTGAGCAATTTATGAGAGTATATGAGCCCAACTCCATTTATTGGCATGAGTCATTGAACCCAGTTACTCTAAACCAAATGAGTGAGTTGATTGGTATCTTAGATGAGAAAATGCATAAGGATGGGGAAATCACTGATGATTATGAAGAAATTGATCAAGAAATACAACCAGAAGATGAGACATGTGCAGGTGAAAATAATTCCTATGACAACCTACATGAGGAGGATGAAGATATAGAAGGTATCTCCTGCATAAAATATTGTGACAGTGCATGTTATGAGGGATCTATTGAATATTCAGATTTTGGTCTACAATAAAGTGATTCTTGTAGTTCTTATGGAGATCAAGAGGAAAGAGCAACAGGAAATGTAGATCCATTTGATAATGAACAAATAACATCTTCAGCTACAAATGAGAACCATGGAGATACATTTGGTGATAAAGAGGTTTGTACACTTGAAAATGGTTTCCAATTTTTTTCAAATCCATTGTATGATGAAGAGATAGAAGAAGATAAGATGATGTTTTGCCAACGTTTTCCAGAATAGGAATTTCATGTGTTTTCATATCTACTTCATGATGAAGATGAAACATTCTTGGATAACCAGAATAATATATCAAATTGTGGAACAAATGACTGTGCTAGGAATTTTTTTAATTTGTCATTTTTTGATGATCTTGAGCCTCTTTTTGATGATGAAAAAAGTGAAGAATATAACTGTAATGATATAGATATAGAGACATTCTCACTCAATAGCGAGCAAATTTTAGATTTCCTGGCAATGGAGTATCAAAAATCCATACATATGAATGATCCAAAAATTTCATCCCCACTGCCAGTTGGATCAAATGTGCAAAATGATGACTATATGGATCAAGAGTTCTTGTCACTGCAAATTAGTGATATGGAGGAAGTAGAAAATACTTTAGATCTGATTATTCCAAAAGATATTGGTGTGATAGAATTTTTAGACTCGCAAGAGAAGCATTTTGATGGTGAATTTTTAATACAAAGAGATCATTTTATAATACATGGTAGTGAAAAAAATAATGAGAAAAGTTGCATTGAATGTGAATAAACTTTGTATGGTAAGGATGACAGGGATTTATCCCATAATGATGGAAAATATGAACTGCAAAGTGGTGAAAGGAACATGAGTCAAGCTGGACACAATGATTTTCTGAAAGTTTTCAATGACAGTGATAGGGCTGATTGCATGAGTGTACTTAATAAGGATTTGGTGAAAACATATCAGAGCAAGGTGTTTGACATGGGAAAATAGGGGAAATTCTTTTGGGTGGCCTTGTGCCATCAGCCATGGTGTGGTTTTAAAAAAAACCATATCAGTTCATGATAGGAAAAGGTTTAAGTCTATTGTTCAATAGATAAGATAATTCATCTGCTCTTCTAGAGAACTAGATTCTTGCTATGCCAACAAGGGGCATGCATCCCTAGATGGAGCCACTATTGGAACCTTCAAATTTCAAAAAAAATTGAAGGTTCCATGTCAGAATTTTAATACGACACTCAGAAAACTCAGTTGAAAAAGCAGCCCAAAGAGCACATTTTGAAAAATAATAACTTTGAATATGGTGATTTTCATGCAAATCCATCTTGCAGGTGTGTTCATCTAACATATGTGAGTGTGCACACCAGTTTTCAGCTCCATACGATATAATTTGATAAAGTTTAAAAGCAACAAGTTGAAGGGTTTTTGAGAAAATATGCTATCAATATAGTGAAAATTCTGTTAAAATGGTCAACTTTGAGGGTAGATATTAAGCAAATGGATGATGATCATAAAAAACTGATTGGTTCCTTCAATTATCTGCACCAAAGTGTACCTCCATGCCAATTTTCAGGGTGTTTGAACGTCACTTGGTATTTTTTCAAAATCAAAATCAAATGAGTTTTACATAGTTTGACAGGTGCAATTTTTCAAAAAATGTTGTGGGAAAATTTGAGCATTAACAGTTTTTAGTCTAGATCATTTCATGCCAAATCATCTGACAAACATGTTCCCCTACCATAGCTCAGCATACTAGTGCATTTCTGGGGCTTTTGGAGATCATTTGACTAGTTTTATAAGGCAATATTGGAGGCTACTTGGCTTGTTTCAAGTCACAGTAAAATATCAGAAAATTAAAATTTTCCTACTTATGTTTCACTTTGGAAGCATACAAAGGCAGTATTCAAGATAGAAATTTCCATAATGAGTTTATCAAGCAACATTGCATGAGGAAAGACTTTACCTCAAAAAAGCAGAATCAAAGGAGATTTACATGGACATCATAATATTGTGCTTGACCAAATTGAGCATCATAATAGCATGCTCTGGATGTGAAAATTTTGGATAGACAAGATGAAGGCAACTCAATTAAACTATTTTAAACATGCTAATTAGATGATTCAGATGTGACATCTAAATAAAATTGATTTGTTGGAGGATATAAATGAAATAAAGTTGGGTCTACACTTTCCACAACAAAGGAGTGGATTAAATACAAAAGGTCCCCAAGTTAGAAAGCATAAAGAAGAGAATCTAATCCCAAAAGCAATAACTTTTCATCCATGGGTACTCAAAAATTGATGAAATTTGTAAGGCACTTTGAATAAATGAATGAATATAAGCCTTTGAAAGAGGAAATAAAATCATCAATGCAAGAAATTCTTTCATGCACAGATCACAAATTTTGTAGGTATGCTTCTTTCCATCCAAAGGGAACTATTGAATCGAAGGAAAATAGTAATTGTAGAGGAAAATAGGCATGTGAGAGTGGAAAAATCCTACCAGCCTTATACAAAATCATGATCGAGGTATATACCCGACGTGGATTTGAGTAGGAATCCCTAAATCCACTTTATAAGGCAACACATTAACCTAAATGAAGACAACGATATAAGAAAAGTATTCTCAAGGTGTTCGTAGGACTTAAAGCCAAGTGATGCAAACAAAGATTAGATACACTCATACTATCTAAGCAACTTGTCAACGATTAAGGGTATGTGTAGGATCATGACTGGCCAAAAAGTGGCAATATGATGGGTATGTGGTTGATGACTATTTTTTTACCCAAAATTGATGAAACGAAAATGGTTTTTAAAGGAGATTCTCAGCTTTTCACCGATATAATGTATGATTTACTTTGAATTTAATAAGTAATTATTATTCATTTTCTATTCAAATTACGACTAAAGTCGTAATTGACAGGCTGATTGAAAAAAATCTATAGCTTTCAAATGGTATCACATTCTATGCTTTGCATACTATAGGATTAAAAAAATAAAAAATGAATTTCATGAAGTTTTGACCAAGTTTAGGTGGTCAAACTTACGAGTTTTTATATTTTTTAAAGATTTGTAATAAAATATTCATAATTAATTATTTACTTGGAAAAAAATTACAAAAAATATGCATCACATCAGGGAATGAGTCATCTACTTATATCTAAAATCTTATAAAAAAATATTATTATTTTATTGTGGTTAGAGTGGTTAGACAGACATCTACTTCTTTTTTTTTCCTTGAAATTTAAGTACCATTACATTGAAATTTCAAATTTTCACCAAATAGATTTATTTTTTAAACAAACCTAGTAATTTAGAAACTACATTCAATTTTCTACAAATTCTATTCTTACATATTTTTGAAATAATATAGATAACTTATTCAAATTTTTACATCAAGTTGCCTAATTCTGATTTTTCTAAATTTTTTGCCACTTAAGGGCCTATTTTTTCCATGATGATCCTACACATACCCTTAATCAAACCAATATTTACATCAGGAATTTTGTAGGACAACAAGCATCAAGATAGGTTCACTTGAGGAAAACATGCAATAAGATTTAGAGATCCGATGAGTTTCAGATAGTGTAATGATAGTGTAATTATCGATGAAAGAGGAACATCCATAGTAGATGGAATAGGGTTTTTGCAGAAGTATGATGTAGGTTCCCACCAAAGCTTGGAATTTCAACACTTCAAAAGAAAAATGTAATGTTGATGAGGATTTCCAAGCAATAAGAGAATTAATGAATGAAGCAGTGAATATTTTAATGGCACGACGTTCTCCTCTCATTTTGGAGATTTCAGTGACAAAATATTAGGGCATTTTGGTTGCACACCATACATATGCTCAGTATTGATTTTTAAGAGCATTGATCTTTGAATTGGAGAATATTGGCACAACTAATATGCATATGGACAAGTGACAGATGGAATAAGAAGCAATATACCCGTAGTTTGGAAGCTCAATGACACATCAGGAATTACCTTTTGTAGGCGAAGAAGAGTACCTTGTGAGCAGAGTGGAATCTAGGTAGAAATAGAGTATAATATCATCGATCGACTAAAACAAAGAATTGATTCAAATTATTTAAATTGAACACACAATGAAATAAAATAGAGGGGGGATCAAATGATTATATGGTGCGGAATCGATGTATTTGTGGAGCAAGTATTTAAACACATTTATGGCAGCACACAAGGAGAAACGCATAACAGTTTTAGTAAAAGAGAAAGAATTTAGCCAATACCATGACACACACGAGAATTGCAATAAAGAAGTGTTGAAATCCAATGGGAAGAAATATTTCATTGCTTCATAGGAAGAACAAAGATAAAAAAAAAAGGCCCTAAATGCATCAGTGAGAGAATGAGGATCGAGCAAAAATTTTAAGTCATGCAAAGTGTGTTTGTCACACCGATGAAAGAACTTATTGGCAAGAACGTGCTTGTCAGGGAAATAATTCTGAAACACACCGATTTCATATGTCACGTTGATGGAGGCATAAAGTTTGAAAGTATTAAATTTTCCATGTTAAAGAGTGTTAAGTTAACATTTGAATATTAACATAAAATGTGTTTTGGAATATTTTTGAGGAATAAAATGTTTTCAAGAAACGAGCTATAAGGTGATGATCATTTTTATCTAAGGAAGATACACACTCATCATGGAGAGAAGAGCATATCGGTAAGACAAGATGATTAAACCTCTTCAGGTGAACATTAGACAAAGATTATATCAAGAAGACTTTAGTATTCGGTTGAATATATTCAAAGTATCTTCAATGAAATAAAATAATGAAATGAGAAATGTATATATATATATGATTTTTGCAAAAGATGTAAGAATGTTTGCACTGAGGGAAAAAATAATTTTACAGAAGAGTTAACCAATTAGGTAATTTTTTTTATCTAAAGGATTTTTTCATGTGAAAAGGTAAATGAGTCAATCCTCACTAGAGGGTTATAAAAGGATAATAATTTTTACCTGAAGAGAATATTGAAGATACATACGGGTAAAAAAGTGAAGAGAAATTTCCAGAAAAAGGGGATCATTATTGAATTCAATTTCATAGAGATGATGAAGATTAAATATATAATTTTCCAATGGTAATTAATTAAATATTTTTGTCAATAATGAAGAGACACATTGAATAGATACGAAGGGTCATAACCCTAGAATATGCAATGTATATATGTGAAATAAAATTGTATCGTCAGGGATTAAAATTAGGAGTTAGGTAGGAAATATACAAAAAATCATTTTGAAATGTTTTATACAATGAAGACCATGATGCATGTATGAATTTTGAAGAATTCAATGAAGATATCTGATTTTTGAGGCCTAATCTTGGTATCAACTATTTGTTGGAATTATTCAATTATTTGGTTGTATCCACTTTAATGCTTCTCTGTTATTTAAATTGATATATCAAGTATATATTTAGTTTATCAATGCACATTTGTTATATTTGTGTGATATGATTAATTGGTTCTTTCAAGTAAAGATTAAATCCTTCTAGTCAATCATAGTAATTTGGAAGTGTTAATTGTATGAATAAGAAGAACCATATAATTAGGGTTGCCAATCTATCTCAAGTAGATTTTTTCAACTATTTACCTACATGTTTATACAAGTTATAAACCCATATTAGTGTGCCAAATAGTTTGAGTTATTACAATTACAGGTCACAATTTCTAGGTCTTCATTGGACTCAATATACCCAACAAGGCACTGGTCTCATACATTTCATCATTTAGTTTCATCCATTTTATTTTTTACATTTGTTAACTGAACATATTGATCTTTACTTTAAGATTACTAATACAATCTATACCAAATTAGGATTTCATCTCTCCAGTTCAAATTGCCATTGTGGATAGACTGTTTAGGGAAGAAACACACAGTTCAAGTTTGCTTCATTCACGTAGGTGCACCCGCCTAGGTCTGGCAGAGTGTAAAGAGTAGAAGGTTCAAATTCATCATTTGGCCTTGTACGTTAGCCAAAAACATTGTGAGAGCTTGGAAACCTCTCTTGGTTCAAACCTGCATTTTTGAGACCTAACAAGTTACTTATTGCAATTCATTTGACTCTAAAATGAGGTATCACCTAAGAGATAAAGATCCTCAAAGTTTAAGGGATGCCTTTAAAATTTCATTACACATAAAAAGTAACAGAAGAGCTTTGAGGAAGGTGGGAAGAAGAGACGATGTTAAGATTCTAAAGAGCCCTAGGGATAAAAACGAAAAGGTTTCTACTTCTACTTTTGATGATAGATGGGATAAAGTGATGAGTACCTTAAAGGACATAAATACAATGTTGCAAGAAATGAGAAGGAACTTGGAAATGAGAAACAACATTTCCAGAAAATGAGAGGCCCCCAAGACTCCAAGATCACCCTTATAATACTAATTAGAAAAATAGAAAGCTAATCCACTATAATTAGAGAACACACAAGGGTAGGTTCCAACTAATCCTTTACAAAAGCATTATTCAAAATTCACTAATGAGACTCCTTGGTGTGTAGTTTTCCAATTAACTCATTCCTCTCATCAATGTGTAGTTACACAATTGGTGGAGGGTGAACAAGATGCATCTGGTAGTTATGATCCTTCTCATGACCATGATATAGAGATAAATGTAAGTATGATTAGATCTAATTTTGTTGGTGGTGAATTTTCTTTCAAAGAAGAATCTCATGAAGTTGATGGAGATAGTCAAATACATAGAGCTAGTGTATATCCTCAACAAGTTATTTTAGATGAAGCATGTGGAAGTGATCATAATGTGTTTACTTTGGAAAAAAATGAAACAAATGCAATTTTAAGAAGACCTTCTGATCAAGAGAGTCAAAAGATGATAGTTTCCTTGGCTATGCAATCAAGAAATAGGGTTGTGCCTAGAGATTATGGTAATTTAGGAAACATATTCATCAAGGAGAAGAATGCAAACAATAAAGAATCAAAAATTGAAAGCAAAGTGGATGAAGCTATAACAAAAAAAAAAGGGATAAAACTCAAGTTAAGAAAATTGAAACCACAAAGGTTGATGGAGACATTGTATCACCTAATACAAAAGAAAAGGCTCAAAAGAAAATTATTAAGCTACAAAAGAAAGGGGATAAGAATAAAGTTGAAGGAAAGTGTGAACAACAAAAGGAGAAGCTTACTGAGAAAAGTATAATCCCATGTGATTTACCTAAATACACTTCTATTAACATGTTTCAGCTCCTCTCACAAGTCAAAGTTATGTTCCCTTTGTTGGAAATAATGCAGATTGAAGAACACAAGCAAAAGGTAGTTTCCCTCATCAATGGTGCAACTACAACTTGTAATGACAAGATGGTACCTACTCCACCCAAAGTGAGTAGAAATGAAACAAAAGAGGAAAGTATGGAAGGAGTAATCAATGACATCCCTCAAATCTACCTAGGTACTACAATTATTTCTTCTCCCAGCTAGGTGGATCCATTTTTTGTAACTCTAGTAATTGATGGAAAGCTACTGAAGAACATCATGATAGACTCAGGATCTTCTTCAAACATAATGCTAGTAGAGATTATGAAGGAGATGGTATTGCAAATAGATAGTGATTATGGCAAGTGCTATGCTATGGACTCTAGAGAGGTACCTATTATTAGGGTGATTAAATAACTTCCTTACAAACTTGTTGCATTCCCAGATAAGGAGTTTACTATGAGAATTACAGTGGTGAAAATTCCACCCAACTATGGGATGTTGTTATCAAAGAAATGGAGTGCATCCATGGGGGTAGTATGCTATGTGACATGTCATATGCCAAATTACCTATTGATGGAAAAGACATCAAGTTGGTCAAGGAGTTTAGGGTCCCACATATGATAGAATTTTCTTCTAAGACATAATTAATTTTTTTGATACCGGTATTGATGATTTTAGGGTGGAAGAATTACTAGAAGAAGGTGACAAGCAACCTGCACTTCTAGATAAATAGATAATGAAATTTTCAAATGATAATGACCTCTATATGATGTAATTTGATGGAGCATGTTCAAAGGAAGGGTCAGGTGCAGGGGTAATAATCATTTCCCCTAGTGGAAATTTTTTAAAATTCTCATTATCTTTTCTATTTGTATGTATAAATAATGTGGCAGAGTATGAAGAATTGTTGTAGGGTTGAGGTTAGCTAAGAAGTATGGTATCAAAAAATTGAGTCACTAGTGATTCAGAGCTAGTTGTTTCCCATGTCATTTCAAAATTTGCATCCAACATAAAAAGGTTGAAACAATATAGGAATGTTGTTTGGGATTCAATTGATTAGTTTGATGCTTTTGGAATAGACTGGCCAGAGAGGACTAAGAATTAAGTGGATGATTTATTGGCCAAAATTGCTCTTAGACCAAATGACATAACATTGTTTTGCATCTCCAAAGTTGAGGTGCAAAAATGACCATCAATCCCTGACAACATATATAGCTAGCAAGTCTTCAATGATGATGAAGACATTAAATTTTTTGACATGTGTGGACTAGTATGAGAGTCAAGAGATTGAATTTGAAGCATTTTTTGAGATTGTAGATGGAAAGGAAATAATATTTGGCAATGAAATCATTCAGTTTAAGACTAACAAGATCCCTAAGGTTCTTGTGTCCTTAGAAAGGGTTTTTGATGGCCTTAACAAAAGAAACACCAAATAATCATCCACACACACAGAAGACTTAGAGGAAGTGAACCTAGGTATTGAAAATGCTCCAAAGAAAGTATTTGTGGGAAAAAAATGAAGCCCCACATTAAAGAAATGTTCATTTTTTTACACCATAAATATAGGCATGTTTTTTCTTGGTGATATGATGACCTAAAGGCCTACAAAGAGGACTTGTTTCAGCATGAAAATACTCTTCAATCATATGCAAAGATTTTTAGGAAAAAAAAAAAACATATTAACCCTACCGTGGCACCAAAAATGAAAGAAGGATTGATGAAGCTAAGAGATGCAGGCATCATCAAGCCTATTAGACACTCATCTTAGGTGTCCAATCTTGTGCCAGTGAGGAAAAATAATGGTGACATTAGATTGTGTGTTGATTTTAGGAATCTCAACATGCCATCATTGAACGAAAATTATCCACTACCAAACATGGAAGCCATGTTACAAAAGGTAATTGGATGTGAGCTCTTTTCAATGATGGATGGTCTTTTAGGATATAACCAAGTCAAATTTAAGGAATCTTAGTATAAGACTACATTTACAACTCCTTGGGGAAACTATGTGTATGTGAGAATTCCCTTTCACCTAGCAAATGGTGGTGCAACTTTTCAGAGAGCTATGGATGTAGCTTTCTTTGACTTCATAGAAATATTCTTAGTATTTTATATAGATGACCTAACTGATTACTTCAAGAAAGAAGAAGAGCATTGCATGCACTTGGAGAAGAATTTTATCATGGATTTGGAATATGGGATATCACTCAATCCAAAGAAGTGTGCCTTTGGAGTTAGTGAAGGAAATTTTTTGGGACACATAGTGTCTAAAGGAGTGAGAATTTATCCTAAATGTGATGCTGCAATAGATAAAATCCCACAACCAAAGAATGTAAAAGTCATCTAGTCATTCTTTGGGAAGATAAATTTTCTAAGAATATTTGTCACTAACTTTGTAGAGATCACCTACCCTATATCTAAAATGCTAAAAAAAGGTGAATATGTGGTTTGGAGTGAAGATCCAAGTAAAGCTTTCCAAATTATTAAGCAAGCAATTAAAGAGGCTCCAGTCCTTAGGACTCCTAACTTTTCCAACCACTTTAGATTTTCTCTTTTGCACCCTTCCATACAATCTTTGTAGTGTTATTGTAGAAAAATGAAGAGGGTTTTGAACAACCAATTGCATTCTTAAACAAGTCATTACGAGTCATAGATCTGAAGTATGACATGATAGAGAAGAAAGAATATGCATTAGTTAAAGCATTCAAAAAGGTCATGGGTAGAAGATGTAGATGGATAAACATAATTCAAGAGTTTAATATTGATCTTCATATCACCAAGTTGGTGAGAGGTCAAGGTTTAGCCAAATTGATGGCTAAGACAAATCTAGAAGCTAACTAGATTAATCAAGTGGAATATATAGATCTATATCACCAATTTGTCTTATGCAGACCTATGATTGGTATAGGAACATTATCGAATACCTGCAAGAAATGTAATTCCTTGAAGGATTAACAGATAATGAAAGGAGAACTCTAAAGCTACAAGAAATAAAGTATGTTATTTTTAATAATGAATTGTGGTGGAGGAGTTCAAATGGTGTTTTTTTGAAGTGTGTTGATGGTGAAAAACCCTTAGAGCTTTTGAATGAGATGCATAGTGGAGTGTGTGGGGGTTATACATGGATAAAAGAACTATTCACAAAATTTTGAGAGTGGTTTTTTGATGGACTTAGTGTTTAAGGATGCACAAAAACTGGTGAAGGCATGTGATGCATGCCAAATATTTTCTAGGAAACTCATGTTTTTCAAAAAACTTTTTGTTAAGACTTGTTTTAGTCCAAGCACCCTTTCAACTATGGGGAATTGATTTTATAGGGGAAATTTCAGAAAAATCCAATGGAGGACACTCCTAGATTTTAGTTGCCATAGACTACTTTACAAAATGGGTGGAAGCAATTCCAACTAAAAGGGAAACAAGTAAGATGGTGATTGGTTTCCTATTGGACAACATGTTGACTAGATTTGGGGTTCCAAAAATTATTGTTTCAGATAATGCAATGTGTTCTAGGTCCAATGAGTTCACTAGCTTCTATGATAAATATGGTATTCAGGAATCTTTGTATTCTCCATACCAACCAAAAGGTAATGGCCAAGCAAAGTCTAGTAAAAATAGCCTAATGAAGATTATTAAGAGAAAAATAAAAGAGAATAAAATGGCTTGGGAATCTAAATTGAAGTTGGAATTGTGGGAAAATAGGGTGAAAGTTAAGAAAGCAACATGATACTTTCCATTTGATTTGGTTTATGGCATAGCTGCAAGGTTTCCATAGAATAATCTGATGAAAATGTATAATTTTATCTAGGAGTATGATGATGACATGTGTGATGATATGAAACACAAGATTAATTCTATAATGGAAGTGGATGAGATAAGGAGAGAAGCTCAAAATAAAAATGTAAATTTATAGTTACAAGTTAATAATTTTTATGATAAAAGGGCTTCTCCAAGGAAATTTGAGGTTGGGAGAATGTTACTAATGTGGAATGTTAGGTCTAAAGATAAGGGAAATCATGGGAATTTTTATGCTCTATGGTTGGGTCCCTACTTGGTCAACAACACTCATTGAAGACTCCTATTTCCTCCAAATTCTAATAAGTGAACTTCTTGAACTACCAGTAAATGGACAATTCTTGAAGCCATACTTCTCTTGAAGTATTCTTTTGCATGTATAATGTATTTTTATGTATATTGTGTATATAGGTTTGGTGTGCTTCTAGTTTGGGTTTGGTTTTGGTTTGTCTGCCTTATCTGGGTAGTTCCATAGTTGCTGGTTCTTTGTATTGATCTACTCTACCTAAGATTCTTAGATCTTGCTCTACTTGTGTTGAACAAACATCCCTAACTAGAGCCACTGGTCAAAAATTGAATTTTTTGTTGGTTCTAGGCTTGCATTTCCAAATTTTAGTCATATTGAGTGTAGGGTTTTTCTTTTCTTATTGCTACCTAGGTTTAGTCTTAGTGTTAAAACCATCTTAAAACCTTTTCTTATGCAAAAACCTTAATCTCTTTCTAATTCATCATTGACCTTGTGTTCACTATTTCTAGTCACTTAAGTTACAACTTAAGTCATTGATGTCCTTGGCCCCATCTTCATAGTGAAATATTTGGTCGCATGCACTTTTAAATATTTTCCTAAGTCTAGTAGTCTGAGTGGGTCAAAATATTATTGTTCTTATCTTTACTTTAGGTAGGGGAAAATATTTCATTAAAATGTTTAAGTCTCATGTTATGCATCGACCTAGGGAGTCCCATTTTTAAATAATAACTTAGAGCACCTGCTATTAAAATTGTTTAAACAAGTGGCATGGGACCATAGATTAAATCTAGACCGTTCCTCGCTAGCCTATGATATCAAAATAATGTCACAAAATATTGTGAGGGATAGCAGGCACATGCCACATGTCACATCTCTTTGGTGGATCTTGACAATTTATGAAGTGGAGATGATGGTGGGCCCAAGATCTGATTGCTGTAATTAATCCCCAAAATTAAATCCCAGTCATTCCCTTCCAACCTATGGGGAATATTTTGAAGATGTCGATGGAGCGAGTGATAGTGGGTGAATGCCACATGGCCTCATCTGGAGCATTCAAGGAATTGTTAAGGGGATGAAATATTTCATGGTTACTTTAGGTACGTTAAAGATCGAGCTACTAAAAGGGTTTTGGGTGCACATGGTAAAAAGGAGAGAAAGATGTTTTAATCTCAACCATCCATCTAATAAAGGAACTATACACATGGGCATAAGCCTGAGGATTAAATGTTGTGCAAGTTGGGCTATACTAGTTTGATATGAGTCATTTCTCGCTATCCCACAACTATTGATCACTATCTTACAGATCTCAGCCAGATAGCGGGCTAGCAACATGTGGAATTTATCATAGTTTGTAAAGTGTGGTGGATCCTGTAGAAACAACAAGGAGGTTTTCCACATGGTGGATTCTAATCGGCTAGATGTTAAGGTCAACATAAGTCAAAATTTTAAACTTTTGAGACTCCATTTCAGCCATACATTGATCCAACTCATTGGAAGATCAATGAATGTAATTTAAAATTGCAAACAAGGTTTATGAAGTTGTTTTGGTTCACATGAGTGAACAATAATGGTGAAAGTGATGGAAAATGGCTAAATTAAAGGATTTTCTCACCATAAAAGTAGGAATTATAGCATCATTTTGATTTACAAAGTGTTTAAAGCATCTAGAGACTTGTACCAACACTTTTTGAGCTCTTCACAATCAAAATTAGGGTTTTCAAGTTTCTAACACAAGTAAAATTCACTCATTCATGTGTTGAATTTCCATAGAATTTGCATGCAACAACCTTTTTTCTTTATCAAATTGCAAACTAAGCTTCTTTTAAGGTTTTTCATTCATGGAATTATGCCCTAGCTATTCTAAATTTTCTTTACTTATTTTTATTGAGTCTAAGCCCTAGTTGCACTTAGAAAAACCCTAGCTTGTGTTTTCTTTTATTACAATGGCACCACCAAAGGCTTGAGCTTCTAATTCTTAGTCAAAGACATGACCCCTTTCCTAAGATATATTGTACTAGTTGAAACCCTCCACTAATAGCAAGTATGATGGCTAAGTAATGTTTCAAGGCCTTGGATTAGGGGATGGAATTTTTGACAAACAACATGCCATTAGAGATGCTATTCTACTGGTCACGAGATGGACCCTATTTAAACATTGGTTTGGTAAGAGGTTTCTAAGCATTCCCTTATGTAATGGATGGAAGTTGGACATGGAAAAATTGGTTGTCCCTAATATGTATCTAGATGTGGACCTATTGACATATATAACAACCAACTACGATCCAAGTGTTAGGGTTGTGAGAACACACTCTGGGGTAAAAATGATGGATGCCACTAGGGAAATAATTATTGAATCTTTCAAAATGAGTCCTTACAATTCTGAGATGGTGCCAATTGATCAAAAGAAGTTGAAAGAAGAATATGAGAAGGTGAGGTTAACCTTCAAGGTGTCAATATTAAAAAAAATCATGGCAAGAGGGAAAGGGGGAAGCAAAATTACACTCAATCCATTTTACAAGGAACCCTATGAAATCAAATTGTTTAAACACTACATACAAAGGAATTTCTATACCCTTTGTCAGATTTTGGGGTTTGATTCTGGTGAAAAGATGCCAACAACTTTTATGTACATGGAATGATTAGCATAGTTTATGATTTTACATGATATTTATTGGAGGAGAGGCATAAGGGCCTTGTCTCTTAAGAATGGTGAAAGAGGAGTAAGGTTTTAGTGGTAGTCCCTCTTTTTACAAATGTTTTTATGTATGGGATCTAGATACTTTGAAGAAGATATGAGTTTGGATAAGTAGAATGAGAAGAGTGATGATATGCATGTTGAAATGTGGACTTCTATCTTAGATAGGGATGAATAGGCATCTTGTTTTGTAGCATTTTCCAAAGTATTTGCCTCCAAATTGAAGATGGCCTTGGTGATGAATCCTCATAGGGTTCTAGTGGAGTTGCATGATTTCTTAAGACCTAGGGAGAGGAGGTTTGAACTAGGCATAGAGCATAATTGTGGATACATTATCCCATATCCTAACTACACCATCCTCAAGGTATATGGAACATGTAAGACACCTCATGTACTTTCAAGAAATGTTCTGTTGAGGTTTTGTTTCCTCCATGTTATGTGGCAACTAGGTGATGTTGAGAACAATCACTTGGTTGGAATGAGGAAGGAAACTTTCTACCCTGCATATATAGTTTTTGTAGATTTTGTCATGATCAAGGATAGATGGAAGAATATTATCCTAAAATAAATCCCTTGAGAATGAAGTGTTGTAGAACAAGGAACCATGATCTAGAGGGTGTTATGGCTGCTTCGAAGAAAAAAATCAGAGGGGGTAAGTTCTTTTATAACTTTAATTTCCTCGAGGATGTAATTAGAAATATTTTATATTACAAATTGCTCAAAGAGAGGAAAGTAAAGTGGTTAGCCTTATATAAGTTGGAGAAGGAAATGCAAGAAAAGGATCCTAATTTCAAGGCTCTCCTTGACATAAGTGATGAAATGTTAAGGGTGGAAACAATGTTTCTATAGAGAAGGTGCATTTACTACTCATGAGTCTCTTTATTCTAAAGAGATTCCCAAGGGGTGAATTGGCCTAAAATAACTCAGGGAAAAAAGAGAGAGTTCTAGAATCCAAAGGAGCAAGCCATTGAGTTTTTTTGGATAAACTAATGAGCTTTTGGCCAAAGGACACCAACGTTGAATAAGGATGACAACATGGCACGCTGGAGTTCTAGAGGTGCATTGGCATCTTATATAGACTAGAAATTGAGAATATCCTAGAAAACAACTTAGTGACTACCAACAATTAGATTGCTATGAACTTAAAGAATATGAGAAAGTAGCAGAATGTAATCGAACTGAAATAAAGTGAAATATAAATGATAAAGTTAAAGAGAAGAAAGAAAGTGCTTACAACCACCCAAGTAATGAAGCCTCCAGTAAGGAAATATCTTCAACACTTGCATGGATAAGATCTAGAGAAAATGTTGGGGCTATATAAGGGTTTGCCTCAGTCAAACTCCCATTTTGGTGTTCCCACCACCATGAACAACCAAATAGATAGAGAGAGTGAGCAAAGTAACCCAATATGAAGTGATAAAACCAATCCCTGCTCAAGGAGAAGAACCCATATCACAAGATAACGAATAAATTGATGTGTGAAATCCCAAGATGCTCGCAAGCATAAGACAAGGGCGATATCAGTTGCAAGGCTTAAGGAAGCAAAAAAGAGAGAGAAAAGATAGCTACAAGAGCCAAAAGTGTTGCAAAGAGTATTCTAAGAGCTTGAGAGTGCTACAAATAGAGTTATCAAGAGGGCTTGAAAGTGTGATGCACATACGTACATGCAATGTGCTAGTGTCTAGATGCATCACACTAGAAAATGATGAGATAAGCACAAAGTTTGACGCAAAGATGACACGTGAGGGTAGCTGCTAAAAAGGAGTTCTGAGCATCTTGAGAAGGAAAAAAATGTTGACGCAGGGGATAAAATGATCCTACACAAATGCTAGGGGAGAAAACACTAAAGAAGATACAAGAATGAATGTGAAATTTCAACAGGTGCAATTTTACGACATTGCAGTTGCAAAAAATTGATAAAGTGGTATGGAAGCTTAAGGAGGAAAGGATTGTGTAGGATAAAGGGAAGGCTAAGTTGAATGATGAGAAAGACAAGGGGAAAGCTCCCAGTGTGGAGGAAGAACCAAGGTATCAACCCCCTAATAAATGACATGTGTTTACAAGGAGGAATACTACAATGAAGAAGCAACAAAAAATTGCCACCCCTACTCAGTCAGACGGGTCAAGGGAATCCTCACTTGCACCATAATTGCAACCACTATCAACTATAAGGTTAGCTTCACCTCAAGTTATTGAACTTGATTCTCTGTCTAGAGAATCTCCAACACTAAGGCCACCTAAACACCAAAAAGAAGAAAGGTTTAATCAATAGGGCTTGTTGATTATTCCACTTATCCTAATGATGAAATAATTATAATTAAGGATGAGATGAGGTAGGGTATGATCTCACCTCCAAGAGGGATGATTCCACAAGGAGTGAACCTAATAATGAGCATGGTTTATTTGAGTGGAATTAATAGTGTGGATGGTGTTAGGGAGAAAGTCAATTGTGAATTTATGGATGATGATTCTTTTGTGAAAACCAAAGATTTTCAATAATTTTTTTGGTGGGCTAAGAGAGATGAATATGATGAGAACATAAAGATGAAAATGATTGAAAACCCAAAGCTCCCAAGGGAAGTGATAGAATCAAAGGTCCTCAAAGAAGTGAAGGAAAAATACCAAGAAATAACACTAACTGATGGCATGGAATTGGTAAGGAAGAGTGGAGTGATCCTCTTACAAAAATGGGACTTGGCTTGAGCCATTGCTTTTGATACTATGAGGAATGACACTCTAGTTTTTTCCATAGAAGAAGAGGCAAAAAATTTCTTAAAAGGATCAACATTCAGCCCATAGTTCAAAACTTTAGGAATTTGGGAATTATCCCCCAACACAAGAAAACTAGAAGTAGTAGATCCTACATCTGATCATGGGGGAGGTTAGATCATAAAAAGAGGGTCAGATACCTTAGCTATGGAGGTAGCCACATTGGATGTAAATGTTCCTCAATTCACTAAAGTAACTATAGAGTCTTTGCAAGAGAAGTTTGAGGTTAAGAATAAAGAATATAGTGATTTGGTGGAGTATAATAGAAATAATTAAACAATTGCAAAAAGTGCAACTTGAGAATGAATGATTGAAAGAGAAATTTCAAGCATTGCAATCAAAACCATCAATGATGATAGGGCCATCAATAACTCAAGTGAAAATTTCAACCCCGCCAAATTTTGCAGTTTAGTCACCACCTCTTGTTCACTTTAATTCTCCTCCCCCAACTTCAAGAGTATGTGTAGTGTATAATCTGGATGATGTTCCTATTGCATATCTCACTCCTAGTACATCAGCTATAGGTCAACTAAGGTGGAGGTTTAGTTGAAGGGAGTTGATTGAACAACTTAGTATTTATGATGAATTCCTCAAACATGTTGACAAGACATTGCATATCAATAACATAAAGATTAAACTATAGTGTTGAAGCATTTAAATAAGAAGATTGAGATGAAAATACTAGACAAAAAGCACCTATGTACATACAAAAATGCATGAAAACATACATAACGACATACATGGTAACATACATAACATGAAGAGATAGCATAGTGCGAGGCCTGCCAAATGGATGATAGAACTAACAGAACTGGCAACAGAAGGAAATGACACGGGAAGTGAGGAGGTGTCCCATCCCCAATAATACGTTGGCATTTTTTTCCTTGTGCGAGAAGCTAACCATTAAGTGCAGGAAGGGCGATGAGATGTGGCTTAAATTGTAATGGGTATTATTCTTGGAAGAAACTTGGGAAACACACTGTACTTTGGGTTTTCTCATTTTGCAGGTTGAAATCGAAATGTTGGAGAACAAGGGCACACCGTAGGCAGGGGAGAGGACCAACTGACTTGAGGTGAGGTGTTTCTAGCTGATTGTATGCAATGTTGAAAGTTTTTATGTATTGTTTCATGCATTTTTGTATTGTTTCATGTGTTGTTAAACCCTTAGGAATGTAATGAAATGTGGATTTATAGATGTGTTGTTAAAACCGTAGGAATATTAGAAAAAATATGAATGTCTTCAAAAGATTTTGTTATTAAAACCATACAAATGTAATGAAATGCGGATTTAGAAAATGAAAATCTTTTGTTTGAAAATTGTTTTCAAACTTTAAGTGGGTTTAGGGATTTGTAAAACCCAGTGTTTTGCATCCTATAATTTTAGAAAAAAAAATGAATGTATTTACAATCTTTTGTTATTTAGACCTTTGGAATGCAATGAAAGGCACTGTTTTATAAACACCCATTATTTCCCAAGAAGCATTAACATTGTGTTTCACCACTTTGAACAAGTTTACTCATTATCAGTGATAATGTCAAGAAATTGGTGTTTTTGCTATTTGTAGTGCACACGTGTACATATACAGGCTTGAAAACCATGAAGGTTTGGGTATGTGTTATGTGGTCTCACAACACACCCCATTTTTCCCCTTGGAAAAATTTGGACCCCCTTTTTTTTCGCCTTTTCCTTCGCTCTTTTTTTCTTTTGTTCACTTTGGCATTGTTTTTCTGCTCAGTTGGTTATTGACTCCTTCTTCCATTTTCATTTGGCCTCTTTGTTGTTATAGCCTTTTGCTTCCTAGATTCAATATTTTGATATGCTCTTAATGTTTAGTTTGCTACCAAAAACCGGAGTCCCAGAGTCCTGTGTTTGAGTCGAGAGAATTTGTATCTTCATACAATCCTAGCTCTGGTCAATATTTCATTGACCAAAGCTATTAATCCCGGTAATTTCCTTTTTTATCAAAGCCTCATTTTTTATTGTTTCCTTTTTTCTTAAAAGTCAAGAACCGAAGAGTCTGCTTTGAAATTTTTTCAAATCTATCCTTTAGACTTGGTTTTTGGCCTTTCCTTTCATTCCAATTTTATCTTTCCTTAGAGGGTATTTCTTAGATCCTGGTGTTTGTTTGTTCTTTTCAAAAGCAATATCAGAAATATTTAATCATGGTGATCACCAATCGATTACATATCTTTAATGACATATACCTTACAAAGAATCAACATGACATTTGATTTCCACGTATAATTACTGTGTCGTCTTCTTCTCAAATAGCGAGATAGCACAAAAATCTTGGTGTTCATGATTTCAACAATAATTTGTAATGATTGCACCTTTATTCTAGAAATTAATGAGAAATATCAGGTAATCAATGAAGGTGGTAAACTACCTATGTACTTGTCACCACCTCCACCATGAAATTTCTTTTACAACACTCCACTTCATGTCATATTGCAAATTTACTAAGGACATTGAATTAATGAAATGACATTGGCACACAAAGAGAGGTAAATTTTGAGAAACCAAGACGCAACTACCAAGGGTTTTGAAGTTTCATTATGAAGAGTCACCATTATTAACCAGAACCAGGTATGTTTCGAATAATTGATACTTTGTTAAGTGTTTCTCAAACTGAAAAATCTTGATAATGGTATTTCCCATTCTAAAATTGAAATGTTAATTATTCTCTAATTTGTTAAATTTAATCAAAAATGAATTGAAAACTTTATGAAATGTAAGTTTTGGTTAAATTTAACCCTAACTTGCACACAAGACACATATAAAAATTGTAGAGCACGTTATATACAAAATGAGAACTTCTGATGTAAAGGGAAAAAGATGAATTCAAGTATTGCAATTCACAAGCCATACCCATCAACGTAGTGCTTACAGACACTCATATGGGATGGTCTTCTAACATTGAAATCCATTCACATCTATTTTAAGAGAATGCTTCTCAATGCACCAAGAATGTTGTGGTAAATGGGTTAATTCTTGAAGGAGGTTTTTTGCCAACAATTGAAGCTCCTTAATTAGTTATGCAATGTATAAATCATTACAACCCAGCCAAGAGGATTGTTGAGAAAGAAGGAAGAATTTACATAGACCTATCACAGAAATGAATCATATACACATTTGGTCTCCCTATTTATACACAAATGTTCAATGTAGACCTAAAGGTCAATACCAAGACATATCAGAGCGTTGAAGAGCATAATAGAGAAATTATGAGCACTCAATGGTGCCAAAAGCCAATTACACAACAAACCAAGGTAATTAAAAGGTCTATGTTTAAACAAGAAATGCAAGACATTATAACTTTGTTAAGTAGAGTAGTTGGTTGAAGAGATGCAAGAAAATTCAAACCCTGGATGTTCTTGATAATATCCTGCATAATAGAGAGTCCTGTGGAATTGTATTGGGGAAAATTGATAAGTGACAGACTACATGAATAGATTACTAAATTCCCAAAAACCAGATGCTTCTACATGTCATTGTATGTTATTTACTCTTGTGCTATGAGAGCCAGTAAACAAGGGTTGAAAAAGATTGGTACTCTGGGTACAAAGGTTGGCAACAACTTGATATATGCACATTTACCCCAGATCACTGTCCATGGGTATAATGATGATTACAAGAAAGTTAATGGTTTTTTCTCCATGAAATTGGTGAGAACAATGGAAGGTGATAAAGCTAAAAGATTATCCCTGGAAGAACAAAGTGCCATTCGGCCTATGGGAGGCTGGTACATACAGTTCCCAACTTACTCCTACATTAGAGTGGAGGGATTTGATGGAAACCCATTCATGCTGCCCATGTATCTTACAAATAAAATTGTTTTATTGGAATTAGTGAGATAGTTAAAACCATCTCAGGCTCTTTATAGCCATGCTCGCAAAAATGCCTCTTTTAAATTTTCCATTACAATAGGAATTTATAAGTGCTTTGCAATTAGAGTAATTGATTTGTGTGAAGAAGAACTGAGGACCTACCATTTTGAAGATTTCCCACTCCAGAGACTGTATTATGATATTAAAGGAAATATTGCTAAAAATATAGCTGGTTTTCATGCTCATGTGCCTCATTTAGAAGATTATTGGCTGAACTATGAAGACAAGTATGTGGCAAGAAGAAGAAAATATGAAAGAATGACTTTAAGATTTTCTCGGATGCTCAAGCATTATGACATCCCAGAGCAACTGGAGGAAGATGATGTTCAGGTGTTGAACCAATTTTACAATGACAATAGAGTATATGATGAACCCATTCTAGACCTAGGTGTTGATGATGAAGATATGACATCAATTGATGAATTCACTAGACCAGTCTTAAGGTATACTCAACACTAGATTGATGATTTTTGCAAAGGTTTGAGAGAAAGAGGAATTGAGCCTATCTTCTCAGAAGATAAAAGAAGGAAACAAAGAGATGAAATTGCTTTTGAAAGTGGAGAGCCTACCAAGAAGAAAATAAAGAGTAATAAGGAAACTCCAGGTATTGGAATTGAAGAAAGAACCCCTAAAACTACAAGAAAATAAGTTCCCATAAAACAATATGATAAAAAATAAAATGTAGAGATAGGGAAAGATAAATCAAAAGTGAGACCTAAAGGTGCATCTTCCTCTATAGCTAAACCAAGAACACGAGTAATTATTGATGAAGGAAAATGAGCAACATAAAATTTTGGTGCACAAATGAGGTCTGCATCTCAAAGGGTTACAACACTATTTACCTCTCCCCCTTCTATTAATATGGCTGGTATGAAACAAGCACTCAGAGGGACTCCTATAGCTTTAGAGGAAATTTTTGAAGAAGATGAAGCTAGAATTAAAGAACAGGTGGACAAATGGGGTGCTATGTGGGAGAAAGTGAATGAAAAGAAGTCTAAAGACAAACCCATGGTACACTAGGTGATAGAAGAAATTCAATATATAGATTCTAACCCCATAAATGTTGAAGAAGAAGAGTTTATTCAAGGAACACTCACCTCAGAAGCAGGAAACCCTAGTGTACATGAAATGGAAATAGGGGACACTATAGAGCAGGATCCTATTGATGAAAGAATTGTGGAAGATACTTTTGATTCCCAACCTTCACTTGGGAATGTGCAAAATGTTAATGAATACTCGTAGGTCTTTGAAGAATCAAATAATGGCCATGCATAGACTAACATTGAAACTAAAATTGTAGAAGAAGAAGCTATTGGAAAAAAAAGGACACACAACTGAGAGGGGGGGTGAATCAGTTGTGACAGAACCTTCAACTTTTCTAACTTAACTTAACTTTAATCTTAGATCTGATGAATAAGAAAATAACCATAAGAAATTAACACATCAGAGAGACAAATAACACCAAGATTTTTTGTGTGGAATCCTTGTTATGGAAAAAAACATGGTGGATGTTAGTCCACAAGATTATACCCTGTTATAAGTATAAAGAGAAATAATAAGGGGAATGCACATGCATTCAGGCACACTTCCTAAAGCTCATTTCTCAAATACAAAAGAGGAATCACTATCCAAAAATACAGAATAGGATTAAAATAAAAAGAATACAAACCAAGAAAATAACTTCTGCACAAGCCTGATTACAATTGTAATTAAGCTCAGAAAACCTTCTTCACACTTTACTCAATATTCTTCACTCTCTACTTAGTAAGCGAATGATAGAAACTCTATTTACACATTTACACTTTCTTTGGAATATATTCACACTCATGCACACACTAACTTTTCTCAACCAATCACTTTTATATATCTGCTACATGGGATTTCATCACAACTTAGTCGACCATAAAAATAAAACATATATTCAATGTCGACCCAAATTTACAAATATATTTACAATGCAAATCCACCAAGGTTGGCCACAACATAGTGGAGACCCAAATTAATATCTCCAACACAAAAACACTTTAATTAATTTTTCCACAAAGATCCACAACACACTACCACTAACATGTCAGCCAAGAACAAGAAAAACTGAACATGCACAAAAAGATCTTCAACCACGAGCTCACCAAGTAATGTGGGAATACCACAAAGATAGAGAATGATCTAGAGACATTTGAGAGCACCAAGAAATAATAGAGAAGCATCTGCAACAACTGAGATTACCAGAATCACATAATCTTCATTTAGGAACACTGATAGAGACCATAGAAACACTATCAGACCACAACACACTCAAAACTTTATGCAGACCTCTGAAACTTTCAATAGATGATCTAGAAAAATTCAATAATAAACCCTTAAAGCCACACCAACTAATCATATGTGTACAAAATAAGACACCTTCAAGACCTACACAATTCCACTGGAAACCTAGAACACTTCCTTTTACAATTTTCTCAATATCCTCAACATATATAGCCTCTACTATACCAAATGCTAATAGTGTTGAAATCAATGACAACCAAATATAAACAACCATATCCAAAACATCAAAAAATATCCCCCTTTGTCTTTGATGGCAACACATGATGTGAAAAATACCATCAACCCAACACACTGACTTCTTTTGCACTTCTCCTCTTGAAAGGATTTTTCACATTACACTTCTCCCCCTTTGAAATCAATGGAAAAGGTAACAATGACCTTTCCATATACATGCTCTGAACCACATATCTATACATATAACTACTCCCTTTTAGTAGCAGCCATAGAAACATCAATCTAGATTAGAATATAGCAATGAAGTTCAGAGATTGATTCAAGAAAATGCATCTTTTAGTCATTATCAGGAGGCGTAATTACCCCTAGCATTCCTCTAAGATACTCAAAAGTATCCTTTGGAAATGGCCTAGTAAATATATCTGCAATCTATTCTTTGGTAGGCACATACTCTAGTCTAACTTCTTTCTCATTCACTTTCTCCCTTAAGAAATGAAACTTGATTGATATATGTTTAGTCTTAGAGTGTAGCACCAAATTCCTTGAGATATTTATTGCACTTGAGTTGTCACAGTATATGGCAATAGGCTCTTCATATATCACCCTAATATCTCTCAACATCTGTTTCATCCATATCACTTGAGTACAATTATTTGCAATAGCAATGTATTCTTCCTCAACAGTAGATAGAGAAATGGAATTTTGCTTTTTTCGTAACCAGGATACCAGCTTCTTCCCTAGGAAGAAAGCACCACCACTAGTACTTTTCATGTCATCTACATCACCAGCCCAATCTGCATCAGTATATCACACAAAGTGAGATCATCATCCTTTGGATACCAAAGTCCAAAGTCAACTATTCCTTTTAGATACCTAAAAATTATCTTCACAACAATTACATGTGATTCTTTTGGATCAACTTGAAATCTAGCAAACCATAAATACAACATTCATAATGTCTGGTCTAGTTTGAGTCAAGTAAAGTAATCCACCGATCATTAACCTTTATTTGGTTTGATTTTCCTTAGGAGAGTCATCATTCTGTGTTAACTTACATCTTGTCACCATGGGAGTACCAACAGGTTTGGAGTCATCCATTCCAAACTTCTTTAGCAATTATTTCACATATTTGGACTGAGATATGAAGATCCCCTTGTCCAACTATGTAATTTGCAATCCCAGAAAGAACTTCACCTCTCCAATCATACTCATCCCAAATTCATTCTTCATATCATCAACAAACTTCATACATAGATTATCATCTCCAAAAATGATATCATCAACAAAACCTTCTATAATTAATTCCTTATCATTATCTAATTTGAAGTATAAGTTTCTATCAATAGTTTCATTAGTGAATCCAAGCTTCAGTAGGTATTTTTAGAATCTAGCATGTTAGGCTCTAGGGGCTTGCTTAAGTCCATATAGATCTTTCTTCAATCTACAAACCATATCTTCTTTGTCTGTTAGCTAAAATCCATCTGACTATTCAATGCACACTTCTTCTAGTTCTCCATTAAGAAATGCATACTTTACATCCATTTGATAGAATTTATAGTTCTTGTGTGCAACATAGGCAAGAAATAGTGTAACAACTTCAGTCCTAGTGACAAGGGTAAAGGTTTCTTCAAAATCAATACCTTCCATTTGAGAATACCCTTTACATACTAGTCTTGCTTTATTCTGGACCACTTCACCTTCTTCATTCAACTTGTTCCTAAATACCCATTTAGTACCAATAAATTTTTTGTCTTTAGGCCTTAGAATTAGTATCCATGTGTCATTTTTGTCTTTAGGCCTTAGAATTAGTATCCATGTGTCATTCTTTTCAATCTATGTCATCTCTTCCTTCATGGCTTCCAACCAGTGTTCATCTTGATAGGCTTCAGTGACATTTTTAGGTTCAATCTTGGATATCCAACAATATTCTTCTACAATTTATCTTCTAGTTTGCACTCCTTTACTCTTATCTACTATGATTTGATTTTCAGAATGATTTACCTTTACATACCTTGGAGTTTTGTGACATTATTAAACTTTTGACTCTTCTGATCTTTCTTCTATAATAGCATTTGTTTGTGTCTCATGACTGACTTAATTTACTGGAACAAATTGAGGTTTCTTTACCAGAACATATGGAATAATCTGAAGCAGATTTTGTGTTTGAGTATTCTTCCCTTGGCTTCTAATGTCATTGTCTGAATCATAACTACAATGTCTAGATTATTTGACAGAGTCCTCATCAACTTTGACATTTTCACTCCCAACCATCTTTCTCAATCTTTTGTTATAGCACCGGTAGGCCTTGCTTTTAGTGGAGTAACCTAGGAAAATCCCTTCACTTCTTGCATCAAATTTTCCTATATCATCATCTCTTTTGATATAACAATTGCTTCCAAAGATCTTGAAGTACTTAATAGTAGGCTTGTGACCAAACCATAACTCATAAGGATTCTTACTAGAATTTCTATTAACATTTACTTGATTCAAAGTATATACAATAGTGCTTACCACTTCGCTCTAGTACATCTGAGATACATTTCCTTCCATCATCATTGTTCTAACAACATCTAGAATTGTTCTATTCTTTCTCTCTACAACTCCATTTTGTTGAGGGGTTCAAGGAGTAGATAACTATCTTTTAATACCATGCTCTTCACAATAAGAGTTGAACTCTTTGGAAATAAACTCACCACCTTTGTTAGATCTTTGGCACTTTATTTTCAGACCTTTCCCATTTTCTTCCATAGCCTTGAAACTTTTGAACTTCTCCAATGCTTCACATTTTTCCCTTAAAAAGGAAACCCAAATCATTTTAGAGTAATCATCAATAACCAACATAAAATACCATTCTCCATGAATACTTCTCTGGAGGGACCACAAAGGTCAGTATGTAGCAGCTCCAACAAATTATTTGAATGAATTTTTTTGCTTCAGAAAGAGACTCTGGTTTGTTTACCCATATAACATTCCTTGCAGATTATATTACCAGGCTTCACTAACTTAGGCATATCTCTTACTACTTGAGTAGAATTTATCTTGATAATGTTGTCAAATTTTACATGACACAACCTCCTATGCACAACTAGCTTTCATCTACTTGAGGAATTAAACAACTTCCATTAGTAGTATTCAGATGAAAAATATTACTTTTTGTTTGTTTGCCTATTGTAATCATATCCACAGAACTTCCATTAGTTGTGCTTCAGGCCTTCAACATAGAGGACATAATCAGTGTTATCCTTACTACCAAGGAAAATATATCCTCTACCATGAATTACACTAGCATTTTTATCTCCAAATCTTACAACCCCACCGTCATACTTATCTAGACTCACAAATTTTCTTTTATCATCAGTCATATGATGTGAGCATCCACTATCAATCACCCACTCATCTTTTTCTTCAACTTGGGCTGCAAGAGTTTTTTCATCTTTAGTAGATTTGGTAGCCACATGATTATCTTCAATGGTAGCAATGAAATCCCATTCATCTTCTTTTTCATTATCTTTATCAAACTCATCATTAGTCATTGCTTCTTTAGCAAAGTAGCATCTCTTTTGGAATCTAGACTTTTTAGGATTAGACCTGGGAACTCTTTCAGGACATCTTGATGCAAAATGACCTATTTTACTACATGAAAAACATTTAATAGGAAATACATCTTCATACTTACCTTTTCCTCTACCTTCTTGTTTTGCAATTAGTGCTTCTAGTTCTTCTACCTCTCTTTCTTTATCTTCAAGTTGTTTCAGTTCTTCATTATACTTGGATATCTTTCTGGAACTCTCTCTTGGATTGTATCTTTGTCTATTACTTCTAGATATAGTGGCCTTGAATGCAGATTCATTCTTTGGTGTAGATTCACCAAATTCACTTATTTCAAAAGTAGCAAGCTTCCTGATCAATGCGTCTCTTGTTATCTTGTTTACTGATCTAAACTCTTCAATAGCATGAACCTTCATTTTTTAGGAGGGAGGCAAGGATCTGAGTACTTTAGCCAAAATTTCATCCACATCCATAGAATCACCAACACCTTTAATACCCATCACTATTTCATTTACTCTCTGCATAAAAGAAGTCATAATTTCATCTTCACCCATCTTCAAATCCTCATACTTTCCTTTCAAGCACTGTAGCTTATCCATCTTCACCCGTGCATCTCCTTCATACAAAGTTTCCAGTTTTTTCCAAATCTCATGAGCTATTTCTAGACCCAACACATTAGCCATTTCTGAATCTATAAGAGCACTCACCAAAGCTTCAATAGCCCTAACATTATTTTTAGCATCTTTGATCTCATCAGGAGTTGAGGGACCATTCTAAGGAATAGTATATGGATCTTTTGTAATCTTCCAAAAAGCTTCACTAATACACTTTAAGTGACATTGCATTCTAACTTTCCACATTGAATAGTTAGTGCCATCAAGTCTTGGACTATCCTTCTTGAATGTTTTTTCCATCTCGGATCACCTCAAGCTTTTAGAATTATTTAGAGGAACCTACTCTGATACCAATTGTTGGAAAAACAAGGACACACAACTGAGAGGGGGGGTGAATCAGTTGTGACAGAAACTTCAACTTTTCTAACTTAGCTTAACTTTAATCTCAGATCTGATGAATAAGCAAATAACCACAAGAAATTAACACATCAAAGAGACAAATAACACCAATATTTTTTGCGTGGAAACCCTGTTAGGGGAAAAACCATGGTGGATGTTAGTCCACAAGATTATACCCTGTTAGAAGTAAAAAAGACAAATAATAAGGGGAATGCACATGCATTCAGGCACACTGCCTAGAGCTCACAACTCAAATACAAAAGAGGACTCACTATCCAACAATACATAATAGGATTAAAATACAAAGAATACGAACTGAGAAAATAGCTTCTACATAGGCCTGATTATAGTTCCAATTAAACTCAGGAAACCTTTTTCACACTTTACTCAATCTTCTTCACTCTTCAATCAGTAATTGAATGATAGAAACTCTATTCACACATTTACACTTTCTGTGGCATACATTCACACTCATGCGCACACTAACTTCGCTCAACCAATCACTTTTATATATCCACTACATGGGATTTCATCACAACTTAGTCACCAAGAAAAATAAAACATATTTTCAATGTCAGCCCAAATTTACAAATAAATTTCCAATGCAAATCCACAAAGGTCATCCACAACATAGTTTAGACCGAAATTAATATCTTTGACACAAAAATACTTTAATTAATTTCTCCATGAAGATCCGCAACACGCTACCACTAACATGTTGGTCAGGAACAAGAAAAACTGAACATGCACAAAAGGATCTTCAACCACAAGCTCACTGAGTAATGTGGACATACCACAAAGATAGAGAATGATCTAGAGACATCTAAGAGCACCAAAAAATAATAGAAACACCTGCAAAAACTGGGATTACCAGAATCACACAATCTTCATTCAAGAACACTGAAAGAGATCACAAACACACTGTCAGACCACAACACACTCAAAACTTCATGTGCACCTCTAAAACTTCTGGTAGATGATCTAGAAACATTCAACAATAAACCCTTTAATCCACACTAGCTAATCATCAATGTATAGAACAGGACATCCTCAAGACCTGCACAGTTCCATTGGGAACCTAGAACACTTCCTTTTACAAATTTCTCAATATACTTGACATATACAACCTCTAGTATACAAAATTCTAATAGTGTTGACATCAATGACAACCACATATCAGCAACCATATCCACAACGTCCAACATAAGCTACATAGTTTGCAGGAGATGGAATTGAAAATAAAGAGAGTCCTGGTGTAGTAGTAAATAAAGAAGATAATGTTCAGAAAGATGAAATAAAAAATCTAGATAGATATGAAAATATAAGTCTCCAAACATAGGAGGTAGTCTCAAACCCTACCAATCCTTAATCTATGCTAGTCATCATTAAAGAAATACCCATTTCAAAAAATGTGGCAAGTCAAAGACAAGAAGTTCCTGAAACAAGAAGTAAACAAGGACAAAGAAATGTTACAGAGGTACAACAAGATGATGATACACCTGACAGGTAAATCAAGGAATTAGCTTCTCCAATGGAAGTGGAAGTACTACCTCCGAATCTTTATAATTTTATACAAGAAGTAGGTACTCCTAAACCCACACACAAAGCAAAGACAAAGCATGTCATACATAGAAATGTAGATGGCAATAGAACTATTCAGATAGACACTCCAACAACTAATAAGGATAGACATGAAATAACTCCTAAGGATTATAAGATAACAAGTATTAACCTTAGACACTCATCGTGGCAGCAAGAATTAGAGGAAATATGTTATGAAATAACTTGCACAATAGAAGAATATGATATGAAATATGCTGCAAATACTTGATAATAACTAAGAATAACAAGCCACTTCGAGGGGGAAAACATCCAAATATCTCCAATTAGAACACACTTCACAACCTCCTATATATACCTATTTATGCCTAGGATATCACCTAGGCTGACTTAGACACACCTATATAAGTCTTAGGCTGACCAAAACAACTAAATAACAATATACTAATAATAATATGACTTAATAGAGAGTTACGATAGCCACAAGCTGACTATTCATAACTCAATGTACACTAATATTAAGGGCATAGCATGCCCCCCTTCTTCAAATAAGCATTTTCCTCAATGCTAATCAATTTTGGATTCTCTTGAGTGAACTTCTCATCCTCCCATGTGGCATCTTCAACTAGTAAATTGTTCCATTGGATGAGATACTCAATGAGAGTTCTATTCCTCAGCTTCTTTGTGCATGTTTGATGAATTCACTTTGATTCAAAAATGATTCTTCCTTCTTCATCGAGCTCTAGTAGTGTTGTTTGAGGGGAAATATTATGCCCAATTACCTTCTTCAAATAGGAAACATGAAAAACTGGATGTATCTTTGTTGTTGGTGGCAACTCTAGCTTGTAGGCAACACTACCGATCTTTTGCATGATTTGGTATGGACCATAATACCTTGGAGACAACTTATTATCCTTTTTTTCTTGCTTTAGTGAGATTTTCTTATAAGGTTGCAATCTCAAGAAGACCCAATCCCCAACTTCAAAACTTCTTTCACTATGATGTTGGTCTTCCTGTTGTTTCATTCAATTTTGTGTCATGGATAAATTCTCCTTGAGTCCTGAAAGTACTTGTTGTTGATGAAGCAAGTGTTCTTCTACTGCCTGAACTCTTGGTGACACCTTTATTGATGATGTGATGGAAGGAGGATGATATCCATAAAGTGCCAAAAATTTAGACATTTTTGATGAGCTATGAAAAGAAGTGTTATACCACCATTATGCAAGTGGTAGCCAATCTACCCATTGAGACTATTTCTCTGAAGTGAAACAACGTAGATATCCTTCCAAACACTTATTAACAACATCAATTTTCCCATCTGATTGCGGGTGGTATGAAGAGCTATGAGCCAATTGAGTACCCAAACATGAGAATAGATCTTTCCAAAAGTGACTAGTGAAGATAGGATCATGATCACTAACAATAACCTTAGGTGTACCATGTAGCTTTTGGATATTCTCCAAAAAATATTTTTCCACTACACTTCTTGTAAAAGAATGTGATAATGCAATGAAATGTGCATATTTATTGAGGCGATCAACTACTACCATGATGACATTATGACCTTTAGATTTGGGAAGCCCTGTGATGGAGTCCATGGATACCTCTTACCAACGCTAGCTAGGAATAGATAAGGGTTGCAAGAGACCTAGTGTCTTAATTTTCTCCCCTTTATTCCTTTGACAAACCAAACATTCGGCCACAAATTTTTGTTCATATTTTAGCCCTTCCCAAAAAATTCTTGCTTGACTCAATGATATGTCTTCAAAACTCCTAAATGACCACCCACTGGAGACTCATGCAAATATATGAGAATCTTGTGTTTAAGAGTGGAATTCTTGCAGAGATACAAATGGTCTTTATACCAAAGATTATCCCCCTTCCAACAAAACTTATCTAAACTACTATGATCACTTTTTAATTGTTCAATGAGATTACTTGTCACAACATCATTTTGCCACTCTGCTTTGGCTTCCTCCACTCAATTTGCTTGTAATATTGAAATGGCACATAATAAGGCTTCATCTTTCTCATCCTTCCTTGAAAGTGCATCTACTACAATATTTTCTTTCCCTTTCTTATATACAATCTCAAAGTCATATCCTAACATCTTAGTGACCCATTTTTGTTGCTCTTCATAAGATAGTCTTTGTTCCAAAAAATATTTTAGGCTATCATGATCTGTCTTAACCTTGAAGTGTCTACCCAATAGATAAGGCCTCCATTCTTTAACTACATGGAGGATTGTTAGCATTTCCTTCTCATAAATAGGTTTTAGTTGATTCTTACCCTTTAATTGACGACTCTCAAAAGAAATTGGTCAAACTTCTTGCATGAGTACTGCTCCTATCCCATTTCCAGAAGCATCACATTCCACAATGAATTCCTTGGTGAAGTCAGAAGTGGCAAGCATTGGAGTTGTACACATAGCCTTCTTCAATCTCTCAAATGTTGTATTGGCAGACTCGTTCAAAGGAAAATAATCCTTCTTCAATAGAGTTGTGAGAAGTGCTACTATACGACCATAATTCTTCACAAATATTTTATAGTACCCTATCAATCCCAAGAAACCCCTCAGTTTCTTAATGGTTTTTGGAATAGGCCATTCCATGATAGCCTTAATTTTGTTAGGGTCCACCTTTACTCCTTCATGTGAAACTATGTGTCCCAAATACTCCACCTCTGTAAGACCAAAAGCACACTTGGATGGCTTAGCATAGAGTTTATGATCTTCAAGTATTTGTAGTGCTTGATCCACATGTTGCAAATTTTCTTCCCAAGTCTTGCTATAAATGAATATATCATCAAAGAATACTAACACAAACTTTCTCAAGAACTACTTAAAAATGGAATTCATCAAACTTTGGAATGTAAATGGTGCATTGGTAAGACCAAATGGCATCACCAAAAATTCATAATGACCCTCATGAGTTTGAAATGTTTTCTTACAAATATCTTCCTCCTTAATCCAAATTTGGTGATAACCAGATCTAAGATCTAACTTGGTAAAATGCATAGCTCCATTCAATTCATCTAGCAAATCATCAATGACTGGAATAGGAAACTTATCTTTAATGGTGTACATTTTGAGAACTCTATAATCTGGACACATGTGCAAAGTATCATCCTTCTTACATACCATCACCATAGGCAAGGAGTAAGCACTTTGGCTATGCCTGATAATTCTTGCCTCTAGCATCTCCTCAACAATTTTTTCTATCTCACTATTTTGTATGTGTGGATACCTGTAAGGCCTAATGTTTGGTGGTTGGCTCCCTAGGACTAACTACATGGCATGATCATGATCCCTCTTAGGAGGAAGTCCTTTAGGCGTATCTCCAAGAACAACTGAGTGATAATCAATTATAGCTTGCAAATCTGGATGAGTAGGAGCATTAGATTGAGAGACTTCTAATGAATATAGTTGGGCCACAAATCTATCCACTCCTTTCTTAAGCAGCTTTTGCATTTGATGAGAGCTTACCATTTGTGGGGATTTTTCCTTCAACCCCCTTAGCTCTACTAGCCTTCCTTCTAATTCAAATCTCATGAATAGTTCTTGGAAGTTCATCTCAATCATTCCCAATGTAGTAATCCATTGTACTCCCAAAACAATATATGTTGCACCCATGGATATCGCATACATTGGGGTATCAAGTTGATAATCTCCCATGGATAATTTAATGCTATGACACTTCCCTAAACAACTAACTGTACCACCATCTGCAATCCAAACCTAAAACTCTGGAGTTGGATATATAAAACAATTTAGATGAGTAGCTAACTTTTTGTTGATGAAATTATGAGTACTACTTGAGTCGATCAACATTGTTAACTTATACTTCTTTAAGAACCCCACCACCTTGAGAGTTTGTGGAGCACTAAAAACTGAGAGTGCATGAAAAGAAATGATTCGTTGAGAATCATGTGATTCCTCATTTGACTCCCTTTCATCCTCTATTATGGGTTTCTCCTCTTCTTCCTCACTTGGACCTTCAATATAGAACAATTTCTTTTCACTGCATTTATGTCCTTGACTGTATTTTCTATCACAATTGAAACACAACCCTTTTTATCTTTTATCCTCAATTTTTTGTGGAGTCAACTTAGTAGGTTGTCTTGAATATCCTTTCTCCCTTGTCACATTAGCTCCTTTCTTCTTAGGAATCAAATACTTCTCCTCTACCCTGCATGCTAAGATAAAAGACTCATTTATGGAGCTAGGTCTAAACATGCGTACCTCATGTTGAATGTGATCCTTGAGACCACCCAAGAATAAATCATTCAAGTTTTCCTCTGTAATTGTATCCACTCTTAAGGATAGATTTTGGAATTGTTGAAGTTTAGCTAGCTGGCTGAAGAAGTTGTTTGTCATGCTATTGCTATATTGTGCTTGGAGTTCCTCCATAAAAATTGACCATGAGACAGTGAGCCCATTTTTCCTTCGATGAGTGCAAAGCCAATGATACCAAATGAATTGATATGGTTCTAGATATAGGGAAGCCATTGTGACCTTCTGTCCATTTGGTTTATCCATGTCTCCTTGCCATTGAACTTGTGCATATCCACCTCTGGAAATAAATTCCTAGATGCCATAGGAGTACTAAAGCTTGTGTCAATGGTAGCTGACCTAGAATTTTCAATTTGGTTGATGAGCCCAAAATATGCTCATAATTTGGGTATCATGGTGTACTTTTAATACCCTTACTTTTGTTGTTCATGGTTGTTTAACTCTTTAGAAACCTTTTATTGGGGGATATCCTATAGCAATACACCTTTATATTCCTGCAGCCTATCATGTTGACATGTCTATATTTATTACCACTGTTTGACTTCCCAAATGACTAGTATAACCCATGTAGTTTTTGAATGATGAAATAGATTTAATATGTGATTAATGAATGAATATCGTGTATTTTCCATGCGTCTTTTCTTTCGCAGCTGATCTCGGCCTTGCTGTAAAGTCCATTTCCTACACAAATTCGAGGCAGTTATTCTGGCGAAGACTCTTTGACTAAAATTGTTGGGAAGTAATTTAAATGTCAATTAATCTGGAAAGAGTGGAGTGCTAGATTATCTCTCTGGATCGGGTTGAATAGATAAACTCATTTATGAAGTATGTTCCTCAGTTTTAGGATACATTTTTACATCCACATCTTTCTCTATTAGGGTTAGTTAGTTAGTTGTTTTCCTTATTTAAATAAGTGTTCCTCCTGTGTGAGTGGGCAAGCATAATGAGCATAGCAAGCATAGCATGTAAGAATTAGTATTATGATAAGAGACACAGTTTTGTGTTAGTTTTGATATGAGAAAACAATGTATATCATTCTAAGTTATGAATAAAAAGCTGATGAAGTTCTGAGTTCAATACTAGCATAAGTAGTTAATGCTTGCTCAGGGGGCCCACTTAGTAAGTATTTGTAGTTAGTTAGTCGTTCATTTTCTGTTGATAAGTTAGATTTCATTCTCAAAGTTTTTGTGCAAACTCAGTCGTATATTGTTCCTGCAGCATCAGGAATCCATCCCTGTGTCTGTTCCTATAGCATAAGGCCAATTCATAGTTTGTTTCTCAATCGTAGCTGTTATAATTTCTACTTTGGTTAAATTATGGTTGAGTTTAGAGAACTTTACATTACCTTCCTGTAACGTAGGTAGAATTCTTTCCAAGTATTTATTTTTGATAGGTTGTGACTGAAACTAGTTCTTAGTGCACATATAGTGCCGCTCCATTTCAAGTATATGTTCCCTGGTTTGACAAGTAAATGAACGACCATGAAAAGATATTAGTCGCCTGCTGGAATGTCCAATTCCCAGGATAGGTTTTACTGTGATTTTCATATCCTTTTGTGGGCGCGACCATTTTTGGTGCCATTGCCAGGGATGGTGTCAAGCTAAGAATCTGTCAGAAGTCATTTGTAGCAGTAGTTTACCGTGTTATTCAAGTATTTTCAAAATTCCTTCAATTCACCATTCATTCTATTGCATGCATAGAAGAAGAGATGCTCTAGGAAGGTTCCTCCCTGCAAACCTGTTTGTTGAATTTCCATTTGACCCAACTGACGAAGAACCTAAGGAAAATCCATTTTCTTTGATACTTCAGCAAGCAAATATGGCTCGAAATCCACCCAATCAACCTCCTGCTTTTGAGTTCCCCATTGTTGCTCAGCAAGATAATGATAACCTTAAAAATATTCCTTCTTCATTGCTTTCCAAGTTCTATGGCCTAGTTATAGAAGACCCAGACACTTTCTTATTTGAGTTTGATATCCTCTGTCATAGCTATGATTACACTGCAGATACTCACAGGCTGAAGTTGTTTCCTTCTACTTTGAAGGAAGGAACTCTTAGATGGTTTATGAGTTTGGGAAGAGGTGTTGTTGATAGTTGGGCAAGCATGTAAACAATTTTTTTTGAGAAATACAAGGAATATTGTAAGAGTAGTAATAAGGGAGATGATATATTCAGAATTCAATAAAAAGAGGATGAAAGCCTGGAAGACTATATCTCAAGATTCTTGTTTTCCCTAAAAAAGAATTCAGACCATACTCATAATGAAGAATCTCAGAAACTACTTTTTCTAAGGGGAATTAGTGATACCTGTATAGATGCTCTAGACCTAATGGGAGGCGGTGATATCACTCAACTGCCTTGGGATGATATCAAGAAGATATGTCTCAACTACTCTTGAGCAATTGTTAAGAAGGGTAGAGGTCATCAAGCCACAATGGGAAAGTCTTCTACTAGTGGAGTTTCATGGATTGAAATCACAAATTTGTTGTCTGATTTCAAGCAGGATATCATAAACAACATGGCTACAGAATTGGATACTATGCAAGCTCGGAAGAAACATGAGGAAGCTAAAAAAATCTTGGTTGAGTTCTCTCCACATTGTAGATAGAAGAAACGTGACTGCAAATGTAAGATGGTGGCTAACCTAAAGACTAAGCAGTTACCTACTAACTTTAAGGTGGTAGAAAGTGATGATGACCAAGTATTCTTCATCGAACAAAGGTGACCATGGGCTCAAAGACAAGGTATGCCTCAAGATCCTTTGACTTTTGGTAATCCTTATTCTAATTACAATAACCAGTGGCAACCTACATATGGCCCATCACAACCTTGGAATACTTCTCAACCTCACTGGCCTAGCTATCAGAATCCTTAATGGCAATCTCCTCAAGGAGGTTGGCATCAACCACAAGAACAATGGACTCCACCCCTAGGTAACTGGCAGCAAAACCCTCAATGGAGAAGTCCACAACAATGGCAGAACCAATCCCCTACCTTTCTGTAGCCTCAACAGCCACAACCTCAAGCTCTCATGCCACCTCATGTAGCTCCTGCAACAAATATTGGCCCTCCAAAACAAATGCCTATGCCTACTCAACCATTGCCAAATCCTAACAATAAGCAGCAGCAACAACAACAACCTATGTATTTTGCAGAAGTCAGTCAATATCCTGCTTATGCCCTGAATGTTCATGATATTCATCTCAGATCTGGAACCACTCTCCCTGCTCCACACCCGCCTATCATTATAGAGATTCTAGACTCTACCTCTAAACAATAGATTGATCCTACAGAAAATATACCTGTATTAGATATTGCCTCTAAGGAGCTTGTCCTGCAGCATCAGGCTACACCACCTTTCCCTTAGAGACTGCAACTTACTACATCCAAGCCTATGGAAGAACCTACTTTTGATATTTTGGATCAGCTAAAGAATGTGCATATTCAAATTCCTCTCTTAAAAGCCATTAAAGATATTCCACTATATGGAAAATCCATTAAGGAGGCCTGTTTGAAGAAGCCATGAAGAAAGAAAAAGAATCCTCAAACTATACATGTTTTAGGACAGTTAGCAGACATTATGTTGGGAAAGATAGTTATTCCAAAATATACTGACCCTGGGAGTCCTGTGGTGCAAATAAATATTAATAGCCAGATAGTAAAGAATGTCTTGATTGACCTTGGTGCAGCCATTAATGTAATGACCAAGAATACAATGGAGTATCTGAATATACTAAACATTCAGTCTACACCTACTGTCCTCCAGCTTGCTGATAGTTCCACAGTAAAGCCTGATGGAATGGTAGAAGATGTTATTATTATCCTGGAGTCTTAGGAATACCCAGCAGACTTCACCATATTGTCTACTAAGGAAACTTTGGGAGGATATCCTATTATCCTAGGTAGACCATGGTTAGCTACAACTGATGCTTTTATAGGATGTCGTTCAGGAGATATGACAATTTTTGATGGTCAGTCAAGAAAGAAATTGGCTTTATATCCACCTGCCCAGCCTCAGCCAGACTTGTCTCAGCTAATTTGGCCAGATTTGGGAGAGGAAACTGAAGAAGTCAATTCATTGGCCCAACTAATGATGCTACAAACTAATCTGTTTTCCCAGCTTCAGAGTGAGGATGACCTGCTTTTACACATTTTGCAGTCCAACCCTAATTCGAGTAGCCCATCTGCCGCAGATAGCAGTCTTCAGCAATGTTTCCTGCAACAACTGGATTCTGAGAACCTGTCACCTGAATCTCCTGCAGTTTATGATAATTTGCTTCCATATGAAATACAGACACCACATTTATCAGTACCCTCCATGAATGATCTTACCAAGCAGGTAGAAGTGTCTTCAGGCTGCTGTCTGAACATCAATAATATGCTTCCTCAACCTCAAAAAGCTGCCCTTGTCACAATGCTGGAAGATCAATACAAAGCTTTTGCATGGGACTATGGGGATATGAAGGGAATAGATCCTCAGCTCTGTACTCATAGGATCTATATTAAGGAAGATTGTTCACCTATTAGGCAGCCTCAAAGAAGGATAAATCTAACACTTAGGGAAATAGTTAAAACAGAACTTCAAAAATTGCTTGATGCTAGTTTCATCTACCTAATTTTAGATAGTCAATGGGTATTTCCACTGGTGATTGTCCCTAAAAAAGGTGAAAAATGGAGAGTTTGTGTAGATTACAGGGAGCTGAACACAGCAACTAAAAATGATCATTTTCCATTGCCATTTGTTGACCAAGTACTAGACTCATTGTCTGAGAAAAAATATTTCTCCTTTTTGGATGGATATAGTGGCTATAATCAAATTAGAATCACCCCTGAAGACCAAGACAAAACAACTTTTATCAATCCATGGGGTACTTTTGCTTATTCTGTCTTACCTTTTGGCTTGTGTAATGCACCTGCAACATTTCAAAGGGCAGTGATAAGTATTTTCACTGACATTTCTCATGATTCTATGGAGATCTACATGGATGACTTCACTACTTATGGAGTTACTTATGACGAAGCATTAGCCAATTTGGAAAAAGTGTTGAAAAGATGTTAGGAGAAAAATTTGTTTTTGAATAGTGAGAAGTGCTTTATGATGATGCAAGAGGGAATTGTTTTAGGCCATCATGTCTCTCAAGCAGGAATTCAGGTTGATCCTGCAAAAATAGAAGTTATTTTAACTTTTCCAACACCTATGAAACAAAAGGATGTTAAAATATTCTTAGGACATGTTGGATATTATAGAAGATTCATCAAAGACTTCAGCAAGATAGCCAGTCCACTATATGCCTTATTGACTAAGGATTCTGAATTTACTTGGACTGAGGCCTGTGACAAATCTTTCCTGTAGCTTAAGAACTTGCTTACTCAAGCACCTGTTCTTCAAGGACCAAAGTGGAGTCTACCCTTTCATATACACACAGATGCTTATGATTATGCTATAGGGGCAATTTTAGGATAGCAAGAGAATTCCATTGAGCATGCCATATATTTCATTAGCAAAAAATTTCAAGGCCCTGAACTAAACTATACTGTCACAGAGAAATAATTGCTAGCAGTTGTGTATGCCCTGAACAAGTTTCAACATTATGTCATTGGTTACCAAATATTTGTTCATATAGATGATGCAGCAATAAGGTACCTCATGAATAAGCCTATCATATCTAGCAGATTAGCAAGATGGCTCCTATTGTTGCAAGAATTTGATATCACAATTATTGATAAGCCAGGCCGAGCTAATGTGGTGGCTGATTTCTTATCAAGACTTCAAACACCTACACCTGACATTCCTGAGGTAATTGATGATAGCTTCCCTGATGAACATCTATTTTTTATTGCTGCTCAAACCCCATGGTATGCAGATATTGCAAATTATTTAGCAGCTAGCAGAATTCCAACACACTTCTCACCAAAGAAAAGACAATTGCTGGTTGAGAAAAATTTTAACTTTTCATGGATTGCAGATTGTTTATTTTATACAGGACCTAACCAAGTCATGAGAAGATGTGTGAGAGAAGATGAAACATATGATATATTGCATTCCTGTCATGACGAGCCATGTGGGGGCCACTTTGCAACTAAGAGAATAGCAATGAAAGTGCTTAATACAAGATACTATTGGCCTACACTACACAGAGATGCTGCAACCTATACCAGGAAATGTGATAGATGTCAACGCATGGGAAAACTAACAAGGTATGATGAAATGCCCCTATATCCTCAAGTGGTCGTCAATCCCTTTGATAAGTGGGGCATGGATTTTGTTGGACCTATTGATCCTCCATCCAATGGGAAGTCATATATTCTAGTTTGTACTGACTATGTGACCAAATGGGTAGAAGTGAAAGCAATGACACATGCCCGTGATAATAAGGTTGCTGAATTCCTATATGAGTAGATCTTTACTCGGTTTGGAGTCCCAAGAGAGCTTGTCACTGATCAAGGAGCTTAGTTCACATCTAATTTAATCAATGCACTAATGAATGATTACAAGATCAGGCATCGAAAGTCTAGCCCATATCACCCTCAGGCTAATGGTCAGGCAGAAGTTACTAACAGAGAAATTGAGGTGATACTTACAAAGACAGTTCAGCTACACAAGAAAGATTGGAGTAGTTGACTTCTTGAAGCAGTCTGGGCCTATAGGACAATGTGGAAGAGAACCACAGGGTTTACTCCTTTTGAATTACTCTATGGAAAAAATGCCATGTTACCAATAGAGTTCAAACATAAAACCTTGAGGACTACTCTACAGCTTAATATTGACATTTCAGAAGCCCAAAAGGAATGCCTCCTATAGCTGAATGCATTAGATGAACTCAGAAAAGAAGCCCTCTAGCATACAAAAATTATACAGTAGCAAAGGAAGAACTGGCATGACCACCATATACGAACTAAGAAATTCTCTGTTGGTGATTGGGCCTTGATTTATGACTCCAGGTATAAAGAAAATCAAGGTAAACTCACTACCCGATGGCTTGGCCCATATGAAATTGAGAATGTATTTGATAATGGTTCAGTTCAATTGGTCACAATTGATCCTGTTCGATTTAAGCTACTGGTTAATGGAAACCATCTTCAGTTGTATCGTAAGCCAGTCTCAAGAGAAGAATTTTTGCAACAGTTTGTTCAGGATCCTGCCACTAATCTTCCTACAGCGAAAGGCTGTAGCCTTTCTCCTATAGCTTCACCATAATGTTACAATGCATGCGCATAATAAAGGTTTCCTTTTTAAGGAAACTCTTTTTCTTTGTTCCCACTCATCGTGCATTTCACTTCCTTATCTTCCATTCCATCCATCCATTCCATCCATTCCATCCATTCATCTCATCTGTCCACATCACCCATCCACCTCATTCATCTGCACCACCCTTAATTATGATTCCTTTCCCAACTGTCATCTCATGCTGAAGCTGTCATCTTTCTCAGCACAAACGAGCATTTATTGAAAAGTACGTGATATCTTTTATTGTCGCATCATTGATTTATTTCATTTTATTCATTTACTACTATGTCTATATCAGTCATTATTACCCAATCTCTGCCTATTCTTTAGTACATGTGTGGACACATGTCATATTTTAAGTAGGGGGTGGGATAATCAATTTCACTTACGCTGCTGTCACAACTGTTTAGATATTTTTCTTTATTATTTTCTTGTACTTTCCAAATATGACTACATGTTTCAATCATAAATTGCAATTAAAACTACTTGTTTAAGTAGTTGTAACAATCATTACATGCAAATATCTTTTGAGTTCATTCTTGGAAAAGAAGAGAAAGTGACGACATGACAGAAAGAGCAGAGCAAAAAAAAGTTTTCTTTGGATTTTCAGAAAAGAGTTCAAATTTTAGCTGAGACAATTATGAATATGGGTGGTCAACTGGTAATACATGAGCCGGTAGCTCATGAGATATTGACACAGAATCCTCAAACAGTTCAAGCATTCAGCCTCTGTGGTTGGTTGAACTACTTTTTAAGGTTAGATACTTTCAATGAGGAAGCCACAAGTGAATTTTTAAGAACCCTTTCTAAAGGAGAGGCTACAGTATGGGGTTTAATAGTAGCTATAACTGAGGAACGAATTTGAGAGGTAACCGGGCTTCCGGCCATCAGAGAGAATTTTTCGTCAGATGCTGTTTCTACTAGGGCAGAATTTACAGTACCAACTGATGGACCTTTGGAGGTCTCTAAGCAAGGATGCAAATGAGTGTCGTTGCCTCCCCCATACTCAGAATATGCTGCTTTTATCATCAGGTATTTAACATGTGAAGGCCGTTTTTCTTACCTACATTCCTACCATTTTAAATTGCTGAGTCATATGAGGCATGGGTTAGTTGTTAATGTCCCAAGCTTTTTGTTAAATCTTTTGAAGCAATGCACCCATGAAACCCAGAGGGGGAAGGATAAATCTATTGCCCACCATTCCCTTATAAAACTATTAATTGAACGCTCTTTGAGGGATGTGTCACATCTTTCCTGCAAAGAATTTGTTGCCCAAAAGAGCCTGCAACTTCCAGAACCCCTAGGGCACTTGCTCCATGGCCTAAGAAAAAGAAAGAGAAAATAACATCTACCAATAGGGAAGCAGGGCAAGGGTCATCTGCTCCTGTAACGCCTAGTCCTGTAGAGTTCACACCAGAGTCCTCTGCCTGGGTGCAAACTAGGTCTGCCAGTAGGAGAGAAAAAGGAAAAACAAAGGCAAGAGAGTCATCTGGGGCAGAACAAACCCCAGAATCTGACCCTCATCCTCAGAAAAGGAAATGCTCTACTCTTGCAGCATCTTCACCTGCAGCAATTTCTTCTATAGCAACGCCTGTTGCCACCACTAGTTCGCCATTATCTTTTGATAAGGCAAAGCCCTCGAGAAAATTCAGAAAGAGGAAAGCTACGAGAGCACCTCTGGTAGCTGCAACATTTCCAAGAAGAGTTTCAACAAGAAAACAATGTAAAGTCTCCCCTGCTTCACCTCAACCTGAGGTTATCATAATTTTAGAGGAATCTGTAGAGTTTGAACATGATGTTTCTCATAATGTGTCTGAGAGTGCTGCACAGAGTCCATTTGTTATTTTTGGAGAAGAACAAATTGAGACAGGGGAAGTTGAGCATAATGAAAGGGGGGTACCAAGTCTCGATGACTTGGCCGCTATGGCTATGCAGATTTCAGAGGAAGCACAATCTTCTCCACTACAACAATAGGAATTCATCCTGCAACAAGAGGAAGAACAACCTGAACAATTGGAAGTGGCCAATAAAGCTTCATTACCCCCTGCAAATTGTCAAGCCATTGTTGTCTACAAAAAGACATTTTTAATTGAATTTTTGGAATATCTCAGAACCACAAGGAGACTGGTTACATTGCAAACCCTAAGTTTCCGCCACCTGGACAAGACTGAAATGCAACAAAGTCTTTGGGAGGAAGAAAAGAAGAAACTGAAAAGAGAAATTCAAAGGCAGAAACAAGAAATTCAGGAGTTAAAGGAGAAAATGGATGAAATGTTTAAGGTAACTGGTCAGATCATGGAGTGTCAACCACCACCCAAAGTTTATGCTCTATGCCTCAAGGAACAATTTTTGTGGTTCCATTTAATGAGAATTTCTAGGAATCAAGATCCTGTTATTCATACTGCTAAATAATTCTATGATGCATACTAGGCAGCTCCTGATTGGTTAAGGAATTCTTTGTGCAAATTTTATTTACATGGCTTTATAATTCCCCTTGAAATAGAGTGGAATCCACTTCTGTACATTGTGTGACATTCATTTAAGATCACTCATGTCTTAGGCGACAAACGAAGCTAATTATGGTAGGCAGTTGGAAGCATATGAAGAAGCCGAAAGGGGTGAGCCTATTCCATTGCACTCTGAGAGTTTAGACCCCTATACAAAGTTGAAAACCTGGCTTGCTGTGGCATATGGCTTCAATAATGATATAGTCAGGATGAAAATATTCGATCTCAAAAAATAGGTGTATGATGAGTTTCAAGAACATACATACTCATTTTGGAAGCTGTCATACTCCAGGATTGAGAAGAGATGGGAGAGATTGACTGTTGGGTTAAGAAGGTCTAAGCCTCATAGTCCCCTGAATTTTACAACAGCTCTCAAAAGATCAAACAGATACATATAGTTGGGCCTTCAAAAGAGGTTTGAATTATGGTTGCCCTTGACATTTAGACCTCCTGCGCTGATGTGGCTTCTTTATCCCTACCAAGCTACAAATATTAATGAAGATACAAAAGCTTGTAGGTATGAAAGGTGGCAGAGTTTCAAAGGTTTTTATTACAAATTTAGAACTTCATTTCAAGGTCATGCCTCAACCACTGATTTCAGAGAAACCACTAGAATGTTTAATGCTGGAGGACCAACATTAGGTTAAGTAGGGGGAAAATGATGAGCCCAAAATATGCTCATAATTTGGGTATCATGGTGTACTTTTAATACCGTTACTTTTGTTGTTCATGGTTGTTTAACTCTTTAGAAACCTTTTATTGGGGGATATCCTATAGCAATACACCTTTATATTCTTGTAGCCTATCATGTTGACATGTCTATATTTATTACCACTGTTTGACTTCCCAAATGACTGGTACAACGCATGTAGTTTTTGAATGATGAAATAGATTTAATATGTGATTTAATGAATGAATATCATGTATTTTCCATCCGTCTTTTCTTTTGCATCTGTTACCTTGTGTTTTGCAGGTTGTTGAAGAAAGTATGAGCGAGTCAAGCGCAACTGATCTTGACCTTGCTGTAAAGTCCATTTCCTGCATGACTTCGACGGAATTATTCTGGCGAAGACTCTTTGACAGAAATTGTTGGGAAGGAATTTAAATGTCAATTAATCTGGAAAGAGTGGAGTGCTAGATTCTCTCTCTGGATCAAGTTGAACGGATAAACTCATTTATGAAGTCTGTTCCTCAGTTTCAGGATACATTTTACATCCACGTCTTTCTCTGTTAGGGTTATTTAGTTAGTTGTTTTCCTTATTTAAATAAGTGTTCCTCCTGTGCGAGTGGGCAAGCATAATGAGCATAGAAAGCATAGCATGTAAGAATTAGTATTATGATAAGAGACATAATTTTGTGTTAGTTTTGATATGAGCAAACAATGTATATCATTCTGAGTTATGAATAAAAAGCTGATGAAGTTCTGAGTTCAATACTGGCATAAGTAGTTGATGCTTGCTAAGGGGGCCCACTTAGTAAGTATCTGTAGTTAGTTAGTTAGTCATTCATTTTCTGTTCATAAGTTAGATTTCATTTTTGAAGTTTCTATGCAAACTCAGTCCTATATTGTTCCTGCAACATCGAGAATCCATCCCTGTGTCTGTTCCTATAGCATAAGGCCAGTTCATAGTTTGTTTCTCAGTCGTAGCTATTATAATTTCTGCTTTGGTTAAATTATGGTTGAGTTTAGAGAACTTTGCATTACCTTCCTGTAACGTAGGTAGAATCCTTTCCAAGTATTTATTTTCGATAGATTGTGACTAAAACTAGTTCTTAGTGCACATACAGTGCCGCTCCATTTCAAGTATACATTCCCTAGTTTGACAAGTAAATGAACAACCATGAAAAGATATTAGTCACCTACTGGAATGTCCAATTCCCAGGATAGGTTTTTCCATGATTTTCATATCCTTTTGTGAGCACAACCATTGGTCACTTGAGAACTCCTTTCTTGGTTTAGCCATGTAGGTGCTTAACATGTTTCGTATGTCTGATATATCTCCTCTTAGGTTGCACATATACATCTTCATTGAAGAAATGTCTTCCTTAAACTTGTTTATTTCCTCATTAGAAGTAATATCCTCTATTGTTACCCCATCGTTATTAGGAGTCTTCCCTGGAGTGACAACATTATTTTTTCCCCTTGTTGTAGGCCCCATCATGATGGGAACCACTAATTTTGAAATAAATAACACAAATGAAACTCAAATTCTCTGAAATTTTTATTGTAACTTACTAGGGCCAAAATAACTCACCTAGAAAAATCTCAAAGAAATAAGCATATTTGCAGTGTGTAGAGTGTTAATTGTGAGAAATTTAATTTTTCAATAACTTTCTTATTTTTGTTCCAATTCCTCCAATTTTTTTACTATAATCTCCTTTAGTATTTATTCAGAAACCTAATAAAATAAAGACTCCAATTCAATAATATGTGCGAGATATGTAGATTCCAAAAAAATTGTGTAGAAACCCTAATTCTATAGTAATTTTCTCAATTATGCTCCAATTCTTCTGAAATCTGGATTGTAGGTTCTTTAAATGTTCTTCAAAAACCCTTTTAAAATTAGAAATTTTTTTGCCAAAATATAAAATATATGCTCTTCCCAAAATCACCTCCAAAATTGAGAAAAACCTTGCCTCTACGGTGCCAAGATCATGCTCTGATACCACTTGTTATGAAATAACTTGCACAATAGAAGAATATGATATGAAATATGCTGCAAATACTTGATAATAAATAAGAATAACAAGCCACTTTGAGGGTGAAAACCTCCAAATATCTCTAATGAGAACACACTTCACAACTTGATGATGAAATAAGACTCACAACCTCCTATATATACCTATTTATGCCTAAGATATCACCTAGGCCGACTTAGACACACCTATATAAGTCTTAGGCCGACCTAAACAATTAAATAACAATATAATAATGATAATATGACTTAATAGAGAGTTAAGATAGCCTCAAGCTGACTATTCATAACCCGATGTACACTAATATTAAGGGCCTAGAAAAATAAAAGTAAATTTAAATGCTACTATTGCCAGAGTATAGAAATGTAAACAAAAGAAAAGAGAATTGAAAGAACAGGTTTCTACCTTGGAACATCTCATTAAGTCATTAACTTTATCTGGTTGAGAACAAACTAAACTGCCCCAACATCCGATGTTGATGTCACAAGAACAAGTAGATGCAATTCCTATAGTTCATCATAAAATGAACATGTTTGAAGAATGGATTGAATATTGGGTAAAGCAGGGAGAAGAATTTATTAAAAATGCAATAAGAAAGTACAAGGAAGCATACCGCCGTTCAAAGAAATTGAAAATATTTGAAGATGAATGTAGATTTTTCCAAGAGTAGGTCATCGAAGAAAGGCGAAACATTGAAATACTCATACAGTCAGATATCCAAGAGTTAATACAAAATAATGTAATATCTGGACATGAACATTCAGTGCTAGGAAAATGGAAGAAATAGTTGAAATGGGAAGGTGACATGTTAATACAATGTGTTGAAGGATTTGAAAAACTCACCGTCGAGTGCATAAGATTGATTAGTGAAGATCACGAATTTATTAAATTACTAGCACATCAAGGTTTTGATCCCCAAACACTAGGACATGAAGGAAAAGAATCTAAAGCCTTCAAGGAATGGCTAGAAAGAATAAATAGAGATCTTGTTCAATTACTGACATGGGAGGTTATTGATGAGATAATACAATGCAAAAATGTTATAGCCAAGTATGAAGCAGATAAAGCACATAAAAATGATATCATACTTTGAGTATCTGAAGAATATATTAGGCTCAAGCTCACTTGGAGAGAAATATGAAGGATTTAAAAAGAACACATGCATCAAGTATTAAGTGCTTTCTGGGAGTATTAGTTGAAGAAAGAAGGAAGAATCCCAGAGCCTGAGTCCTTAGTGAAAAGAGAAAGAACTGGACACTGGAAACTGGAAATAAGATGAAGTTTATTTTGTTTCAATTTTGAATTTGCAGGTTGATCCTGGTCCCAGTATGTGTTCTTCATTCTGGTGCTTTGGAAGGAAGCTAGTAGCCTCAATTAATACAAATTGTTTGTGTTGAAGTATGAAGAAAAGTGTTGTTGTAGATGAAGTCAAAGCTGTGAGTTATTCGAGAATGTTCTTGATGATAGTTGGCAGCCACGTTCCATATTTTAATTTGTTGTTTCTGATTCTGTAGATAAACTTTTAAGTTGAACATCTAGGGCCTTGTTTCTATAAAAGGCTATCTCCTCCCTCATTTTTATTTTAAGTTCACAATTTTTGGATATTGGAGGAGCATAATTTTTTTAAATTTTTGTTCTTTTTTCCTATTTTCTGAACCATTCTAGCATAAAACTTTGTATGCACGTAGAAATTAATTGATATAAGAGCTTATTAGATAGCTACCTATCTCAGTATCTTTCGTAGCTAGTTTTGTAAGTTTGGCCCCAAAAAAATGTATGTTGCGCCTTTTAAGGGTGCATATAGAACCTACTCGGTGTCCATAAAAAAAACACTCTTTAAAATCTCGCAACATTTTATATGTAGTTGTAAAGAAATCCAGTGAAGTATAAAATAGTTTTCTCTTTTTTAATTAATTCTTTGGGGAATCCATGGAGAATAACTGGGAGAAACTTTTTTTTTCAATATATTTTTACTTTGTTTTAGAATAGATGTTTAAATATTTGAAAATGTTCCAAAATTCAAATGAATGGAAGGAATTTTGTTGAAAATATTTTATTTTCCATAAATTTTTTGAATGCTTAATGCTAAATCTTCTTAAGTGATAGCAAATAATTTGTGATATTCATGAAATATAATGTTGAATCTTTTGATTTCATGATGTTATTCTACGAATGAAGTGAAATTTTATGTGAAATGTTTATAATTCTTAGCAAAGCTAGAAATAACCATAGTCACTTTGAGATTAACAACAATATCACATCATTACCCGAGAGTGACCCTAGTGCAACCATGATCTAGTTACCAGAGACTTGGGATTGAACGAAAGCCAATCTTTGTCCTATGAATGCAAAATTTCCCTTTAGGTTGTCTTTGTTCCATATCTTTCAAGAAGGATAGGCTCTTCGTGGTCTTGTTTGTGGATATTTTATTCGACCTATTTTCTACAAGTGAAATCATCATCAATAGTATGTTGTGATGTGGGTTGCATTTTTATAAACACCCTGTGTTCTCCATTTCATTCATATTGAAGTGATAATTGCAGCTGAAAATTGTATTTTTTTGTCATGGCATTCCAAGAGGCCACATTTGTTTGAGGCATTTTTTCAAACAGTTCATTGCCTTGTCTATGAAAGCATATTAGTAAGCATAATAGTAAGCAATAACAGAGACAAGGTAGTGAATAGTTTGAAAATTGCCTCAAAGAAATGTGGTTTCATGGTAATTGAAATGCGGTGATAAGCCATAGACAAGGCAATGAATTTTTTGTAAGTATGATTTCTTATGTATGGCTTGCCATTGTGTTTTGGCAAACATATACTCACCTCACACTTTGTTTTCCAACTTGCAATCACACTATTCATGTATATGATTGTTGGAAAACATCGTGTGTTTACTATGAAAGCATAATAGTAGATTTGGATTGTCATGGAATTCCAACACCATGGTGATTGGGATAACATGCCAAGTTATAGACAAGGTAATCAACTATTTGTATATATGATTGCTTATCTATGGCATGCCATTGTGTTTTGGGAGACATGTACTCACATCACATTGTGTTTTCCAACTTTCGATCACTATGCATCTAAATGGTTGTTGGAAAAAAAAAATAAAAAATTCTATCAAAGCATATTAGTAGATCTAGATTGTCATGGCATTTGAACACCATGGTGATTGGAATGAGATGGCTTGTGAATTGTTTCTATATATGATTGATTATATAGGGCATGCCATTATGTTTTGGTAGACATATACTCACCTCACACTATGTTTTCCAACTTGCAATCACACTATCCATTATCTTATATGTATTTTACCATTTACTTTAGAGTGTTGTAGATATTTTATTGTCTATTGTTTCATTAAAGCTAACAATTGGAATCCATTGCACATTGTGTTGTGTAATCTTCCATGCATCATACCATAATCATTGTTAGAAGTGTATTCTTTGTTGTGCACTTGAATTTTTTTGTTTTATTGCATTTTTATTCTTTTTTGGGGGATGCAAATTGCAAGGTAACCCATAGTGATCAGGTAAGATTGAAAGACCATTTTCATTGTTTGTTTTCTTGCTTGAATTAGAATGACGAGATTAGTATTAGTATTAGTTTTTTGTGATAACTCTGTAACTTTATGTGTTGAGGATTGGGAAGCAACCCATATCCTCCTAGGTAAGATTCAAATATTGTCTTCAGTATTTCGATTCATTTCTTCCATTAGAATGAAATGATTAGTCTTTTGAAATAAATCTATCATTTTATGGGGTTAGTTTACATTTTTTTCTTGATATTGTTATTTCCTCTATGTGCCAAGTATGCAAAATGATCGCAAGAACTAGTCTTAGGTGCATTTATAAATTAATTTAAATAATTTTCTTCCCTCTTTTCCAAACAATGAACCATTTGTTGCATATTTCATGTTGCAATTGCCAGAAGAAATTTGTAAATCTAGAATACAAATATGCAAGTTTGACGTCAGAGCTTATAATATACTTTCTTTGATGTATCAATATGGAGTTTGATTTTAAAGGCATGCTAAGCTCAAACTAGGTTAATCTATAGGTATTTCTAAACTTCAACTTAATACACATATCCAATATGTCCATGCGCGAGGGTATACACTAGAAGAAATATTGAATATTTTATATTGCTACATGCTACTAATTCCCAATTATGGCCCTGTTTTACATGCCAAGAAAAGTAGCTTTCCACAGCCTAATAGAAGAAATCCCTAAAATATAAGTTTGATTTATCTTTGTCATATATGATAACCTTGTTTTATCTTTTGGAATAGAAACAAGTTTCTTGTTATATGGATGGTAAAACAACGATGTAGAGTATAATTGTGGTTATAATTAAGGACATAACTTACAAAATTGTCTGATGGAAGGTCAACTTGATATCAGGTTTGGGCTGGTATAGTACTGACTTAATGGATTTATGTCATAGAATTATCATAATACATATTACTTTGTTTTTTAATTTTGTATGTTTGATTCTAAAGTTACATAATTTTCATTGTTGAAAGTTGTCTATTTGAACAAGTTTATAGCATAGTTTTTTCTTTTTTTATTGAATTAAAGTTGTTGAGAAAAATATAGAGAACCATGGCTATTCTCAAATAATAGCCATAACTAGTACAACTAGATAGCAACCATCTAAATATGATACATATTAGTCCTCCAAAGAAGGGAGAAATGAAAATAGAAAGAACAATTAAATCTGTCACATACCAAATGGGACTGAAGCAAGAGAAAATTGTAAATTGAAATAGTCCCAATTGAATAGTAACCAATTGAAGCGTTCAGCTGCATAGGTTCTCGTATTGGCTTTGATATCCAATTGATCAACCATGTGGTTCATAGTATGATGTATGCCCTTTAAGCATTGATAATAGGATTTGTTCAAACATCCCTCAATATAATAAAGAATTATCCAAGCCATTTTAGTCTAAGCCAATTTGTAGTTCTGAACAAGAATCATGGAGGCTTAGTGTATGACATCTCCAACCTAAGGCATAACACAAAGTTACTGGATTTTTTTGTGACTAGTATCATAAGGTATTATTTCAGGTCCTAGGAGGTCAAAATTTCTACTTTGTACACTATAAATTTTTGAATTTACAATGGATCTACATTGCATTAGGACAATGATAGATTCCATGAATGGATCTTAGTCAACTTGATTGGCTGATTGTATACTCTTCAACATAAGGTGGACAATACTATATAAAGTTCAATTTATGTAGACAAGGAAATGAACTATTTTTGTGTATGATTGCTTATCTATGGGTTGCCACTATGTTTTGGCAGACATAAAATCACCTCACATTGTGTTTTCCAACTTCTAATCATTTTGTGCATGTATATGCTTGTTGGAAAACATTGGGTGTTTACTATCAAAGCATGATAGTAACTATGGATTGTTATGGCATTGCAACACCATGGTGATTAGAATGCCATGACAAACCATAGACAAGGCAATGAAATTTTTATGTGTATCATTGCTTATCTATGGGTTCCTACTATGTTTTCACAGACATATACTCACCGCACACTGTGTTTTCCAACTTGGAATCCTATTGTGCATGAATATGCTTGTTGGAATACATTGGGTGTTTAGTACAAAAGCATAATAGTAAATATGGATTGTCATGGCATTGCAACACCATGGTGATTGGAATTCCATGACAAGCCATAGAGTAGGCAATGAACTATTTCTATTGTTTGTCTATGGCTTCTCATGGCATTCCAAGATGATGGTGGTGGAATGCAATGACAATCCATATTTTCAATTATGCTTGGATACATTTTTTCAACAATCCATATTTAATATTTACCCATGGTGTTCAAAGCCATGATAATCCATATTTACTATTATGCTTTGATATATTTTTTGCAATCATGTGTAGCTTGTTCAAAAGAACCTATTTTAGGATTTTAGCCATAGAAGCAAGGACGTGAACTGTTTGCTAGATTTATTTCTTAGACATGAATGAAAATTGTGGTAGCATAGTAAACTATTTCGTAAAATTCCTCAAAGAAATCTGGCCTCATGGTGATGGAATGCCATGACAATCGATATTGTAGCTACTACAATATGGATTGTCACTGTAACACCTACTCATTAAAATATCAATAAAATTAATAAATTAGATAAAAATAATGAAACAAATATGATAACAAAAGAAAATTCATTTAAAACAAACTTAACAAAATTCAGTAATACGAAAGTATTATTTTAGTCAATGTCTTAGATAATTTTTTTCCTTTAATGAGTGTGAACAATATATGCTCTTTATATTGCAATGATTAATGTATTCATGAATTAAATGCAATCATTAGACTAATATAAGGAATATTAAATCAATTAAAAAACTTCACAACCATAAAACATCAAGGATACTATAACACCATATTTTTCTTGAGTGAAAAAATCTCTTCAGGTAGAAAAACCACTCAAAAATTGCCTCACTAGCTTAATCTCAAAACTTGTTGTTTACAATGCCTCATTGGCTATATATCAAAATTTTCAATCACTTTTTTAATGATACATAGAGTATCACTTCTATTTCTTTTACAACATCTTCTGATCTTGCATCACTCAAGATTCAGATGTAGAAGTTTAAGTACAACATAATTGATTAATTTCATAAAGTATTGAATGTGTTATCCAAATAACTTTCAAATATGAATCAATGAAATGCCATTTATAAACTAAGAATAATAATTCTTTTCTACTCACCATGTTTTTGAAAGAATAAATGGAAGGATATATATAATTTTATGGATTACTAAACCAAAGTATCTTTTCAAATTGAAAAGTAACTTTCTTCTCTAAATGTCCCTTAACAGGTAACAGTTACAAAACTGAAATGTTTTTAACAAATTTTTATCAATGCTTCCTTGGAAAAATGCCTATTGTTTTGACATAACAGTATATCATAAAGATATTCAAAAGTATAACTTTCATTTCAAAATGATAAAGAAAACTAAACCATGATAGGAAGAACTAACATTTGACACAATTCAAACCAACAATGATAATCATATGAACGAAGCTTGAAAATAACTAACCACAATGCCAACATGGATTAAGTTACAGATTTGAGATAATAAAAACTTTATCCAAACAAAAGGGAAAGAACTCAGCTTTGACTCAATATCCAACATTGTATCTAGGGTTCGAAGGCACTAATATACTTTATAAATTTGAACCCTATTGAAAATATAGTGGGTTGTAGGTTGTATATCACTGTGTTTTCCAACTTGCAATTATACGTAGACAGTATGGTTACAATGGAACTCTTGTGTTTTTTAGACATTAATAATTTCATGAAACACCTAAAAAAATTATTACAACTCTTTGGTGGACTAAAATTTGGGTTTCAAAATCGTGGTATGATGGTAAATCAAAATGCACTGAATTTTTGTAGGTTGGAAAAAATAGTGTGGGATGTCAGTACATGTTTTTATGATTCTCCCACTTGAAATAGGACATGTACATACATGAGTAACAATTATCCCTTTAAAAAAAATCCAAGCACATACCATTCACCTCCTCGCCATTCACTTCTAATAGGAAGAGCACTTTGCTAAAAAAATCCCCTTTTCAACATCCAAATTGTTGCAAACTCATGTGCTAGGAAATACAAATGGCATAGGAGGAAATGGTATGGGCTTGGATTTATTTAAAGGGATAATCGTTACTCTCGTTACTCATGTATGAACATGTCCTATTTCAATTGGGAGATTCATAAAAGCATGTACTGACATCCCACATTGTGTTTTCCAACCTGCAAATATTCAGTGCATTTTGCACTGAATATTTGTAGGTTGGAAAACACAATGTGGGATGTCAATACATGCTTTTATGAATCTCCCAATTGAAATAAGACATGTACATACATGAGTAACGATAGTAATGATTATCCCTATAAAAAAAATCCAAGCCTATACAATTCACCTCCTCTCCATTCACTTCGGCCAATAGGAAGAGCACTTCACTGAAAAACATCCCCTTTGTAGCATATGAATTGTTGCAAACTCATGCACTAGGAAATACAAATGGCATAGGATGAAATGGTATGGGCTTTGATTTTTTTAAAGGTATAATCATTACTCTCATTACTCATGTATTTACATGTCCTATTTCAAGTGGGAGATTCACTAAAGCATGTACTGACATCCCACACCATGTTTTCCAACCAGCAAATATTTAGTGCATTTTGATATGATGGTAAATCAAAATGCACTGAATATTTGTAGGTTGGAAAACACAATGTGGGATGTCAATACATCCTTTTATGAATCTCCCACTTGAAATAGGACATGTAAATACATGGGTAACAATTATCCCTTTAAAAAAAATCCAGGCCAATACCATTCACCTCCTCGCCATTCACTTCAACCAATAGGAAGAGCACTTCATTGAAAAATGTCCCCTTTGCAATATCTAAATTGCTGCAAACTCATGCAGTAGGAAATACGAATGGCATAGGAGGAAATGGTACGGGCTTGGATTTGTTTAAAGGGATAATTGTTACTTTCATTACTCATGTATGTACATGTCTTATTTCAAGTGGGAGATTCATAAAAGCATGTTCTAACATCCCACACTCTGTTTTCCAACCTGCAAATATTCAGTGCATTTTGATTCAAGTTTTCCAATTGTTTTTAGAGAAGATTCCTTTTTTTCATTACACACTTTCCAGTATATCCTCATATTTTTTTTATTACTACCATGTCATACAATTCTCATAACAAATATTTTTTAGATTCTATCTGATTTCTTGCACGCTAACATATAGAGTTTTGAATGTATTGAATAATTTCAAATGATAAAGAGAAAAACATGTGGTAATGAAGTTTTTGTGTTTATGGATGAGTTTCAAAAGTATATCATAGTCCACGAAGGAATATATTTGAAGAGTTAGTGGGTTGCAGTTTTTATAACACCTTGTGTTTTCCAATATGTAGTCTTACAAATAGTATTCATCTAAGAGCTTTTCTTTTCATAAATGTTTTGCGATGTTTATTTATGTTCTAAAGTAGTCGATGAATCAGTAGTTGGAATTAAATATCATTTTTTTAGATGCTTGTAGCGCTATTTGTTACCAACATTTTTTCCTTTATTTTTTGACAGCACAACCAAAAATGTTGAACTCAAGAATTCACATTGGGCAGCTTCCCCACGAAAATGAGGAATACAATGGTAGTCCCTTCAGTATGGTGAGGCTACATTGTGCCTTCAAATTCAATTGTCATATAGTGGAGGATGCCATTCACAAGATTGGTAGATTTTCGGAGCCCACCGAACCTATACTCCCATATTTAGAGGCTGATGTAGCATACAGTTTCCTATCAAACTCCATGGAACTATTGACAAACCATATTCTAGTTTATATGTTGTGTGAAAAATATGTTTGGAGACATATGGTCAATCACATTCAGCTTGATGAAGCATTGGAAAGATAAGATGTTGATCAAGGTGTCTACCTCATTGGTGGCATCTTCCCACATTCATTGCCTCAATCATCCTTAGATATGAGGTGTGTACAAAAAACATTTAGTAGCTCCATACAACATCAGGTTGATCATTTTTTTGACCATGCAATGCAATTACATGGTCATGTTGCTGAGCCACACATAGAAGAGGACATACGGGAGATGTATCTTTCCCTATGCACACTGCTTGACCATCCCACACTAGTTCCATCAAATGATGAAAGGGTAATGTAATGGCTTGGTGTAGGATGCCCCTTCCATTCCAATGAGGGAAAAAAAGTAAAGAAAAAATGTAAAGAGTGAATCTGATTAGGATGTCAAAAGACTTGTTAAATGAAAAATGTAAACTAAAACTTCAAATTTTATTTTGTATTACTCTTTTGAAATACTATAGTTGAATGAATGATATTTTTTATTGATGTTTACTACTTTTATTATTTTTTAATACTTGACTATTGTTTTGTAAAACTATAGATTGTAAAACACATGGTGTTGTAAAAATAGCAACCCCCTCACAGTTGTAAAACATAGGGTGTTGTAAAGTATTTTGTATTACTCCATATTAGTGTTTATTGGAAGTATTTTGTATTACTCTAATTAATTTATTATTGTATTTCAATATGGACATTTAGAGGTGAAGAACATTAGACATATGCAATGCAATATCACAGGTACAATTAACAAGGTATGAATGAGTAAGAACTTTTCAGTAGATAAAGGTCATGAACATTGAACCAATAGTAGGACACTCACCACAACATTTAAGTAAACCTATGGTCAACAATCCCTTTTCCATTATAAATTTTATTCGCAATTTCATCCATGAAGAATTTTGTTAACCTGTAGATCCTATTGTTAGCCATAACTTGAGTAGGAGTCAAGGATAGCTTTCAATTTTTGATTACCCAAGCAACAATTGACAAAATTCATCCTTACCAAATAACATGTGGTGAAAATATTTTTGAAGTTGTTGTGGAAAAGATTTCTTTGCACTATAATATGTAGTTTTCAATTAACCTTTTTTGCATGAATTCCATATCTTGGATCGACTATTTCAAGCTTGATGACCTTGATCAAGAACGAGGAGGCTTGGGCTCTATAAAAGTAGGTTTCCAATATGCTTTTCCTCTTTAGGAAGGCGTAGATTTGTCTCACAAGTTAGGTATACAAAAATATTGTAGCCAATAATGAGCACACTTTTTCTTCTATGCCACTCACAAAGTATCACCAAACATCTCAAATTTTTCAATTTTTTTCCCATGATCTGGTTGCTCTTAGCCATTTTTATAATCTCTTCATATGCATAGTTGGAATGAATTTTATTCACAAAGGTCATTGATCTGTTTAGCATGTAAACTAGAATTTCAATACTCCACTTCTTGAACTCTCTTTGCCAAGGGAAAATCATGTTTTTTTGAGCAATAATCAAAGGCCTGCTTAAGCCCTTACAAAAATCTTATAAGCAGGCCTTTTATTATTGCTCAAAAAAATATGCTTTTCCCTTAGGAAAGAGAGTTCAAGAAATGGAGTATTGACATTCCAGTTGACATGATAAATAGATCAATGACCTTTGCAAATGAAATTCATTCCAACTATGAATATGATGAGATTATAAAATTGGCTAAGCCAGATCATGGGAAAAAAAATTGAAAAATTTGAGGTGTTTGGTGATGCTTCCTAACTGGCATAGAAGAAAAAGTGTGCTTGTTATTGGCTACAATATTTTTGTATGCCTAACTTGTGACACAAATCCGAGCCTTCCTGAAGAGGCTAAGCATATTGGATACCTATTGTTACACAACCTAGGCCTTCTCATTCTTGATGAAGGTCATCAAGCTCAAAATATCCAATCAAAGATATAGAATTCATGGATGCATAGGTTTATGAAGTTCTTCATGGATCAAAGATAAGGAATTCATTGATGAAAGAAATGGAAAACATGGATCAAAGTTATGGCTAATAGCAGTATCTATAGGTTGATGAAGTTCTACATGGATGAAATTGGGAATAAAATTAATAATGGAAAAGAGAGTTTTGACCATAGGTTTACTTAAATGTTGTGGTGAGTGTCCTACTATTGGTTCAATGTTCATGACCTTTATCTACTAAAAAGTTCTTGCTCATTCATACCTTGTTAAGTGTACCTATGATATTGCATTGTATATGTCTAATGTTCTTCACGTTTAAATTTCCATATTGAAATACAATAACTAACCACTTAGAAAAGGAATTGAAACACAAGAATAAGTTGTCACGGTGGAAAGAAGAGGAGCTTAGTGTTGTTCGTAGAGAGCTACAATCTTGGTGCAGAGCACCTTGTCGCTCAATTTAATGAAAAGAGTCTAGATAGGGAGATAGAGTCATAATAATGTTGAATAAGGAAATGTGAGGCTCTTTTATAATTTTTTGTGTGGATTTGAGTCATTATGTGGTTATTAGGAGAAATGATGCAAATTTGATAAATTGTTGTCAAGACAATTTTGTAAAAATGCAAAAATTGTAAAATCATGGAATTCCAAGGGTCGGGTAGTTGTAGAGGAAGTTTTAGGCATTGGTATGTGTCATTTGAGGTATAAATATGTTGTGAACTCATTTCAGGAGGTTGTCGATGGCTTTAGAGAAGAAACTTAATAAAATTTCTTAAGTTTCTTGTTATTTTCTAGTAAAATCCGAGTTTGTAGACCTGGTATGGTTATGTACACTCTACCATTGAAACTAATTTGTATCTGGAATAGTAATCATATGTGTTAGCTTCGTTTTAAAGTTGTTTCTATTGGTTTTTGGGATGCTTTGTGAATTTAACACACTATTTCTGTCAAGCGACCAGAAAACAGGGGTTAAGGGTTTGATTGTTAAAATGGATTGAAAGGCCATTCCACCTTTTTGTATCAATTGTTTCTTGGTGGAATGGACCTGAATAAGTTAGAAGTAGGGGTAGGTAAAATGGATTAATATTGGAAGATAATTTACAAGGGTTTCTCCATGCTACCTTGTTGAAACATTGAATTACAGGCCTTAAGAATAAGGAAACAGTTGCTAACTAGGAGAAATTGTCTGAGAACAAGGTAGGACATGCTAGTCTTGATGTGACTGAGAGTATTTTGTTGTGTTTATAAGGTTGGAAAATTTTGGAAAGGTCATTTGTGTGATGGGGCATGGAACCCTAGTTGTTAAAGGGTGAAAACAAGTGAATTTGAGGGGCTTAATGAAGGGAGAGTCAAAGAATCTTGGGGGCAGCATATTTGAGTGGTTTAATGAAGGAAGAGTGAAAATATGAAGGTGAACTTCAAAACATTGTTTTGTTACAATCTGCATAAAACAAATGTGATCATTCAAGAAGAATTGACAAGTCAGTCACAACCCAATATGTTTTCCATCGTCCAGATATTATGTGCATTTTTTGTTCAAAACGTATGAGAATATATTATTAGAATGTTTGTTGAAAGTAAGGGTTGTTAAAAAATATGAAGGTCAAGTTGAAAACATTTTTTTGTTATATTATGCATAATAGAAAGTGGTCAATGAACAATAATTGACAAGTGAGTCACAGCCCAGTGTGTTTTCCATCATGCAACTATTATGTGCATTTTTGTGTGTTTGAAACATATGAATAGATATTGAAATGGAGTTTTTTGTTGAAATTAAGGGTTCTCATAAAACAAGAAGGTGAAATTCAAAACATTCTTTTGTTACAGTTTGCAAAAAATAAGAAGTGAGCCACAACCCATTGTGTTTTCCATCATGTAACTATTATGTAAACCTTTAAGCTATATTATTACTTGTTTAAAGAACTCGATTAGAAGAAACTAATCACAACCAAGTCAAGTACTCATAAGAAGGGTCCAAAGAATGTTTCAAAGATTTACATCCAAGAATAACAAAGATTATGAAAGATAACAAGATTTTTTTTCTTCTCAAGAATGGACAACCAAAACAAAAGGAAACTCGAAAAATTAAGAAAGAAAAAAATTCCTTAAGACTAAGAGAGAGGAACTGGTGACACTTGTGGCTCTCCATAAAATAGGTCTTACAAAAGACTTTTTTTAGAAACCCCTTGAATACAATTTTATGTTATGATATTTATCTTCCAAGCCCTTAGTCTTTGATTGTATAACCTTGATATTTCCTTGATATTGTTCTTTGTATGGTATGGTGTGAATCTTGTTATGACACATGAAGGTATGTTTGACCTATAGATAGATAGAGATATGTGAGATATACAAATATGAATGACCTAGGTGGGTGCAAAAAAGAAAGGAATGTGACACATTGATTAGATGCAAGAAAGGTATATAAATTGCTTATAAAAAGTATTCAATATGGGAGTAAAGGATATGAAAGGATGGATATGCAAATGAATGGAATGGAAATGCTATCAATTCATGATTTTTGAGTTGTATGTACAAAATGATATCCAAGATATAGAAACATGAATGACCTAGGTGGATCCAAAGAAGAAAGGAATGCAATACATTGATGTGATGCAAGGAAAGCATATAAATAGTTTATGAAATGTATTCGATATGGGAGGAAAGGATATGGAAGGTTGGATATGGAAATGAATGGGATGGAAAGGCTATGAAGTGATCATTTCTTTCATCATAGTGTGGAAAAATTCCCCCTTTGTTATTGGTTATTCCTTTTGTAATCATCATAGGGCGAACTGACTCGATACATACACATAAGAAAAACTCATGCCCCATTCCTCACTCTCCTTCATACACAACAAGGTGTAGAGATCCTCGAGCTTCCTTGAAATGTGACAAGAAAAGAAAATATATAAAAACATAATGATATTGATGGAGACAAGAGACAAGATTTAAGATAAAGAACAAGATGTCATGCATGCAGTATGAAAATGATAAATATGCAAGATCATGATAATGAGAAAATGAAAATGCTAATGCATATGACAAGGACCAATGCATAAAATAGTTGTAGGATGGAAAACATAGTGGGTTGTGACTGAATAAAGCCAATTTTTTTAGTATGTTAAAGAGTTTATGGTTTGTTTAAATGTTTTAGTCATAACAATGATAACACAATGATAAATAAGAATTTAAATGATAATGATAAACAAGATGTTATTCCTTAGTCAAGCTGAAAACCAAAGGACATATGGATGGATAGGGATCAATGATATGGGTAAATGATAGGACATGTAAGGATACACCTTATATGGAGGATGAAGATAGATGGATCAAAGTATAAAATTCTATGGGTGGAGGCATCCAATGACAAGGGCACCCGAAATGTTTACTCTTATACAAAGGAGAAATAGAGGACCTATGGAGGACTTCAAAGATGACATGTCAAAGTAATAACATGCCCCCATGGTAAGAGGTATGAAAAGTTATAATGTCATGACATGGATATGGAAGATAAATGGAGATGAAAGGAAACAAGACATGGATGACAAGTGATATGGAGGATGGAAGACACACATGGTATAAAGCATGCATTAGATTCAATTTCTTGGTATTTTCCCCCAATACTTTATGCAAGATCAAAGGAAGATGGATGGATAGGGTAGATAGCATGAAATATAAATGGAATATGATGGCTAAGTGGAAATAGGATAATCAATAATGTATCATACGAATGGAAAAGTCTTTCCCCCAAGTGTACAAGCAAGGGTATGTGTATGGATGTGAAATCTAGTGGATATGAATGGATATGAATGGCCATGGAAATGGACGATGATGAAGGTGTATGGATATGAATGGAGGACTCAATTGTCTCTTTGTAGAAGATAGTACCCCACTAACTAAATGTTTCTTATAGACCATGGCTAACATGTTCCCACTTAAAGACATTGGTAGGAAAATTGGTAAAGATAATGAAATGGATAGGGGTAGGTAGAAGGGGGTTAAGGATTCATGCAAAGGATTGGATTAAAGCTATGGAATGAGGGATGAACCTTGGATGGAAGTATGGAATGGATTCGTTATGAGGGAATCTGGGAAGAACAACATTGGCACACACCTTGAAGGTTGGTGAAAATTTAAGGATTGAGAGTGGGTTGGGATAATAAAGTTGGGCATATAAGGATGGAAAATGGATTTGGAGGATGAATAATGGAGGAATGGATGATGGTGGAATAATGGAGTCTTTTCGATTAGGAAGTAGGGATACCAATTTTGATTTTTTATTTGAATGCATGGATTTTTTTGCTTTTTTTGGAACTCACATTGTTTTCACTTTCTATTTTTATTTATAGCCTTTTCATTTTTTCTTAATAGGCACCTTCCATTTTTTGGGAAGTGTTTTGCTTTTTATTTTGGAGCATATTTTTCTTTATTTTTGCATGTCTTTTTAGTGAGACATGATGATATTTAGGTTTGTGTGGATTCTTCAATTTATGCATTTCTTCTTTGGTATCCAGATTGGTTGGATAGGCCATATAGGGATTTTATGAAATGATAGTATTTTGAAGTGGAAGGTGTTGGAATGAACTCAAGGGTATGTGCCTTTTTTGTTCTTGAAAGGGAACCTAAGTGTACTGTAGAAAAAAAGGACCCTTTGCTTGACATGGGATTAATTCATGATAAATTGACTCAATCAGGCCTTGATTTAGGTGTTGTGAGGAATTTTATGCATCCACACTAGGACTTGGGCCCTTATAAATCAAATAACATGCTTTTAATGATGTCTTGTAAAGGTGTTCTAAAGTCTTGTAAAGGACTTTCACTCTTTTCTAGACCTAATGAACCTATTTCTCCTCAATTCAAAATTATGAAATGTGTTTAATAAAATTATTACATCAATTTAGAAGGCTTATAACTTAAACTTAATGTTAAACTAGTGTTGTAATGTGTCTTACACATTCACATTGGTTCTTGTGCCTTCCTAGGCTATGTGGACCTCATCTTAGTGTTGTAAAGTGTATTTAATCACACTCTCACATTGATTTATGTGTCCTAAGCCCTATTTGACATTCAAATAATCACTAATAGGACCCTATTAACCCATATTGTGCATCCCGAGGCTTAAATTGATTAAATAACTGACAAGGTTGCATTTTAGACCTTATTTTCTTATCTCTTGGCACTTGAGCTATCAAATTGGCCTTTGTGGGACCCATTCACCATGCATGGTGAATCAGTCCCATCTAGGTGGGGCCCATTCACCATGTGTGGCGAATGAGTCCGATTTGGCTCAATTTTGACCTTTGAGTGGGAAAAAAAGTGAAATTTAAGTTTATTATTTCTTCATGTCATCCTGTGATGAGGTATTAACGAGTAAAATAGGTGAATTTCTTATAAATGTAAGTATTTTAACTCATTTTCACAATCTCTCTTATCTCTTATCATTATTCATCCACCAATCTTCCATCTCAAGTCAAACAGTTTAGGGTTTTATCATTGCAAGACATCAAGAAATCTACTAAAGACATTCAAGGGTTGAATCTTCCTCCATTATTGCAGAAATCCAAGATCAACATCATGGCAAGGTAATATATTCCATTATTACATCTTTCATTCCATTCTTTCATCATTTTGGTTTAATTACCTAAATGGGGTTTGACCAAGGCAAACCCCCATGCCCTAACATTCAACATTTCTTCTTCTCTTCTTGTGTGTTCGCAGATTTAGGACTCTTGGAAGCTTCAAAATCATTGAAGATCAAGTTGAAAGGTTTCTAAAGTCTTCTTCTCATTCAACAAGTCAAAATATCAACAAAAACTCATTTTCAAACCTATAAATCAAAGTTTCAGAAGCAGACACCTGTAGAACATCAAAATGCAAATTAGAAACTTCAAAATCCACCTTTCAAAATCCAAAAATTCAAAAGTGGACTCATTTTCCATGGGTGGTAAATGAGTCCCATTTCTAGGTCAGTTTTGTGTTTTCTGCATTTTCTAACACCCTTTTGACAGAAACAGGTTTCGACTCAGTTTACTAGAACTAGGACTAATTCGCCCAAAATGGTGAATGAGTCCCTCCAGGCCTAAAAACCACCACCAGCAACATTTCAGATGTAATTTCCAATCTCCCTCAATCCTTCAAGTGCACACTTTAAGTTTCATTCATTTCTATTTAGCTTTGCATTTGTTTTCAAACATCACTTGTTTCTTAGGTTTTGCATTCATATTCGATCAATTTCATAGCTTATTTGCACTTAGATCATCTTATTTAATCATATAAACATCACACATAACATAATTTGAATGAACCCCTTAGCATTTTTGGCCTAAGTGCTCTCCTTTTAGGGGAAAAACCATAGAAGAGTTAAAGGGTACAATAGAGCCAAAAAACTATGGTTCACTAAGGATATGCATTAGGAACATATGGGCCCATGATGGATGGAAGGGATCAGGGATACAGTCCAACAATAGATGGTGAAGATGATGGAGGAGGTGGACATATTGATCTAAAGGGATGCCTCTTGTGTTTGAAATAGCTTCCAACATCTTAAGGAGGTATGTAGCTAAGGCCATGAGAATTGAGATGTGTTTTAATATTAGGGTGTGCAGGTAAATGGAACTCATGAAGATGTGTGGTATTGTATGAGAAAACCCACTTTTATAAAGGTGGATGAACCAAGCTTAGATGTTTGTGGTTCATGAATGGGATATTTTTTAAAGTTTATGATTATCATGAGATGTGAGGGAAATGCTTATACCTTGGGGGTCTTGGCTTATTGAATGGATGGAAATATTTTTTTAATGAATTTATACATTATGATTATGGTATGGAGTTGACATACTTCGATCATGAGATGGTATGGTGTCATGACATGGAATGGAATAATGAGATGAACTGGGATCATGAGAGGGAGTATTTTTATCTTCACATAAAAAGGGGATCTATGATGTCATGCTTTTGATCAATGAAGTCAAGTGTGTACATGGTTGAATTTCTATAGGTGTTATGAGGGTGGAAAAAAGTGAAATGGATGAGTTGGATAAATATAGGATGGATGAGGTGAATGTGGGTAGAACTAGAAGAATACAACTACCATTTTGTGAAATAGAATTTCGCATCGGGTATTGTATTCCTTATAGGGTGACTTTTGGTGTTCCTTCAATGAAAGAGGATGGATAGTTGTTGGTTCAACATGGAAGAAATTTTGGTTTCCCTTGTCAATGGATGAAAATGATGACATGGACAATGACATGAGTTGGGTATAAGTTTCAATGGTAGGTTTATGGTTTTTCTCACTTGATTAAGATTTAGATCTTGAATACCCCATCCCACTATAGAAGATCATAAAAATGTCCAAGCATGTACAGATTCTATATTACTATGGTCTTAAAATGTATCGTTGGATGTTTGATAAATGCACAAACACAAATAAATTGTATGACAGTAAAATGGATTGCTGCAATGAGCACTTTATTTTTGGTGCACTATAACAATGTATTTAAGTCCACCTTCATTTGTAGGCTAGAACAAATAGTGGGTTATAGTTTGTATATCATGTAGAGTTTTCCAACTTGCAATTGTATATAGATAGTATGGTTTTCATGAAACTCTTGTATTTTTTAGACCTTAATAATTTCATGAAACTCACCTACAAAATTTATTACAACTCTTTGGTGGACTAAAATTTGGGTTTCAAAATCATGATATGATGGTAAATCAAAATGCACTGAATAATTGTAGGTTGGAAAACATAGAGGGGGATTTCAGTAGATGCTTCTAAGAATCTTGTATTTCCTTTTGATGGGCAACAAGTTGATTACCCCTTTAAACTCTATCAAAGCCCATACAATTCACCTCCTCCCCATTCACTTCGGCCAATAGGAAGAGCACTTGGCTGAAAAATTTCCCCTTTGTAGCATCTAAATTATTGCAAACTCATTCACTAGGAAATACAAAATGGCATATGTGGTTTAATTTCATCTTCATATGCAACAAGAGATAGTGCTAGTCTTCTGTTTCCAATGCTCAACAATTCGGCTGGTGATTGTTGAGTTGTGGAGGAAATGGTATAGGCTTGGATATTGTTTAAAGGGATAATTGTTACTCTTGCATGTAGATATCATATTTCAAGTGGGAGCTTTCCTATTTGTTCTGTATCCACTATCGCATTACACAAATTCCCTCCTCCACCAACCTCCAATGTAGCTATTGTTGTGGCATCTTAAACTTTTATCAGTTGTGCAACAATACCTTTCACTTTTGACCTAACAATTGTACAACACCTATGACTTGAGATGTTGATCAGTTGTGCAACAAGACCTTTCACTTTTGACCTATTAGTTGTGTGACAACACCTTCCATTGTTGTCTTTGTTTTATGAAATTCCTATCTTTTAGATTGCAACTCTCTCTGAACAACATTATGGTCCTCTTCTTTTCACCATGACAACTTCTTGTTGTGTTTTAATTCATTTTCTAAGTGGTTAATTTTAGTGTTCGCTTGTTCTACTCCACTTTGAGCATTTCCAGATATCGTTTTTGTAGTGTGTTTATGATTAGAGTATGTAGATGTTTCTTTTCGCAAGCTTGTTAGGGAACTTGTCTTCCTTTTCGAATAAGACTTTCATTCCTCCACCCAGCTGATTCTTTTTTTCTACACTTAGATCTAATATTTCCTTTTCCTTATCATCCATTTCAAATTTTATTTGTTCCATGGAATTGCTAACTTCAAGAATTCTTTCCTTCATTTGTTCAAACCCACTTATAACATCATCTCTCTCTTTATCTACTTGCACAAATTCATATTCAATAGAAAACCTTTTGAGTTAATCCCCTTTTGCATTTCCATTTTTCCCTTGCACATACTACACATGCTCCTTCCTCCACTTGTCAAGAGCAAGAACAACCTCTTCATTCAATACATTATCTATCTCTTTTACTTTGGTCTACTTATTTCCAAGTGTTTTTAGAGTAAATTCATTTTCTTTCATTACACACTTTCCAATATGTCCTCATATTTTTTTAATTACTACCATGTCATTCAATTCTCATAAAAATATTTTTCAGATTCTGTTAGATTTCTTTCAGGCAAAGCCTGGATAGAGTTTTGAATGTATTGAATAATTTCTTGTACCTTTGCAACTACTTTTTTCCCAACTTTGAGAGTGTATGCATGATTGTATATGAATTTGTGCGAGTAGAGAAAGAGAGGGATGATGCTATAAGTGGGGTTGAACAAATGAAGGAAAGCATTCTTGAAGTTAGGAATTCCATGGAACAAATACAATTTGAAATGGATGATAAGGAAAAGGAAATATTAGATCTAAGTGTAGGAAAAGAGAATCAATTGGGTGGAGGCATGAAAGTCTTATCCAAAAAGGCAGACAAGTTCCCTAACAAGCAAGCGAAAAGAAACATCTGCATACTCTAATCATAAACACATTGCAAAAACAATAGCTAGAAATGCTCAAAGTGGAGTAGAACAAGTGAACACTAAAATTAACCACTTAGAAAAGGAATTAAAACACAAGAAGTTGTCACAATGAAAAGAAGATGAGCATAATGTTGTTCGGAGAGAGTTACAATCTAAAATATAGGAATTTCATAAAACAAAGACAACAATAGAAGGTGTTGTCGCACAACTGATAGGTCAAAAGTGAAAGGTCTTGTTGCACAACCAATCAATGTCTCAAGTCACAGGTTTTGTTGCACAACTGATAAAAGTTTAAGATGCCACAACAATCATTGCATTGGAGGTTGGTGGAGGAGGGAATTTTTGTAATGTAGTAGTGGATATGGAACAAATAGGAAAGCTCCCACTTGAAATAGGATATCTACATACAAGTGTAACAATTATCCCTTTAAACAAAATCCAATCCCATACCATTTCCTCCACAAATCAACAATCACCAGCCAAATTGCTGAGAAATGGAAATGCAAGGCTGCCACTATCTCTTGTTGCCTATGAAGATGAAATTGAACCATCTATGCAATTTTTATTTCATAGTGCATGATTTTGCAACAATTCAGATGTTGCAAAGGAGACATTTTTCAGCCAAGTGCTCTTCCTATTGGCTGAAGTGAATGGCGAGGAGGTGAATTGTATGGGCTTCGATTTTGTTTAAAGGGATAATCTTTACTCCTGTATGTACATGTCCTATTTCAAGTGGGAACTTTCTTGTCTGTTTCGTATCCACTACTGCATTACACAAATCCCCTCCCCCACCAACCTCCAATGTAGCTATTGATGTGGCATCTCATACTTTTATAAGTTGTGCAATAAAACCTCTAAATTTTTGAGCTATCAAAATGATTTGTAGGACCATTATACGTAAGGTGAACATTTCATACAACAATTTTGTGCATTTGCTAATAGTAAGGGTTGTTATTAAATATGAAGGTGAACTTCAAAACATTATTTTCTTACAGTATGCATAAAAGAAAATGCTCATTGATAAAACTTGAGAAGTGAGTCACAACCCACTATGTTTTCCATCATGCAACTACTTCTCACAACCCAATGTGTTTTCCATCATGCAACTAATATGTGCATTTTTTGTTTGAAACATATGAACAAATATTCGAATGGAGTGTTCTGATGAAAGTAAGGGCTTTGTAAAAAATAGGAAGGTGAAGTTGAAAATAGTGTTTTGTTACAATCTGCATAAAAGAAACCACTCATTGAACAAGACTTGAGAAGTGAGTCACAACCCACTATGTTTTCCATCCTGCAACTACTTCTCACAACTAGTGTGTTTTCCATCATGCAACTAATATGTGCATTTTGTGTTCAAAACATACGAAGAGATATTGAAATGGAGCGTTTTGCTGAAAGTAAGGGTTTTTAAAAAATATGAAGGTGAAGTTGAATATAGTGTATTGTTACAATCTGCATAAAAGAAATCGCCCATTAAACAAGACTTGAGAAGTGAGTCACAACCCACTGTGTTTTCCATCATGCAACTAAAATGTGCATTTTGTGTTTGAAACATACAAAGAGATTGAAATGGAGTGTTTTGCTGAAATTAAGGGTTTTTAAAAAATATGAAGGAAAATTTGAAAATAGTGTTCTGTTACAGTCTCCATAAAAGAAACCTCTCATTGAATAAGACTTGAGAAGTGAGTCACAACCCACTTTGTTTTCCATCATGCAACTAATATGTGCATTTTCTGTTAGAAACATATGAATAGATATTTGAATGGTGTGTTTTTCTAAAGTTAAGGGTTTTTAAAAACTACGAAGGTGAAGTTGAAAACAATGTTTTGTTATAGTTTGCATAAAAGAGAGTGTTCATTGAACAAGACTTGAGAAGTGAGTCACAACCCACTGTGTTTTCCATCATGCACCTAATATGTACATTTTGTGTTCGAAACATATGAATAGATATTCAAATGGAGTGTTTCACTAAAAGTAAGGGTTGTTATAAAATATGAAGGGGAACTTCAAAACATTGTTTTCTTATAGTCTGCATAAAAGAAACCACTCATTGAACAAGAATTGAGATGTGAGTCACAACCTAGTGTGTTTTCCATCATGCACATATTATGTGCATTTTGTGTTCCAAACATTTTAACATATATAGAAATGGAATGTTTCCTGAAAGTAAGGGTTGTTAAAAAATATGAAGCTATACTTGAATACATTGTTTTATTATAGTATGCATAACAAAAAGTGCTAGTTGCATGTGCTTACATGGATTTATAAATTTGACATAAATAATAAGACTTTAGGTGGCATTTTATACCATTATTTGATAGAATTTGACATTGTTTATAATGAAATTTTACATGGAAAAAAAATGTGTCATGAAATCTACAAGAAAATTGTCTTACATTTTTTAAATTAAGAGGAGTAAATGCTTTTGAATTGGAGCTATGAACTGGTGAGGTCACAAATGGGGGACCTCATTCCCTAAACCCCAAAGGGATTGGAGCCTTGATGACAAGATTAACAATACAACTTAACAATCACACAATTCCACTATTAGCAGAAGACCATAGTCTTCAAACATACCAAAGTACTATAACTCCACAAAATAATTGATCAATAATTACATGATCAAAGATAATGTAATTCCACACCATAATTGTTCAATAATTACATGATCAAAGATAATGTAACTTCACAACATAATTGTTCAATAATTACATGATCAAATACCAAATGGAAAATGAATATTGTCAACCTCTGTCATCCTCTCGTATAGTTCCTTTTATGTGCAATTGAGGAGACAGTCAGATAAAATCTTATAGGGTTCTTTAAGTCCTTGGCATTGACAGTGGGGTGATTCCACTTGCACGAGGGTTTGGGGAAGCCTTTTCTTTGACCATTGAACTTTCAATAGATTTAACTTGTAAGAAACCCATGAATATAAATGACTACATTCAACAATTAACATATGGATATAAGGAAAAGGCAACATTAGATCTAAGTGTAGAGAAAGAGAATCAGTAGTGGGAGAGATGAAAGTCTTATCTAAAAATACATACAAGTTTCGTAACACATTTATATGAGCCTATGGAGGAGAAATACAATTCAAAATTAGACAAAGTAAGAAACATCGCTAATAATCGAGGCTCAATTTTTTCGCTTCTTTCACAAAAGTTGAAGGAAATCTAGAAATTGAGCAGGCTAGTGTCAAGAATCAATAAATTCAGGCCTCAATTTAATTAGCAACGTTTCTTCACACCTGCCACTTCCTTTTTCATCCTTTCCCTACAATGTGAAGAATGTTAATGTCACATCAAATTCAAATGCATGTCACAAATTTATTCAAATTATGAATATACATGTTCAAAAGAAGATTTCAAAATTACCCTTTCTTCCACTTTATTCATGTAAAAGAACCAAGGACAATGTGTTTTCCAATATACTATCAAAATCAGCATATTCGTAACAAAAATGAAATTTTCTAAGTGAAAGCACAAAGACACTCTAAAATCAGAGCAAAAAGTGACTGCAATGGCACATATTACAGCCAACCACAAATGCATACTTTAAAAGGGAAAGTGCACGATCTCCTCCCCAGACCCCCTTTCTTCTTACTTCCCTATCAAGGCACATTTTCTGTCCCAAATGGACACTAACTTGCTCATGCCCACCACTTCCTTGTCCATCCTTTCCCTCTAATGCCAGGAATGTAAACATCACATCAAATTCAAATACATGCAACCAATTCATTCAAAATATCAAAATAAACATTAAAAAGAAGATTTCAATATTACCCTTTCTCCCCCTTTCTTCAACTTTCACCTTCAAAGTATGCATCCATGGTTGCATGTAATATGTAAAAAGTTTCAAGTGTTATGGGACAGTTAAAGTTCCAAAATCTATTGCATTGTTTGTTGTAAGCAAGTATATAGTTTTTGAATCATAAGAAACAAAATTTTAAGGTGGACTTCCTTAAATTCTTGGTGGGTAGGAAACAAAAAACTTTTGACAAGAAAATAACTGAAAGGGACAATGTGTTTTACAGCACTACAAATAATGTGAATTTTTTTTTTCTTGCAATCAGATGAAGATAGTGAAATGCCATTTTTAATGTTATAAATAGAATTTAATATGAATATTCATTTGAAAGTATCCATGATGAGAGAAATAGTCAACCTCAAACAATTTAAATGTCAACCTTTTTCTTTCATTTATAAGCAAGCTACCATAAACAATAAGACTTCAGGTGTCATTGCCTTCCGATATATTTCATATTAACATAAATAGAATGCACATTATAAACACAAAACCAAACAATTATTGTCATAGTCTGCATGACAAAAAGTGGTCATTGAATAAGAACTGAGAAGTGAGTCACAACCCTGTGTGTTTTCCATCCTGCAACTGTTATGTGCATTTTGTGTTCCAAACATATGAATAGATATTGAAATGGAATGTTTGCTAAAAGTAAGGGTTGTCATAAAATATGAAGGTGAACTTCAAAACATTGTTTTCTTACAGTTTGCATAACAAAAAGTGCTCATAGAACAAGAATTCAAAAGTGAGTCACAACCCTGTGTTTTTTCCATCCTGCAACTCTTATGTACATTTTCTATTCCAAATACATGACAATATTGAAATGGAATGTTTGTTTAAAGTAAGGATTGTTGAATGCATTCATATTGTCAATATAATTGCTAGTGGAGGATACATAAAAGTATCCAAAATCAACTGAGGTGTCACCAACCAATTGGGTTCTCATAGTGTAAGTAACCAAAGTGTTTTCATTACATTCATACTATCTATGTGTAATTGTAGGTTCAAAAACATTGGGTATTATGAAACTTGCAACCCAAATAATGTCTTCAAACCCTTTACAAGTAACAAACCAATTGGTTACTCACCCCTCAAGTGAATTTGGATAGTCTTATACATCCTTGACCTACAAATCCCTACAGAATGAGAAAACCAATAACATAGAGTGTTTTCCAAGAATAGTACTTGTTACAATCTAAAACACATGTCTTAATCACATCAACACTTTTCCCTACCACAATGAATGGATAAATTCTCACACAAGGCAAAAAAATTCCTATGTAATTCAATGCGACAAGACAACTCCTCGCTTTCCTCGCCATGACATTTCCTCATGTCTACCGGTTTCGTCACTTTTATCATCCACCTTGGCGGCGCCCACACTATTCCATGTCCTCATGTTATGTATATTTTTATGTGTTTTTGTATGTACATAGGTGTGTTTTTTGGGCGATTAGTTGTGTCCATACAGGGTTTTACACATTGTGTGGGTTGAAGGTTTCATAAATCATGCTCTCACATCCCACTATGTTTTCAAACCTACAATCATACAGAGTTTTAATCATTGTTGGAAAGCACTAAGTTTTAAGAAATGGTGCCTTTCATTGCATTCCTATAGTCTAAATAACAAAAGCTTTTTGAGATAAATATTCATACTGTTGTGTAAAATTCCAAGTTTCAAAACATTGGTTTTTTTAAATCTGCAACCCACACAATATTTTAAAACCCTTTACAAGTGACAACCCAATTAGTTACAAACCCCTCACCTCAATTCCATTATTTTTTCATCTCCCCCACCTACTCTCCAACCTTTCACTTTCAACCTGAAAAATGAGAAAATCCACAATACAGAGTGTTTTCCAATAATATTACTTCTTACATATTAATTGACATTTCCTTCCATTTCTAGTTTTGTCACTTTTATCATCTATCTAGTGGGCCTTGCACTATGACGTTTATTCATGTTATGTATGTTTTCATGCATTTTTGTGTGTAAATACGTGATTTTTGTCTAGGAGTTGGAGAGATCTATTGGAGAAAGCTAACTCCTACACAAAATGCACCTATGTTATATACCTCTATATAACATGATATCGTACCCCCATCCCCCATCCCACGTAGTGGACAAAAGAAATCGACAGAAAGACCCGATGGATCGGTAGCCCCATGCCATCATGTGTCGAATGTTGGAAAAGGAGGCGTGGCCCCTACGGGAAAGTAAAAAACCCTAACCATTTTCCACATTTTCTTTTGTTTTGGTCTGCCATTTTCTTCATTTCATTTTGCAGTTTTTTGGCGAGGGAGGCATGAGCATTGAAATGGAGTTATAGGAAGCCATGGGGAGGGACACATGAGCATTGAAATGGAGTTATAGGAGGAAAAAACAATGCGGGCATTGAAATGGAGTTGCAAGCGGTAGGTGGCCAAACCAATGCGCACTTTGAAATGGAGTTACAAGTGTGTTTATGTTCTTTTTTATGTAGATAGCTACATTTTTTCTACGTTTTCTGAAAAGCATTAAATGAATATTGGTTAAAGAAAAAGGGTTTTCATTGATGGAAAAGTAAAATGATTTGTTTGCATGTATGGTTTTCATATGAAATGCATAGTTGTTTTTGTTTATGCACAATAAAAAAATTCAACTGGAAATTCTTTGCATTCACCACAATAAGCATCTCATCTATAAAAATATCATAACTTCTTAATGCAAAATAAATTTTGGAAGTTCAACTAACCCATACACTTGCAATTCAAGCTATGACAACTAGAATCACTTGTATTTAGTGTAGAAGTTTCATGTCTCCAAAAGCATCCTTCTCAATCCACCTGCCCTTGTTTTCTTCAATTTTGTTTCCTCGAATATATCAACCACTTGGAAGGAAGAAAAGTGTTAGTGATAGATTAAATTGGAAAATTAAAGACATTTGGTGCTACAAAGAATTCTTTTTATTCTAAATTTCACCAATATAAAATTTATATGTTGTGGTGAGTGAAAAATGCTAGCTTGCATAGACAATAAAAAAACATATTAAAATGTACATTGGGAATTTAATTTCCAATTTAACCTATTGCTAACACTAGTAGTATATATCAGCAATTATATCTACCATTCTACCTATATGTAGGAATTATGAAGCACTGAATGTTCATTCGGATATATAAAAAAATCATCTCTCCTAACATATGAAAGAGGCCATAACTTACAATAATCAATAAGCACATAGAAGATAGAACAAGAAGGATACCACATACCACTATTAGACTTTTGTTTATATCATGTCTCTCTCAATGAACATCTAAATGACATATCAGTATCATAACCATTGTTTAATGATATTATAAACTGAACCATTAATTTTACATACAACTGAAAAAAATAGAGATCATTGCAAGAACAAAGGTTAACAAGTCAAAAAAAGAATTTCCAATCACCTTGATTGACCAAAAAGTAGCAGCTAATCTACTGTAAAAACACACCTATGTACATAGAAAAATGAATAAAATCATACAAAAAAATATACATAGAAACATACATAACATAAAAAGAAGGAAGAATAGGATGTCAGTGCACAAAAGAGAATTAGTTGGATGGAGACATGAGAGTCCTATGTGAAAGGGTAGAAAATTTTTATAAACAACTTATTAAAAACAAAACATTTGCATTCTCTAATGAGAAAGACACTCTCAAAGTTGAGAATAGTATTTGGGTTGCAGGTTTCATAACACATACTATTTTTGAACATGCAAGTATGCATAGACAACATTCTTCTAATGAAAACCTTAAAGTTTGTAGATAGTAACAATGTACAAAATTTCATTCACCTTCATAATTTATAGCAACTCTTATAGAAAAAAAATTGAAATTCAATTTCGTCATATCATTTAAAAATAAATGCACAATATAATTTGTAGGTTGGAAAACACAATGTGGTTTGCCACTTATTTCATTCTCTACATTCAAAGTTTTGTGGTTGAGAGCATGGGCAGGAATGTCTTGAAAATCTTTTGTTAATTAGGTAGTAGGAATGTAATGAAAGGAAAAATTTAATAAACACCCACTATTTCCCAACAATCATTAAAAATTTGAATGATTGCATGTTGGAAAACACCATGGGAGGTGAATGCATGATTTATGAAACCTCCAACCCACACAATGTTGTAAAACCCTCTACAAACACAACTAATCTCCCAAAAAAACCCACCTATGCACATACAAAAAATCATAAAAAAATACATAACAACATACATGGAAACATACATAACATGAAGAGTAGATGTAGTGTGGGACCCGCCAAATAGATGATAGAAGTGACAGAACTGATAGAAAGAAGGAAACACCACAACAAGGAAAGAAAGGCGGTGTATTGTCGCATTGAATTACACCGACATTTTTTTCCCTTCTGTGAGAAGTTGTCCATTCACTATGGGTGGGAAGGGTGTTGATGTGATTAAGACGTGTTTTAGATTGTAACAAGTATTGTTCTTGGAAAAAACTTTTTGTTCTGGGTTTTCTCCTTCTGCAAGTTGAAAGTGAATCATGGGAGAGAAAGGGGCATTGCAGGAGGGGGAGACGACCAAGCGAGTTGAGGTGAGGGGTTTCTAAGCAACTTTATGTACATAGGTGCATTAGCTCGAATTTCCTAGCTGACCAATTGGGATGTTACATCTAGGGGATTTTAGAACATTGTGTGGGTTGCAGATTTCTTAAAACTCATTATTTTCCAATCCCATTACATTCTTACTATCTAACTCACAAAATGATCTCAATGCAATCACAAAAAATACCAAATTGAGGTGAGGGGTGAGTAACCAATTGGGTTGTTACTTGTAAAGGGTTTTAAAACATTATGTGGGTTGCATATTTTGAAAACCCAGTGTTTTCCAACCTAGAATTTTACATAACAATATGAATGCAATTTAGACAGTACAAACAATTGGAGTATGAGTTGTCATTTTCAAAGATTTTTTTCTAGCACAGGAATTCAAGGTAGAATGACATGTGCATTTTTAGTTTGGAGAAATAAAGGGGAAAACAATCTATGTTTCATGTTTGCACATTTTCATGTCTACACATTGAAAGCTAATGGTTGGAGTGCACATGTAGGAGTTGGAGGAGAAAAATAATGTTTTGAAACCTAGAATTTAACAAAATGGTATGAATGTAATTTAGATAGTACAAATATAATGAAAGGAACCTTATAACAAGGCTTACGCAAAATAAAATTTGTGTTTCTATTTCTTAATATGATCTAAATATACATGCATAGTATGATTACAGGTTGGAAAACATAGTGGGAGGTGAGCTAGCAACATGATTTACAAAACCTCCAACACACAAAATGTTGTAAAACCCACTACGCACTAAAGCCAAATACCTTACTAGTTGTCTAGAAAACAATGACTATCACCACACTCATACGGTCTAAATAACACAAAGCTTTTCAATACATACATACCGTTTTCAAAAATTCTAGGATGCAAAACAATGTGTTCTACAAAACCTACAACCCACCTAATGTTTCCAAACCATTTAGACACCAATATCGGGGTACGATATTATGTTACATACATAGGTGCTTTTTGTCTAGGAGTTAGCTTCTCTCATTCCATCTAATACTAGTTATTATATGAATCGACCTTTAATATTGGTATAATATACCATTAGGGGAAAAGATAACTCCTACACAAAAAGCAACGGTATACTATACTAGTATTAAAGGCCAATTCATATAATATACTAGTATTAGAGGGAACAACTGATAGGAGATAGTGTGCTTTCCAACACTACAAATAATGCGAGAACTCTATTTAAACACAACAATGGTAGGTGTGATTTTGAAGACATTCATATTGTTTTGTAACATTCCATGTTGCAAATCCATAGATGCTAAGAAGCAAGACAGTGTGTTTTCCAACACTACAAATAATGCAAGCATTTTATTTAAACACAATAGTGTTGTTTGATTTTGGGAGAAGACATTCATACTATTTTGTAACATTCAATGTTGAAAAACCATACATGTTAAGAAGTAAGCAACCCACAGTGAGATAATCCTTTACATTTAAATAAGGAAATTCAAATAACTAAAACCCAACATTGTGTTTTCCAAATTACAATTATTTTGTGCACTTTTTCTTTTCAATCATGCAAAATTTAAACACAACAATGGAAGGTGTGATTTTGAAGACATTCATATTGTTTTTGTAACATTCCATGTTGCAAAACTGTACATGTTAAGAAGCAAGAAACCCACTATGAGAAAACCCTTTACATTTAAATTGAGAGGAGGTAGTGTGTTTTCCAACAGTGCAAATAATGTGAGCATTTATTTTTTCCAATCAGGAGAAAGATAACTCATGGAAAAAAAGCACCTATGTATCCAACATGACATCAAAATGGAATTTCAATTTCCTCATCTGATTTGACCAAATAAATGATCACATTATTTGTAGTGTTAGAAAACACACTATCTCCATATAAGGTGTTAAGAAACAAGCAATCCATATAGTGTTGTAAAACCCTTTGCAACTTAGAGGAGATAGTGTGTTTTCCAACTGTGCAAATAATGTGAGCAATTTATTTGTTCCAATCAAGAGAAAGCTAATTCGTAAACAAAAAACACCTATGTATGCAACATGACATCAAAATGGAATTTCACTTTCCTCATTGGATTCGACCAAATAAATGCTCACATTAGTTAAAGTCTTTGAAAACACATTGTTTCCATATAAGGTGTTAAGAAACAATTAACCCATATAGTGTTGTAAAACACTTTGCAACTGAGAGGAGACAGTGTGTTTTCCAACTGTGCAAATAATGCGAGCAATTTATTTGTTCTAATAAGGAGAAATCTAACTCATAGAAAAAAATTGCCTATGTATGTAACATGAGATTGAAATGGCACTTCACTTTCCTCATCTGGTTTGACAAAATAAATGCTCACATTATTTGCAGTGTTGGAAAACACATTATCTCCATACAAGGTGTTAAGAAACAAGCAACCCATATAGTGTTGTAAAACCCTCTACAACTTAGAGGAGACACTGTGTTTTCCAACTCTACAAATAATGCAAGCAATTTATTTGTTCCAATCAAATAAAGAAAGTGAAATGACATACTGAAATGGGATAGTGTGTTTTCAAACACTACAAAACAATCTATAACACTGTGTCTTGCAGGTTTCATAATACCTACTATTTTTCAATTTCATTACATTCTTGGCACCTCATTTTTCTATTTGCAAATAATGCTTTCAATGAGCCCTGCTTCACAATTCCTACAAAATAGAGAAATGGCAGAAACAATGGAAAATATAGCTACCTATTGCCATTGTTGCATGTTGTTCTGGTTTCTTCCTCCATTCAAATGCCCACGTTGGGACAGGCTACAATAGGTCAGATTTAATGTTTGACCATCAAGTCTTTCCATTAGTGTAATTTGTGCATCTGGCCTTCTTTTCCATCAGGGCATTTTGTTCCAATCACATGATGAAAGTGAAATGACATTTAGACTATACCAAAGTCGACTATACTGGCAGACAAGACCAAACATTCAGGAAGGGTAGGTAGGAGTTAACTGACATGGGACAATGTGTTTTCCAACACTACAAACAATCTATAGCATTGTGCCTTGCAAGTTTCATAATACCTAGTGTTTTCTAGTTTCATTACATTCCTACTATAGAAATCACAAAATTTTGTCAAGACAATCACAAAACATACCAAATTGAGGTCAGGGGTTAGTAACCAATTGGGTTGTTACTTCTAACAGGTTTTAGAACAGTCAAAGTTTTAGGAGACAATATGTTTTCCAAAACGACAGTGTATAAAATCGCAGAAAAAATGGGATCTTGTATGGGCTTTTTGTTATTTGCAAATTATGATTTTGAATGCCACGTTTTGCGCTTTTTTGTCCATTATGAATTAGAATGTGAAGAATGGCAATGAAGTGGGTTTTATGTGGTTTTTAAAATATATCATTTTATTGTAGAACCCACATTGCATTTTTCCAACCTCGTAATATATTTCTCATGATTTATGGTTTCTATAAATGTCATTCAATAATTTCACTCATATTTCCACAATGGGTTGTCACTTATTTCATTCGGCAATGGAAAAATTCAAAAACCAAAATATAGGAGCAAAGGAGACAAAAATTAAAAACCCCTTAACAAAAAAAAACATTAACATCCTTGCATTTCAAATAAATACCTCTTTTCCCAATGAAAACCCCCAAAAAAACATTTTATTTGTATTTCACAAAATACCCATTAACAATTGTTCTTCATAGTTCAATGAGCCCTACTTCACAATTGCTACGGAATAGAGAAATGGTAGAAACAATGGTAGATATACCTACCTCCTATTGCTTATGTTGGTTCGGCCATCATCACCTGTTGCTCACGTTGGTTCAAATGCATGCATTGGTTCGTCTGCCTGCCGCCTACAACTCCATTTGAATGCCCACGTTCTTTTGGCTACCTATAATTCAATTTCTATGCTCGTGCATCCCTCCCCATGGCCACTTGTAACTACATTTCAATGCTCGTGCCTCCCTCTCCAAAAAAATGCAAGACAAAATGAAGAAAATGGCGGACCAAAACAAAAGAAAATGTGGAAAATGGTTAGGGTTTTTGACATTCCCGTCGGGGCCACACGTCCTTTTTCAGTCTTCGACAGATGATGACATAGGGCTACCATCTATCAAGTCTTTTCTTTGGTGTCTTTTTTTCCACTATGTGGGATGGGGATGGGGGGGGGGTACAATATTATGTTATATACATATATAACATAGGTGTGTTTTGTCTTGGAGTTATCTTTCTTCAATACTTAGTGTTCATTCAAATTATTTTGCAATGTTTGATGCAATAAAGAGAATTGACAAGGATAGGGAACATTCCATCCCATTTATGGATAAGTGGATTCCTAGGTTGGAAACATTGCAACATATGGCTATTGGATAAACTGTTGATGCCAATAAATCACTCAAAATTTCCCCAATCCATAAAATTGTGAAAGGAATTGTAGAATACCAAGGGTTGGTGGATCCAATGGAAAATAAAATTAGGGAGCTTGTACAAAGGTTTGATGAATATGATTTTGGTCTACTACATGATATTTTGAATGATGTTGGTAGTGTCAAGCTAATTCAACAATGGAGAGAACATATAAATGGTGCAATTTCCACACAAGCATCAGTTATTTGTGAAAGAGTGGATATTGCCATGATGAAGGATAGTATGGATAATGTATCTTTCATAAGTGGTTTCCTTGAGGATTTTGATAAAGAAACAACTTAAAAATTTATCAAGTATGGACTATAAAGGATCAAATTGGATGAATCTATTTCATACACATGGCCATCTGATGATGATTTTGAGCTTTGGAAGAGAAATTATGTTAACATTCATGACTTGTGAGTTGATATTGAGACAAGGTGGTAGTGAATTTTGATCTTGGTACAATTAGTAGATAAAAGAGCCTTCAACAAGAGTGGAGATAAAGGTTTACATTTTGCATACATGGAATTTCGTCTTCACATGCCAACTCAGTTTCTATGGGCAACCTTCAAGGATAGATGAAAAAAAAGAGGAAAAGTAATTCAAAGGGACAAAGGATTGCAAATGTAAATATAACAGTTTTTTCCTTGGAATATTCCTATATTTTAAAATGTAATTGTAATTTTCAAATGAAAATGTGATGAGTGTACATTGGCCTAAAGATTTTTTTTCTCCCTTGTTTCTATAAAATGGAGTTCAAGACCAATTACACAGGTTGTTGATTGATTTCATGAGAAATTTTGTAATAGACAATACAAAGAATAGATTTTAAGTTTGTATCTAGGATTTTGAGTCTTCATTTTATGCAAGTTTAATTTTGTATGATAGTGCTAGCATTTGAATATAAGTATGACATAATTCTTGATCTAATTCTCTCCTCATGTATTTGTTATATGAACTATCAATGAAATTGATCAAAGATATTTTCAGAGATCTTTTTAGAGATCTTCATTGTGTTCCAATGAATGTATTCTTTTATCTTTGTTCTGATTGAAGGAATTAGTTAAACCACTTTGATAGAACCATAGATTTTTGTATTTTGAATGCAAGGATATGGTAATGAGTTTTGGTTTTGGATATTTGTGTATGGTGTTGTAATGTAGTGTTATAGTAGCTCTGTGATACTAAGCTTTAAGATGTTATTCATTATGATTTGTATCTAATATAACTTCATACCCTAGGTTAAGGTGTTGGTTTGGGATCTATATTTACATTGCATATTTAATATCTTTCACAAAAACTACATTCAAATCATTAAATTATTAATTTCTTGTTAAAATGTATGTCAAATTTAAGTCTACCATGTTTTGCTACTTATGAAATAATTAATGTGTAAAGGATTTGCTAGATATTTGCATTCATTGAATCATCAAGAAATTATGTGTAGATCTTATCTATTATTTACAATTTACAAGGTTAATTGGCACATAGGATCTTAAATGCATTATGTGGGATCACCCTCCCAAGTTTTGTAGAAAATAAAGCGTAGGAGGAAATCTCTTTGCATCTTTCACTCATTTATTGGACAATCCCTCTAATTAGCTAACCATTGGAAGATGGAAATTCCATAGAGTATTTGTGAGATCCATTTGGTATTTGAAAAACACAAAAAAAACATTGTGTTATGTAATAAGGATCGAGATGAAAATGTTTTAGAAAAAATCAGATAGGTTAGAGAAATAAAATTCCAAAACAAGAATGAGATCTGGAGAAAGGATACACATAGGGATGTGCACACCCATTTTCAGACTAAAATGGGTGGACTAGGGTGCAAGGACACCCTAGTCTAGATAGGTATTTTGTAAAATTTAAAATCTAGGAATTATTAACAGTTTTTGAGGGTCCAATATCTCAAAGGTTTAGGTTTGAAAGTCAACAAATTTTTTGAAATGCACCAAACCAAATTTCTCTATATGAAGCATATGTATGCCTATAATTTTGGATATTTTTAGAGAAATTGAATATGTTCAAATGATAATTTATAGAAACTAAATGATGTGATCAACTGATTCTTCCAAAAAATACAAAAAAGTAATGCTTTTTGATCTTTTGGAATGAAAATACTATGCAATTTTATCATGTTTTCAATGTTTTTCATCAAAATATGCATGCATAAATAATAAAATAATTTTAGAATTAATTTTACCAATAAAAATAATTTATATCTAAACCCTAGAATAGAAAATCAGATTTGAAATTTATTTCATTTTTCCCAAATTATTTTTTAATTTTAATAATGAAAATTAATAAACATGGATAGTTTTTTAAAATAAATGCAAATTATGGGTATGTGCAGGATCATGATGGGACAAAAAGTGGCAATATGATGGGTATGTGGCTGATGACTTTTTTTTTACCCAAAATTGATGAAACGAAAAGGGTTTTTAAAGGAGATTCTCAACTTTCCACCAATATAAATTATGCTTTACTTTGAATTTAATAAATAAATATTGTTCATTTTCTATTTCAATTACAACTAAATTCCCGATTGATAGGATGATTGAAAAACATCTATAGCTTTCAAACTGTATCACATTTTTTGAATCCAAAACATGCGTCACATTATATGCTTTGCATACTATAGGATTAAAAAAAGAAAAATTAAATTTCATGAAATTTTGACCAAGTTAAGGTGGTCAGACATACAAGTTTTTATATTTTTTAAAAGTTGTAATAAAACATTCATAATTAATTATTTACTTGGAAAAAAATTACAAAAAAATATGCATCACATCGAGACATGAGTCCTCTACTTATATCTAAAATATTATAAAAAATATTATCATTTTATTGTGGTTAGGGTGGTCAGACAAATACCTACTTCTTATTTTGTCCCGAAATTTAAGTACTATTGCATTGAAATCTCAAATTTTTAGCAAATAGACTTTTTTTAAACAAATCTAGTAGTTTAGAAACTACATTCAATTTTATATAGATTCTATCCTTACATATTTTTGAAATAATATAGATAACTTATTCAAATTTTTATGTCAAGTTGCCTAACTCTATTTTTTCTGAATTTTTTGCCACTTAAGGGCCTATTTTTTCCATGATGATCCTACACATACCCTTATCACCAAGATTTTTAAATAACCTAGGTTTTAAATTCAATTTTATGATTTATGCATTCAAAAATTAAAAAATTGCAAGTGTAAGATATGTCACATTCACAAAAATGTTTAATAGAAAAATGGATCCTAGGTCTAATGCATAGATCACTAACATCAATATTTTTGCAAATAATATTGGGATGCAAATCAACAAGGAAATTAGATTGAATTCTATTGCAAGGTGTCACTCTTGGTCTCCTCATCATGGGACAATGTGGTGCTTCAGATTTGTAACATGGTTTAACTACCTTCTGTGGATCATGGATCTTGTATAAATCTAGTGATTGTATCAAGCATTAGCACGTCAATCTTTTGGTGCAATGACAACCGCCTTTGCAACAATTTGTATCTAAGCCGAGGTCATAGGTTCAAACCCCTCACTTGCGCTAGGGTTTATTTTTGCAAGGTGTCACCCTTGGTCTCCCCAGTGTGGGAAAACGTGGCACTTGGGCTTCATGACATGGTTTAACTGTCTCCTATGGATCTTGGATCTTGTATAAACCCAACAATTTTATTAGGCATTAATAGGTTGATCTTTTGGTGCAACAATATCCTCCTTTACCACAAATTCCACCCTTGAATGTGAGCCAATCAACCTTGGATTTGATCCTCTAATGACTTGGAAATTTATTGAAGTTGATTTGATTTTATCGACCTAATTAAACTATGAGACCTAATCTAAAAATACAATATTTTTTATAACAATAAAATTGTAAAGCCAATTTATGAGACTGGATCTAAAAAGAGTAGAGTACTATGCACCCCTGATTCAAATATCAACTTATTTTTGGTGGACTAGGGTGCAAGGACATCCTATTCAAGGTTTGTGAAACTAAAATATGAATTTGTAGTCCTTAGGTCCTTAGTTAGTAGCTTCTTACTTTAGGATCTTATTGTTGAATCTCCATCTATTATCAAGATATTGTAGTTTTTGTATCTTATCAAGTTCTAAGGCTAGGATGCATGAACGAGTGAATTGCCTTCAAATATTCCTTTAATCCACTTAAAAATTTTACCTACATATTCAAAAGGAGATGAATGGTTGTGCCATATGGGATCTTTCCTCAGTCAAACCTCGTGTTGGTGTTTCAACCACCACAATGGAAAATTTGATGAAAGAGGGCCTATCCTTTTCAGGGATAGAGGCTAAATGATAAATGAATGATGAATCCACAACTTGTTGTAACTCGCCACTTAGATCTGATCTTCTTGAAGGACTGAAGTCATCCACATCCTTAAGGCTTGATTGTAATTTAGCTTGTCTTGCTTTGAAGACCTAGAAGTGTTCATCCTCATAAATAAAATGTATACATAAACATGAACAAATTCACATGTAAAACTTGACATGATGCTTTGATGTCAAAGTGCTAGACAATAATCTTGTTCTTGAATGCTCTTGAATTGATCTTGACTTGATAATAATTTCTTTATAATGATCTTGCTTCCAATTCTTACTCAATTCCCTTTCAAATGATGAAATGGCTAGGTATTTATATGTTATTGATAAAATTTCTTGAAAATCAAATTCAGATGGATAACAATTAGAATTTGAATTTCAAATAAAAATTACTACCGCAAACATTTTGAATTTTGGTGCAACATTAAGGGGAATAGGGTGCAAGGATTCCCTAGTATAGATACCTCAATTTTTGAGATCTAAAGTGTTGGGAGAAAAATATTATGTGTGTACTTGGATCTTGCACATTTGATTTCTTGATAAGTGTAAAAACAGGCTAGGGATACATAATTTAGGAAATTAGGTGTACAGTTAGGTCCAATCACTTAGGTGAGAGAAAAAAATGTTGGAAGTTTTTGTTGTCATTGATTTCGATAGATCTATGTTGTTTCATTGATGTAAATAGGTCTATGGAAAGACAATTGGAAGTCTATGAAGATGCTTTGATTGGTTGGATTATGTTGTCATTAGTATTATCACTGATGTCAACCTCTAGTGTTTCTTTGACAAGCATGACTTAGTGATGTTCAACCTCTTGTGTGGTTTAGATGCTATAGAAGTTTTCCATATGATGATAATGTGTTTTTGGTGCTTGATATCCAAGTGATTTTGAGAAAATTTGAATAAAAGAGGAAATAGTGTGGTGAAGAGTGTTCAGTGTAGTAGAGTAGTGTTCAGTGTTTTGCTTCACATTTCTTCATAGATAAAGATCTAATTTTGCAATTCGGATATGTTGATCAGAGGTGTCACATCTATAGTTTCAAGTTCTAGATTGTTGTGTAGAGAAAGTTGTGTTCACCATTGTGTGAACTGTGTAAGTAATGTTGTCTAAGAGAAAAAAAATTTCTTTGCATTTCTCCACAGTTTTGTTTTTCGTTTGGTTGATCTATAAGTGTGCTTATATTGCTAGTATCTATCTTCACTCTGGGTTGTTTATGTTTTGGTTCTCTGCAACATTGGATTTAGGTGTTGTATTGTGTGGGAGGTTAGCTGGTTGTGTAGAATGAATATGTTCTTGTGTATGATGTTGTGAAGAATTTGTTGGATTTTAGGGTGATAATGGAATATTCCAAATTATGTTAAAGTGGCATGTGTGGTACATGAGACATCTTTGGATCAAAGGAAGCATGTACTTAATTATTTAATAGTGTTAACAAAGGTTTGACAGACCTTGGGTCTTTACACTAATTGTAGATATGCTTCAATGTTTGTGGAAGTGTGGTGTGTCGTGTATGTGTGGATTTAGGTCCAAGTTAAGGTTTTATGTGGTCTTCCTTCATTCCTCTCCACCATGGGAATTTTTTTGTGTAGACCTAATTTGAATTTGCATGTTTGAGGGGCATAGCTAACATTATGAATTATTTTCAAGGTTGAAGATGGTATATATAAGTGTTGAGTTGACGGAGAATATATGAGTGATGTTTGTAATATGCTGTCAAAATGTGAAGTGTGAAAGTGAAAAATGCAGTGTGAGCTTTAATACCTAAGACTAATGGAAGTAGTGAGAATAAGGTGTGTACATTCTACAAAGAGAGTGTGAATGTTCTAGTGAAGCAGTGGTGGAAATTTTCTATTGCTTTGAGATGGATTTATCATTATAACATTCTTCTTGAACTTATTATTTCTAATCTAGAAGTGAGCCATTGGTAGTTATCCCTTCTTTTCTCTTTGGTAACTAAGCCCTCTGACAATGAGCCTATTGTATTTGGTGTTGAAATTACTCTATATTGTGAGCTAATCCTCACCATGGTTTTTCTCTTCTTGGGTTTTCCATGTAAATCTGGTGTTCTCATGTTTTTGTATGTGTTTTCATTGATGTTTCTTATATTTACATTCTATTAATGCATGATAAGGTTTTAATGGTTCTTAAAGGTTTAAGGATTAATGTAGATCAAAATGCTAATGAGGTTTTTGATGTTTTAATGTACAACTGGTTCACCTCCCCCTCTCAGTTGTCTTATGCATTCAACAATTGGTATTAGGGCAAGGTTACTTGGAAGAAAGCTTAACCGCTTGAGGTAGATTTGGGATGGCACATAAAAAGGAGAATCCTCTGTTTGATGCATCTAATTATGTATTTTAGAAGATGGGGATGGAAGCTTTCCTTATCTCTCCAGTGTTTGGAGTTGGCACTAAATATGCAATGCTTGCAAATGGTCTAAGTAATCATGATGAAATCAAGGCATATGATACCATATGTCAAATAAATGTATGCTATTTTGTGTAGTCTTTCTAATTCAGAAATTTTGAAAGTTATGATTTTTAAAACTATTGGTGAAATCTAGAAAAAGCTGTAAAGTATCTATGAAGGAGATGATAAGTTTAAGCAAGAAAAGTTGGAAAATTTGAAGACCAAGTTTGAAAACCTAAGGATGAAAAAATATGAAGATATTACAAGCTACATGCATAGAGTGGATGAAATTCTAAATTCTCTCAAAGGTCTTGGAAGAAATCTAGATGAAGATGAGGTGGTAAAGAAGGTAGTAAGAACTCTTAATATTAAATCCTATAGTCATAAGGTTTATGTTATTGAAGAAATTTAGAATTTGAATAATTATTCTATATGTCATTTGTTTGTTGTATTAACTACTTTTGAATTGAGAGAGTTTTTTCTAAGTGATGTAAAAAGGGAGATTTCTTTTAAATTTGGAAAAGTAGCTCAAAGAATGAGGAATATGAACCAAATGAATTTGATGAGTTAGAAGCAAACTTTGTGAGAAAATTGAGAAAGGGCACTAAAAAATACAGAGGTAAGTTACATTTCAAATGCTTTAACTATGGAAAGATTGGTCATTATACTTCAAGATGTATTGTCAAAGCTTCAAGAGATAGACCTAAGGAGCGTAAAGGTAAATCAATTAAGAGAAGTTACTATGTTAAGGAAGATTCTAGTATATTTGATGATGAATCCGATTAACTTGATGATGAAGATGATGAATGCTTGTTCAGGTTCTAAATGCTAGAACTAATTCTGCTAACTCTGAGAGATGTATGAAGGAAAGTTCTATGAAAGGTCATAGTATTTGAGGAGCAATGGTGACGGATTTTCATGCTAGAGAGGACAACAACTAGATCATTGATAGTGGATGCTCAAATCACATGAGTGGTGATAAGAGTAATTTTTTAAAATTTGAGAGGTTTGAAAGTGCTTCAAATAAGTTTGGTGATGATACATCTGCTAAGATACGTGGAAAAGTTTTAATCAGTTTTGATGGAAAGTATAATACATACATTCTTTATTTTAAGGGTCTCTGGAATAACCTTTTGAATGTAGGACAAATGTGTAACAAAGGATATAATATTGTGTTTTAGGACAATGGTTGTGAGATCATAAATGCCTCTAGAAATACGGTTGCAGCAGGAAGGACAGATGGAAATGTTTATCAACTTAAGGGTGAAAATGGTCAATTCTTTATGAATCAGATTAATTAAAGTTGTTTATGGAATAGAAGAATGTGTCACATCAATTTTGATATCCCAGTAAGAATTAGTTCAAATCAATCTATGAGAGATCTACCAAATATTACAAAGCCTATCAATGTTGTCTCTAAGGAATGTTAAATTGGTAAGAAAGCTAGAAGAGTTTCAAATTCAATGAACAATCTACTATTGGCCCTTTGGAGTTGGTGCATATAGATCTTTGTGGACCTACTAGAATTATAATTTTTCAAGATGATAGGTATTTCATGCTATTCATTAATGATTACTCTAGAATGACTAATATTACTTTTCTCAAATAAAAATTAGAAGCTTTAGAAAGGTTTAAGGCATTCAAATCTATGGTTGAGAATGAAATGGATATGAAAATAAAATGTTTCAGTTCTGAAAAAGTTGGAGAGTTCACCTCTAATGAGTTTAACACTTTTTTGTGAAGATCATGGAATACGAGGTATTTTTATTCCCCTAGGACTCCTCAGCAGAATGGAGTTGTGGAAAGGGTAAATAGGACTATTCAAGAAGCAACAAGGAAAATTATGAAGGAAGCAAATCTAACAAATTTCTACTAGAGAGAAGTAATTCATAATGCACTCTACATACTTAATAGCGCACAAGCAAGGAGAAATGGTTCAAAGACTCCCTATGAGTGGTGGCATGGAAGAACCCCTACTGTGAAATATTTTAGAGTGTTTGGAGGAAAATGCTATATCAAAAGAGATGAAGGAATCTTCTTTGGATATTCTACAAGAAGCAAGACTTAAAAAAAATTTCAGTGATGATGGATGGATATGAATTAGATGAGTCCTCTTGCAAAGAAGAATTTAAGAAAGATGAAGGTAAGGAAAAATAAGTGCAGGTTGAAGAGGAAGAAGATCTAGAAAGGATCCCTTAAATCCCTAAGTACATGAAAAATATTCATTCAAAATATAAGATCTTTGGTGACAAGGGTAGAGGTGTGTTGACAAGTAGAAAGGCCTCTATGATAGAATAACAAGTAAAATTGTTTACTATCCAAATTTGAACCTAGAATAGTGGCTGGGGCATACAAAGATGAATATTGGATCAAGGCCATGGAGGAAGAGTTGATGTAGATTGAGAAGAATCAGACTTGGGAACTTGTCCCAAGACCAACAAACAAGAATGTAATTGGAACTATGTGGGTATTCTAGAACAAGCCAAATGAGAGTGGAGAAGTGGTAAGAAACAAGTCAAGACTTGTTTGTGTAGACACCTAAAAATGGTTTGGAGAATCTAATTAATTAAATATGATTTATTTGCTTAATTAATCCTAAATTCATCTACTTAGTAAATAAATAGAAATATTTGTCTGTATTGGCATGGTGTGATGGTTTAAAGGTGGTATTGTTGTTCTTGCCACCAAGGTTCAAACCCAGTTGGGGTGGTATTGTTGAATGGTTGTATTCTAGTTCATAGCTCCGGTCAAAAGCATTTACCACTTGAATAAAAAAATAAAAAAATAGAAATATTTATTTATATAAAGTTCACTATTAATTCTTCTATTAATTCCCTCTTATTTAAATAAACAAAATTAAATACTTTGTTTTATTTAAATATTATCATTATTATTTCTTCTATACTTTATCCATTAATTCTATCGTAAATTAAATACACAACTTCAATAATTTGTGTTATTTAATTATCTTATCATATTCTTCTTTATTAAATGGGAAAATATCAAATATTTGTTTTATTTAATTAAATCTTCCTAATTTGCTAATTTGAATAAATCAAATATATTCAAATAAATGCATAAATCAAATCCCTCTATTCACTCACCAATAAAATTAGATTTTTCAAATCTAATTAATTTAACTGTCATTCACGGGAAAAGCCTTGGGGACAAACCTATAGGCAATCCTCTCAATCTTCTACCTCAAATATTTCCTCTCATCTTGCCTAGTGTTTTCATGGGGAGGAACAATCCCCCATGATCAACTCCACCTTCTCATCTCGTACCATTCAAATCTCCAGATTTAATCTTAGTCTCTGTTGTATTACCCCTGTGCAAAACTATTGTCATACATCTATATATACAACCTTCTAAAGCATCAAAATCATCCGAGAATTATCTTTTATGCAAACTTACTCTACAAGAATTAGTACTCAATCAACCAAGCAATCATTAGCATTATCATTTTAGTATCATCATAGCATCATGGCATCAGTATATTTCATATCACGTCAGCATCATTAGCTTTTACTGTAGCTTCCATTTAGCAGGTTTCATGTTAGGATAGTTTACGGTAGCATCATATCATCTAGAAATCATTCTTAATCATCACATAATTGCATTTAGCATCCATTTCATTCTCTAGATAGGCATTTTAAATAGTTATGGTGCTTACAAATCTGAGAGCTTTTGTAACTTGATAAATCTTTGGAGATAGGAGACAATGAGACATCTTTAGGCTTTTCAGTGTTTTAAATTAGTTTAATTGCTGATTAATCTTGATACAATGTTTCATTAAGAGTTGTATTTAATTGTATTTAGTTTACATTTTCCACACTTACAGTTTGTAAAGGCTACTCACAATTGGAAGGAAAAATTTTGAGGAGACATTTTCTTTGATGGAAAGAATGAAAGATATTAGGATGTTTTTGGATTTTATAACACATAAGGATTTCAAAGTCTATCAGATGGATGTGAATTCTACATTCTTTAATGGTGAAGTGGAAGAAGAGGTTTATATTGAATAACTAGAATCCTTTCAGTTATCAGATAATCCTAATATGGTCTGAAAATTGAAGGAATTAGATCAACTCAAACAAGCTCCTAGAGCTTGGTATGCAAGATTAGATAGGTACTTGTTGCATCAAGGATTCAATAAAGGTACCACATATAGTAATATTTATTTAAAAGTTAAAAATATTAAATCTTGATTGTGGTTGTGTATGTTGATTATATAATATTTGGAGGTAGTGAAAGTATGTCAAAGAGATTTGTAGAATGGTACAGGAGCACCTAGTGTTGTCATGCCTCCAATAGGAAATATTTTAAAATTTGAATTATCATCATGCTATGCATGTAAAATGGTCATGTGTGGACCCATTCAAATGTATTTGAGTCACCATTAGGTCTCTATGAGGTCAAAGGAGTTAAATTGCAAAATTTGTCTTTTTGTTGCAAAAGATGCAAAATTACAAAATTGCAAAATTCAGGAAGATGAAGAGTCATTCTTGTAGAAAGAGTTAGTGGGTCAGTTGAAGATGAAGGGGTAGTTATTATAACTATTGTATCATCTTTATAAAGGAATTGTAAGGGTGACAAAAGCATTGAGGATTTTATTTTGAAACAATTATGGGAATAAAAGTATCCTATTTTGTAGAAACAATGTTTTATTCTATTATTTTCAAGTGTTGTACGGTCTACACAGTAACACTTGGCCTTAATTTTTAATGGTTTTGAAAGTATAGTGTGTAATTCTTCAAATAAAGTTTATTTGATGGGATCTTGTTGAGTTTAAAAATCTGATTGGGACTTATTTTTTATAAACTAGGTTGAAACCCTCAATTCAAGGGTTTTGAGAGTGTAAAAGGTGGTAAACAACCATTCCACGGATGGAGGCTTGGTAGATCAGTGGAATGGGTTAAATTAGGTTTTTTTCAGTTTAAGTGTGGTTTTAGACTTATGGGAGGTCATTTGATCAAGTTTCTTTGTTGTCCTCAGTGATTTTTATTGATTTTTGGTTTAAAGATGATAGCTACAAGTAGGGTTTTGATGAAACTAAAGTGTTTAAGGATGGGAATCAATTTATTTACCATGTGTAGGCATATTCCAAGGTGTTCAAATAATTTTCAAGGTGTTTGGAGGATGTGTATGCACACTTTCAATAAACCCTCATCATTTTGAGCATTGTTAAGCCTAGAACAAGGGTTTATGTTTTGTGGCCTTTGGAAGGGTTTAAGTGATCAATTTTTTTTTTTATTCTAGAGTTTTATAACCTGTTGCAATGTTTTCCATGGTTATTTGAGGGTTTGGAGTAAGTTGGATGGTACTTTCTTTGGGCAGGTGCATGAGGATGGGTAGCCAATTTCTAGCCAACTTTTTAAAAAGGTTTTGAAAACTCATAATGCGAGCGCATTATAACATGAGCACATTATAATGTGCTCATGTTATGGATTGGTGTGCCAAGCCTAAGGGTCAGCCACAATGAGCCCATAATGTAAGCACATTATAACGCACTCACGTGATGACCTATTAAAAGAAAAAAGAAAGAAAATTGAATTCATTCTTGCATTCGACTGTGTTTTCTCTCTTTCCCATAGCCAAAACCACCATTTTTCACGCTCGCACTCTGGGAGGAGGTAGTTTTCAAAAACATTCATCAATGGTTGATGTTTCATCACTAGGATGCCACCACATCGATGAGGAGGTCTGAGAGGTAAGGATTGTTTGTTTTTTTGTTTTGAATTTGTTAGTTTTAGGTTGTTTTTTATATTTATTTTTTGAATTTGTAGGAGATGTTACCCTCCTCAAAATCCTCAAGAAGCACAACAAAAATAAGATGAAAAAATCCTAAACAAGCACAACAAGAACAACAACAACAAAATCCTCAAGTTAATCAACCACAACCTCAATCTCCTCCACCAATCCCTCAACATCCTCTTGGCACTCAACAAAACTTAATGAGGGAAATTGAGAACAATAAAAAGAAAATTAAGGATTTAATCAAGAGGTTGAATGACCCAAATGGTTCAACCATGGAAAGAATGACCCTAGGAACTTCATTGAAAGAAATGTTAAAACATGTAGATTCAATCAGCAAACAATTAACTAGTTTGCAAGATAGGAGGCAAGCAGCTAGGGATTATTACCAAGGTAAATTATCATATAAAGATGTAAAAGATTTAAAAATTACAAAAGGTGATTTCTACGCATTATTCAATGACCCACAATCAAATGAAAATCTCTCCCTCAATGCGAAGATGTTTCCTATTCATTGGTGCCACCACCAAGAGATTAGGATTTTTTTTTGGGATAGGTGGTACATGGTTTTTGATGAGCCACCATGCAAAAATTGTGAAGTCACACAATATTTCCTTAGGAAACTATCTTGTGAGTTCATCTTGAAAAAAATCCCAAATTATTTTGATATGAGAGACTTCCAAGGGAGAGGTGGGGGGTTGGCTCAAGATAGACTCGATGCACAACAAGATCCTATGTAGCAAGGGAGATGACATCTTGATAGGTTGCCTCATGAGCACATTGTTATCCCTTCCATTGCAAAGGAGAGTGTTGATGTAGAGACTTTGCAGGCCAGCAACTCTTTGACCCAGAGTGTCATGTAGCATGCCAACCCTATTCTACAGCGCCATCCAAGGGAGTTTTTGAGTGGTGGGCTTTGATCCCATTTGTTTCAATCTTGCAGGCTGACTTGATCAAATGACCCCATCGATGCTTAGGAGGCTACTATGCAAGATCCATATGCAACTATGGAGATGGAAAGGGTAGCTAGCATTTTGCATGTGGCCTATGGCATTGATACTTAGCTAAAAGTTAGCATTTTGATTGAATTTAATTTATTAAATTTCAATTTCAAAATGAAATATTACCTAATTTAGTTTTATGACTTCAATAAAATTGTATGGTCACAGTGTTGATACTAGATACACTAGCCTGACAGCTGATTATTTCTCCACTGCACCTACCATTGAGGTGTGTAACTAGTAAAAAATTATAAATTTATTACATGTTAATAGCATTCTTTGATGAATGATATTTTAATATGTGATTTTCGATGATGGATAGGCTAATATTGTAGGTTTCGTGGGAACACCTCCCAGTGCCAATGGATTTAGTCAAACCTACACACAGGTAATAGAATAAATATTTTAACTAATGAATTGTAATTAATATATTTGTGTAGTTTATATTCATATCATTGATTACGTTGCATTGCACATCTTTCAAACTCAAAGCATTACTTCACATTCCATAACTAATAACTAGATGTTGATAGATGATAAAATCTCAACTATAATATAGTTGTTTAGAAAGTCAACATAAGCATTGATGCAATTACTTCACATAGCATAAGTAATAAGTAGGAGCATATTCCAATTGCATTTGTTTTTCATGGCATTCCATGAGATCACTTTCTACTGAGGCATCTTTTCAAATAGTTCACTACCTCGTCTATGCTATGGATGCTTGGAAGGAATATATCAAAGAATAATAGTAAGCAATAGCATAGACAAGGCAATGAGTTGTTTGAAAAATAACCCCAAAGAAATGTGGTCTCATGGTGATGTCCATCAGTGCCATGGGACCCAATTTCTTTGAGGCACTTTTCCAAACAACTCACCACCTTTTCTATGCTACCACATTTTCCATAAATGTCTACCAAAAAAATTTATCAAATAGTTCATTTCCTCACTGCTATGGTTAAAATATTCAAAAAAGGTGCTTTCCAACAAACTATGGATGCTTGGGAAAAATCTATCAAAGCATAATAGTAAGCAATAGCATAGACAAGGCAGTTAGTAGTTTGAAAAAATGCTTCGAAGAAATGTGGTCTCATGGTGACAGAATGCCATTTCATCACCATGAGACCACATTTCTTTGAGGCATTTCTTCAAACATCTCACCACCTTTTCTATGATACCATATTTTCCATACATGTGTACCAAAGCATTTTATCAAACTACTCACTTCCTTGTTGTTATGCCTAAAAGCTTAAAATAAGTGCTTTCCAACAAACTATGGATGCTTGGAAAAATTTATATCAAAGCATAATAGTAAGCAATAATACCATATAGAAGGCAATGAACTGTCTAAAAAATTGCCTAAAATGAATGAAGTCTTATGGTGATGGAATGCCATGATGTGCATTTGTTTGTAATGGCATTCCATCACCACGAGACCCCATTTCTTTGAGGCATGTTTTCAAACAATTCACTTCCTTCTCTATGCCACCACAGTTATCGTACATGTTTATGAAATAATTTTATCAAACGGTTCAACAGCTTCCTGCTATGGGTAAAAGCCTAAAAACATGTGCTTTCAAATAATATACAAATAAGGAAAATAATAAGCATGATAGTTAGAAATATATAGTTTAATAAGTACTCAAAATTTTGTTCATTATCTCATACATCATAAGTCATGACGTGGATCACTATTGTAGTTTTTGTGATTGAATAATTTGTTGTTTTATTTTCAGATGTTGCAAACAAAAACACCTTTGAATGTGACGAGGGCAATGGAGATCAGTGTTTCATCTGGTATAGAATCCTCGATGGCTCTGATAGGGGAGGTATGAGGAAAATTACTAAATTTAAATTTACATTCATTGTTATAGATGTTAGTTAGTGAAAAATCAAACCATTATTGATTCATAGTTTAATTTCTATTTGGATGGTTTATAGAGGGCTTTAGCATGCCTCAACATGGGCATTTGAATATTTCCCTTGTGGAGAGTGATCATCAAATGGTGGTAAGTGATTATTTTGTTAAATATATCATTATTTATAATGTAATTTCTATATATTAATGTATTTACTTTTGATTATAATAGATAAGACTTGACCAAGAACTAAACCCTAGGAGGAGCACTAGGAGCACTCAACTATAGCATAAACGAGTGATAGACGTATCACCATTTGATCGACAAGCAAAGGGAAAGATTTTATTTTGAGAGCATGGAGAGAAATGACTTTTGATTCTAGAGCCCTTTGTTGTATGCCTATATGGAATTTTTGTACATATTTTGTATTGGATATATTTGACATTGTATGCTTATATGGAATTCTCAAAATCCTATATTGCTATTTGGTAACTATATTTTATACTTATTTAGACATATATTGATGTATGCCTACATGTTTATTTGGTTAATATAATTTTTTTTTTATCGATGTTGTACATATTTGCATTATAAATCCATGGTTTAGTAGATATGAGTTATGTGTATTCAAGTGTATACTTTACAACTTACGTGTATACTTTGTGACTTACGGGTATTCGAATGTATACTTTGCAACTTACGTGTTTTCATGTGTATACCTTGTATTCATGCATATACTTTGTATTAATTTGTGTATACTATGTATTTGTGTGTATACTTCAAGGCTTACATGTTTTTGAGTACTTGTGCTTCCCTTATTCACATGTACATGCTTGAATTATCCATGTGTATACTTATTAATTGGTTAGCCCTAGAATTGATCATTGTTGCCCTTCATGGTTTGTCTTGAATATTAATTGATTGATGCTAAAAATATTTATCTAAAAGAAAAAAAAACATTTTCAATTGGTATTCCATGAAATGATTCATAAAAAGATTCCAATATATTTAATCCTTTGATTAAAAGAACTCAATTAAGAAAATGATACATAATCTTCACAACACTTGCAAAACATATTATTCATAGTAGATGAAGTAGTTAACTTCTTGAAATATTATCATACAAACATTTATCTTGAATAGTCTTTAAACATTTTCACAGCATAGTCCTCATAGTGCAGAATAAATTTTTATGTTCATGATCCATCACCATATAAACACGTTGAAATATTTATATGTCAACTTTTTGCAATATTATTTCTTGTATAGGAAACAGACTCAGGAGAAAGAATGTTATAATTTATAATACAAATAAGAAATGGACTCAATGGTGGAAACTTTATTTATCATACCAAAAAATAAATGTACGTGAGAGCTTCACTTGTTTCTCTTAGACTCCAATTTTCAAGCATAGCAAATAATTTCAAATGAAAATGAAAAAATGCTTCACAACCAAAGTTGTTAATTGAGGAAAAACAATTTTTTTTGAAGTTCCACCATTATACGCATTTACAATTGGTTGCATGTTATTGTAAGGGAAAGGAGGATAATTGAAAAATGTCTTGTGCTTGCTAGACTTGAGGATGATTGATGCAATGACAGGGAGGCATTCAATCCACTTTCACCATACAAAGAACTTCCAACCACTTTTCTTCCCCCATATCACTATCTTGGCTTGTATTCAATTTTTCACCTAGTCTCTCTAGTAGATCAACAAACCTACCTTTCTTGAAATAACTTTCAAATTTTCTAAACAATCTCTCCAACCCTAATTCTTTTCAGACACCCTTTAACACATAATTTCACATTCCTCAAAATCCCATGAGACTCTTTTTAAATAAAACCCTCAACCTAGTGCTTCAACACTCTCCTAGACCCCCAAATAGGTCTATTTCACAAAGCAACACCCTCTCAATCAATCTTCCAATTGCAAAACACCATTGGGAAGAATTTACTAGTCTGAAAATCCACAAAATCCACAATTTTTAGGACATGATTCGCCCTCTAACCCCACTATCCTCTAAACCCTCACTTTTCTTAAATTTCACTAGGGTTTGTTGAAAACCCCATATCCAAAACTCATACAACCTCAAAACCTCTTCCAACACTCTTCATTCCGCTTGCACAAACTTAATTCACCACCAAATTATGCTACCCCTTGACTTTACCCACTTTTACTCCCTCAAACCTCTCTTTTTCATTCAAAATCCCTCTTTTCCCAACTAGGGCATCATGACATAACATAACTTTTACCTCCCCTATCCTTGTAGACCTTTTGAACACATAAAACTCCACAACCTCACCCTATTTCCAACCTATTCTAACTTATTCTTGTGCTGTAAAAAAAAGGACCCTTTGCCTGACATGGATTCATTCATGATAAATTAAACTTAATGAGGCCTTAATCTAGTGTTGTGGGGTATTTTATGCATCCATACTAGGTCTTGGACCCTTGAAAATCAAATAACATGCTTTTAATGACATCTTGTAAAGGTGTTGTAAAGTCTTGTAAAGGACTTTCGCACTTTTCTAGACTTAATTAACTTATTTCTCCCTAATTCAACATTATAAAATTTGTTCAATGACATTGTTACATCAATCCAAAAGGTTCTTAATGTAAACTTAATGATAAACTAGTGTTGTAGTGTGATTTATTCACATTGGTTCTTGAGCATTTCTAGGCTATGTGGACCTAATTTTAGTGTTGCAAAGTGTATTTAAGCACATTTTCACATTGATTTATGTGTCCTAAGCCCTATTTAACATTTACATCATCACTAATAATCCCATATTAACCCATATTGTGCATCTTGAGGCTTTAAATGATCAAACACCCGACAAGATGGCATTTTAGACCTTATTTCCTGATTCCTTGGGTTCTTAGGTGTTAGAATGGCCCCTGTGGGACCCATTCGCCATGCATGGAAAATTAGTACCATCCAGGTGGGACCCATTCACCATGTGTGGTGAATGAGTCCTATTTGGCCCCCATTTTGACCCTTGAGTGGGAAAAAGTGAAATTTAAAGTTTATTTTAACTTCATGTCAGCCTGTGATGATGTATTATCAGGTACTAAGGCACAATTGTCTATAAATAAGTGTTTGTATCCTCATTTTACATCCAAGAACATATAAAAACTCATTATAATATCTCTCACCATTATTCATCCACCAATATTTCATCTCAAGTCAAACAACTTAGGGTTTCTCCATTAGAAGTCTTCAAGTTAGCTTTCTAAAGCATCCAAAGGCTTATTCTACATGTATTTCTGTAGACTTACAAGATCAATCAGAATTGCAAGGTAATTTATTCCATTGTTGCATGTTTCATTCTTTTATTTCATCAATTTGGTTTAATTACCTAAAAGGGGTTTGACCAAGGCAAACCCCCATGCCCTAATAATCAACAAATTCTCTTTCTTGTCTTGTTTGTATGCAAATTTAGGACTCTTGGAGGCTTAAGAATCAATGAATATTATATTTGAAATTCATTCAAGTCAAAATATTAAAAAAAAGTCACTTTTAGGCCCAAATACAATAGTTTCAGAAGCAAACACCTATAGGGCATAAAAGTGCAGATTGGAAGCTTCAAAATCCACCTTTGAAAATTTAGAAATTCAAAAGTGGATTGATTCGCCATGGGTGGAAAATGAGTCGCACTCCAGGGTCAATTTTTGGTTTTCTACATTTTTGGATACCCTTTTCTCTGAAACGGGCTCCAGTTTAGTTTTGCGGAACTCAGACTGATTCAACGAGAATGGTGAATGAGTCCCACCAGGCCTCAATTCTAGTATCAGTAGCCTTCCAAAAATATTTTCTAGCCTTCACCAAGATCCCAAGTGCACACTTCCAGTTTGATTCATTTTTGTTAATTTTTGCATTCATTCCTAGTTCATTGTTGCATTACATAATTTGTTTTCAAGCAAGTTTCTATTCATTAGTCGATCAATTTTATTAGTTTCTTACATTAAAACATTACATTTATGCATATTTCATTCATATCCCAGCCGTATTTCATTGACTTTGAATGTAACATAAGGATTTTTGGCCCATCTTTCTCCTTCTAGGTGAAAAGCCCTAGGAGAGCTAGAAAGTAAGTGGGTGCCAAAAATCTGTCACATTTTGGTGAACCTTCCTTTTAGAATACTTTTTGATCTGATTTTGAAGTCATTTATCATTGATCTAGTCTTACATTCATTTTGCATTTAGATTTGCATTAGTTTGTATGCTAGGTTTTAAAACTTGCATTCATAAAAAGTGCATTTAGGTTGCATTTGTTGCATCTAAATTCATTTAGATTTATTAAAATTATGCAATTTTCATTTAGGTCTATGTATTGGCTCTCATAATTCCTAAAGATCAGTCTAAAATTTCTAGTTCATTTTTTAAAAAGGTTCATACTGGGACTCATTTTCCACCCTGGGCGAATCAATCCCTTTTGATCCCTGAAACAACATTTTACAAACTTCAGAACTTTGGTTTTAGGCTTATGTTTGGTGCCTTAACCTATATATATTAGTTAGTTACATTTCTGTAGCATCCATTTCATCTAATCTAGCTTCATTTAGCTCATTTCATGTATGGTTTAAATTTCAATTTTTCATTCCCATAGCATAATCAGTTCATTATTATCTAAAAATTGCATTTCATTTTAGCCTTTTACATTGCATTTTGGGTTAGCATAGTTTGTTCTTTCAAAATGTTTGCAAAGAAAAAGTTCCTTAATAAGCATGATCATCATCTATTCAATGCATGTCCTAGTTATGAAAGTCTCTTAGTGCAAGAGAGGGAAAATGACAATGTTAACCTTAACCTCATACCCTCTCCAATATTTTCTCTTTGTGCAGATGATGTGATAGAAGTGTATACAAACATAGATAACCCTGATGATCATATTTATTCTTCTCCCAATACCTCTCCTTTTAGTGATGAAGGTATCTTGGTGAAAGAAGATACAATCATTGAGCATCTTGCAAATCTTGTTTTTCCTTCTCCTCATCCCCTTTGGAAAGATACTATAACACACGAGAATGAGATTATAAATGATGAGGATGATAGATTGGTCTTAAATAATAAAATCTTTAAGGTCTACAACAACCCTCTTTATGATCCTTCCCCTACACCTCCTATTTTGGAAGATATTAGGAAACAAAGAAATGAAGTCATACATGATCATGATAATCACATTTATTTTTCTCCTAGTATATTTCTTAGTTGTGATGAAGATACTTTGTTTGAAAACCTAATCAATGAGAGTCATGAGAATCTTTGTTGTCTCTTTTCATTTACAGAAAAATTTATCGAACAAATCAATTCAATCTTTGATTCTCCTCATACTTGTGATGAAGCTACTTTGCAAATTTCACCCTTAGATGAATAAATTCCATGTTATCCTAGTATGGTAGACAATATGGAATGAAAGAATGTAACCTTCGAGACAACCAAAAATCACATACAATCTTCCCCTAATCTCCCCACTCTCCCTAATCCAACACATTCAACCATTAATACCTCCCTTAGTGGCGATGAAGTTCTTCTAGATGACCCAAACCTTACTTGTTATGAACATGTGGTTTGTTTTTCTCCTACGAACTCTCCTTCTAAGGAGGATATTGTGACACAACACTAAGACAACATACCCTTCGAAGACAATGAAGAATGTCACTTGATAAGGTATATTAACAATAGTCAACCTCAACTCACCCTTTATCCTCCTTCACATAAGCCTTCAACCAAACCCAAACTTACCCTATACCCACCTTCGCATCCACTTCATCCTTCCAATAAACCTAAACTTACCCTTTACCCACCTTTGCATCCACTTCATCCTTCCAAAAAACCTAAACTTATCCTTTACCCACCTTCACATCCCCTTCATCCCTCTAATGTATCATAACAATCTAGTACTGATACTATTTCTCATACATATAACATATGACATAATCTAAAACAACCGCAACCAATTCCACGATCATTACCTTTACCCAATCCGCCTAGTGCTCCTTGTTATAACCCACCTAAAAATGAGTATGATCTTGTTGAAAAATTAAAGAATACTCCTGCCAAAATCTCCTTTTGGGATTTACGTCAGACTTCACCACATTACAAAAATATTCTTCAAACAACCCTACAACAAATTATAGCTCCTCATGGCACAACTCCGAATGATGTGGTAGCTTTAATTAATAAATCAAATCCAACTAATCTTGACATTAATTTTCATCAACATGAGCTCCCTTCTTTGGAGTTGCAAAAACAAAGTGATTCTTTCATGATCATTGGTCAATACAAATGAACATGCATAAAGCAAACTCTTATCAACAATGGTTCTGCTCTTAATGTGTGTGGAGTGAGTCTCCTTGATAAATTAGAAGTTGATAGATCCCACATCATACCTGATTCTGTCTCTATTCAAGGATTTGATAATTCAATAAAGAAACCACTCAGTGTAATCACTTTACCTATTATAGTTGGGGTGGTTACTTTGCAAAATCCTATTCATGTCATTCCTTATGGTGTCTCGTAAAATCTTATTTTAGGCAGACCATTGATTCATGAGATGAATGTAGTGCCTTCCACTCTTCACCATATGATGAAATATGTCTATAACAATAACATTTATCAAGTTGAAGCAAATCCTGAGCCTGAAAGTTTCTTGAACCTTGAAAAAACAATCTTGATTCCAACATCCAACATAGATCCTCTTGAAATTTAACATAACAATAAGGAATTTCCATCTAAATTATTTGGTGACAATTGAGGGTCCTTAGACTTCACACCCTCATTTATGGGTGAATACAAACTCACAAAAAATAATGGTGAGACACAAGAACAATCAACCATCATGGCATCCACCTCAATGACTTTAGACAGTGCCACAAATTCTACAACCACCCCTGATGAACACAACAACGAATAACCACCCAATTCCATAATGCTAAAAAAGCTTTATGGAAAAGGGTATGACTTCATGAAACAATTAGGGTATAATGGAAAATTTTGTGATGCTCAAGAGCAAGGTATCTGCAACCCTATAGAGCTTAACACACAACAAACAACTCATGGTCTTGGTTATTGTTGTTTAATTTAATTCAACAAGCCTTCACTCACTATCAACACTATCACACAAAACTCTTCCACACCTCTATTTTATTCACATAAATAACCTTAGTTGTTGCTCCTTGACATGTAATAGCTGTATGATACTCAAATTCTCAATATTGCATGTCTTGCATCCATCGCAAGGGTCAGCATACCATCATCCACTTTAGGCTCACCTATGACCTACACTACATGGAGGGAAAAGAGTTAGAAAGCCTTATCCATGTATGTCACTTGTAGTTGTCTCTTTTTCCTACTCGTTAACCTTTCATGAACATATTAAGAGCATGCTTGGGATGCAAATGACATGTCTTAAGATTGACTCACATGTGACATACTCCATTTCTTTGATTTTCATTTTCCTTGACATGATGCAGCCTAACTTCGAAACATATGACTTTGCATAGAGCTTTCCAAGTTGGCTCGCATGTCTTGTTTTCTTTTTGCTTTTTCTTTTCTCCTCTACTTTAAAGTAATTGCTCACATAATGATGTGTAGAAATTCCTTTATTTTGGTGGCATGCATTACCATAATTCATTTGAATTCATGCTTCGTAGTGTAGCCTTTTCATTTGTGCAATGCATTCATCACTTTGTGGATGACATTGGGTGTGATGTCCTTCATAAGTGTGATCTATCTTAGAATATTACATTCCTCTTGGTGGCTTGATGCAACACACTGCATCCCTTAAGTTATGGATATACTATTCTTTGATTGGTCCTCTCTTGGAGACATTAGACACAATGTTCCCTAAGTGATTGACCTTGCATGAATTGAACAAGACTCCTTTGAACAATCTTTCACATTACATTTTTTTGCATTTCTTGGCCACCTTGAATAACACAACTTGCATGCTTGTAGTGTTGTATTGTTTTAAGCTTAACATTTACATTTTCTTTGGCTTTGTGGCACCTTGTTAAAGTTATCAAGTGGTATAGCTTTAGGATGGTTAAGCGGGAAGCCCAACTAGCAGCATGACTTTTCCCCATAGCCACTTTTGTGTTTGTGAGTTCATACCAACTAGTGTATGTTTCTAACCTTTTTTTACTTTTTGGGCTTTCTCACACCTCAGAGTGAGTACACATTCTCTTTTAGTCTAGATCTTTTCCACAACTAGTTGGATTAGTGATCGAAGCTTGATCAAACATTTTCACCTTTTCTATCCTATCATTGCATTATTTTGTATCTTGACGGTTTGAATTTGGATCTTGGATCCTGGGGGGCTTGTGCAACCTACTTGATCTTTTTCATTCTTTGTCATCTGCATTCATACAAAAGGATCTCTCTTGAATGTCTACTTTAGTGTGAGTTTCAAGGAGGTTCATCCTCTCACTAAAGTTGGGGCTAAATGTGCCATAGAAAAAAGGACCCTTTGCTTGCCATGGATTAATTCATGATAAATTGAACTTAATGAGGCCTTAATCTAGTGTCGTGATGTATTTTATGCATCCAAACTAGGTCTTGGACCCTTGCAAATCAAATAACATGCTTTTAATGGCATCTTGTAAAGGTGTTGTAAAGTCTGGTAAAGAAAATTTTCACACTTTTCTAGACTTAGTTAACTTATTTATCCCTAATTCAACATTATAAAATGTGTTCAATGACATTGTTACATAAATCTAGAAGGTTCTTAATGTAAACTTAATGATAAACGAGTGTTGTAGTGTGATTTACACATTAACATTGGTTCTTGAGCATTTCTAGGCTATGTGGACCTAATTTTGGTGTCGTAAAGTGTATTTAATCACACTTTCACATTGATTTATGTGTCCCAATCCCTATTTAATATTTAAATCATCACTAATAATCCCATATTAACCCATATTGTGCATCTTGAGGCTTTAATTGATCAAACACTCGACAAGAGGGCATTTTAGACCTTATTTCTTGATTCCTTGGCTTCTTAAGTGTCAGAATGGCCCCTGTGGGACCCATTCACCATGCATGGTGAATCAGTCCCATCTAGGTGGGACCCATTTGCCATGTGTGGTGAATGAGTCCTATCTAGCCCCCATTTTGACCCTTGAGTGGGAAAAAATGAAATCTAAAGTTTATTTTCACTTCATGTTGGCCTGTGATGAGGTATTATCGAGTACTAAGGCACAATTGTCTATAAATAAGTTTTTTTATCCTCATTTTACATCCAAGAACATCTAGCAACTCATTATTACATCTCTCATCATTATTCATCCACCAATCTTTCATCTCAAGTCAAGCAACTTAGGGTTTCTCCATTAAAAATCTTCAAGTTAGCTTTCTAAAGCATCCAAGGGCTGATTCTACATGTATTGTTGCAGACTTACAAGATCAATCATTGGAAGGTAATTTATTCCATTGTTGCATTTTCATTCCTTTATTTCATCAATTTGGTTTAATTACCTAAAAGGGATTTGACCAAGGCAAACCCCCATGCCCTAATAATGAAAAAATTCTCTATCTGGCCTTGTTTGTATGCAGATTTAGGACTCTTGGAGGCTTAAGAATCATTGAATATTATATTTCAAAGTCATTCAAGTCATCTCTTTATCATTCAAGTCAAAATATTAACAAAAAGTCACTTTCAGGCCAGAATATGATAGTTTTAAAAGTGAACACCTGTAAGGCATCAAAGTGCAGATCAAAAGCTTCGAAATTCACTTTTGAAAATTTAGAAATTTAAAAGTGGACTAATTCACCATGGGTGGTGAATGAGTCCCACTCTAGGGTCAAATTTTGGTTTTCTACATTTTTGGATACCCTTTTGTCTGAAACGAGCTTTGGTTCAATTTTGTAGAACTCAAACTGATTCGCCCAGAATTATGAATGCGTCCCACCAAGCCTAAATTTTAGTATCAGTAGCCTTCTAGATGTCTTTTCCAGCCTTCATCAAGATCCCAGGTGCACACTTCTAGTTTGATTCATTTTTTATAAGTTTTGCATTCATTCTTAGGTCATTGTTGCATTACACAATGTGTTTTCAAACAAGTTGTTTTCCTTTAGTTTCTACTCATTAGTCAATTAATTTTATTAGTTTTTTGCATTCAAATATTATATTTAGGCATATTTCATTCATATCCCATACATATTGCATTGACTTTGAATGTAACATAAGCATTTTTAGCCCATCTTTCTCCTTCTAGATGAAAAACCCTAGGAGAGTTAGAAAGCAAGTGGGTGCCAAAAAGTTGTCACAATTCTCAAGAAATTTCTTCTTTTCACCTCTTCTAGCCTTGCTTTTAAGGCCTAAACTTTGAATTTTCAATAGGGGTAGCATTAGTAATCTCTTCCAATGCCTTTACCAATGCTATTTTCTTATTCCTACTCCCTATCCTACTTACATCAGGCCCATTCCACCAAGACAACCTGAACAATAGGTGGAATGGCCTATTTCAACATATTTCACTCAAACCCTTGTATGAGCAAGTTCAAACCAGTTTCAAAAATCTACTTCTAAGTTGCTTGAAACTTAATAGAATTCCACAAGAATGGATTCAAATCATCTTAGAGAAAACTCCTACTGTACAAACCCATACACAGGTTGGAAATGAAGAAAATGCATAGAAATTAACAAAGAAATAGAGATATTTGATTGATATTCTCCTTCAAACTATTCAACAACCACTAACTTAAAGTTTCCAACATATATAAACCTCAACCAACTCCTTAAAAATTCCTAATACTACCTTTCAACTACCCATGACCATTGGGCTTCCACATGAGAGCAATTTTTACATTTTTGCTTGACAACATTTTTGACAATTTTGCTATTTTTATATAATTGAATCAAATGACACCACAATAATTCAAAACTAAAAGCAACATTACAAAATGGCCTATCATGGCATTATTTGACATCATCATGACTAAAAACACTAAACTAAACCAATTTCATCAAATGGAGGAACAAGGTGCTATGCACCGATGATCATACGTTTTTTGTGTGGAAAACTTAGACTTATCAACCGTCATGTGTATGTTTCTCTTTTATTGTTTTGCATGCCATCATAAGGGATCAAGCTAGTTGAACACAGCTCAGAGAAATTCCTTGTGTTTGGGTGTGAAAGAGGACCATGCCTAGCTTAAACGTACCTATCAGGATGCATTGGAGGAGTTTGTTTGGTCACATGAATTGCAAAATGAAAGTTGCACCACTTTGAAACTTTACACTACTTGCATTTGACACTTTTTTATCAAGTGAAAACTAGACACCATAGGAAAATGACTCTGAGATAACAAAAACTGAGAGAGGTTATTGTAAAGGGGCCCAACACAATCTCATAGGCTTAGAAGGAGATTTTGTAAGTGTCATAGTTTCCAAGTAATAGCCTAGCAAAGATTGCTTCCCTTTTGCACTTTGGACCCTTAAGGGATCAAGCCAGTTGAACGTAGCTCAGAGTGATTCCACATGTTTGCGTATGAAAGAAGACCATTACTAATGTAAATTTACCCATCCAGATGCATTAGAACAATCTATTTGGTCACATGAGTTGTAGAATGAAAGTTGTACCATTTTGCAACTTTTAACTACTTGCATTTGATAACTTTTTCCGCAAGTGAAAATTTTCCACCACAAGGAAATACCTCTGAGATAGGAAAAATTGAGAGAGGTTATTGTAGAGGGGTTCAACATTATCCTATAGAATTAGACAAAAATTTTATAAGTGTCACGATATCTGAGTAACAACATTATGAAGTTTGCAACTATTTTGCACTTTGGACTCTTAAAGGATCGATCCAGTTGAATGTAGCTCAGAGCGATTTTGCATATTTGGGTTTGAAAGAGGACCATTTCTAGTCTAAACATACCTTTTTGAATGCATTGGAACATTTTGTTTGGTCACACGAGTTGTAGAACAAAAGTTGCACATCTTTGCAACTTTCAACTACTTGTATTTGACAACTTTTTCCCTAAGCGAAAAGTTGCCACCATGGGAAAGTGCCTCCGGGATAGAATTAACTAAGAGAGGTTATTATAGAGGGGCCCAAAAAAAACCTATAGGATTAGATGATAATTTTCTAAGCTTCATGTTATTTGAGTAACAACATGCTGAAGTTTGCAACATTTTGCACTTTGGACTCTTAAGGGATCAATCCAGTTGAATGTAGCTCATAGCGATTCCGTGTGTTTGGGTGCAAAAGAGGACCATGCCTAGCATAAACATACCTATTCGGATGCATTGTAATAGTCTGTTTGGTCACACGAGTTGTAGAACGGAAGTTGCACCACTTTGCAACTTTCAACTACTTGCATTTGACAACTTTTTCCCCAAGTGAAAATTCGCCACCATGGGAAAATGCCTCTGAGGTAGTGAAAATTGAGAAAGGTTATTGTATAGGATCCCAACATGATCCCATAGGATTAGATGAGAATTTTCTAAGCATCACGGTATTTGAGTAATAGTATGTTGAAGGTTGCAACCATTTGGCACTTTGGACTCTTAAGGGATCCATTCGGTTGAACATAGCTTAGAGCGATTCCATGTATTTGGGTGTGAAAGAGGACAATGCCTAGTGTAAACATACCTATTTGGATGTGTTGGAATAGTCCCTTTGGTCACACGAATTGCAAAACAAAACTTGCACCACTTTGCAACTTTCAACTACTTGCATTTGACAACTTTTCCCCAAGTGAAAATTTGCCACCATGGAAAAATTCCTCCGAGATAGAAAAAATAAAGAGAGTTTATTATAGAGGGGCCCAACGTGATCCCATAGGATTAGACGAGAAGTTTCTAAGCATCACGGTATTTGAGTAACAACATGCTAAAGTGTGCAGCCATTTTGTACCTTGGACTCTTAAGGGATTGATTTGGTTGAACGTAGCTCAGAGTGATTCCACATGTTTGGGTACAAAAGAGGACCATACCTAGTATAAAGATACCTATTTGGACACACTGGAATAGTCCATTTGGTCACACAAATTGCAAAATGAAAGTTGCACCACTTTGCAACTTTGCACTGCTTACATTTGACACTCTTTTCATCAAGTGAAAACTGGACGCCACAGGAAAACCACTCCGAGATAACAAAAACCGAGAGACATTATTGTAGAGGGTCCTAGCGTGATCTCATAGACTTAGATGGAGATATCATAAGTGCAACAGTTTATGAGCAATACCCCGTCAAAGATTGTTGTCCTTTTACACTTTGGACCCTTAAGGGATTGAGCTGGTTGAACATAGCTCGGAGCGATTTTGCATGTTTGGGTGCAAAAGAATACCATGCCTAGTGTAAATGTACCATTCCTCGTGTAAATCCACAACTTTTGATTAAAGAATCTAGTGTAGGTGCATCGTGACCAAGACATGAAATTGGGGAATCTTAGTTTGGTTTCTTTGAAATTTTGAGTCTTTGGATGTAATAAGGCCATTCTAGTGTCTAGGGGGGCCATTTTTGTGTCATTTAGGTGATTAGGAAGTTTATAGTGCAATAAACAGTTCAAATGGAAAAGTTGTCAAATTTGTAAGTTACAAAATTACAACAAATTTGAATGATAATGGTTAGATTTATGAAAATTTATCTGTTTGGTGGTTGAAGTTGGCTGGTACAAGGTAGTTGGGTGTCTTTGTGTTTAAAAAGGCTTCACATGGTTTGAGGTTGAGGGTGGAGATGCTATACTTAGAAGAAGATCAATAAGATTCATTGTTTCCTTGCAATTTTTTATATTTTTACCAGAAATTTGATGTTTCCTTGAATTATACAGTTTCGTACAGGGTGATTGTGCTCTATTTTGGATAGAATTCAGTGGGAAGCAGACTTAACTCCATTTTAGTTCTAGTTTAGTTGGATTTCAAGTGATTTTGTGCATTTTAGAAGCCAATTATTGAGGGTCAGTCTATATACCTTGTTTAAGGGTATTGAGTTCATTAAAATATCATATTAAGCCTTCCACCCACTGTATGCTTCTACAACTCAGTAGAAAGGATTATTTAGGGTTATAAAACATGTGTGCAAAGTTTTTTGTGCAAGGGAGGTGAATAGATGGTTTTCAGGTGATGCCCTAGACGTCAAATGGTGCATTTTTTAGTGGAAAATGGTGGTTTAGTGCTAGGGTTTGAAGAAAGCAATATCTCTTGAAATTTGAAGCTTGTGCAGACCTTTTTGAAGGTGTTTTCAAGATTTGGTTGGATGTGGGAATGTTTGGAGTATGGGTTTTCAATAAACCTTTTCCTAACTCATGAAAGAAGAGGGTTTTGGGGTTTGTTATGTTAGAGGGCTTACCATGCCCTAAAAGTGGAGGAATTGGTGGTTTGGAAGAATAGTTAATGTTGTCCAATGGTGGTTTGTATGTGCTAGGAAGAATAAAGGGGGTTGCTTTGTTAATTTGGCCTAATTGGCCTTGTGGACAGTGTAGTTTGCTTGTTTTGTGAAAGTTGATCCAAAAATGTCTTATGAGGGTTTGATGTATGTTGAAGAAGGCTTAAATGGGTGGCTAAAATGGTGGTTTGTTGTAGAGGTTGTTAAGGAATTATGAGAGTTAAGGTGGGAAAAATAGTTCTGCAGAGTTACAAGAGTGATTAGGTGAAAAGTTGAAAATAAGCAAAGATTGAGTTTTGAGAGAAGGAAGGAGGTTGGAATCCTTTTCTATTATGGAAGTGAGTTGATTGCCACCCTGTATTGCTATCAGAATTCCTTCCTATGAAACAAAAACATGGAACCCTCACTTTATGCCATTACAAAGGGGTTTATTAAAAACCATTGTTCTAGGCTTCTACACAACCAACCGAGGCCTCAAACACCTTTAGTTATGTCTGCACATGCTTGAAGGTTCATCAATAATTAGTGCCCCCAAGAGTTTCTACAACTTCCCTCTAACCATCAGATTTCACTCCAAATACACAGTTTGACAATTAGAGCATCATGCCCAGGCACCCAACTCACCTTCCTCACCCTTCCAAAGCTTCAAACACTTCAATATATGTCTGCTGATGCAAAATCAATCATCTCCCAATCTTGCCTAAGACAAGTTTTCAATTTTTGCAATTTTACATCATTTTGACAAATATGCAACATGAACTCCAAAATGACCTCAAAACTAACTAATATGACTTATTACATTATAAATTGGTCTAATATGACCTTATTCAATTGACAAAACACAAAACACAAAACTAACTTAAGAATTCCATGAACCAAATTTGCTCAATAAACTTGGTGCCCCTCCACCAAATTTTAATATTTGAGTAAATCTCATTACAAGTAAATATCATTACAATGCCTTAGGTAATCCATTCTCACAGATCTTTTGCAATGTCACTCATACATTCAAGATTCTCTTATAATGTCTACATCATAGGTGCTCATTATAATGTTAACTTTAAATGAGTAACTTGAGATTCCCTCGCTAAGCTTCACATGCTCTTTTATAATGGCTTCAAATCAGAATTGATATTTGTCAAGATCATAAAAATAAGGATGTTGCATTACTTTTTTGGCTGAGATTCTCTTTGATGGCTCATAAATCAACATTTTCTACAATGAGAGACCATTCAATTTTTAGTAGTTTACTTAAAAATATGCAAAGTAAAAGAATAAAAAGAAAGAGCATCCAAAATGGAAATGAAATGAAAATAGATGGAAGGCACTTACAGATAGGCATGCTAGTCTCTCAACTTGGTCACTCCTAGTCATACATCTTCACTGGAAGTTCCAAGATACGTATTGCACACAACACCTTCCATGAATAGAATAACTTTAAATTTGAGATGCTCTTATAATTTCTACATCATAGGTGCTCATGATAATGTTGAATTCAAATGAATAACTTGAAATTCCCTCACCAAGCTTTGTACACACTTATGTAATGGCTTAAAATCATAATTGAGATTTGTCAAGATCATCAAAATAAGGATGTTGCATTGCTTTTCTAGTTGAGATTCTCTTGGATGGCTCATAAATCTTCATTTTTTGCAAGGGGACACCAATATATTTTTAGTAGGTTACTTACAAATAGGAAAAGTAAAAAAAGATGATAGCACTGGCATCAAACAAATTAATGTGCATACAAGTATTTAAATTAATAAGAACCAATGTGCATACTTACAAATTAATCCAATGAACCATCTAGGTCTGCTCTATTCTTTATTGTGTCAAGTATTGCCTCATGGTCAGACTCACAGACCTCCCAAAAGGTCTTGTTCAAAGGTTTACCCGCATATTTGGTCAAACAAACATTGGATGCCATAGAAAGGTTTGAGTAATGAAGAATCTTATGATGTGTGTCATAGTCCTGAAACAACCAATGTTTAACACTCTTATGTGGGTACCTTCTAAGCCACATTCTAGTAACAACTAAGCCTATAGGGTATTTGATGTTTTCTCCATCTATAACTGGGGCATCCAATTTCTTTTTAGCCTCAACACAGCGACACAAGTAATAGTTTGTTCCCTCTTCACTGTCTTCATTTGCAATAACTACATAAACATGCCCTGCATTGATATTTGCAACAAATATATTCAAATTAGTCAACATTACTAATACATTACAAAGTAAGATTATAATATGGAATTTCAAAAACTAAGCAAGTAGATATATTACCTGGTTGAACTAGATCTGATACATGGTCAATGTCGACTGATGATTTGATCTATGTTAGTTCTGATGTTGTTGAAGGGTGATACATGTGAAGTGGGATAAGATAACTTGTCAACCATTTGTCAACCCACTCCCCTAACTCGCAATCATTCCAGGCTTGCATTGTACATGAAAACAAAAGCATTCCATCTTTTGTGTATCAATACTCCATGAAGCTACATTTGAGCTAAGGAAAGAGTGTATCTCACTTGATCCTATTAGTGTACAAAAATCCCCATATGGTGCAATGTTATTATCATACATCAACCAAAAAAATCTATGAACTAAAGACATACCTTCATTACCTAGACCCATCGAAGCATTACACCACTCGACAATTGATTTTGCATCTATCAACTTTGCACTGTCTCTATACTTTAACTCTTCTCATGCTAATGCTCTTTTCATGCATGCTCCTACACCATCATGCTCCCCCTTTCCATGCCCAGCCTCACAAAAGTTCCACATATGCTGAACACCTATAATGACATGCATCCTACACAACCAGTAGAACATGCGCGAGTTCTTGAACTATGTTGTATAATTATCTGACCATATTATATGTTGATCGTATGCTATGCCCCTCTAAGCCAAATCACTGTAGAACATCTGGAAGCAACCTTGCATGAACTCTGTTGAATTTGTGTGATCATCACTAATATAAAAGTGTTACTCCCTCAATACCTTCCTTTGGTCCTCTATAGTATCAACTGCATGAATGAATGCTACATGCACAAATATTGAAACTTGTGTGGAATTGTAATATTGTGACTGCACCTCACATTGTGGTTGTAGAGTGTATTTCTATGCAAATTCAGCCAATGATATTGTGTTTCCAACTAGAACAATGTCCTTGCATAGCTTGAATTACGTGTCCAACCATTAGGCTCTATGGGTATGTCTTGCATATTCATACACTATATTGTCACAAAACATGGACATAAATTGATACATTGAAATCTTTTGAATAACCAAATCACACCTTTTTGCTTGAGACCCATCTTTTTTAATGTATGCCACTATTTTATACTTCCTGAACTCTACTAGTTTATGTCCCACCTCATCTATGCTTTCCATATGTTGAAATGCTGGCATACACTGCAAGCAACTGATTTGATCACATGAACCATCCAAGCATGCTGCATATAGAATATTTGTCCATCCTCTATTTCATATAATTTTTTTGATAAGAACTCTTTTGAAGATGTTGGTGGGGCTTCTATGCCACAATCCTACAAAACATCGTTAGTATGCAAATCTAAACATATAGAATGATAAACATCATAATGGTTAGAGAATTCAATATGTAGCCTACAACAAGTAGTGTGTGTGTGATTTATCTTGACATAAAAATGCTTAAGTATTTCAAAAATCTTTGAAAAATACTAATTTGAGGATAAGCCTATTGAAATTTATTAAAAATTTGGGTTTGAGTCATAACAAAAAAATGCTTTGGATGTGGCTCATGGTTTTGACTACCAATTCTCCTTACCATATCCCTTTGATTCAGAGATGACCTTTTTCTATTCTTCCAATACTCTTCAATTAGTTTTCTCAATGCTTCAACAATTTTTTTATCTTTTCATGGTAGTCTCCCCGAGAATTCCCGTAATTCATTTGAATCAGTTCCCTCAATTGTTTTCCGCGTTTGAATGGATCTTGATAAAGTTTTTCTACTAATTCTCATTTTTTCACTCATATTTATAATAAGACGGGCTTCTTTGTTTGACTACTTACCAAAGTAGATGTAATGACACGTCGGGTGGCATTACTATCCTTTGAGTTTGAGGTCTTACCCACACTCTCATAAGCATCCATTAGATTCTTCACAATGGTGTTTTCACTTGATGCATTCGATGTTCTCAACCCAAGAGTCTTCATGATGTTTCTATACTTTATACGCTGCATCATTTCAACAAATAGTTTACATCTTGTGGTCTCATTTATCCTTTCAAAGAATAAACTCCAAATCTTATCATCATATCTTCTACAAGTGTGTGATGGAATCTTACCTTCCATGTGCTATAAAATATCCTCATCAATATTAATCAAATACTTTGGCTTTCTACACAAAATTCTAGGTGGTGTTCTCCTAGGTACATACATCTCAACATTAGGAATTTCATCAATATTTAATTGAGGTGGGCTAGATTGCATACCTTTGATCGAGGGTGGAGTAGAAGACATACCTTGAGGTTCACGTGGGGATGATGGCATACCTTCTTTGTCAAATCTGAGTTATGATGTACTCTCAACTTGAGATGCGGTGGATGGTGTCCAACCATATTCACTTGTGGTAGATGGTGTCCCTCCATTTTCACTTGTGGTAAATGGTGTCCCTCCATATTCACTTGTGCTTAATGGTTTCCCTTCGTATTCACTTGTGGTAGATGGAGTGTCTCCAACTACGGTTTCTAAATCTCTCCTACCATGACACTTTTTCATTTGTTCCCTTTGTTCCATCAGTGCATGTTTTGTTTTTGATGGTTGAGGTTCCTATTCAATTGGCTTTTTTTTTCAATCGTATCCAATTTCTTCTTTTCATGATATGCCGCCACCCATTCTCTCTCCTTTTCTTTGAAGGTTTCATAATCTTCATCTGTTACTTTATTCCTTCTTCATTTCTTTGGCATGGTAGAAAATTTTACCTGTAGCATGGTAATGAGACGAATATTATTTCCTAAAAATTTTATCCATTCAAATAAATGAAATATATGTCATTCAAACTAGTGTTGGAAAGCTAGCTCACTCACTAGCTTTCCAATGCAGTAGGGTTGAGAAGGTAGGGGCATCTTATGTGTGAGACCCCATTTCTATGAGGCATAAGTTTCCCCTACCATCTCAACCCTACCGCATTGGTAGGCTAGTGAGTGAGCTCACTATCTTGCCAAGCTCATTAGATTGTCAATGCTACCACATTTTGCATACATTTATAAGAAAAAATTATTGTCAAACAATTCAAATGCTTTGTCCATGCTTTCATTTTGAGCCATGATTGCAAAATAGGCTACAAAATTCCCCATGTTTCTAACTTAGCCTTGAATAAAGAGTCTCGTAATAGTGGAGAGAAGGGTTAGAATCCATTATAGGTAGACTAATCAAGGAAACATTTAAAATATATCACAACATAAGTGATGAGGTAGTTCTAGTGATGAGGTAAATTTAGAAATAGAGATGAAAACCAAGATAGTTTCTAAGATCTATCAATTTGGGAGGAGTATATTCCAATTTTTTATAGACATGTATAGAAAATTTGGTAGCATAGACAAGGCAATCAGCTGCTTGGTATAACTGTTCGACAAAATACCTCAATGAAAGCTTCAAAGAGTGGTATAGACATCCATAATAAAGGATTGAGAAATGATGTTTTATTTTACTTCCTTAAAACTTATGTCATATATATGTGTATACAAAATGTGGAAGCATACACAAGGTAAGTCAATTGTTAAGTAACAAAATGCCTCAAAGAGATGTGGTTTAAAAATGTAATTGGCAATTGTATAGAATAGTGTAATTTAAAATGTGCATTGACAACCTAAGGTTATAATGAAAAACAAACAATGATCAACATGAAATATGCAAAATAACAAAAATGAAAGCAAGCCATAATAGAATGAAAGAAAATGTGTAAAGACTTCACATACCTAAACAACCAGAGAATCACATGGAGGAGTTCTACCCAATTATGTAGCCCTTGCTTCTTCTTTCCTCAAACTCCTCAACAATTTGACTTTTTCAAAAGCTTTTTCCCCTTAAAAATTCAATTGTATATTAGTTTTCACTGGAATTAAAACTTGAATTGATATTATATGCCTTTCAACATGAAAACTTTATTATTTCATGCAAAGGTGGTGGAAAGATCATGAAAAAGGTGGTGGAATGTGAAAAACATGCATGCACACTTCACAACATCATTAAAAAGCTACTTTTTGTTGTAGCACGCACAAAACAAAGAGAACATGCAAAATGTGGGCCTTGAGATCATGGGTATATTGATTTTTTTACCATTTTTAGAGCAAGCCAAAATGAACTCACGTTATAATGTGAGCACATTATTTCTTGCTAAAAATGATCATATCTCTACATCTTCAAAACATGCTCACGTTATGAGAAAGTTGGTTTTTTAATAGATTTATTTTCTCTATCTTTGTCTATACCCTATATACCCTAATTCATATCTCTCCTTTTATGCTCACGTTATGAGAAAGTTAGTTTCATTATTTCTCTATCTTTGTCCCTATCTCTTTCCCCTTATACCCCTATTTCCTCCCCCTCCCTCCACCATTCTTCCTTCCTTCCTCCTATCTCTCCACCCTTATACCCTCATTCATTCTCCTCCCTCCCCCTTCTTTCTATCCTCTACCTTTATCTCTCCCGATTCCCTCCCTCTCTCTCCCTGTGTCCCCTCCCTACCCTCTCCTCTCAACTCCATCTCTCTCCTCACTAACTCATATCTCTCCCCTATAACCTCTACCCTTAACCCCTAATTCTGTCTCTCAGCCCTGCAGCCCATCTGCCATGACCATATGGTACTCTCCTCCTGCCCCTCATATATATATATATATATATATATATATATATATATATATAATAATATATATATATATATATATATATATATATATATATATATATATATATATATGTAATATGCTTGCACATGTTGAACAAAAATATCACTCCCAGATCATTGTTGCAGTCACATCTTGCTCTGCCCATCTTGTTGTGAATGCGTGAGTTCTGTCTCTGGTATCATCTGCCATCTGCTTGTGTGCACATGTGTATGTGTAATAATGTATGTATGTATGTGTATGTGTATGTGTAATACTTAGTAGGTCTCCCTCCATTCCTTCCATTTCTTTCACCTCCTCTACCATTTCATTGTCCATTCCTCAACCCCCAAACCCTCTTGACCGCCCTGCCCGCCTAATCACTCGACCGCCCGGCCGCGGTGAGATCGCCGCGGTTGCTCGGCTAACCATTAAACGCCTAATCTCTCAACCCCTATACCCTCTACCCTATGCATTGGACCCTCAACCCTAATCACCCAACCCTATATCCTCAATCCCTCTACACCTAAACCTTAAAACCCCTCAACACTTAAACCCTCTACCCTCTACCATATACCCTCTGATTTAGACCCTTAAAAACTCAACCCTAAACCCTAAACCCTCAACCCTTAAACCCTAAACCCTTAAACCCTCTACCCTCTACCCTCTACCCTCAATCCTCTACCCACTACCCTCAACCCTAATCCCTTAATGCTTAAACCTTTAAATCCACTTAGTAATCTCTCTACCCTAATCCCTCAACCCTCTTCACCCTTAATCACTCATCCCTTAAACCCTAATCAATCAACCCCTATACCCTATACCCTATACATTGCACCATCAACCCTAATCCCCCAACCCCTAAACCCTCAATCCTCTACCCCAACCTTAAACCCTCAACCCATAAACCATTAAACCCCACTTGGTAGGCTCTCTACCTAATCCCTCAGAGCTATCTTGAACCTTAGTCCCTCAGATAATTAAGCCCTAATCATTCAGTTCATATACCCTCTAACCTATGCATTTGTTGGACCCTCAGCCTAGTCCCCCTGACCCTGTACCATCAGTCACTCTGCTCTAGGCAAACCATAGAGCCATTAGAGCCATCACCTGCCCTCTGCCATTTTGCCATGCAGCTAGTAGCCAAACACTCGACCCTCGACTCGATCCCTCTACCCTTCCTTCTACCCCTCCATTCCATCTCCTTCCTTCCCCTTCCTGTGTCCACTGCCACCCCTCCACCCCTACTTTGTCCACCACCTCCAATCTCCCTCCAACATAAACACTCAGCCTAAACCCTCTACCACCCTCCACCCTATACATTCCACCCAAACCTCAATTCTCAGCCCTCCAGCCCTTCATCCACTTAATAAACTCTCTAACCTAATACCTCAACCCTCTTGACCATAATCCCTCAGCCCTTAAACCCTGACCTAAACCCTATACCACCACCCTTTACATTGGACCCTCAGCCCAAATCCATGAGACCTATACCCTCGATCCCTCTGCATGACCTTCCCAACCCCTAGCTTTAAAACCCCTTAAACCCAGCCTGGCCAAGCTCTCTGCCCACTCAGCCCTCTTCATCCACCATATTCTTCCCTAAACCCTCCACCCCTATACATTGGACCCCTCCATCTCCCATCCCTACCCCTCCATTCGTCCACTCAACATTTAAAACCATTAACCATAAAACCTCCTAACCTCTATCACTAACCTATAAACCATAAACACTCAACCCCTAAACCCTCGACCCCTCCAACCCATGGCTTCCCCTTTACCATCTACCCTCCAGTCCTTGACCCTCTACCCTCCAACCATAATCCCCTCAACCCTTAAACCCTTAAACCCACTTATTAAACTCTCTGCCTAATCCATAAACCCTCTTGTCCCTTAATTCCTCAGCCCTTAGGCCTTGATCCTCAGCCCTAATCTCCTGACCCTAGCCCTCGATCCTCTGCCTCCCAGCCAAAGACCTCATCCTTTAGGCTTGCAGTAGGCTCTCTGCCTGTTCACTCAGAATCCTCTGTGTCCACCATGTCCACCTGGCCTGCCACCATTTGGCCACTGTCCCCTCCATCCATCCTTCCATCCATCCAGCCACCATCCGGTCCTCCACCCTCTCCACTCCCTCCCCCCAACCCTCTCTTCCATCTCCACAACCTATCTCCCCAACCTCTCCATCCCCCCTCTCCATTCCTCCTTCTTTCCCTCTCTTTCTCTTTGTCTCTCTCTCCCCCCTCTCTCCCTCTCTCTCAATTCTCTTTCCCCCACCCCCATCACTCTCTCTCCCTCCCTCTATCCCTCCCACCCTACCTAGCTAAGTCCCTCTCACTCCAACCCCTTCTCTCCCACTACCTCTCTTTTAATTTCTCACTTCCACCCCCCCTCTCTCTCTCTCTTAAAATTCTTCCTCCCTCTAAAGACATACATAAATACATGCATACAAGCATAATACATATGTACATAAAATCCTACATGCATACAATCTTACATACATGACATACAAGAATACATGTACATACAAAAATACAAATATATAAGCATGCATTCAATAGAGTAGAATTTAACATAAATCCAGACATAACGTGAGTGTGTTATACTATGCTCATGTTATGTCTTGCTAGACATGCTCTACACAAATGAAAAAAAAACATGTCAAAACTGAGATATAACATGAGTGGGTTATAACATGTGCACGTTATATCTTTCTTTGGGAATCCCCAAGCCTTGGGATTGGTATTTTCCTTGGAATACCAACCCAAAGGCTTGGAGGGCATTCCTAAGGACTAGAGATGTGTTTTTGCAAATTCTACAATATTTCACATAATTAGGTACATGCTCACTGTCAGTATTGCATGTGGTTTAATATCAAACAAATCAAACATCTAGGTAATGTTAGGTTTTCTCTTAGCTATCCAATGATGAAATTTGTTTCACTTTCTGACAATGTTAAGTATTTCATCCATAATTTCTTTTGTTTGTATGTCTCTTTTTTGGAAGAAAAGCAATGTTTGGTGTTTTTTTCGTTATAAATTAACCATTCATTGAAATTTCAAATAAATTACATTTTTAGAAACTAGACTCCATTGTACATTTTTTTTAAAAAAATTCAATTAGTTTCCAAAATTTGTAGGGGTAGCATGGCCAAAATTTTGTTTTTAAGGAAGTTTCCACTTCAAAAATTAGTAAAAAATCAAATATTCATTAAAAGATTATCAGAAAAATCATGCATCAACAATATACTGTTAGCTAACTTCTAACCATAGCGATTTTTAAATTACTAAAAAAAGTTTCACCATGCTAGGGTCATACAAGAGTTGCCATGTTATGTTTTTCTGACAAAAACAACACCAATTTTTCTATATCCCTCATTTGAACCCCTTAATCTCAACCATTTTCAAAATAAATTACTAGTTTAGAAAGTAGACTTGGAGCACTTCAATCCTTGTTTTTGTTCCATCTCAAAATTTTGAGTGTAACTATCCTCAATTTCACGTCCAAGGTCAATATTTCCTGATTTTAGAAAAAAAGTGGCCCCTTAAGTCCCCTTTTTGGGAGCCATCTTTGTGCACTTACCCCTTTGTTAATTAGGCCTAATTGAGCCTATTTTGCTGTGGATAGTCATTTTTTCTGATGTTCTTTTCAAAACACCAGTACCTATTTTTGAAGTATGTTAAATGAGATTGCAATGGGTCCTTGAAAGGTAATTGGTCTATGGAGATTCAATGTGGCTTTAGAGATATACCCATTTTAGTCATAGTGGACTACTACAAGCATTTGGTGTTTTGGGTGTGAATGCTGGAAGAGTTGATGAATCAAGGTTTTCTGAGAGTGTTATTGGTTTGAACATGTCTAGAACATGATGTTTAAGGTGTTTTCTGAGTTTAATAAGTGTTTTGGTTCTCTATTCCACTTTTGGTGTCATTTTGATCTTGTGGAATCAAGTTTCAAGCAAGTGAATTATTGGTGGAAGTTAGGGATCTTCTCAAGTTTTATGATTTGGTTCTTTAGAACCCTTGAAGTTTGTAGATGCTCTGCATCAATTGGTATCATATTTGGTGTTAGGGTTAGAGATGGTAGATATCTAACAATTAAATGCAGATTTAATTAATAAACAGAGAAACTAAAACACACACAGATTAAATCATAACACATAAATTTAACGTGGTTCACCCTATCCAGGCTACATCCACCAAACCGCAACCATGCAATACTTTTATTAGCCAGTGTAAAACCTATTACAATCTTGCGAATAATCATGTTTTTCATCATACTGAAATACCCATCCAAACCCCTTTTTAACAAGCTTAGAAGCTTCCAGATTTTTGGGTTCTACAAAATTGAATTTTTCTTTTTTCATTGATTTTTCCCTTTTTCGGGGTGAATAGTATACCATGGGCTATATAGTATAGCATGATTAGTCACCACATACCAACAATCTCCCACTTGGAGACTGATCAGGCTCCATACCAACACAATCTCCCACTTGGAGACTGATCTTGGATGACACTACTGCAATTACAACTCCCACTGGATATAAGTACCTTGGACCCTGCTGCTCTGTCATACTTGAATTCAACCTTGAAGACCAACTGAAGTTGAAGAGGAGCTCAACTTCTCCCTTGTCACCGCCTTCATAAAAACATCTGCTGGATTGACATATGTATGTATCATGTCCAGCTTAACCTGTCCATCCTCCAACACTGATCGAATGAAATGATATCTCAACTAGATGTGTTTTGTTTTAGAATGCAGAGTAGAATTCTTTGCAAGATGTATAACACTCTGGCTGTCTGTAAACAAGTAATTTCCAGCCTGCTGTTTTCCCAACTCATCCATGAAAATTTGTAGCCATATTATCTCCTTTGCTGCCTCTGTTGCAGCAACATACTCTGCCTCTATGGTCGATAAAGCAACCACCTTCTGCAATCGAGAAATCCAACTCACTGCTGTCCAACCAACTGTAAATACATAACCTGTGGTACTCTTCCTGGTATCTATATCCCATGCTAAATCTAAGTCAGCATAGCCTTTTAAATTAGTATTAGAGCCCCCAAAACATAAACAATTATTGGATGTACCTCTCAAATACCTGAGAATCCATTTTACCGCATTCCAATGCTCAACTCCGGGATGACTCAAATACCTGCTAACAACTCCTACAACATGTGCAATATCCGGTCTCGTGCATACCATGGCATAGATTAGACCTAAAGCTGAAGCATATGGTACCTTGGACATTTTTTCTTCCTCCTCTTGTGTCTTTGGACACATATCCTTAGTCAATTTAACATGACTAGGTAAAGGTGTCTTGACAGCTTTTGCATTCTCCATATGAAATCTCTGCAACACCTTTTCAACATAATTAGCCTGAGATAAAAACAATTTTCTATTTTTCCTATCTCTACAAATTTTCATACCAAGGATTTGTTTTGCTGCCCCCAAATCCTTCATAGCAAAAGAATTTGCTAACTATTGTTTTAACTCACTTATGTGATCCATGTTAGACCCAGCTACAAGCATGCCATCAACATATAAACATAAAATAATGTAGCTGTCATTATCTAACCTCTTAAAATAAACACAATGGTCAGAATTACACCGACTATAGCCTTGCTCAGCCATAAAACTATCAAATTTTAAGTACCATTGCCGAGGTGCTTGCTTCAAGCCATATAAGCTTTTCTTCAATCTGCACACTAGTTTCTCCTTACCTTTGACCTCAAATCCTTGTGGCTGGTCCATATATATTTCCTCTTCCAAATCACCATGGAGAAAGGCTATTTTAATATCAAGCTGTTCTAAATGCAAATCTTCAGCAACCACAATACTTAAAACAATACGAATAGAAGTCATTTTAACAAGAGAAAAAATCTCATCAAAATCAATACCCTTTTTCTGTGCAAATCCCTTTACAACTAATCTGGCTTTAAATCTCTTCTTACCTCCATCCTCCTCTTTCAGCCTATAAATCCATTTGTTTGGTAAATCCTTTTTACCTACAGGCAACTTGCATAATTCCCAAGTCTAGTTTTTCAGCAAGGAGTCCATTTCTTCTTCCATTCCATGCTCCCACTGAACCTTGGTATCCACCTGCATAGCTTCATCATAATATTCTGCTCACCAACATCAGCTTAACAAAATAGTATACAAAGAGGGAGAGAATCTTTTTGGAGGTCTACTTATCCTTGAAGATCGTCTAACATGAGTTTGTGGTATTTGTTGTTGTTGTTGTTGAAGCATGAGGAACCATTGAAACATCATTGTTTGGAATATCATCCAACACTGCATAATCATTTTCTTTCTTCTCATGCTAAAGCAACAAATATTTGTACAACACTTTCTCATTGAATATGAATCCCTGCTTCTCACAATTTTCTGATTTTCAAAATCCCAAAGCCTATAACCAAATTCATCAATGCCATATCCAACAAATACACATTTCTTTGATTTTGCATCAAGCTTGGTTCTATTTTCAGAATCTACATGTGCAAATGCTTCACAACCGAAGGTTTTGAGAAAATAATAACTCACCTTCTTACCTTTCCATGCTTCCTCTGGAATACCACAACCCAAAGGATTAGAGGGACCTCTATTAATTAAATAAACAATAGTTCTTACAATCTCTACCAACAATTTTAAAGGTAGCCCAGCATGCAATCTCATAGCCCGTGCACGCTCCATTATTGTTCTATTCATGCGTTCAACCACTCCATTTTCTTGTAGAGTCCTTGGAACCATTTTCTGTCTACGAATACCATTAGAGGAATAATAATCTTCAAACTCTTTGCTGCAATACTCACCACCATTATCAGATCTGAGACATTTTATCCTTTTACCAGTCTCATTCTCAACCAAGCTTCTCCATTTTTTAAAAGTTTCAAATACATCATATTTCTGCCTAAGGAAATAAATCCATACCTTTCTAGTTGCATCATCAATGAAGGTAACATAATATAGAGAGACACCAAGAGAAGATACCTGAGCTGGTCCCCATACATCTGTATGCACAAGCTCCAATTTCTCATCTTTCTTTTGCTTCCCATCCTTGAGAAAACTTACTCTCTCTTTTTTTCCGTACACACAACTTTCACAGAAATCCATATTAACACATTTTAGACCTGGTAAAACATTATTTGAATGAAGTACTTTCATACCTTTTGCACTCATATGCCCAAGTCTATTATGCCACAGTGCTGATTCAGAGTCCACAACAATTGTATGATCTTCTACCTGCTAAACTACAACAACTATTCCTGAACATTGACCTTGTTCTATAACAATTAAAGTAGAAGGAATAGTATGACCTCTACAAAGATATAAGGTGCCTACTTTCACACCTTTTGCTACCACTAAGGCACCCTTTGTGACCCTCCAATTTTTATCACTAAAAGTAACAACACAACCTTCATCATCTAGTTGCCCTGCTGAAATTAAATTTCTGCTTAACTTTGGAACATGCCTTACCTCACGTGTAGCCAATGATTCCCATTCTACAACTTAATCTTGATTCTTCCCTTTCCAAAATCTGACAGGGTTCGTTATCTCCTAAATAAACCAGCCCAAAATCCCCTTGACATAATCAAGAAAATAACTTCTATGGGGGTAGCATGAAATGAAGCCCCTGAATCTAACACCCAAGAATCATCAGCATTATCAAGGGAAAGAATCAAAGCATCCTCATCAGATTTATTACTTACCACATTTTCCTCTTTACTTCCTTCCTTTTTGTCTCCTTTACTTTTCTGAGACCAACAATCTTTCTTCAAATGACCCAGCTTACCATAGTACCAACAATCCTTCTTGTTTCTAGATTGGGACCTTCTGTCCTTTGATTTTCCTCGTGACTTACCATGATTTCCAGAATCGTTTCCTCTCTCCTTTGTTCTACCCCTGCTTTCTACATTCAAAAAACTACCTGATGTGGATGTTCCACCTAAGCTTTTCCTATGAATTTCCTCGCTCAAATTAACACCAACAACATCATGAAACTTCATTGTATTCGAACCAGAAACAGAATTGCTAACAGCCATTACCAAGCTATTCCAACTTTCAGGTAAAGAACACAGAATCAAAAGAGCCCTAACTTCTTCATCAAAGTTTACTTTAACAGAAGTTAATTGACTGGTGACAGTATTAAACTCATTCAAATGATCAGTAACTGACCCACCTTCTACTATTTTCATATTAAATAAACGCTTTATAAGAAATACCTTATTCGAAGTAGAAGGCTTTTCATATAACTTCGCCAGGGTTTCCATCAACTCTTGAGTTATCTTTGCTGTTGTAATATTGAACACCACCGATTGTGCTAGGCACAAACGAATACTGCCAAGAGCCTTTCTATCCAAGATCTCCTAGTCCTCATCTAACATTGCTACGGGTTTCTTGGTTTTCCCTTCCAATGGCTACCATAAATCCTTCTGATAGAGATAGTCCTCCATCTACATCTTCCATAACTAATAGTTCTGCCCGTTAAACTTCTCAACCTTCTTACCCTCATTTGCCATTGCTCCCACTCAACCGTGGACTCCCACTCAGCCATGAGACCTTCCTACAGATGATAATTGAAACACAACCAACTCTGATACCACTTGTTAGGGTTAGAGATGACATATATCTAACAATTAAATGCAGATTTAATTAATAAACAGAGAAACTAAAACACACACAAATTAAATCATAACACAAAATTTAACGTGGTTCACCCAATTTGGGCTACATCCACCAAACCGCAGCCATCCAATACTTTTATTATCCAGTGTAAAACCTATTACAATATTGCAAATAATCTCATTTTTCATTATACTGAAATACCCATCTAAACGCCTTTTTAACAAGCTTAGAAGCTTCCAGATTTTTGGGTTCTACAAAATTGAATTTTTCTTTTTTCATTGATTTTTCCCTTTTTCGGGGTGAACAGTATACCATGGGCTATACAGTATAGCATGATCAGTCGCCACATACCAACAATCTCCCACTTGGAGCCTGATCAGGCTCCATACCAACACAGTTGGTTGATCTGGTGGTTTGCTGAGTATGTTGGTTGTAGGTGCTTGATCCATCTTAAAGCTACAAGAAAGAGTTGTGACAAGGTGTGTTTGTTATAAATAAGGAAGAGGTCTATGTTCACTATCCTGCAATAGAGATTAAGCTGGAGAGAAGGTGCAATGAGAGTGACACCACTGAGGGAAAGAGTGGTAGGTGCATATTATAGGATCTACTATTGGGTATGATGGATGGTATGCTGAGGTTGTGTGATGAAGTAGTGAGGGAGATGGATATCTGTATGAAAAGAACTTGAAGAGGTGGAAGCCATTACAAAAGTTGAAAGTTAGTTTGAAGAGTGATCCAATGATTGGAAAAGATGAAGAGATTATGAGAATCAGGTGAAGAGAAGGTAAAGAATGAATTGATTCAAGAGAGGAAAGACTGCTTAGAGAAGCATGGTGAAAGCATACTAAGGATAGTCCTGTGTCTTTTGATTGGAAAAGAGGTTAGAGGGTAGTTAAATATTTTCAAGACAATGGTTTGGAATCTGATAATACAGAGGTTATTGGGGTAGAGAAAGGCAAGGAAAAAGACAAAGACAAGTGAAGAAAAAAATGAAGGAAGAAGATGGAAAGAATCAAGGTGGCATATAAAGGTAAGTGAATGGTTTCAAGAGTAAGGTAGGAGTAAATTTATGCAAGTGTGAAGAAACCAGTTGAATGCAACTCATTCCTCAAAGGGACTTGAGGTCTTTTCCAAGCCGGTCATTTGGTGCAGGAGTACCCAGTGTTGTCATGCCTCCAATAGGAAATATTGTAAAATTTGAATTATCATCATGTTATGCATTTAAAATGGTCATGTGTGGACCCATTCAAATGTATTTGAGTCACCATTAGGTCTCTAGGAGGTCAAAGGAGTTCAATTGCAAAAGTTATATTTTTGTTGCAAAAGATGCTAAATTGCAAAATTGCAAAATTTAGGAAGATGAAGATTCATTCTTGTAACAAGTGTTAGTGGGTCAGTTGAAGATAAAGGGAAAGTTATTCTAACTATTGTATCATATTTATAAAGGAATTGTAAGGGGGGGAAAATCATCTTATATTTTGAAACATTTTTGGGAATAAAAGTACCTTGTTTTGCAGAAACAATGTTTTATTCTGTTATTTTCAAGTGTTGTACAGTCTGCACAGTAACACTTGGCCTTATTTTTTGTTCATTTTTATAGTATAGTATGTAAGTCTTCAAATAAAGTTGATTTGAGGGGATCTTATTGAGTTTAAAAATATTATTGGGACTTCTTTTTATAAACTAGGTTGAAACCCTCAATTCAAGTGTTTTGAGATTCTAAAAGGTGGTAAACAACCCTTCCATTGATGGAGGCTTGGTAGATCAGTGGAATGGGTTAAATTAATTTTTTTTTAGTTTAAGTGTGTTTGCAGACTTAGGGGAAGTTATTTTACACAAGTTTCTTTGTTGTCCTTAGTGATATTAATTGATTTTTTTTTAAAATATGATAGCTACAAGTAGGGTTTTGATGAAACTAAAGTTTTTAAGGATCAAAATTTTTTTATTTACCATGTGCAAGAATATTGCAAGGTGTTTGAAGCATTTTTAAGGTGTATAGAGGATGGGTATGCACACTTTCAATAAACCCTCATCAATTTGAGAATTATTAAGCCTAGAACAAGGGTTTGTGTTTTGTGGCCTTTGGAAGGGTTTAAGTGATCAAAATTTTATTGATTCTAGAGTTTTATAACCTATTGCAATTCTTTCCATGGTTATTTGAGGGTTTGGAGTAAGTTAGATGGTACTTTCTTTGTTAATTAGCCCTAATTGAGCATATTTTGCTATAGATAGTACTTTTTTGTAATGTTCTTTTAAAAACACTAGTAGTTGCTTTTGATGTATGTTAAATGAGACTGTAATGGGTCCCTGAAAAGGTAATTGGTCTATGGTGATTCAATGTGGCTTTAGAGATATACCTGTTTTAATCATAGTGGACTACTACAAGCATTTGGTGTCTTGGGTGTGAATGTTGGAAGAGTTGATGAATCAGGGCTTTGTGAGAGTGTTATTGGTTTGAACCTACCTAAAAAATTATTTTTAATGTGGTTTGTGAGTTTAATAATTTTTTTGGTTCTCTATTCCACTTTTGGTGTCATTTTGGTCTTGTGGAATCATGTTTCTAGCAAGTGAATTCTTGGTGGAAGTTAGTAATCTTCTCAAGTTTTATGATTTAGATCTTTAGACCCCTTGAAGTATGTACATTCTCTACATCATAGAAGAAATGTAGAATGATTTTGAGATGTCTATGTTTGTGGAGATGAATTTCTTCCTCAGACTTCAAATCAATTAGACAAAGAAAGTGATATTCATTTGAAAATCTAAGTATGCCAAGGAAATGTTGAAGAAGTTTTGAATGGAAGTCTATAAACTAGTATGTACTCTCATAGTTACTAGTTGTGAATTGGGTAAGAATGAAGAATATCCTAAGGATTATCAAAGAAAGAACAAATCAATGATTGGAGGATTGCTATATCTAACTGCTACTAGACCAGATATCATGCATGTAGTTTTTCTTGTGGCTAGATTTCAAGAAGATCCCACAGAGTCACATGTGGTAGAAGTCAAGAGGATATTTAGATATTTGAAAGGCACTCTAGAATATAGCTTGTTGTATCTAAAGGATAATAATTTCTCTCTGAGTGATTATACAGATGCAAATTAGGAAAGTTGTGTGGATGACAGAAAGAGTACAAGTGGTGGTCATTTCTTTCTTGGAAGCAAGTTCGTGTCTTGGATAAGCAAGAAGCAAGATTCAATGCCATTATCTACTATAGAGTCATAATACATTGGTGTAGCATCATGTTGCACACAGGTGTTATGGATGAAGAAAACCTTGAAGGATATTAGAGTGGTATATGATGAACCTATTTCCATTTTTTGTGATAATACAAGTGTTATTAATATTTCAAAGAATCAAGTAATGCACTCAATGAAAAAACTATTTCTATCTGGTATCACTTTTTAAGAGAGAAGGTTGCAGAGAATGAGGTAAAATTGGAGTATGTGCCTACTAAGGATTAAGTTGTAGATAACTTCATGAAGGATCTTCCGATGGATAATTTTTGAGTATCTCCAAGAAAATTTGGGGTTTTTTTCCCCTCCTTATTTTGACTAGACACATAAGGATATGCATTAGTTTAATCGATCTCAAGATTCATTCCTTATTTTGGACTGATTTTGGTGGCTACCTCTGAGAGGGAGTAGATAGTGGCATTGTTCCAGTTGTTACAATTAGGGGAGTAAGTGTTCTCATTCTGTGGTATACAGGTCTTTTCATTTGTCAGCTGAGTCAAAGGATATGTTTAGTTGTTTCTAGTTAGTGAAGTTGTGAAGAAAATAGAGTATAGTAAAAGAAAAGGTAGTTGTAGAGTTGTTGTCCCTTATAGGTGTTTCCTTTGGGGGAGAAAAATTATGTATGTTTGATGTCAAAAGGGGAGAGATACAAGTGTGCCACCCTTTTCCATTAATGTCAAAGGAGGAGAGAGTGTTAATTGAAAATCTATATGAAGTAAGGGGGAGAGAAATCTTGAGAAAGAGAAAATGATGGAAAGTATAAGCTTGTGTAAGAGGGAGCAGTGTGCACTATGGTGCAATATATGAGATGGTGATCAAAGCTGTTATTATTGTTGTTGATGGTTTTTCCATGTGTTTCCATCAATGAAAATGGAGGATATTTTTAGATGTTTGTGTTGCCATTGATGTCAATAGATATTAGTTGTTGCATTGATATGAATAGGTCTATGAGGAGACTATTTGAAGTCTCTAAAGATGCTTTGATTGGTGGCATATTTTTGTCATTATTAGTATCATTGATGTCAACCTCTAGTGTTTCTTTGATGAGAATGAGTTAGTGATGGTCAACCTCTTGTGTGGTTGAGATTCTATATAGGTGTTCTAGATGATGAGACTGTGTTTGTGGTGCTTGATTTCCAAATTCTTTTGAGAAAATTTAAATAAAAGAGGAAATAGTGAGGTGAAGAGCATACGGTGGAGTAGAGTGGTGTTTAGTGTTTTTCTCCACATTTCTTCATAGCTAAAAATCTACTTGTGTGATTTGGATATGTTGATCAAAGGTGTTATATCCATATTTTTAGGTTCTAGATTGTTGTGTAGAGAAATGTGTGAATTATGTAAGTAGCATTCTCTGAGAGAAAGAGTTTTCCTTCGCATTTATTTATAGTTTGGTTTCTAGTCTTATGGATCTAGAACTATGCATATATTGCTAGTATCTATCTTCAGTATGAGTTGTTTCTATTTTGGTTCTTTGCAAGGTTGGATTCAAGTGTTTCAGTGTGTCGAAGGTTAGCTAGTTGTACAAAATGAATATTTTCTTCTCATGTATGAAGTTGTGAAGGGTTTTTTGGATTTTAGGGTGCTAATAGAATATTCCAAATTATGTTAATATCTTGTGTGTGGTGTATGAGTCATCTTTGGATAAAAGGAAGTGCATACTTAATTGTCTAATGGTGTTAACATAGGTTCGATCGATCTTGGGTGTTTACACTAATTGCAAATATGCTTCATTGTTTGTGGAAGTGTGGTGTGGTGTGTATGTGTGGATTTATATTCAAGTTAAGGTGTGATGTGGTTCACCTTCATTCCTCTCCACCATGGAAATTTTTTGGTTTTGACCTAATTTGAATTTGCACATTTGAGGTGCGTAGTCAATCTTGTGAATTGTTTTCAAGGTTGAAGATGGTATATATGGGTGTTGAGTTGATGGAGGATATATGAGTGATGTGTTTAATTTGAATGTGAAATGTAGTGTGATATTTAATGCCTAAGACTACTAGAAGTTGTGAGTAGAAGGTGTCTACATTCTATGAAGAGAGCGCAAATGTTCTAGTGAAGCAATCATGGATCTTTTTTGTTGCTCTGAGTTGGATTTCTTACTATAACAATCTTATTTCTTCTTCTTTCTAATCTAGTAGTGATCCATTGGTAGTGAGAAATTCTTTACTCTTTGGGAAGTGATCCCTCTAATAGTGAGCCTATTATATTCAGTGTTGCAATTACTTTATATTGTGAGCTAATCCCCATCATGTTTTTTTCCCTTCTTGGGTTTTCCACATAAATCTGGTGTTCTCATGTGTTTAGATGTGTTTGCACTACTATTTCTCATGTTTACATTCTACTAATACATGATAAGGTTTTAATGGTTGTTAAGGTTTTAAGGATTAATGTAGATTTGAATGTTATTGAGGATTTTGATTTTTTAATCTACAATTGATTCACTCCCCCTCTAATTTGTCTTATGAATTCAACAAAAATAGTGCAAAATTATCAAGGGTGACAATTTATGATGATACAACACTATCATTCATATGAGCCTCTTTGGTTCTTTGCTTTGGATAAGATAGGTAAGGTTTGGCTTCATGGCTCAACAAGGGTGGTAGAGTGGAATAGAGAAATCACTAGGATGGATGGGTAGGAGGTATTTCATTGGAATTGAGTTAGATGGATGGATGGTCATTAGGTAAAGCTTTATGTTCTTTACAAATTCAAAGAGCCATATCACGATGTCTTTGTTTTAATTTTTTTTCACTTCTATTTCTTGTCACACAAGTTTCAACATGCAAAGGGCTAAGTGTGACATTTACCAATGTTGTTCTCTTTTCCTCCTTTGGAGGAGGAATTGAAGGGACCACTTTTGATTAAGAGACCACTAGATTCTTAAGAGTTTGGTCTAAAGATTTATATTTGTTTTGAAGACACAAAATTAATTACATGGTTGTAAGAGAGGGGGACCACCATGTGCAAGACCCCAGGTCATGGAGGGTCAAGACGTGAGAGCTTGCCCTAACTTACCTCAGCTAAGTGTATTGTTTAGGGTTATGAGGATGAGAATGATGAGGACTATAATGTCCCACAATCACTCTACAATCTCAAGTTTCGATGTGGGGCTAGGAGAGTCAGTTTTTAGGTCCAAATTTGCACCTCAAGGAGCTATCTACTTGAGGATGTCAGCACAAACTTTGGATGATACCACAGAACACTAGCATCTCTAAAGTGCACCGTAGTCTATACGGTCAGATAACAGTAGAGACAATGTTGAAATGACCAAAATGACTAACAACCTAGCTACTCAACTAAAAGGCCAGAATGACACTAGCAAGTAAACAAAGTATTCTTTAATGTTGCAAAGTAAATAAGTAAGAGTGATGAAAATGAGGAGAATCTCACAAATGAACTTGTTCTCTAACTAATCCTCTGAGAGCTTGCGCACCTGTACATAACAAGAGGGAAAATGTTGGGTGGTTGTATAGGGGCCTACCTCAGTTAGACCCTCGTTTAGGTGTTTCCATTGCCATGGACAACCGAAAGAATGAGATAAAGAAATAATAACATAAAGAAAGCACAAGAATTACAAAATAGTACTACACTATCCAACCAAATGATAGAGGAGAGGAGAGGGAAACTTACCACCTTGACCAAGAGCACTCAAGGCTACTTGGGGGAGAAATGAGAGGAACTCAAGCCTCTACTGCAAATGGTGTGGTCCCAAACATGCTCTACAAAGTTGATGGAGTGATATGTTGTTGCAATGGAATGCTTGGAATGCTTGGAGTGAGTGAAAATGGGCTTGTGAGAGTGAGAGTATGGAAGCTTGAGGTGTGCAAGAATTGTCAAGAAGTTCAAGTGAAGTTTTGAAGAATTGAAATGCAAGTTGAAAGAGTGAATATGAAGGAATGAGGAAGAAAATGGCCATATTTGGGTTGATCAGCCAAAGGAGGCATTACAACTTCACTTCCAATGGGAAGAGTAATGCCTCTACTAGCTCAGTTGCAAGAATCTACCAGGGACATAAGTGCGCTGCATGGATATCTACGCACCACGTGGGTGTCCCTGATAGAAACGCCTCCACCGACACACAAAATGCGCACCATGTGGACTGGTAACAGTGGGCTTAAGTAAAATTAAACCTCTGAATTTTGTTTCCTAAGGTTGATAAAGGAAAAAAGGGGAATTGCACATAGGGTGAAAATTCACTCTTATACATTTTTCCCCCACTTTAGCGAGCACAAATACTAAGGAGTGCTCAGTAAAGTAGATCAAGAAGAGAGTAGAGTTAGAAAAGTATGCTTGAACCGTCGAGGAAGCAATACTTAGTCTGGCGTACCTGAAGGTGTAGGAGAAGTGAAGGACTCCATAGCTACTTGGAACTATGAAGTTGGAACAACACAACACTATATAGGCCCGCAGACCTACAAGGAGGTAACTCCCAAGATCTCTCGCATGGAGGAAGCCCCAAGGAAGTGGATTCTATAGAGTCAAGAAGTGGTGACATTTCTACCTTCAGATAGATCATGTGAAAAGCAGTGACATGTCTACCTACAAATAGAACATGTCAAAAGTGGTGACATTTCTACCCACAGATGGAACATCTTAAAAGTGGTGACATGTCTACCCACAGATAGAACATGTCAAAAGTGGTGAAACATCTACCTACATCTAGAACATGTCAAAAGTGGTGACACATCTACCCGCAGATAGAACATGTCAAAAGCGGCAACACGTCTACCCGTAGATATAGCATATCAAAAGTAGCGACACATCTACCCATAGATAGAACATGTCAAAAGTGGCCTATCACACAGACCGTAAAACTTTCAAAGGGGTCCCTTTGGAACCCTTCAAAAGGAGAGGGGTCCACTTTGTGGATGCACTGTTTGAAAGGTAAGGTCTAGTCAGGCTGCCCCCGAGCTAGATGCAAAAGGGAAAATGGAATGAGCCTAGTTGGGTTTCCTCCAGACTAGACATGAAAAGGTCCATTCATCATGAAGGCTTTTGAAGGAAGGCTCCCTTGGGAACCAGCCGTGAGGAAGAAGGAGGGGTCCACTCAAGGGACACATGATTCAAAAGTGACTGTTCTCTTAGAATGATTCGTCATCAATCATCATCAAGGAATCCTTTCAAAAGATGTTCACTTCATCAAGGAATTTGAAAGGAAGGATATTCCCCCATGCAAGGGGAAGTAAGAGTTGTCCCTTCTTTGGAGGAAGGCCTTCAAGTCCTTTCTTTATGAACCCCTGATGAAGGAAACACGTTCCGTCAGGGTTCCAAGTTGAGAATGTGATTCTAAGGAAGATTTATTGTGAATACTTTCAAAAAGAGATTCGTTAGCAACAAATTCATTTTCTAACAATTCAAGTGTTGAAGAAGATCATTGCACATATAGGAGGGACAACTCAAGCAAAGGGGTATGTGCAGGATCATCATGGAAAAAATAGACCCTTAAGTGGCAAAAAATTTGGAAAAATCAGAGTTAGGAAACTTGACATAAAAATTTGAATAAGTTATCTATATTATTTCAAAAATATGTAACAATGGAATATATAGAAAATTAAATGTAGTTTCTAAACTACTAGGTTTTTTTTTTTTTAAATCTATTTGGTGAAAATTTGAAATTTCATTGCAGAATACTTAAATTTTAGGGAAAAATAACAAGCGTGTCTCAACCACCCTAACCACAATAAAATGATAATATTTTTTATAATATTTTAGATATAAGTAGAGGACTCATTTTCCTGATGTGATGCATATTTTTTTGTAATTTTTTTGCAAGTAAATAATTAATTATGATTTTTTATTATAACTTTTCAAAAATATAAAAAACTCATATGTCTGACCACCTTGACTTGGTCAAAACTTAATGAAATTCATTTTTTCTTTTTTTAATCCTATAGTATGTGAGGCATAGAATGTGATGCATATTTTGGATTCAAAAAATGTGATACCGTTTCAAAGCTATAGAAGTTTTTCAATCATCCTATCAATCAAGACTTTAGTCGTAATTCAAATAGAAAATAAATAATAATTATTTATTAAATTCAAAGTAAAGCATAATTTATATTGGTGGAAAGTTGAGAATATCCTTTAAAAACCCTTTCATTTCATCAATTTTGGGTAAAAAAAAGTCCTCAGCCACATACCCATCATATCACCACTTTTTCGGGCCATCATGATCCTACAAATACCCAAAGAAGAGAGAAAGATAAAGAGAAAGAAAAAGAGAAAAGAAAAATACAAACAAAGGGAATACAGGGATCTGGTTTAGCGGGGTCAGATCTGTCCGAGCTCATATAATAATAGGTAACTGTAATGCAAGGCGAAAGATCATCAATCCCCAACCAGATCAAGAAGAATGCATGAAAAACAAAGTAAAAATAAAAAAATGCGTCAACATGGAAGGGGAGCTTAAATGCCCCCAACGCTTTGTATTGTCCCCAATTTATCAAAAATCAATCACAAACATGGAAGAATGATAGCACAAATAGAAGAAAGGTCACGACAAAAAAAAAAAACCTATATCCAAGTACCAACAAGGGTGACAAGGGTCATCCAAGCACACATACCATGTGGGTACAAGGGAGAACATGTCATAAAACTAACACACAAGATCAAGAAAAGGGGCCTCCTAACATTGATCAGCCAAGAGGTCATCTGCTTCCCAATCTAGATCCTCGTAAGGGGAAGGAGGATGAGCCTGCAAGGGTGAAATTTTAAGAGGAGGAGCATTCGGCCCTCTTGCAACAAGGTCCAAGGAAGAGGGCCCCTCAAGGTCCTCTCCACCAAGCTCTTGTGGAGTTAAAGTCAGCGATTTCATGAAAATAACCGATAGGGTCGGGACTTAGTCCATAGAATTGAACATGCATCCCATGGGGGTACCATACCTATTCTCAACGAATGCGGAAAGTTATGCCTGAGATTCACTTCTAAGTTCACCGAACGATTCAGGAACGATGAAAAACTTAGGGGAAGTCGGGATTGGTTCTATCACGAGGATAGAACAAGTTATTACGTAGCCACCTTGTGAGGAAGGTGGACTCCTCTTACGTCCTTCGTTTCTAGAAGGACCAACCTTCACCTCTTTCTTCATTAGAGGAGATGAATTCCCCATATACGAAGCTAGGGGTGCAGAGGAAGAGGAGGATAGAACCACAATAGACATGACCGAAGTATTAACCATGTCCACAAGGTTTGGGAAGGGCTGAACATCTGGGATGGACATCAATAAAGGTGGCTCCACTAAAGGAGCAATAAAAACCTATACCCATTTAGCATTAGGCACGTTAGCGCTTGCAACAAAAGTCGGGAATGAACCAAACTGAAGAGGAACAAAGAGAAGGGGGAAGGAGATGCTACAGGAGGTCTTGAAATAGGAGCAGTCATTTCTCTCTCCTATTGTTGTGAGGTGGCTTCATTGGCCAAGAGATCCTTTTGATGACGCTTGCGTTCTTGTGCAAGGCGGTTCCTATAGCTCTTGGAGTTAGAAGTTGGGGCTTGTGAAGGGACAAGAGGTTCCTGCTCTACCATAGGAACATTGACTACTACCGTTTCAGATAGAGGGTTTCTTATATGGGAGCAATGGGAGTAGGCTGAGGAGCGACATGAGGAGTTGACTCGAGAGCCTTGGCAATGAGCCTTTTTCCACTCATTGCCTTAGGAGTAGGAGTAGTGGGAGGTAGCGGATTGAATTCTCTGTGAGAGCCTTTCTTTCTATTGTATAAATAGTACCATTGTCTAGGTAATTCATTAGGGAGGTTTGCGATCCTAATCTTGGGCCCACCCTAAGGAGGGATCATCGAACTCAGTGGGTAGCCACCCTTGTTTTCTCATCTAGTACTCTTCCTAGGAAAGGGGAGAGGATGGGGCTATCCTGGAGAAAGTTATTTTTCCTTTAGCTTTACGAGAAGAAGAGGGAGATGTCATAGGCTTCTCCTCTTTCTTTACGGATGAGGGAGAAGATGGTATAAACTTCTCTTTTCCTTTGCAGGAAAGAGAGGGAGTGGATGAGGACTCCTCCTTCTCTTTTAGGGAAGGAGCAGTCGCCAGTACAGGATCATTCTCTTCTTGAGAAGAGAAGGTGACTGATTTTCCTATTGCAAGAAGGGTCAGCTTTGGATCCCCTTTGCCCCAAGTTTTTTTCTTCACATAGTTCTTGTAAAGTAGGTCCATTCTCAGAGGAAGCAGACCAACTAGGGAGGGCCAAAAGTGATCCAGTGAATATCCACCATGATATATCAAAGGATGATATCCGGTATCATGAACTACATGCACAACACCTTCGTGGGAAAACTTTAAACATTTATGAGTAATGGATGTGACCCCATTCATGGAAACCAACCAAGGAATGCCTAGCTTCATTTTGAATAGGTCTGATTCTGGGATGACATCAAAGATTGTGTCAATAGTCCTAGGTCCAACTAGGATGGACAAAGTAATCGAGCCATAAGACTCATACCATCATGGGTACAGATGTAGATTTTGTTTCTTCATATTTTTCCTTTTGTAGTGAATTCAATACTAATGTTTCTTTAGTAATAACATTCACACAACTCGTGGGGTCAATTAAGACTCCTGTCATAATGTTACCATTGACATGAGCAGGAAAGTAGAGAGGTGAAGGTTTGTTGTTAAGGGGTAAATCCTGTGAAGTGAATATAATATCTGGTGAACTAGGTGCAGGTGGAATAGTGGAAATTACCGTGACCATGTTTACATAGGCCTCAGGCTGAGAAACAAAATTAGTGGGATCGACAATCATGTTAGTGGAGTGTGATGGAAACAAGTCTGTGTATATCTGCAATTCACTATTTGCTTTCGCCACTAATTTCTTAGTGTTCTATTTATTCCCATCGAGACGAATGGGTATGTGTAGGATCATCATGGAAGAAACAAGCCCTTAAGTGGAAAAACGTTCAAAAAAATTATAGTTAGGCAAATTGACATAAAAAATTGAATAAGTTATCTATATTATTTCAAAAATATATAAGAATAGAATCTATAACAAATTGAATGTAGTTTCTAAACTACTGGGTTTGTTTAAAAAAAAATAATCTATTTGGTGAAAATTTAAAATTTCAATGTAGTAATACTTAAATTTCAAGGAAAAAATAAGAAGTAGGTGTCCGTCTAACCACCCTAACCACAATAAAATGATAATATTTAAAATAAGATTTTAGATATAAGTAGAGGACTCATGTTCTGATGTGATGCATATTTTTTTGTAATTTTTTCCCAAGTAAATAATTAATTATGATTTTTTTATTACAACTTTTAAAAAATATAAAAACTCGTATGTCTAACCACCTTAACTTGGTCAAAACTTCATGAAATTCAATTTTTCATTTTTTTAATCCTATAGTATGCATAGAATGTGACACATGTTTTGGATTCAAAAAATGTGATACCATTTGAAAGTTAGAGATGTTTTTTAATCACCCTATCAATAAGGACTTGTCGTAATTCGAATAGAAAATGAATAATAATTACTTATTAAATTTATAGTAAAGCATAATTTATATTGGTGGAAAGTTGAGAATCTCGTTTAAAAACCCTTTTCGTTTCATCAATTTTGGGTTAAACAAAAGTCATCAGCCACATACCCATCATATTGCCACTTTCTGGCGCATCATGATCCTGCACATACCCGAATTCTACCGTCCTCGATGTGGTCTTGTATTTCATGACACAACCACATACAACGTTCGCTATCATCTCCATTAACATGATATTACTGAAAATTGGTGCTCCCATCATACCAATTACGGTAAGGTTCCTTAACATGCTTAGGGGGCAAAAAAGTTATGATCTTATCCTTCAATAGCTTTTGCAAGACAAAAGTATAAGATTCAAACAACTTTGTAAATTTCTAGTTGCATTTGAGGCCATTGTTATTAACAATGGCTACTACATTTGCAATAGCTTTTCCTTTCTCTAAGATTAATACAATGGACTTTCCTTCATAATGGAAGTGCGGGGAGGATCCCCTGAACTGAGCAACGGTCTGTTGATACTCTCGCAAAGCTGCACATAGATGTGCGAAAGAAGGGTATCTCATAAGGGAAAACTTCTCTCACCAAGGCCTTTGTAAGTTCCCTATGAACGCCTTTTGTACGTCGGAATCGAGTAGCTGATATGAGATTTGTGAAAGAAGCACTTGGTAGTGCGCTATGAAAATGGTAATATTTTCATTGTCTCCTTGCTTACATCAGACAAGATCTGAAAAGGTGATTTTTTGGCTTGATGTTTTCCTAGAATTGTCTAAGGAATTGATTTACAAGTTGATTGAATGAGAAAATAGAATTTTCAGGCAAGGAACAGTACCACTCAAGTGTTGTGTCCTTGAGGGATCAAGGAAATAGTTTAGCCATCAAGGCATCATGATGGAAAAAGTCAGTGCAAAGAGCGTTAAAGGAAGGCACGTGCATCTGCGGATCTCCCTTACCACCAAACTTCTCAAATTTAGGTATCTCCATTCCTTGAGGGAAGGGAGTGTTCAAGATGGTAACCGACAATGGGCTATTTTAGAAAAAGGACTAGAAAATAGGTTGAGCAGAGGCTTGAGAAAGGCTCGCTAACTAATTCTGCATCTTACCCAATGTTCAAAATAGGGTCATTAGAAGATAAAGGGCCAGAGGAACCTCCTCTAGAGCCACCACCAAGGCCACCACCACCACCAATAGGGCCTCTGTGGGGACCACCACCATGAACTTCATTGGAACTTCCTCCACCAACACCACCTCCGCTACTGAATCCATTGCCACTACCAAAGCCCCCACCACCGGAGGTGACAGAAGGGGTAAAGATAAAGCCCAACGGGACCTTACTCACCTTGATTGTTTACGGTTGATTAGGGATGGAAGGGATACTAATGGAAGGGACCACATCAGCCATGTAGAAGGAAGTGGGAGGAATTGATACTCCTAATTATCCCTCATGTTCTTTGAAGGTGACTCCTTGTGCAAAGCTAGAGTTGCTCGAAGGAGCGCATGCTTTGGTGATACCGAAGAGACTACTTAGAAGCTCCACACCTGTTTGATCTTTATTCATCATATGTTTTAATTCACTAACAACCCAAGTAGCTCTATCCATCTTCAAATTTCTTTCCAAATGGTTTTCAAGGTCGCCCTTGAACCCTTTTGTAAGGGTGGACACATATTCAACAAGGATTTAAACGACCTCATGCTCATCCACCGATGATGACGTGGGGGACAAAGGAGGAGTGGGAATGTGATCAGTTTTTTCAGTGAACCCCATCTCATTCCTTGATAACTACTCTTGCACAACCAAACTAACGGTGAGACCAGAGAAAAGGCTCGTAGAGAGACCAAGCGAGACCTTCATCTTATCCATCAGGAGGTTTCATACATTTCTCATGATATGCCTAGAAGTTGTGGACTGGGTTGTGATGCTCATAAACCTTCACAACGCTCAAGGTCACAACAACCATGAAATATCCAAAGGAATTTTTTAACACCAACAGATGAAAAAATGTTGGTTCACGTCAGGTTCACCAAAAATGTAAGAGAGGGGGACCACCGCATGCAAGACCCTAAGTCACAGAGGGTCAAGATGTGATAGGCTGCCCTAACTTACCTCAGCTAAGTGTATTGCTTAGGGTGATGAGGATGACAATGATGATGACTATGATGTCCAACAATCACTCTGTAATCTTGAGTTTCGATGTGGGGCTAGGAGAGTTAGTTATTAGGTCCAACTCTATGCCTCAAGGAGCTCTCTTCATGAGGATGTCAGTGCAGACTTTAGATGATAGCGTGACGCGTTGGCATCTCTAAAGAGCACTATAGTCTGTATGGTCAGATAGTAATAGAGAAAAGGTTGAACTCACCAAAATGACTAACAACCTAGCTACTCAACTAAAAGGCCAGAATGACACTAGCAAGTAAACAAAGTATTCTCTAATGTTGCAAAGTAAATAAGCAAGAGTGATGAAAATGAGGAGAATCTCATCAATGAACTCATTCGCCAGTTGATCCTCTAAGAGCTCACACACCTACACACAGCAAGAGGGTAAATGTTGGGTGGCTGTAAAGGGGTCTTCCTTAGTCAGACCCCTATTTAGGTGTTTCCACCACCACAGACAACCAAAAGAACAAGATAAAGAAGTAATAACGTAAAGAAAGCACAAGCACTACAAAATAGTACTATGCTACCCAGCCAAATATAGAGGAGAGGAGAGGGAAGCTTACCACCTCCACCAAGAGCACTCAAGGCTACTTGGGTGAGAAATGAGAGGAACTCAAGCCTCTGCTACAAATGGTGTGGTCCGAAACATGTTCTACTGAATTGATGGAGTGAGATGTTGCTACAATGGAATGCTTGGAATGCTTGGAGTGAGTGAAAATGGGCTTGTGAGAGTGAGAGTATGGAAGCTTTAGGTGTGCAAGAATTTTCAAGAAGTTCAAGTGAAGTTGTGAAGAATTGAAATGAAAGTTGAAAGAGTGAATATGAAGGAATGAGGAAGGAAACGACCATATGTGGGTCGGTCGGCTGAAGGAGGCATTACAACTTCACTGCCAATGAGAAGACTAATGCCTTTGATAGCTCATCCACAGGAATCTACCAAGGAAGTAAGTGTGTCGCGCGGAAATCTACGCTGCACGCAGGCGTCACCAATAGAAACGCCTCCACCAACACACAAAATGTGTGCCATGTGGACCGCCAACAATGGGCTTAAGTAAAATTAAGCCTTCGAATTTGGTTTTCTAAGGTGGATAAAGGAAAAAAGGCAATTGCACATAGGGTGCAAATTCACTCTTATACAATGGTTATCTCTTGGTCTTTTATAGGATGGTGGAGATCGAACTACAACATACATTCTAGGTGGTTGAGGGAGGATGCTAGATGTGGATTGATGTTCGTACACTTTGTGTGAGGTAGGAGGAACAATCATCAAAGTCATTGTGGATAAAGGAGCCTTAGGTTGTATATTATGAAGGGATAACTCAACTATATACTTAGTGTTAAATGTTTGGTATGACATTTATAAGAAGTCCTCACAAGGTTTTATAGGTTCAAGTGGTTGAGGCTAAAATTAATTAATCTAGTGAAAAATTTCCATGAGAGGCCAAAGAATTACATACACTATAATAAATAGTGTGTATTTATTCTTCAAATGGTCATTTAAGATATTTGTGAATAAAAAATAGGACTGCATTCATGGAGTTTAGCCATCGATTACCTAACTTCACATTAATTTTCTTTACTGTTGGGATTAAGGTAAATGGAATATCCTACTATTTAGATCCAACTATTACTGGAAGAGTTATTGAACCAATAACAAGGCACACAAAACCATCAAGATCCTTCAACCATGCTTTTTATTGTTCATAATTATCTTTATAATTTTATTTACATATGAGAAATCTTTGGTGATCGCATTCACTATACACATGGGATCAATGAGTATTCCCCTTGTGGGTTTATCATTAATTCTACTAGTTAGTGATATAATGAGGACCATTGGGTGCAGTTATAGAAGCATAAATATGAGTAAAAAAAATGTTAGGAATAAGATTAGTTTGAACCTATTGAGGTTGAACTTCAATCATGTTTACAAAGTTGGATATCTAGATGATTATCATCTTTGTCATCAAAATATTAAACAAATTTTGTTGAGTGAATTGGAAATGGGTTTGTGAAAATTTATAAGTTTTTATTAGGTAGCGAAATCAATTTATTTCCTTTGTCATTAACACCAGCCAAGTAGATTTTATTAGAATTGATGAGGTCTTTCACGTAGTGCTTAAGATACATACATCTTTCAATATCATGTCTAGGTGTATGATGATATTGAAAAAATTCTTTTGCATTAATGTTTGGTGGTAAAGGTTTAGTTGTGTCAATAGGCCTAATTGGAGGAAGTTGAGTTATATTTTTGTTTAACAATTGCAACATGATCGCATGGAGAGAATCAGCAAAATATGAACATTTTCTCTCTCTTGGCATAAATTGATATGGAGTTATATTTACGACAATGACTTATAATTCAATGTTATTAACAGTTTGAGGAGTGTTTATCTTAATGAATTATTTATTTTAATTTTTAAATAATTTGTAGATGTTTTGAGGCATGTATTTAGATTGACCAATAGGAGCCAATGAAGGTGTACCTTCATATTGACTAATCGATATCTGATAATCACGAAGGGCCATACACAAATTTGTGAAGGATGGATATTTCATCAACAATATCTTATCTCGAATATTAGGTTGTAGGTTTCCTATAAACACCCTTTAAATGTGAGTTTCTAGAAGACTATAGGATATTTATGAATAAAGCGGTTGGTAATGTATGATAATATTTTTTATCTTCTCTTTAGGTCCTTGTTTACAATGAACAAAATTTGTTAATGTAACTTGAGGACCAATGTTGGCTTGAAACTATTGGAGGAACTCACTAACAAGTTGCATAAAGGAAGTAATTGAGTTGTTTGGAAATGAACAAAACTAATCCAAGGCCATATCCATTAATGAACTAGGAAAGAGTTTTTCTAGGAATGCATCTTAAAAAATGAAGTCACTACATAAGGCGATAAAAGTTGACACATGATTATCAGGATGTCCTTTACCATTGTACTTTTCAAAGTGAGGTATTTCAATGTTTTGTGGTATAAGTGTCTTCAAGATAGGAAATGAAAATGGGCTATCTGTGAGGTATTTTGGAGGTTTACCATTGGTTTCATTTTAGTTTAAATTTGAATTTTTTATTGTAATGATGTCATGTTTGGAAAAACTTGGTTTATAACAAGATCATTAGGTGACATGTTTTGAGATTTTTTTGATTGCGGTGAACTAGTATGGATGACAAGCAGGCTATTTTTTTACATATTTAAGAGGGGTGATGAACATGGCATTATTATAGGTGAAGTAACAAAAAAATAAGGATTCCCACTAGAAATCCCTAATCTTAAGTTTAGACTATTTCTATATTGTGTTGTTGATGCTTTGATTAGAGGTGTAAAGGTCAGAATAAAAGGAATTATTGTGGGGGAGGAAGCTTACTTTCCTAATTGGTTTTGAGCACTATTAAAAACTTGAGTGAAACTTGCTACTATAAGAATATTATCATCCATTATATGAGCCAATCTACACAAGACTTATATCCCTTGCAAATCGTTTACCAATTTCTTAAGGTTGTCTAAAAGATAGACTATTTCTCTAGCCAAAGGTTCAGTGCTTAAAAATTGTTGAAACATTTCTAGGTATTTATTCAATTATTTTAGTTTATCATCAAGGACATGGGAAAAATTATCCACCAAGTCCATATAGAAGTTAGGTTATAAATAAGAGATAGTTAATGTAGAATTAGGAAGGGAATCCAAGATGGATTGGATAGACGATATACCTTGAGTGAAATATTTATAATACTTAGGCTCAACACCGATTTTGATTGTACCACAGGAAGCCATAAGTCTAAAACTACATCTCAAGGGCTATTGGCTATGGGGCACTAGGTCATGAAGCTGATAAATTGGCTGACATTCAAAACACTTTAGTTCTCATACAATGAATGGTAAACACAACACAATCAAATTAATTGAAATAATTTGCAAACATGGAACCCAAAACAACACAAGAATCACAAAGAAAAAACTATGATTCAAATTCTGGTCAAAGCTAGTTGGACGAGGGCGTTGGGTACCCTACACTAGTAAGGCTTACTTTTTCTAACTTCAAAATATATAAATGAGTTGGATTGTCTGAGGATCTTGATCTATAGATTTTTAGGTTTGACAATAGGAATATTTTTCAAAAATTCACAAAATTTCAATTTGTCTATATGTAAAGCATAATTATACATGAAATCTTAGATTTTTCCAATAATTCAATGTATTTCAAATGTAATTTTTAATTAAAAAAATGTAGTAATCAGCTAAACCTAGTTTGACAAATTTGCAATTAAATTTTTCTCTTTTGAGATGACAAAAACAATGCAAATCTTCACTTTTTCTACAACATATCATGCATAAAACACAAAATAAACACTTTCATATTGTCTTCAAATTTTATCATAACCTGTTTTATCTTTTTCATTGCAATTAGTGATTAGATCTACCTTGCAACAGTTGAAATTTAAAACCTTTTATCTTTAAAAATTCTATATAATTTTTCACTTTTTCAATGCTTTTTACCACAATTTTCATGCATCTATCACAAATTCAAACATTTTCTAATTGTATTTAGATTTCAACATGACCTAAATAATATTTCAAAAGGTTTTAAAATCCACAAGCATTAAAGTTCACCAAAAATGTGATATATGAAAAAGGGATCTAGGGTCTAAATCACACTTCTTCCAATAGTGATAACTTTAAGAAACACCCCTAAAAAAGGATATAAAATCTTGGTGAATCTTTCATTTCTTTTAGGAAAAGCTATTAACTTCTACTAGCGAATCTTTTCATTTTTTCAAAAAAATATTATTTTTATTGCTGATTTTTGTACATCACTAAAATTTTGTAGAAAATTTTGGTGAATCTTGAAATATAATAGGAAAATGCATTAATTATGATGGAGAATCTATCCAATCTAAAAATAATTCTCATGGAAAATTAGGGACCCGAGGGTGGAAATTATTGATGGGTTAAAGGGGTAGACTATAATATTTACTTTCCACCAATGTTTTAAGATATAATATAATGGATCTCATTGTATTCTGCAAGGTAAAATGTACCCATGATCTATAATTCTCATGGGGCTCAAAATTGATTTTAGATCATTGATCTAATGACCCTCATTGTACTTTGTAAGACAAAATTTACCCATAATCTATAATGCTCATGAGACCCAAAATTGTGGGCCCCATGACCATTATAGATCATGGGTACATTTTACCTCATGGAATACAACAATGACCATTAGATTATATTATAAATCAATGGTGGAAATTAAAGATTAGAAATATGGTCTTAAAGCAACTGATAATTATGATATACTACTAGCAAATTAATATAGATTTCTACTATAATTTATAAAATTTAGGCGAATCTGATCTCATCATGTATCAAATATTGTGGATAAGTTTTTAGTTAAAATTTTTAATACAATAAATTATTTGGTGATTTAAATAAAACTATAATAAAATGTTGTGAAAATATGGTGATTCAAGTCATGTTGTATCTCAAACTATTAGCCAATTTTGGATTCCCAGATTTCAACTATTAGTCAAGTGGCAAATATTAGCCACTAAAAAAATCCATGTCTTCTAATACCACAAGGGAAATGACTAAAATTGATCTCAAAGACCCACTCGGGTACTAACCTCAATGGAAGAGCCAAAATGGTGGATCAGGGTTTCAATCCTTTGATGTGTGTGTGTGTTTGATAATTATTAACTAATTGTTAATTGATTTAATTTGATAATGCAAAGATGTACATAGGTTAATAATGAAAATGCAACAAACTAAGATGATTTCTAAAAAATATATAATTGAAAACTAGAAACGAAGTTCAAAAGAGTAGAGTTTTGATGTAGAGGAACTCAACATATAAATTTGAGCTTGACATAAACTAATAGGGTTGCTGGGTGCCCTAGACCTAAAGTGCATATACTTAGAATTGGAATTTATATCTTAGTTGGTCTTTTTCTATAGGTTATGCTCTATTAGAATCAGTGTTGAAACTTTTTTTTCGCTAATAATATCGACTTTCCCTAATTTATTGAATTGTATGACTTGAATTCTTGAATGAACAGTTACATCTTCAATCCTCTCCAAATTTACTTCAAATTTGTAACCTACACACAAGAAAGAGATGAAAGGGTTATGTTGTTTAGGGGCTTACCTAAGTCAAACCCCATTTTGGTATTTCTACCTCCACAATGACTATGATGATGTAAAAGAGAGATTACCCTCAATTAGAAAGAGGCTAAATGTTAAACAAATGATAATTGATTTTTTTCGTAACTTACCACTCAGATTTGCATTCCTTGATGGATTGAAGTCATTGTACTCATCACCTTCAAGAATAACTTGATTCTTGATTTTAACTCCTACAAGTGTTAGTTCAAACAAAATAAATAAATAAATAAATCCTAAACATAAATAAACTCACATGAAAACATGATGCATTACTAACATGATTCTTGACTTAAATAATGTTGCTACAATTCTACAACTTCTACTCTTGACTAATTTTAGGATGCTCAATTATAATCTCAATTTCCTTAGGATTTTTCTAGCTCTTATTAGGATTTTAAATGATGAAAAAGACTTGTATTTATATGCATTTCTTTCATTCCCCACAAATTAATGACTGACAACTCAAAAATGACTTTGGATTTCTAAATGTTAAAATGCTAACTCTAACATATTTGAATTAGGGACAAAATAGTTTACATAGGGGCATTGGGAACCCTAGTCCAAACTTATTTCAAGGCCTTAATAATTCGTAAATAAACATTAAACCCTTAATCCCAATTCAACTTCTTATTTTCTAAAGATTATTATAAAATGGGAAAATTAAATACATAATTGGGTCTAGGCATATGAGGAGGAGCTATACATAGTGTGAAATTTTCAAGGGTGGTAATTTATGATGCCATAGTACCATCACAAATTGTCACCCTTGGTAATTTTAGACTCTTTTTGGCTTCCTCCTAAGTATATGTGCCTAATTATGCTTATAATTCACCTATTTAGTTGTCATTTTGGGGAAACTAAACTAAATATTTACTTAATGAACATTTAGAAAGAAAAATAGGGCAAGACTAGGGTGCCCACGCCCTTGTCCTACCTAATTAGGCTCTAAATCTAAAATATTATTGTCAACCTCAATATTTTTATGAATCTAAAATCAATTGTTGGCTTTTCACAAAGGCTAATGTGAAATATGTTGGAACTCATATAAATATAAGTATTTCCTTTTGTTTGAACGTCTAATGAAAATTTTGATCTATCAAGCAATTCTAAAATCAATTAATGTGATTTCAAGAGACAAATATCTATAACACTCTTTGAGCCTATCTCATTTCTACAACATGTCAACAAATCTATGTTCATGTATTGTAATATGTTTTATAATTATGTTTTTTGTGATTATGAGCACTAGCACTTGCAGGATCTCTAAAATCCTCCAATGTTTCCTTGTATGTGATGAGAAAAGTGACTTCAATACAACAAGGAATGCAAATCTTAGTGCTAAGATACAATAGTGTCATTTATCATTCATTTTTATCCATTTTCCTCTTTTGTCCATAGAACATGTGATTTATATCATTGTCATCATAGACATTTATGGAGGTGGAAACACCAAAATGAGGTTTGAATGAGGCAAGCCCCTATATGACACAACCCTTCTCTCATTTTTCTTCTTGTAGGTTACAAGTATGAAGTGGTTTCAAGTGGATTAGTGATCTTAAGGGATGAAAAACATAATATAAGAATTTACCTGTACTTTTCTTGATTGAATTGGGGCAAGCTGATTATTCACAAACTGTCAAGCTTTAGAGCCTGATATCGACTATTAAAGATCTTAAAATTGTGATGCATTTGTAAAATCTCTAAAACCCTAGAAACCACCATTTCTAGAATAGGGTTCCCATACCCCTATCTAGCCAAATTTGCACCATATTTATATGCCAAGTTCCTCTATGTCTGTATTTTTACATTTTTTTGTCTTTTTTCCCCAAATTTCCAAAATTTATGATAGTTTGTCTCTTTGTTTTTAATTTACCTAGTGTACAACATTCAATCATCCCATCATGAAATCAAAAGGGGGATCAAAACCTTGACCAATTGTTTGGCTCTCCCTTGAGGACAATAGCTATAGAGTCTTGTGGTTTGTTTTATATCCCCAAATTTTTTATGGTGGAATGAGTGATTTAGGTTAAGCATTAGCCTTAGATGTCATTTCTCCATATTATAAATTTATTTGAAGAGTATAAATAGGATTTTTTTTTTCTAATGGGCAATAAATTTTAAGAATCACAAGTTTTTGACATATCCATCTTAAAGGGAAGAAATATCAAACTTTTAAATATTTTTATCAATTCATTTTTTAATAATTCTAAATGAACAAAAATCCCACCATTGCACTGAATTATAGGAATAACATTAATAACGTAGAATTTGAAATATACATAAATAGCTAGAACATTAGTTCTTAAAATAATACTCTCTTCATATTAATAAAAAATTATTAGTAACACTCATTCTACCATGATATTAAACATATTCCCCATACATTAGTAAAAAGGGTTACACATACTTTTATCATTAAGGAGTCCCCCAATCTACCTAAAATAGAAATGTATTTTTATAATTTATTTTAACTAGATGCCATAGAACTCATTTTCTTCTATGCATTTTCATATTCCTTCTTCTTTCTAACCTAATAATTTCTTTGCTATATGCAATCATTATCACTCTTTCAATCAATTATTACTCTATTAAAAGCTTAAAAACTGAGTGAGTAAATGATTACTCATGCAAAAAATTTGAGCTAAGACTATAGAAGCATAATTAATTTGAATTATTAGAGTCAATTATAATGCATGGTTAATGAACATCCATTTTGACTAAAATATGAATAAAAGTAATTTTATATTAAAGTTGAGCATATCTTACTATAATGAGTTGAGATTTAAGATTGAAGAATACACCTAGATTTTAATTACAGTAAATAATTTGTGAACAAATCTAGTGAGTTGTTTGTCACATTATCTTAACTTTAGTAAATATTAAAAATTTAGTTCATTGTCCACTTTTTATAATTTTATATAGAAATAAACTTCAAAATATATATCATTGAAAGATTTCAAGCCATACAAACAATTATCTATTATGAGTTATCACTTAAGCTTAAGATTTTTAATACATTTTGGCTTGAGATAATTTTCTTCAAAACTCTTCTACCCTTAAATACGAAAAGATATATTAACTTTGAGTTTTTTTATTAAAAATATTTCAATATAAAAGAATTTGATATAATTTTTGAATAGTTAGTCTAATAGAAACCAATGTTGCACTTTAAGCTTTAATTGTTATATTTTAATTCAAAATTCTAGAACAATTGATGCAACACTTTCAAATTGATTCTAATATTAGTTACAAAAATCCATCTACAATAGTGACTAGATAAATTGATAGGCCTTTTACTAAATATTTTTCTACTAGTTTTGAAAGATATGATAACATTTATTTATGATAATTTTCTTTCTTTTTCTCTTTATTATTTACTTGTTTAATTTTACTTGATTTTTACAATTATAATAGACTTTTTATCCACTACAATTTATTTTTAATAGTATTATGTAAGTATATAATATTTTTAACCAAAAATATTATTGGATTAGAAAAAAATTACAAATATAATTTCTTGAAATTACAAATAAAATATAAAAGAATTTAATTGTAAAAGTAATTTTATAACTCAAACTTTTAAATATATCTAACATCAAAGAAAATATATTTCACTATAATTGTTTTTTCATTTATCAATGCACTCTAAACAAACACACAATTAAAATCCACCATTAAACAATATGAATTATAATATGGATCAACTAGGACTCAAACTAAGACCTTCCATTTATTGTTGGAGAGCTCTACAAACTAAACTATTGCCCCTTTTTGGCCAATCCATCATTGGTTTGGGTATATAACTTATTGTCAACACTCACCTTAAACCATACTATAGGTGCTTGAGCCTCCTAACGTAGCTTTGATACCACATATTGAGCTACAACTGCTATAGACTAGTTAGAACTCAAACCTAAGACCTTTCATTTGATCTCGAGTGCTCCACCAAGTAAACTATTCGCCCCTCTTTGACCTATCCATCATCAATCAAACTATGACTTAGTTCCAATATAATGTTGACTATAACTAATAGACAACACATTATTCTCTACATAAAGGCTCTCCATTTAGTTAAGAATTATCAATAACACTCGTAGAGTGTGATGTTAACCTTGATGCGGAAATAAAAGTCTCCCTCGAATGCATCGGTAGAGAGAGTGGCAATTCCTCTTGCCAGTAAGAAATCACCCGTTCCACCCACAACAGATATATCTCTGTACCGAACCAACGTTGGGTCGGCGCCATTGAAGGTGATGGTGCCCTTATAATCTGTTGAATTCAGCACAAATGTGAACCCAAGCCAAGCATTGTAAGTATTCTTCATGTTGTAGAGATAAAATTCCTGCGCTCTTCCAACAGGAGAAGAGTGCAGATTATTGTCAAGAGTAATAGGATCGTCAAACACAGCCGTATCTCCAAAGCGGAAAGGATCAGCAAAAGAAGTGAGATTATGGCCCCATTGAGGGGCTGCGACTAGCGCAGATGTTGCATTCTGGGCATTTTTTCCATTGTAAAGAATATCATGAAAATACATCACCAAATTCTTACATGGCTTGGGCAGTTGCTTCTTCCAGCCATGCCCATCTACCACAGTACTCAAAAGCCATATCTCTTATAATCTCTAGTATAACAGTACCAGATATCAGTAAAGCATATTATTTCACAAGGTGGAATAGATGCATTATATAGCTTCCACCAGAATTGCAATATGACCGTGGAGGCATTATTTGATCAAGTTGCACTATATTATTATTGTATTTATTTAGACATGTGATTTTTGACTAATTGATGAATACTCAGGCAGAGCTTACTCTTTAAATGAGAATCATGTGCAAAGGATGCAAGATGAAGCCAAAGTTTTGATTTAAAGCCTTTGGCTTCAAGTGAGCCATGGATTGCCCGAAATAAAATAATGGGTAAGACAAAACAGGGCTCTCGAGTATCATCGACATAATGCAACATATCCATCCAACCATACATGAAAAAACGGGGTAACACATCGCAAGTTGACATACTATCAATTTATCCAACCAACCGGTAAAACACCACAAGTAGACCTACTATCAATTTACCCATTAAAAAATAGTGATCACTTTGACTCTCCTCTATTGTTCACATTGCATAGAAAATAGTGATTATAGAGCCCTAAGCATCCTCACTGTTAACAATAAATAATAATTATAATAATATTAGATAAATCTTAGTTCCAACATGAATGAGCCAAACATCTAGGATACACATTAGATCTTAAAGATCAAACCAACAAATCAAACCATGTCCTTCTACCAACACCAAAACATGTTCAAGTTGCAACAAATAAAATCTCCCTCTAAATCTCCAAATAGAAAAGTCATCAACATCAAACCATTCAATCTAATGTCAAACATAGTAGCAATAGATGTAAGCTTCTCAAACTTAAAAAAAGGTCAAACAATGAAACATTCCCATAACAAGGAATATTCTTAAGGCTGCTAATCATCTCCTACGCTTTTCAAAACATGTTATCCTAAAAAATGACAATAAAAATCAAGACCCAAACATAAGGAAACAAATAAAAAACTATGCATCTAATCCCCAAAACATGTCATTTGAACTAACAACCATATCTCCAGACTCAAAATGTGAGAAGAAAATATAGAGAAATATTGTATTTCAAAATTAGATGCACAATATCTATCAAATAATTCATCATTGAGTGGACCAAGAGTGGGGCATGATATTTTCCATGTCTAAAGCATAATCTCCTCAGTACGTTCATGTTGAACCCACATTTAACTCTAGATGCCATCTCCTTTTTGTTGAAAACTTATCAATTTCAAGTCATTGTTCCAACAAATGATCTCAAAAACATAGAGATCTAACCTCACAAGGTAAAATAATCGCAATATCTAATATAGGTGTACAAATGATCATTTCATATCACTTGAACTTTAACTATGTTATTGTAATACCTAGGAGATCATAAGGTAAAATAATCACAGTACGCATCTAGAACATTATCATAAACCACCACTAAATCTCTCACTACATGATTAGTAGAAATTCTAGGAACTTTCCATGATGTCATTATAGACACCTAAATTCATCCATAACATAACATAACCCAATTCATCTCAATTATATCCTCTTGCAACATTAATTAAATAAAACTAATTATTAAATTAACCCTCCCAATTATTTTCCTAACATTAAATAAATAAAATTTAATCATTTATTCAATTAATTTATCATTTTAACCCTTTCTTTTATATTCCAACATTAATTGAATAAATTCAAATTTTGTTTTCACCCTTCAGATCCCAATATTTTGAAAAAATAAATAAATACAAATTATTTAATTTAATTACCCCCTTCTCCCTGAAACTATTGGCTAGCTGAAATCAATGAGTGAGCTAGTAAATCTAATTGCACAATCCTAAATGCATTCTTAAACAAAGTTAAACATGCACATTTTTTTCATATACATGGGTCATGTTTCACAACTCTTCATAAAATATTCTTATCAAATTATGTCAGTCAAGGTGGTTTGAGATTTGGTGCTTCTAGAGTCAGTTTCTTTAGTTGCAGTGTTTGGCAGAGTTGTTTGAGTGTACTAGGTGTGTACATTTCTTAGGTGAAAGTTGTTGTGAGGGATTTTGTTGGATTTAAGGATGTTTATGGAATATTTCAGGTTATGTTTAGGTGACATTCGTTGTCTACAAGGTATTGTTGGATCAAAGGAAGCGTGTACTTACAATTTTAATGGTGTTTACACGAGTAACAGTTGACCTCGGTGTTTACACTAATTGTAGTAGATATTTATTGTTTTTAAAAGCATATTGTAGCATGATGTTATAGATTTGGGTCCCAAATAAGAAATTGTGTGGTCTGCTTTCACTTCTATCTGCCATAGAAATTTTTTGTTGCCAACCTTGGAAAATGTTTTCAAGGTTGAGGATGATATAAATAAGAGTTGAGTTGTTGAGGGATGATGAAATATAAAAGTAAGATGTGAATGATGTGAACTACAACTTATTAGATTGTAAATTTGAGAAGTGTAGTGCGAGCTTTCATTTGTTAGATTATTGGATGTAGTGAGTAGAAGGTGTCTACAATTATTCAGTTAATGTTGTAAAGGTTTTGGCGATACTGTGGTGGATTTCTCTGTTGCATTGAGATGGTTTTCTCTATGTAAAATTCTCCTCTATCTTATTTTCTATTATGGCAATGAGCCTTTCTTTCTTTGGGTAGTGAGCCCTTCGATTGTGAGCCCTATTGTATTTGGTGTTGATATTACTTTACACTATGAGCTAATCTTCACTGTGGTTTTTCCCATATTGGGTTTTCCACATAACTCTGATGTTCTCTTATGCATGGTGTTGATTTGTTTTAGTTTATGCTATATTCCTTTCTTCTTAAATCATTATAACAGATGGGTGAGTGTAGGATCATGGGGGTCCAAAAAGTGGCGATATGACCCAAAAGTGGTTGACGACATTTTTTTTACCCAAATTTGATGAAATGAAAAAGGTTAATATATGTAGTAACATAAAAAGTTACCTTTTCCTTGCTTGATTGGATAATTGACAATAAAACTATACTAATGGTGTCTTGGAGTGGTGTTGTAATGTCTTGTACATAGTCACATCATTTTAGGACCTTTATTTAACTAAATCATGCTTTAATTTGTCCTTTGGAAAGGTGTTGTGAAGTGTTCTAACAAAATTTCACACTTTTCTAGGACTTATTTGCTTAATTAAGCCTTATGGGCCCCTTTCTAAATAAAAAATGAATAATCTATACCTTGTTTAAGTGTTGTAAAGTGTTTTAAAGCACTTTCACATTTATCTAGGTGGTTCTAATTCATTGTGGTTAAGTGGAGTTATTAAGCCCCCTTTAGGCTTGAATTTTGACACCTCCCAAGGATCTCTCCCAACATTCCTAAATTAAATATCAAATTATTTCATTGGGAAACATTTGGTCTTGGTAAGTTAATCCAAGACCCATTCGCCCTTGATGGCGAATGGGTCCTCCCTTAACAGGACCCCCTTTTCTTAGTTGATCTGGAATGGGTTTTTGGCCCTCTTTCAACTCCCCAAAGCTTGGTCCTAGAAACTTAGTCAGGACCCATTCGCCTATGGTGGTGAATGGGCCCTCCCTTAATGATACCTTAATTTTTGAATTTCATTCTCGTGGGAATTTAATTATCTTTCTTTCCAGATCTAGTGTTGGCTTTGGTTCTTTGAATTTTGAGGTTAATCTCCTAATTTATTATAAATAAGGGGTTAATTTACATAGTTTCACCTAAGATTTTGAAGAGAGCATCCTAATACTTTACAAGAGTATTATAGATCACTTCAAGGGAATTTTCAAGGAATTTAAAGGAAGAAGTCAAGTGTCTATTGCAACAATTCAAAGATCATATCATCATGGAAAGCTTCTAATTGCATCATTTCATGTTCATGCTTCATTATCTTATTTCTTCATTTAGTTTAATTAGCTACAAGGGGATTGACTAAGGAAAAATCCCATTCACTAGCAAGTCAACAAGATTTTCTATCATTGAGTGTGTAATTGCATATTTATAGGCTGAAGAGCAAGATTATCAAAGTTGTCAAAATTTTCAAAGTTGCAAAGTTGTCATTCAAGGTGCAAGAACACAAAAAGAGCCCTACAGAATTGAATACTACCTTCCAAAAATTGATGACAGGGATTTCAAGAGTGCAGACATCAAAGTACAGGATCCTGAAATTAGTTTTCTAAAATCCTCAAAGGATCCATTCTTCCCTAAAGGCGAATGTGTCCTCCATAGCTAAAAAAAAATAAGTTTTTGGCCAAGTGCACTCATTTTTATGCTCCAAAATCATTCCTCATAGTTTCTATAACAGTTAGGGTTGATTTATGGTTGTTATTGGCATCTTCTTTTGCATATTTGAAGTGATTTGGGCTTGGAAAAATCAAGTGATCCTTCTCATTTGCTTACATTTGGGAAGGATCTTATTTGGTGAACTCGACTTATTCAACATTGAAATTTTCTGAATTTTTGGAGTCTTTCATTGCATTTCAAGTTAAAATATTGCATTCATTGCATTTAGATTTGCATTGAATTAGGGTTTCTTCTCTTGCATTTAAATCTTGCATATCATATAGAGTTTAGATTTGCATTGTTTTGTACTTGTTAAATCTGAAAAATACAAAAATAAAGTAGTCATTTTGCATCTTATTTAGATTTCATTCAATTGCACTTGAAAATCAAAACAAAATTGTATTTCAATTTAGGTCTTACATTTCATCTTTTCATTGCATTTTTGCATTGAATTTCTAGAAAATCTGAAGGTGCATTTCATTGTCTACAACCTAGAATTGAAAGATGTATTTGAAAGCTTGCAAAACATTAAAAAATAGTTTAAAAAGACCTTACCAAGACCCATTCGACCTTACTAGTGAATAATTCCTTGATCAAGTCTGACTTGAAGCTTCTAGCAACTAAAAAGACATTAAAATTCAGTCTGAAATCCATAGAAAGATCCCACAAAGGCCTAACCAAGACCCATTCACCCTTACTAGTGAATGAGTCCCTGTTAGCTATAGATCTACAATTTCAAGACATTAAAATCTTAGTTTCTAACATTTGTTTGGTGCATTCATCTTGCTATTTTGGTTTCCATATTTTTTGTTTCATCAATTTGATTGCATTTAGCTTAAATTGCTTCATTTTGGTGCATTGTAAAAATTCAAAATTGCATCAAAACATTTCATATTCAACTTATTGCATTCGTTAATTAGTAAATTACAATGTTTAGGTCTGAAATTCTAAAAATGTAGAATTGTTTAAGCAATGTGTGGAAGTCTTTGTTCTCTTTGGTTGATGTTTCATATTGTGTTTTTTGAAATGACCCTAATGACATTAAAAACACTCATGCTCACTCAACTCCTAATGTATGTCCTCCTCGTGATGTTGACATCATTGGAAAAGAGGATGCTAGCATGAATGAATTCATCAATGATTGCCTTAACAACCTTGAGTCCAATGCACCCTTTTATCCTTCAACGAAACAACCAACACAACTTGAAATGTTTGATATTTTACATCCTGAAACCATGTCACAAGTTGGACCTAAGTTCCCTACCATAGGTGAACCTAGCACCTCTAAACAAGCAAACATTCAATCATCCTGTGTCAACAAAGTGACCAACACATCAATCAACCTTGAAGAGACATATCGAAAAGGATTCATGATCTTACACAAACAAGGATGTGATACAACAAGTGAACATACAATTCATCAACTCCTAGATCAAATACTAACTGAAGAAACCAAAGGGATAGGATATCAAGAACCCCCTCACAACATAATACCTCTTAAAGAATACCTAAGGCTTCATAGTGATAGTATGTTAATCTTAGATCCTCCTCCTGATATAAATTTCCTCCTTCCTAAAGAGCAACCCATACCTCCAAGGATAAGGATAACAAAGACAATATCATCTCAAGATCTCCTACCCTAATTTCATCTAGAGAAGTTGGTGAATCTACCAAGCACAAGAGGCCTTACAAGTTAAAGAAACTCAAATTCCCTTGTCTGCCACTTGAAAGTGAAAGGAAAATACAACTAATTATAAACAAAGAACTCATAACCTTACCACCAATGAAAGACAGGCTCATACTATATCCTAAAGATGCAAATGTTCCACATTGTCGATACCACAAAACTCTTGGACATAGTACTGATGAGTGTCGTGCATTCAAATTAGTATTGAACAACTTTCACTTTGATGGAAATGATTTCCATTGAGTGATTGCATAACATACACTCTCCTACTCCTTCCCATGTAATAGTTGTAGAATCTTAAACCATTCTCTCTATTACATGATTTACACTTATTGAAAATTATCTTTTTTCTAATGCAAGGAGCTCATTTTCCTCACTCACCTCGGCTCATTCTTTCCTTGCACAAAGTGGGGACAAGAATTTGATAGCTTTTCCCTAGTAATGCATTGTCATTGTTCCTTTGGCTAGTTTCCTACCTTCCATTTATACCAACCGAGATTGGGAGGTGGATGACATGCTTTAGGTTGACTTGCCTATGCCTTACTAGTCTTTTTCATTTTCATTTTTCTTTTTCTTTGATTACACATACGCAATGTGATCCCCTGTGATGTTTCGTTTGATGCTCCTCTCTCTTTTTGTGTATTCTTATATATGTACCTTCATTCTTCTCTATGTAATAATCATTTTTCACTTGTCTTGTGTTTTCCTTTTGGGGATGAAACAAGGCATCAAAACATTTATGTTTCTTCCATGTTGACCCAAAATATTTTCTTTCTCTTTTTCATTTGTTGTGTGTTTTCCTTTTGGGGATGATGCAAGGAGTCAAAACTTTTATGTCTCTTCCATGTTGACCGAAAATATTTGTCTCTCTTTTTCAATTGTCTTATGTTTTCCTTTTGGGGATGATGCAAGGCATCAAAACATTCATGTTTCTTCCATGTTGGCCCAAAAGTTTTTTCTTTGTTTTCCCTCTCTTTGTGTCATTCTTCCAGTTCTATGTGTATTTGGGTAATGATAGAAATTCCATTCTCTATAACAACATTGTAGCATAGACATACTAAACCCAAATCCATAGATCCCTTATATGTTTATGGGGGCAACCCTTCCTTCCTATTTAATGACGCAACTTTTTTTAGAAACATATGACTTGGAATAGGGTTTTTTGAGGAAAGCTTGCATATCTTAGGACAAAAACCATTGGCTACTTTAAAGAAATTGCTCATAGTGACCTGGTGTAGCAACCGCTTTAAAGTGGGGGTACACATCGATGAAATCTTTTGGAATATTTCATGGTGTTATTTTTCTTTTTTCTTGTGATGTTTCCTCTTCTTGGTGGTTTCATTGGGTTTGATGTCATCCAAGAGTTTATGATCCGCTATCATGGAATGATGTGAATGAGGCATCCCATGGGCGATCTGACACCTTGATTTGTCCTCTCTTGGAGAAATTAGGCACAATGATCCCTAAGAGGAAGACCATTACATGAACAAAGAAAAATCCCCTTTAGCAAAATTTTTACATGACATTCAAAAACATTTTACAAAGAACATTTTCATTGTGGTGCCTTATCAATGTTTTTAGGAGGATGACTTTAGGATGGTATGAGAGGCTAATTTGAATCTCTCATTTTCCACCTCATTGGGATAAATCACCTAGTGGACAAATTGAGGTTCCATTACCCTAGAGTGAGCATACATATTTTGGGACAAACCCACCTTGTGGACGACCTGAATTTTGGTGGCCCCAGAGTGAGAAACGTTTGTTATGGACAAACAACCACTGCCTCACATCATGTTGAATTGGTTGTGCTTGATCCTTTGATTTTTTTTACTTTTCTTGGCCTTTGACAAGGTATGATCATGTATCTTTTTTATTTCTGCATACTTAAGTTTCTTGGATGTCTACTTTAGTTTGAGTTTTACATGGGGTCATCCTCTCACTAAAGTTGGGGCAAAATGTAGTAATGGAAAAAGTTTCCTTTTCCTTGGTTGCTTGTATAATTGACATTAAAACTAGACTAATGGTGCCTTGGACTGGTGTTGTAATGTCTTTTAAACATTCACATCATTTTAGGAAATTTATTTAACTAAATCAAGCTTTAATTTTTCCTTTGCAAAGGTGTTGTGAAGTGTTACACACTTTCACACTTTTCTAGGACTTATTTTCTTAATTAAGCCTGATGGGTCCCTTTCTAAATAAAATATGGATAATTTATACCTTGTTTAAGTGTTGTAAAGTGTTTTAAAGTACTTTCACATTTATCTAGGTGGTCCTAATTCATTGTGGTTAAGTGGAATTATTAATCCCCCTTTTAGGCCTTAATTTTGACACCTCTCGAGGATCTCCCCAATAATCATAAATTAAATATCAAATTATTTCATTGGGAAAAATTTGGTCTTGGTAAGTTGAGCTAGAACCCATTCACCCTTGATGGCGAATGAGTCCTCCCTTAACATGACCTCATTTTCTCAATTGAACTGGAATGGGTTTTTGGCCCTCTTTCAACTACCCAAAGCTTGGTCTTGGAAACTTAGTCAAGACACATTTACATTTGGTGGAGAATGGGTCCTCCCTTAATGAGACCTTAATTTTTGAATTTCATTCTGGTGGGAGTTTAATTATATTTCTTTCTAGATCTAGTGTTGGCCTTAGTTCTTTGAACTTTGGGGTTAATCTCCTAATTTAGTATAAATAAGGGGTTAATTCACATAGTTTCACCCAAGATTTTTCAGGAGAGAATCCTAATACTTTACAAGAGCACTATAGAGCACTTCAAGAGAATTTTCATGGAATTTCAAGGTAGAAGTCAAGTGTTTATTGCAACAATTCAAAGATCATATCATCATGGCAAGGTTCTAATTGCATCATTTCATGTTCATGCTTCATTATCTTATTTCTTCATTTGGTTTAATTACCAAGAAAGGGTTTGATTGAGGCAAACTGCCATTCACTAACAAATCAACAAGTTTCTATGTCCTTGAGTGTGTGATTGCAAATTTATAGGTTGAAGAGCAAGATTATCAAAGTTGTCAAAATTGTCAATGTTGGAAAGTTGTCATTCAAGGTGCAAGAACATGGAAAGAGCCCTACAAAACTGAATACTACCTTCTAGAACTTGATAACATGGATTTCAAGAGTGTAGACATCAAAGTACATGATCTTGAAATCAATTTTCCGAAACCCTAAAAGGACCCATTTTTCCCTGAAGGTGAATGAGTCCTCTATACCTCAAAACATCAATTTTTTGGCCAGGTACACTCCTTTTTATGCTCTAAAATCATTCCTCACAGTTGCTATAATAGTTAGGATTGATTTTTGGTTGTTATTAGCATCTTCTTTTTCATATTTGAAGTGATTTGGGATTAGAAAAGTCAAGTGATCCTTCTCATTTTCTTAAATTTGGGAAAGATCCTATTTTTCACCACACCAATAGATAAAATTGCTAGCTTTCCATCAATATAAGATATGACTTATTTGGAATTAAATAGATAACTATTATTGATTTTCTACATGCATTTTGACTAAAGTCCTGATTCATAGGCTAATTGAAAAAAATCTATAATTCTCAAATGATTTCACATTCTTTGAATCTAAAAGGTGTGGTACATTCTATGCTTCCCATACTATAGGATAAAAAAAAAAAAATTGATTTTAAAAAAAAATTGACCAAGTTATGGTGGTCAAACAAACAAGTTTTAAATTTTTTTAAAATTTCTAGTAATTGTTTTTAACTAATTATTTACTTGCAAAAAATTATAAAAAAATGTGGCACATCTAGGCATGTTTCCTCTACTTATATTGGAAGTTTCAAAAATAATATTATTTTTTGCTTTTACTTAGGTTGGTTAGACATTCACCTACTTTTTTTATTTTTTTCCTAAAAATTTAGTACTATTGTATTGAAATTTGAAATTTTCACCAAATAGATTTACTTTTTTCCAAAAGAGGAATAGTATCTTAGAACTACATTCAATTTGATATATAAATTTTTTTCTTACATATTTTTCAAATTATTTAATAACATATTCAAATTTTATGTCAAGTTGCCTAACATTGTTTTTTTGAATTTTCATTGCCACTTAGGGGCCTAGTTTGGACCCCCATGATCCTGCACTAACCCAGATTAAGGGTTAATTAAGTTAATGTGGATATGAATGTGTGAGTTTTTGAAGGTTTAAGCCACAATTGATTCACCCCCTCTAATCTTGTGCATTCAACACCTTGGTGATAGTAGTATACATTTGTCATAGATTTAGACATGTCAAACAAAGAGTGTCTCGATTCCAATTAGCGACAATGGAACCTTGTAGGAACATGTGAGGAAATTACTATAGACCATGTTTATCTCAATGCAAGAAAGCATTAGATTATCTTTTAACTTGTATATGATGTTTAGATTATGCTAAATAGAATCTTGATCACACAAAAGGACCTTAGTTGCCCCAATCATGTTACCAAGACAAACCACAAATAAAAATCAACAAAAAGAAACACCATAATCCATCATCATCACTCTAATCACTTGTGGATATCATTGAGTGTCTTAGGAGTATGAAATAAGATAAATCAAATAAAAGATAAGATTAATTGAAACAAACAAGTCAACAAGCTTTTAGATCTTCTTATCTACCAATAACTACATGATAAAAAAGATTATGCCTAATTTAAGGAATAAAACATTTCATATAAGATGTATGGTCTGGTTTCAATAATTCCACATCTTGTATAAGACAAATGATTTTTGATTTGATAGGTAACTTTGATATATATTTTTTTGTATGGGAAAAAGGAGTGTGGACTAATGGTACCACTCTTCTCCCACAAACACTCAATAATGTCCTAAGAACCCTGATTGGATTGACTATCAACCTCACAAGGTGAGTCAATTCACAATTAGGACGACCTAGGAGGGGGATTTTTTAGCTTTGAGGGGTTCACCACCAAACAAATGCTTGGAAAAGACAAACAAGCACTCAACTCACAAAATCTAACAATGCAAGCTAAATGAAGAATGCAAATAATGAAAATATGCAATAGGGGGTTAGGAGGTATGTACTTGGGAAGTATGGAGATGTTGTAAGGATTCCAGAAATGTAAAGATACCAAAAAGTTTCAGGGAGGACAAAGACACCTTTACTATTGTCTTAATCCTACTGCTATTTTTCGAGGCAAATGCGAAATATTCAGATGACAACCGAATCTTTTTTTTTTTGAAAAATTACTTCAAGAGGACTAAGATGCCTTTACTATTGTCTTAGTCTCCTTTGGAATTTCTGAAATCTCTGAACAGGGTCCTGAGGCTAGATGTATCCTCTTCCTTCTTCTCTAATCTCAGGTTCTGAAACCTTCAGATTTGGCTTATAGGCGAGTTTTCGTGAAGATGACAACTTTGTAATGCAACTTTACAACTTTGCAACATTACAATCTAAATGATCTTCATTTCTTCAACCTAGATCTTCAATCACAAATATGGAAGAAGGGAAAAAATTGTTGATTGTTAGTGAATGGGGGTTTTCCTTGGTCAAACCCCTTGTTGGTAATTAAACCTTGAAATGAAATAGAATAATGAAAGGAAATGATGAATGAACAACATGCAATGCTAGAGCTCACCAAATCCTTGTTGTAGAGTTTGCAAACTTGTGTGAAATGGTTGCACTAGATATGGATCTTGAATCAAGGGAATGCTTGATGGATATGGACTTGAATTGCTTGCTTGAATCAAAACCCTACATCACAAATGTTAGCACAACAACACACATGATGCAATAATATCTTTGAAATGATGCTTGAATCTTGATGATGGCTCCAAATACTTGATAGAATAGCTCTTGGATGCTTAAATACTTGAATGCTTGGATGCTTAGATTTCTAGGTATAAAAAATGAGAGGATGAACCTTGTATTTGTACTCATCTATGCTTAATATCCTGAATTTACATAACACCAAGCTGTCATATGAATTCATTAAATAAAGGAGGCTAAATCCTGCCAAAATTTGAAATTAAATCCCAAAAATAAATCAAGCGGAACTAAGATGCCCTAGGTGGCATCTTAGTCCCAAGTCATACAGCTTGGGGCATAAACACCAAAAAGGGGCCCATTTAAGATACCTCAAAATCAGGGTCTCGATACCTTTGGGGAACAATGAAGCCCTAGATGGTGTTTTAGTCCTGACCCAAAAATTAGGGACACTCTGATGACATCATTAAATTATCATCTATTCATTGGGGAATTTTAGGATTAGAAAAAAAGAGATAATTCATAGGGCTTGTGAATGTAAAATAGGATCAATTAAGACATAAATAGGGATAAATAAAGCAAGACGAGGCCCAAACAATTGTGAAAATGCAAGGGTATGCATTTTACTACACTACATTTAGTCCCCACTTTAGTGAGAGGGTGAACTTGCTTCATACTCATACTAAAGTAGACAACTACGCAATCAAAAGGGGTTCCTATGTACAAATGTTAGTAGGATAGGATAACAATAATCAAGAAGGTGGTCAAGCCCCTAGAATCAAGATCCTATGGAAAACCAATATAAGCACAAAGGAACACACTTGTGGATGATATATGAAGCCATAATCAAATAAAAAACATACACCATCAAAGACAAAAAAAGGAAAAAAGGAAAAAGGAAAAGGAAAAATGCAATGGATCAAGCTTCAACTGGCCATCCAACACGGTGAACCGGGTCTAAGTTGTTTGTCCAAAAAGGTTTACAAGTGGAATGTGTTGTCCACTATGAAAACAAAATGCACGCTCACAACTTGGGCTAGTGTGAGCTAGGTGTCCACTAGGTGAGCCCCAAGAGGTCCATATCAACATCATACCCCCATGACTACGATAAGGACAAAAGGAAAAAAAATGAATGCTCACAAGGGCTAGAGAAGATAGGTGTTCACTAGGTGATCCCTAGGGAACCATATCAGAGCCATATCTCCATGACTTTAATAAGGTACAAAAGAAGAAAAAAAAAGCATGCTCACAAGGGCTAGTGAAGCTAGGTGTTCACTAGGTAAGCCCTAGAGGACCATATCAAAGCCATACCTCCATCACTTTAATAAGGTACAAAATGAAAATTACAACAAGAAAGGGGGATGCTCAAAGGGACTTTTCTTAATTGATGTGAGGTCTTAATCTTATGGGACATCTTGCTTAACATCTCCAAGAGAGGATAAATACAAGTTCTCATCATGGGGAACATCATACCCAATGCTTCCAAGAGAGGAAAAGCGCAAGAGGTCTCATCTTGCTTCCAAGAGAGGAAAAGTGCAAGGTCTCATCCTAGGGAAGGTTGTATCTAATGTTTCCAGGAGAGGACAGGGAAATATCATGCTCTCGAAGGAAGTCAAACTCAATGACACCACCAAGAGGAAAAACACATCGCAAAGAAAGGAAATCACATCAAAGAACATGGAAACAAATGCAAATGAAATCATGCCAAGAATAACACCAATGTATGCCCCCACTTTAAAGGAATTTCTAACACCATGCTATGAGAAATTACTTTAAAGTAGAAAAAATGAAAAGGAAAAGAGGGTTTCCCCCAAAATGCATAACTCAATACGTCACATGCGAGCCATCTTAAGGCATGCCATTCACATCCTAAGCTTGCTCTTACATATACATGAAAGGTGATCAAATAGCCAAAAGAGTCAATGATAGGTGACATAGAAGGACAAGGCTACCTAACCCCTTGCTCCCATTTAGTACAGGACAAGGATGAACCAAAATGATTGATGAAAAACATGATAGAGTTAAAATCAGTATCGATTAGAGGAATGAGGTGCCCCCACATAAGGAAGAGCACCAAACTCCTTAAGATGTTGGATTTTACTACTCAAAGCCTTACATTCATTAGTATAATGACCATGAATTCTATGATATACATAAAATGAAGTCTTGTAGTAAAAAAATTTTCACGTTCTTGGAGGGAGGGATATCAAACGATCTTGGAGGAGTCTCGACAAGATACATTCTTGAGTAATGATAGAAGATGTTCCTTTATTTTGTGAAAAAGATATCCTTTTCTTAGATGTAACATGTCTCATATCTACACAAGACCTTTTAGATTGTGATATTTTGTACTCTCCTTGAAAGGAGGGTGTAAAATCTAACGAATTCAACTCATTAGTGTTTTGCATGATGACATTGACATTAAGTGAAGATTTATTTGTAACTTCTTTCATGTCTTGCAAACCATAACCCTCAAGACCACTAGTGTTGATTAGTTCAGGATGTACTACCCTTAAAGTTGGCTTAGAGGAATCTTTTGTAAGAGTGTTGATGTTAACTAAAGGCTTGCTTATTTCTATCAAAGGAAATTAACCAAGACCATGGGTTTTTTCTTGCATATGAGGCTCTATAGGGACACAAATACCTTTTTCTCTAGCACCACATCATTTTCCACTGTATCCAAGTTGTTTCAAAAGTTTGTAACCTTTTCCATAAAGCTTTTTCATTTCTTTAGGATTTGGTGGTTGTTAATAGTCAGTTTTGTCAAAGTTTGTTGTATAATTTTCTTTTTCTTGTAAAGTCGTTGAGGTGGATGATTTCGAAGGGCCTTCCAAATTTTGTGTTGACATTATTACTTTTTATTTTCCCTTTTCTAAATATTTGTTTATGATCTTGTATTCTCTCATGAATGTTGGTGTGAAATCTAAGGAACCCCAATCATCTTCTAATAGCTTCGTGACTTCTTCAATGTGTTTTTTTTGTCTTTTTGTTGCACGGGTTCCACTTCTGTAGTTGGTGTCAGTGTGTTTAAAGGATTCTCTTTGTTTTTCTCAAGTTGTAAGACATTATAAGGCTCATGATCAGCGTCAAGTGTGCACACTTTGTTGTTGTAGATGTATTTCATTTTATGATGAAGAGTGGAAGGCACCCCATTCATTGCATGAATCCATGATCTGCTAAAAGGAGATTATATGAAAGATCATGAGGCATAACATGGATTGGTGTTTGTAATGTGGCCTTTCTAGCTTTAATAGGTAAAGTGATCACACCAAGCAATTGTTTCTGCATATTATCAAAGCCATTAATAGAGAAAGAGATGGGTTGGATTTTTTTATTTATCAACACCATGCTTGTCCAAAAGGTTTACACTACACACATTTAAGGTTGAGCCATTGTCAACAAGGGTTCCTTTTATCCTTGTCGTGTTGTATTGAGCTATTATCATGAAAGCATCACATTGTTTTTGCATTTCCAAAGGGGGGAGCTCACTTTGGTGGAAAATAATGTCATCATTTATTCATTGAATCATGGTTGCTATATCATTTAGGTTTGCACTAGAGGGAACCATAACTTGTTGCAAGGTTGATTGAAGCATAGTGTGATAATTAGGGGAATTTTGAATTAAGTCCCATACGGATAACTTTGTAGGAGTAGTCTTAAGTTTTTCAACAAGATCATACTCCTTCCCACTATGCGAAGTTAAACGGGGAGCACTAGGAAAAATAGGGTTAGGCAACGAGATGGATGTTGAAGGTGTTTTTATTGGTTGTGGATTGTTCCTAGTGTTGTATGTATGAGCAACAATATTGTAACTCAGTTGCTACGAAAAATTATTCTTAGGTGGTTCGAGGATAAGGTTGGGTTTGTTTTGAACTTGTGGTTTTTGAGAGGGTGGAAAAATGATAAGTTTAGGCTCGGGAGAGTACTCCAAGGGGTATCTAATGTGCATAGCCTCAAAAGACTTATCCTTATTTTCATGATCTCTTAGTGAAGAGGAGTCTAATGTTACTTCATCATCTTCATTTAAGGAATTACTATTGTCAATGTTCTCATTTTCTTCCACCGTTATATCTTCCCTAGTAGGATATTTTTTAGGAGAACTGAAAACCAAATGTTCTTCACATTGAAGGATTGGTTCTTCTAAGATGACTTCATCGTACGTAAGGGAGCTATTAATGGTTTAATTGTCTTGTTCATCAATGATGTTGTTGTATTGTTCCATAATGTTTTCCCTAGGGGAAGAGAGACACATAAGATTCTCATGACCTTGATCTATTGGATTTTGTCTAACATCAAAGTATCATATTCACAACTAGGAGAGATACTAGGAGAAGAACAAATGTGATTGTCAAAATTGTCAAAATTTTCACTCCTTTTTCTTATAATGATCTTCAAAGTAAGGGAAGGAGTATAAAGAGGGTTGAAATAAATCTTAAAGGTTTGATTAGCTAACGCCAACATATCCTCAGCATTATCACAAGAGGAAAACATGTTGGGAGATGAATGTGGGCTATTTGAAGTTTCAATGGTTATGTGGTCGTCATGATTACCTATGGTTGTTTCTTCTTGTTCATTAATGTCTTGTTCACTAATAGAGGTAAGAGGAGAGAAACAAGTAGGACTCTCAAAACTCCCATTGATTGGTGCTTCTAACACCAAAATATCTTCTTCACAAATAGGAGAGATATTAGGAGAAGAACAAATATGATCATTAGGATTGTCCAAGGTTGTATTTTCTTTCAGGGTATGTGCAGGATCATCATGGAAAAACTAGGCCCTTAAGTGGCGAAAAATTCAGAAAAATCAGAGTTAGGCAACTTGACGTAAAAATTTGAATAAGTTATCTATATTATTTAAAAAATATGTAAGAATAGAATCTGTAGAAAATTGAATGTAGTTTATAAACTACTACGTTTATTTTATTTTTAAATCTATTTGGTGAAAATTTGAAATTTTAATGCATTGACTTAAATTTTAGGGAAAAATAAGAAGTAGGTGTCTGGACTCTAACCACAATAAAATGATAATATTTTCTTATAATATTTTAGATATAAGTATAGGACTCATGTCCCGTGTCATGCATATTTTTTGTAATTTTTTCCAAGCAAATAATTAATTATGAATTTTTTATTACAACTTTTAAAAAATATAAAAACTCATGTATACCTTAACTTAGTCAAAAATTCATGAAATTCAATTTTTCTTTTTTACTCCTATAGTATGCGAAGCATAGAATGCAACGTATGTTTAATTAAAAAAATGTGATATCGTTTGAAAGCTATAGATGTTTGTCAATCATCCTATCAATCTGGACTTTAGTCGTAATTTAAATAGAAAATGAATAATAATTATTTATTAAATTCAAAGTAAAGCATAATTTATATTGGTGGAAAGTTGAGAATATATTTTAAAAACCCTTTTTGTTTCATCAATTTTGGGTAAAAAAAAGTTGTCAGCCACATACCCATCATATCGCCACTTTTTGGCCCATCATGATCATGCACATACCCTTCACTAAAACACTCTCATAGGAATGGGATATGAACTTTTTTTTAGCATGCCTATAAAGGTAAGGTATTAGTATTATGTGAACAAAAATGACAAGCACTTTTAACCATCTCATGCAATGCTTTAATAATGTAAACAATGTATAGCCAAATATGCAAAACACATTTATCCAATGTATGCAAAACTTTAAGAATGAAAACAATGTATATCCAAAAATGAAAAACACTTTTATCAAACTTATGCAAATTTTTATGAATTTAAACATTGTATATGCAAAACTGAAAAGTACTTTTATCCATATTATGCAAAGTTTCAGAAATGTGAGCATTTTCAGATCTAATGATGCTTGTTATTGAAATGATTTCAAAAATGAGAGCCCTAAATTGATGTTTTTGACCTAGATGCATAAAATAGATGTTCCTGAAACTTTCCATACTTATAGTATATGTTACCAAGAGGCTTAGAAAGCACAAAAAAATAGATTTAAATCCTCAAAACCATAGAGGGACTAAGGGGCGAAGAAGGAAATTTTTGTCCTAGTAGAGGTTATTTTTAGAAAAACAACAAATTTTGAGTTTATTACAGTGTTCCCAAATTGCCTACCTAAGGACCTAATGTTTAGAAATAGAAAAATATGAAAATGAATGCAAGAAAAAGTAACTAAAGAGAAGCAATTGGATGTAGAGTGGAATGTAATATTTTTCAATTTTGAATGCAATACCAATGTTCCTAAATGTAATTAGGATGACTAATAATTCACTTTTTAGTTTTTCAATGAGATAAGATGATGCAAGAAAGAAAAAATGCAACCTATATGCACTTTCACGAATAAAAATGTGAGAAAACCTAGATGCAATTTCACTAATGCAAGATTCAATGCAAGAATGAACTCCAAATCAAAAAATGAATGCTCAAGAGAGTCGGGTTCACTAGAATGTTTCATATGGAAAAAAGGAGGATGCACTAATGGTACCACTCTTCTCCCACAAACACTCAATAATGTCCTAAGAACCCTAATTGGATTGATTATAAACCTCACAAGGTGAGTCAATTCTCAATTAGGAGGACCTAGGAGGGGGATTTTTTAGCTTTTAGGGGTTCACCACCAAGAAAATGCTTGGAAAAGGAAAACAAGCACTCAACTCACAAAATATAACAAATCAAGGTAAATGAAGAATGCAAATAATGAAAATATGCAATAGGGGGTTAGGAGGTATGTACTTGGGAAGTATGGAGTTGTTGTGAGGATTCTGGAAATGCAAAGAAGCTACGAAAAAGTGCCAGGGAGGACAAAGATGCCTTTACTATTGTCTTAGTCATGTTGCTATTTTTTGGGGCAGATGCAAAATCTTCAAATGCTAGAATCAGATCTAGAAGAATTTCTAAAAAATGACCTCAGGAGGACTAAGACGCCTTTATTGTTGTCTAAGTACTATTTGGAATTTCTAAAATCTCTGAATGAGGTCCCGAGGCTAGATGTCTACTCTTCCTTCTTCTCTGATCTCAGGTTCTGAAACCTTTAGATTTGGCTTGTAGGTGAGTTTCCGTGAAGATGATAACTTTGTAATGTAACTTTGCAATTTTGCACTCCAAATGATCTTCAAGTATTCGACCTAGATCTACAATCACAAATATGCAAGAAGGGAAAAACTTGTTGATTGTTAGTGAATGGGGGTTTACCTTGGTCAAACCCCTTGCTGGTAATTAAACTTTGAAATGAAATAGAATAATGAAGGGAAATGACGAATGAACAACATGCAATGCTAAAACTCACCAAACCCTTGTTGTAAAGTTTGGAAACTTGTGTTAAATGGTTGCAATAGATATGGATCTTGAATCAAAGGAATGCTTGATGGATATGGACTTGAATTGCTTGCTTGAATCAAATCCCTACATCACAAATGTTAGCACAACAACACACACGATGCAAGCATATATTTGAAATGATGCTTGAATCTTGATGATGGCTCTAGATGATTGATAGAATACCACTTGAATGATAAAATACTTGAATGCTTGGATGCTTAGATTGCTAGGTATGAAAAATGAGAGGAGGCTAAATCTAGCCAAAATTTGAAATTAAATCTTGAAAATAAATCAAGGGGTACTAAGATTCCCTAGGTGGTGTCTTAGTCCCAAGTCACAAAAATTGGGGCACAAACACCAAAAAGGGGCCCATTTAAGATACCTAAAAATTAGGGTCCCGAGACCTTTGGGGCAAAAAGATGCCCTAGGTGGCATTTTAGTCCCGACCCAAAAATCAAGGACACTCCGATGATATCATGAAATTATCATTTATTCATTGGAGAATGTTGGGATTATTCATAAAATGATATAATTCATAGGGCTTGTGAATGTAAAATAGGACCAATTAAGACATAAATAGGGATAAATAAAGCAAGAAGGGCCCAAACAAGTGTGAAAATGCAAGCGTATGCATTTTACTACACTACAGATATAAAAATAATTGATCAGCTAGTTTGAATGCTTATTTGGGTAGTGTCATCTTGTTTAAATGTTGATTTGTTAAGATTGATTTTGTGTAAGGTATCCTATTTGTGTTCAACATGTCAGTTCTCTACAAAAGAATATTTTATTATACAATTTCGTTTGTGACATAAGACTTACTCAAGATGGACCCTAATGGGACTGACCTAATGCATTGAGGGCTCATTGATGATGGACTTTAATATGTGAAAATATAGAGACAACACAGTTTGACTGACCATGGCAAATGACATTTTATCACGAGATATAGACTATGATAAAGACTTGATTGTGACGGACCCTAAGGGGACTGACCTAATCCCTTAGGGGATCATCAATGATTTTCCTTGCCTACATAGATGCTAATAGACAATGTAGTTCAAAAATTTGGATTGGCATTGTTGTTTACTTTTCTAACATTTTCTAATTGTTTTTGGGATTTTAAAAGGATATGTGAATGCTTATTTTTTGGATTTTGAGTTTTTCAATGTTTTTAAATTTTTTAGAATATTTGGATGTTTTTGCATTTTAAGGAATGTTTGAATGTTTTTGTATTTTTTGATGATGATCATATATATAAATGATAATGAGATATCAGTATGTAGGGATATCAATAGTCTTTTGAGATCTTTTTGATAGCAAGGCTAAAAGTGATTGATTTGATTGAGTTATTGTCGATAATGATAACATTGTTGAGGATACACAACAATGCAAGGATAGTGTTGTCAAGATAATAACAACATGAGGATTGGGAAGGATACATCCCAATATGATCATTGATTTATTGGATAATGATTAATTGAGAATTGTAGTCAGGCTAGGAACACGATTTTTGAAATACCACATTGAAGCATCAACAAGATGCAACTGATATGGATTGTTTGAATTGTGTGGATGATGCATAGATCACAATATGAGCTAGAAGACATAGATCAAGATTTATTCCAAAGAAAGAAGTACTTACTTATCCCCAGTGTCTACTAATGTAGGGAATGCAATGGGAATGGATATGTGAAAGATAAGTATTATGCCGATAAATATGGGATAAAGCATTTACTTCTAAGGGCTATCTCATAATAGGAAAATGTTTTTGACCCAAGAAAAATATTTGGATAGTGCTATGTAGGTGAGGGTATGACATATGATAGTATATGGTCAAAGGTAAATGACCATGTCAAGATTTTCCAAAAGCATGTTTTCAAGTATGTGCCCCTAGTATTTATCAAGATCAAGGCGGATAGGGAAGATGGATGCAAGTGAAATGGATGGATAATAGATTTATTATGGATGAAACAGATATAGGATGTTAGATTTATTATGGATAAGATAAGTTGATCCTAACTAGAATAGTGCACATAGATGTTTGATTGTTATACATGATGCTTGTTTTCTAGGATTTCACCATGGTACTTTCCCAAACTGCCATAAGAATGGTTTTCACTATTAGAAAGATTATTTTTTCTTTAATTTTTTCTTTTCTTTTGTATTTTTGAATGATTGTTGATCATGTTAGACCACATAGTGGTGTTGATGGAGATTTTATCATAGTGTGCCAATAATATCCTTCCTTGAGGAGTTTCCTTGCCAAAATAGTAGCACTTGTATACAATTGATGAATTTTATTATGATCCTCTTTGATACCAGAGTTGGCCTTATCTAAATACATACATCATGATAGAGTTCCATTAGAGTCCTTATGATAAAGTTTTGCTACCAAAATGTGGTCGATTTGTGATATAGGATTTTTGAACTTTAGGCGAGACGTTGGATTATGATGGAGGAAATGAGATGGAGATGTATTATTCGATAGTTTGGATAGTGGATCTTTTATTCTCCCAACTTCAAATGGTGGATGATGGATGATAGATATGTAATCTTGATTGGGTTTAGGACCAAATTTTCATACACATTGTGTGTTGGTATTGAAGTCTTCTTTAAAGGAGGTGGACAACTTTGATAGTTTAAAGGAATTTTTTAATGCGGCTCAATAGTTTCATTTAATTTTGGATTTGGATTTTGATTTGGATGTTGACTGGATGCTTTACATGATCCAACTTTCTTTAAGATCCATTTTGAATTTATGTGTCCACTTTGAATTTTGGATTTATTAGCTTCAATGGCTTGACTTTAATCTTTTTCTTTGTAAAGATTATTTTTCTTTTGTTGGCCCCTTTTAGTGAAAAGAATAATTAGGGGATGATGGTATATTATGTGGGTGGGTGAATTTTTGGCAGAAACCTTATGAAAAGGACTATTCATAGCACTTATTTTAATGTTTGCATCAGATGTAGTTGCCCCAGTATCATCGAGTTACAATTAGCATGATTATATTTCTCAATTTATGAATAACCAAGTCCTTGATATCTAGGATTATTAAAAAAATGTACTGGTTCCAAAATGCCCTGTTCATGTAGGCCTAATCCCTTTTCCTTTATACTACATTCTTTAACATATCTTGTTTGCAATAGGATATTTGTTGTTCTGATAACAAGATGGTACATCTTCTTTATGTTGTTCATAATCATCAATGGTTGTCATATTCTCATTATTAAGAATCCTTTCTTTAACAAAAGTGAGTTATCCAAGTTGATAGGATACAGGTGCTTCATCAATATGTGGGATAGCTTCCTGATTGATATATTTGACCTGATTTTGTGAAATATTGGATTCTAATGGTTCCTCAAGAGATATTAATGCTTCAAAGTTGATGTAAAACCACCTTCATGGGAATATTTTGAAATTTCACCATAAAGTATGGTGAATTCGACTACAACTTTATCATTTGTAAATATTTCTAGAGTAGGAGATTCTTGCTTTGGAGGAAGATCATCTATGTGTCTTGTGGAAGCAAGTGTCTCATTTGTAGAAGTAGAGGTGATTCGAATATGGATGGGGTCAACATAACTTTTTGAATCATGGATGACATGGAAAGGAATAATTGGATCTTGATCAAAGATAAGATGTGATGGCAGGATTTGAATAACTTGATCTTGATTAGTTTCAGGGACTTCTACTTGATTCTTTGGATAGTTTTCTTGACATAGATCAAGTTTAGATAATGTGGAAGGGATAAAGGACTATTGGGTAGTCTCGATATGTGGGCATGGAAATAATGGATTTTGAATAGAAATTTTTGGAGTAGGCATGATGGGTAATAGGATGCATGATGGTCTTTGGTATGAAATTTCATGAATGTGGATTGGTTTTGTATCAAATAGTGGTTCATGTATTGTGGATAGCCCTCAGTGGAAATCAAAGAAGGTGTTATTATTGGATGATTCAGTTAATTACGAGGATGATATGGGTTGATGTTGTAAAGGTTCCAATGATGAAGGAATGGAAGGAGAGATGTGGCTTCTTGTGGGTATGCTTCTTCAAGACATCTTATCATGAAGTCAAATGAGGTGGACATGTTATGGCCATTGCTAAACATAGGTAACTAGTTTTGATCTTTCTTGGGAAAATTATCTTGATACATGTCTAATTTCTCATCACATGAGCTACAAATATTTGGGTTGGGATTTTTGAGAGGAATCTCTTGAGTTATCTTGAAAGGTGATGGAGGACATGATGGTGGAAGAGGTTTGGATGATGTAGGATTAACCATATGATGGGATTGCCTAGCTATTTTTTTATGTTGGAGTTGTTCTAAACATTATTTTTATGCTTCTTAGGAGATCATTTACTAATGTGCTTTTTTTGAATGGATTTTTAGATTGGGATGGATTGGATGGTAATGGCTTAGTAGATGAAGGACTACAAGAGGAGGTGGATGTTATAATAATAGGTCTATGTGATATGGTTTGGCATAGAGGAACTCTTTGGATAGAATATTGACTTCCCTCATGAAGGTTAGGATAAGGATGATCAATGGATGTTGATTAGGGATTAATGTTATAGAATATGTTAATTGGTTGTTGATATTGAGGATAGATGATTGGATGATTAGGGCTTATGGTTTGTTGGTAAGTACATTGGAATGTTTGGGGTTGTTTGTATGGATGAGAGATGGATGGATGACTAGAGCTTGTAGGTTGTTGGTATGAGGGGTAAATGGATGGTTGACTAGAGATTGTGGTTTGTTTTTATTGATGACATGTGAGGTTTTCAATTTGGTTATGAAAAATCTCAAGGTAAAATGAAGACATGGTTTTGGGTTTGGGTTAAGATTGGAAATGGGATGGTTTGGATGGATAAGTAGGTGGATAGTGGATTTACTTTTGGTTTTGGAACATAGAATTTTGTCTCCACTAGGTTTTAGAACCTAGGACAACAATCTTTTATACTTCACATTCAAGGATGACCCTAGAGATCTGACAATAGGGTATCCTAGGGTATGATTAGAGATTAATTAAGGCTAGATGAGGGGTTCACCACCAAGTCTAAACTTGGAATAGACAATGAAATGCAAGATGTAAGATAAAATCCCAATTGAATGCAAACTAATTCTAAATGACTTAGAAAGGTGTATGAAACAACACAGAAAAATACAAAATAGAAAGTGTGCACCTGGAAAGTTGATGATGACTGGAAAAAACTTTGAAATTTTGAAAGAACTTGAATTTTTGACCTACCGGGACTCATTGGCGATTCTGGGAGTCTCAGTCCACATTCTAGATTTTTGCAAAGGAGCAGGTTTTGGGTAAATGGGTATCTAGATCCACAAAGATCTCTAAAAAACACCTACAATGGAACTCATTCACCACTTGTTGTGAATGAGTCTAGTTTAACTTTTCTAGAAATTCAAAGTTTGGATCTACTCTTCTTTGTCTACTTAATTTGTTCCTCTTGGTTCTTGTATCTGAAACTCTAATTTTGGAGTTGTATATGACCTTTTAGTGAAGATTATGACCTTGCAAATGGGGAGACATCTCAAACCAACTTGTAACCTAATCTTTAATGATATTTCAAGCTCCAAGACACCTATAACTCCAATCACACAAAGAGAGAGAGAGAGAGAGAGAGAGAGAGAGAGAGAGAGAGAGAGAGAGAGAGAGAGAGAGAGAGAGAGAGAGAGAGAGAGAGAGAGAGAGAGAGAGAGTGTTGATTGTTAGGGAATAGGGGTTTTCCTTGGTCAAACCACTTTTAGGTAATTAAACCAAATGATGAGAAAAATAAATGAAGGCATGAAACATGAAATAAAGGACATGAATCATGGACAATAATACCTTGGATGATTTCTTGTAAATGAAGTCCTATAAATCTATAACTCAACATGAAATGGCCATGAAGGATGTATATCTTGATCTTTGATAATAAGTGTAGAACAATACTTTATCTTGGATATTCAATGCTACATCACAACACTAGCTCACTAACATGCTTGATTCTTGATATGCTTGACATGATGATGGATCTTGGATTCCTGCAATAATTGATGAAGAATTCTACCCTTGAATGCTTTAGAAATGATCTTGTGAAGTCTTGAAATGCATAGCCTTTGAGTGCTTGACTTGATAATATGAATGAATGATCAAATAATTATTTGAGAGCTCGTTTATAAATGCAATCCACTCACATGACTGTTAATTAGATCCCCAAGGCTGACATAGGAGAAATTTGAACTTAAAACCAAGTTTTTCCCACACCAACCTCAAAAATAGCTCAAATTGGACTCATTCACCAAGTTGGGAAAATGAGTCCCACCTGGATGGGACTCATTCTCCTAAAGTGGAAAATGGGTCCTACAGGGGCTATTTTGCCAACTAGAATGTCAAGGAGTGAAAAAGTTAGGTTTATATGTTGATTTTGTTAGGTTTTTGATCAAAATATGTCTAGGGATGCACAATATGGGGTCATATTGGCCTATTAATGATGATATTAAGGTCATGAATGTAGAAGGTCCCAAAATCCAATGTGAAAGTGTAAATAAATACACTTTACAACACTAAATTAAGGAAAAATTAGGTCTATTTAGCTTAGAAGGGCCCTAAATCCCATGTGAATGTCTAAAACACATTACAACACTAGATTAGGTCCACTTTGTTTACAAGCCTCTTAAATGTAATGTGAAGATGTAAATAAATACATTTTACAACATTAAATTGAGGCAGGGTTAAGTTAATTTAGCTTAAAAGGGCCCGAGACATAATGTGGATGTGTTAAACACCTCACAACACTAGATCAAGGTGATATAAAGTCTTTTTTATTATTAATTACTCCTAAATCAAGCAAGGGATACTTTTTTCGACACTACAGGTTTTTCAAATGTTTTTATTTTTGTAGGATTTTCAAAATTTTGGACTTTTTGTTTTTGTTTTGTGAAATTTTTGGGTATGAATGCGCCTAGAATGAATCTATTTTGCATTTTTGGAACTTTTCTATTTTTGGGAAAGTATTGAATGTGCAAGACTAGAATGAGACTATTTTTTTGTGAATTTTTTATTTTTTGGAAATGATGTAAGACTATATTTTTTTTGTCCTTTTCTTGAATTTTTTTTTACTAAAATGCAAAGACCTTTGTGTTACCTTGACCTATGATCTTAAAAGTGACAATCTTTTTACAATTTTTCTAGTTTTGAAGACTATCATGACCACGTGAAAAAATTCTAAAACCTCCAAGGGGAATGATGTATGGTTTTTGATAAAAATAGTTTCCTCAACTAGACTAATGCATTGGGTTTCTATTTTTGCTCAAAGAAGATGGTAAATTGTGTTTTGAAACTAGATTAATGAGTTACAATCAAAATTTTGTTTGATGATAAAGACATAAATGTGAGGTTGTTGAGATTGTTCCAAATGACCAATCTAGATTTTGAGCTTCCAACTTGCTTGCATATTTTTCAATTTTCTAAGATTTTAATGACAAGGTTTTTTAAAGACCCTATGAAAAATTATGTAAGAAGCTACGATGATGGAGTGCTATGAACCTAAGAAATTTAAAATTTTGAAAAGATAATTGGTGAAAATTTTTACCTAAAAGCTAAGGATCTTGAAAAGTGCAAGAAACAGTGACTAATTTTCTATTGAAGTTTCTCATAAAAAAGTTTGATTGTCTGAAATCTATATTTTTTGGCCTTGTTTTCTTACTAGGAAAATACAAAATTCTAAACCAAAGATGTAGTGTTTTCCATTTTTGTGACTATGGTGGAGTCGGTCACAGATGTGTTGCAAATTTCCTCACTTGCATCACATGGGTATGTGCAAGATCATCATGGAAAAGCAGACCCTTAAGTGGCAAAAAAATAAGAAAAAACAGAGTTAGGCAACTTGACGTAAAAAATTGAATAAGTTATCTATATTATTTTAAAAATATGTAACAATAGAATCTATAGAAAATTGAATGCAGTTTCTAAACTACTAGGTTTGTTTAGAAAAAAAATCTATTTGGTGAAAATTTGAAATTTCAATGCAGTAGTACTTAAATTTCAGGGAAAAAATAAGAAGTAGGTGTCTGTCTGACCACCCTAACCCCAATAAAATGATAATATTTTTTTTATAAGATTTTAGAAATAAGTAGAGGACTCATGTCCCAATGTGATGCATATTTTTTTATAATTTTTTTCCAAGTAAATAATTAATTATGAATTTTTTATTACAAATTTTTAAAAATATAAAAAACTTGTATGCATGACCAACTTAACTTGGTCAAAACTTCATGAAATTCAATTTTTTTTTTTAATCCTATAGTATGTGAAGCATAGAATGTGACAGATGTTTTGGATTCAAAATATGTGATACCATTTGAAAATTATAGATGTTTTTCAATTAGTCTATCAATCAGGACTTTAGTCATAATTTGAATAGAAAATGAATAATAATTACTTATTAAATTCAAAGTAAAGAATAATTTATATTGGTGGAAAGCTGATAATCTCCTTTAAAAACCCTTTTCATTTCATCAATTTTAGGTAAAAAAAAAATTATCAGCCACATACCCATCATATTGCCACTTTTTGGCCCATCATGATCCTGCACATACCCACATACAGTTGTGGTTTCAAATTATATTTTCTAAGGAAAAAATTGACTAACAAAGTGGTACTAGTGTATTATAAAATGACTATGTTGCACAAGCCAACAGATGTGTTGCATTTTTCTGCAACATAAATAATTACGGTGTATAGGATGACAATTGTGATTCAATAGTTTAAGTAAAAAAAATCTAGGAATCCTAATCTTTTAATTTATTTTTTTCAAAGTGTGGATCAATGATGCAAACACAAAGAATAGTCATTTTGAGAAGTGATTAATGAATTTTAATTGACTCAATAGGTAAGGGGGATATTTTGCAAGCTTTCTTCCATAAAGCTTACTTAAGAAATATTTGATAAACACATTATTGTTTAGTCAAGTGGGTACATCTGTTGAGTCGAGTCCACATGATAAAATACCTAGCTTGAATGAATGACTAGAGTATGCATGCATACACAATACACCTCTTACCTTGAAAGAAAAAAAATCTTGTCACAAGGTGTTTGTCACCTCAACAAGCAATCGATACATGACAAATGTCTTCACAGAATGACCAGTTGTCCCATTGCACCTTCTCAGGAAATGTTTCAGAAAACATGGCATTGACTTCTAATTAGAATGGTTTGTAATGAATCAATAAACATGAGATGTATACTTTAGATTTGAGACACTAAAGCTCTAGCCAACCTACATGTGGTCTATACACCCACATAAAAATCAACACACAAGGTATAACATCCCCAAATACATGCTACTTACTTTCATTTTTTCATTTTTATATAGCCCACCTGAACACGTGCTTTGAGGATTCCTTGAGTTCTCCATTGCGGGATGTGTCTCAAGGTAGGACCCTCTACTAAAAAAAGGTGTGGAGTTTAGTATGTTATTTCTCATCGCACAGGATTGCACAAGTGCACACAACACAGAAATTAAGTGGTTCTTTTTAAAGCCCAAACGAGATATGTAATTTATTTTTTATTTTTAACACCCAAAGAAAAGTGGCATGTTTTGGAACATCATAAATTTTAACCAAGAAAGCAATGGTGATTTGTTGTTCTTTTTAGATGCACCAAAACAAAAGTGGAAGATCATTGTTCATTTTAAAGCCCAAATTCAAAATATGAGGCATTCACGTCCCTTTTAAAACATCCAAATCGAAGTGTAAGTTTTTTTTTAAATTTTAAAACCAAATGAAAGATGCAAGTTGTATTGTTTATGTTAAAACACCAAAGGAAAATGACTTGTTTTTAGAGCACCAAAAATAAGTGTGAGGTTTGTCCTTTTTAGAGCACTAAAAGAAATGTGTAATTTGTTCTCCCAACACCACAAGCTACAAATCAGACATTAGTAACCCCAAAAGCCTTAATCTAGTGAAATAAACACAAAAATTAAAAAAAATTACCTTTCTTGATTCTCAGTCAGATGTGGTTAAAATTTTGGGTTTTCTTTGATTTGAACAATAATAGTTCAACAATTTGAAATATCGATGCCAATTTTTCTAAATCTCAATCAAATTTGAAATCATAAAATGTTCTCGAAAGCTAAAATTGAGTTCTACAAAATTTGGTGTGTAGAATTTATTAGAGATGAAAGAACAACATGAGTTTATAGAGATTAACAACAAAATTTTAAAAAGTAAAATAACTAAAATCATGATAACTCTCTTATTTCTATATAAAATTAAAAAATTGTAAAATATTGCAGAAAGGTAAGAGTGAAGTCTATAAAATGCATAAATCATTTTATAAACGTTAATGCATCCATTTTTATGGTTGAAAGAACATGACGGGTTTTAAGAAAATTATTGGTTGTAACCTACAAAATTCCTTAAAAACACTAAGAAGATTAAATTTTCATATTGTGTTCACCAGATGTGGGTATGTACAGGATCATCATGGAAAAAACAGACCCTTAAGTGGCAAAAAATTTAGAAAAATTAGAGTTAGGCAACTTGACGTAAAAATTTGAATACATTATCTATATTATTTCAAAAATATGTAAAAATAGAATCTATAGAAAATTGAATGAAGTTTCTAAACTACTAGATTTTATTTTATTTTTTAAATGTATTTGGAGAAAATTTGAAATTTCAATGGAGTAGTACTTAAATTTCAAGGAAAAATAAGAAGTGGGTGTTTGTTTGAGCACCCTAACCAAAATAAAATGATAATATTTTTTTATAATATTTTAGATATAAGTAGAGGACTCATGTCCCGATGTGATGCATATTTTTTTGTAATTTTTTTCCAAGTAAATAATTAATTATGATTTTTTTTATTACAACTTTTAAAAAATATAAAAATCGTATGTTTGACCACCTTAACTTGGTCAAAAATTCATGAAATTCATTTTTTTTAATCCTATAGTATGCGAAGCATAAAATGTGATGCACTTTTTGGATTCAAAAAATGTGATACTATTTGAAAGCTATAGATGTTTTTCAATTAGCCTATCAATTTGAACTTTAGTCGTAATTCAAATAGAAAATGAATATTAATTATTTATTAAATTCAAATTAAATAATAATTTATATTGGTGGAAAGTTGAGAATCTATTTTAAAACCCTTTTCGTTTCATCGATTTTGGGTAAAAAAAAGTCATCAACCACATACCCATCATATTGCCACTTTTTGGCCCATCATGATCTTGCAAATACCCATGTAAGATTAGAAAATGAGGTTTTAATAAAAATTAAGCATGAATCTATTCAAAGAAATGACTAAATTATGAATTCAATACTAAACTCAAGTCAAATCTTTCAATGAAGACTAAAATAAACATAAAAATGTAAAAAAATGATACAATTTCACCTTCATTGTTCCTCCATTTTACCCTTGAATATTGTTTTAAGATTTCATATGCTAAATGTTGCTTCAAGCTTCAAATGTTGTAGTATGATGAAGGATTCCAAATATCAAGAATTTGTGGTTAGCCAAAAATGTGAGAAGAAGGCTTCTTTTATATAAATTGCTTATTTCAAATGAATGATCTGGATGCAAAGATCAAAGATCAAGATCAATGGTCATTGTTTGTTAAGAGGAAACATATTGAGTAGTTAACTGACCTAATTAATCTAATCAAGAGAATTGATTGGATAATCAATGGAAATTTGATTGGAATAATCGGTGGAAAGGGATATATTAATTAAATGGGTATATGAATTAGTGGAATTGGATTGAATAATCAGTTGATGTGATTTGATCAATCAAAATGTGTGACGATAATTAATTAATTAATTAATCTTAAGAGGAATGTGCAAACATGGATTGAATTAATAAACAAAAGTTTATTTATTAATAGATCATGTTGAGAAAATATTAGAGAATTAAATAATAAAGTTAATTATTTAATTTGGAAGAGGGAAAGTAGATTAATTAAATAATTAATGTTTATTTAATTAATCAGGAGGAATAAGGTTAAATCAATACTTTATTAAATAAATATGATTTATTTAACTAGTCAAAACAAATGAATGAGAATGAATTAATTAAATAATGTTAAATCACTTAACTAATAGACGAATATAAAAAATGATAATAATTAAAAATTAATGTATTATTTAATCATTTAGAGAAGGGTGAAAGTTAGTTAAATAGTGTTGTTCATAGGTCAAGATAATCTACGATATCTACACTAGGGTTTGCAAGAAATTGATAATTAAACACCTTGTGAATCTTTGTCGATAGGGTTTCAATCAATTATTTAGAAATGCTTCAAATTTCCTTTTCTCTACTCTCCACTTCAATTGCTTGATAGTGAATGACTTTAACGCATGCAAACTGAAATATAAATCCATGTCCAGTGACCTAATTTACATTAGTTATAATTGATAAAGTTAGGTCGAGAAAGATGGAAAACCCACACTATGTTGTCATAAGCACCTTCAATCACTCTACAAATCTCTACAACAAGATATTTCACACTAGCGATACCACCAACAGACCAAGCCTATCACCCAACATGTGTACCAATGTGCTGAAGGCATCAACACCACATCTTTACTAGGGGGCTAGAAAGTTTTCTGTTAAAACTCCTCCTAAGCCAATGCTCTTTATCTAGTTTCTAGAGGAAACATCTGCATCAAGAGCTAGCACAAACTCATTCTTCACCTCATTATCTTCCCTTTTCTTCCAAATCTTGTTGATTTTCTTCTTCATCTCAACCAAATCAATCTTCTTCATCAGATAAAAATTCTTCTATGAACTAAGAGATTTCACATTATTTCTTTTTCAAAACTTATCTATGTCATGGCTTACTACATTTGTGATATATGACACCTTTTGCTGAAAAAAATTACTTCTTGTCATTCTAAATTTTCATTCAAAAGCATTATTCCAAAATCCATTGCATGCATAATAGTAACCATTAACTTACTAAAACAACATATCATTATTGTAACCATTCATCATTTGACTTCTACATTCACTATATTTATGACCAAATCTATTGCATGTATAACACTAATTGGAAAATTATTGAATATTCTGATTCATTTTGCTTCTACACTCTACTACTCTATGTTTGAATTTAATGCAAGAATAGCATTAACCATTAAAATATGAATACCTTTTTCCAACTAGTTGTATAATAGATGACCTTTTGAAATATTTCTTATAGTTCCAAACCTATCTAATATTGCTCTACTTATCTTCAACCTTTCTTTTTTCATCATTCTTCTTTTCAACTTTGTTTGGAGTTTGATTTTTTTGTAATATTTCTCCTTTTTCAAAACCTAATCCTTCTTTGTACTTTGAATATTTTTGACTTGCAAGTATATCATCAAGAAAGGTGGAACCTTTCTTGAATTTGTATTTTTTAATCTTTGCTTTATCCAGATCTTTCCTTAGGGACACAACTTACTCAAGATTTAAACATTTTGTAGACTTATCTTTCAATTTGGCATCTAGGCAGTCTTCAACTCTTTTTCCTTCTTCAACTTACACTTTCATATTAGTGATTGTATCATTTGATTGTTTGAGCTTCTAATTTGTTTCCTTCAATATTTCTTTATATTTGTTGAGTTTCTCTCTCAACTTCTTGATGCACTCATCTACTTTCTTCATATATTATTTCAAATCTCTATTATTACATTATACTTTATCTAGATCATCAAGGACTGATTTGAGTTCTCCTTCCATATCAAATTCACACTCTTCTTCACTAAACCCTTCAGGGATGATTTCTTCCATTGGAATAGAATATCTCCTAGTTGTCATGTGTTCAACCTCCAAGATCTACCTCAGCGATTAAGCCAATTGAAGGAAGCAATCTCTAATACCAATTGTTGAACACTCAAAATATTGAGAGGGAGGTGAATCTATATTCGATGAAATTAATTAACTTTATTAACTTAAACATCCATTCAAAGCATCTCATCAAACTTACAAAAATGGAAAGGAACAATGAAAGCATGCATCACATCAATAAACACAAGAACACAAGATTTACATGAAAAACCCTTGAAAAGGAAAAGACATGGTGAGGATTAGCTCTCAATATATTATAATCAGTTACAATAGAGATTTCAAAATGGTGGACTCACTATCCAAGGACTCACTGTCTAGAAAGAAAGAATGACTCAGAGTGGCTCACTACTAGGGGATCACTATCTAGAATAGAAAGAGTTAGAAGAAAGTGTGGCTCACTGCCAAATATGAACTATTAATGTAATGCATCTACAACATGCTAAAAGTATAGTTCCAATTAAGCGCAAAAAACTAACTTAACACACTTTATACTTGACCACTATCACACTTTGTACTTCACTCTACATCAGATCTTACACACACATAATTGAACTTCTTCAATTAATTCTTTGCACAATGAATTAACCTTATATATATATATATATAATAAACATCCAAATCATTAATTAGGTCAGCCTAATTAGATGAAACATGTAACCACATAACCTTTCGACATAAAAATCCAACACACATGCTTTGTAGAATAAACCAAAATGTGTACAACATAAAAATAGGTCAGCATGACATATAATCACTCTCATAAATCTGCTCCATACATAACTTAACTCTGCATAACCCGAAAACCCTTAGGTCGACACCACATAACAAAATTGGTGAAGCAATAACTGAATAAGCCAATTTTCCATTCACAACTTGATAGGTGGACCACCAAACCACTTGCCACTTGGACTGCATACATCTTTAACACCTTTCAACACTTCATCAAAACATGCACAACATAATTTTCATGTGCAATGGGATGCAAAGCATTCAAACATGCATGCTACAACAATAGCTCTATCATTACTAATTTTGATACAATTTCATTCATATATTCAACTATGGAATACATCAAGACCAAAAACTTCTGATCTAGACACATCCAACACACACCATGAACACCTCAAAACTACATGACAAGGTTCCACATAGTGGAGAAATGTGGACCACAAAACTATTCCTTTGAACACTAAATATGCACAGTAGGGCTTAGCCAATTCTTCAGTACACTTGGTCTTCATCAAACCAACACTTTTGCATTTCTACAATGGATTTCGATAAATGAAAACACCATATACCAACATGCTCATGTTGCGAACATTGTTGTAGGGGAGGAATTTTTTTTTTCATAATCAAGGAAATGGGAAAAGACATCCACCAAGTCCACTTAGATGTTAGGTTACAAAGAAGAGATGGTAAATGTAGGATTAGGAAGGGAATCCAAGATGGATTGGGTAGATGCGATACCTTGAGAAAAAGAGTTATAAGACTCAAGTTCAACTCTGGTTGTGATTAGAGCGAACAAAGCCATAAGTCTGAAACTTCATCTCATGGGGGTATTAGCTATGGGAAACTAGGTCATGAACCTCATAAATTTTATATGGGATCCAAAATAATTTAGCGATCATACAATGAAGAGAAAAAATACATAATCACATAAAATAAAATAAGTTGCAAACACAAAACCCAAAACAACACGAGAATCATAGAGACAAAACTATGATTCAAAGTTTGGTCAAAACTGATTGGACAAGGGCATTGGGCACCCTAGACCAATGTGTTTTACTTTTGCTAACTTAAAAATATAGAAATGATCTATAGTGTTTGAGGATCTTAACCTATAGATGCCCAGGTCTAGCAATAGGAAAATTTCCAAAAATTCATAAAATTCCAATTTTTCTATATCTAAAACACAATTATGTATGCAATTTTAAATTTTTCCAATAACATAGTATTCTAAATGTAATTTTTAGATTGAAAAATGTAGTAATCAGCTGAAACTAGTTTGAAAAATATTAAAATTAAAAATTTTCTATCTTTTGAGATGACATAAACAATGCAAATCTTAAATTTTTCTACAACATATCATGCATACAACACAAAATGAAACACTTTCATATTTTCTTCACATTTTATCATGAGCTATCTTTTATTTTCTAGTGCAATTATTGATTGGATCTACATTGCGAAAACTAAAATTTAAAACTTTTTATCTTTAAAAATGCATAGATGTAAGTTTTTACTTTTTCAATGCCTTTTACCACAATTTTCATGCATGCATCACAAATTTAAACTTTTGCTAATTGTATTCAGATTTCAAAATGACCTAAATAATATTTCAGAAGGTTATAAAATGCACAAATGCCAAAGTTCACCAAAAAATGTGAAATAGGAGAAAGGGATGGGTATGTGTAGGATTATCATAGAAAAAACAAGCCCTTAAGTGGCAAAAAAATTAGAAAAATTAGAGTTAAGCAACTTGACATAGAAATTTGAATAAGTTATCTATATTATTTCAAAAATATGTACAAATAGAATTTTTAGCAAATTGAATGTAGTTTCTAAACTACTAGGTTTATTTTTAAAAAAAATCTATTTGGTGAAAATTTGAAATTTCAATGCACTAGTACTTAAATTTCAAGGAAAAAATAAGTAGTTTGTTTGACCACCCTAACCACAATAAAATAATAATATTTTTTTATAAGATTTTAGATATAAGTAGAGGAATCGTGTCTTGATGTGATACATATTTGTTTGTAATTTTTTTCAAAGTAAATAATTAATTATGAATTTTTTATTACAAATTTTAAAAAATATAAAAACTTGTATGTCTAACCACCATAATTTGGTCAAAACTTCTTGAAATTCATTTTTTTTAGTCCTATAGTATGTGAAGCATAGAATGTGATGCATGTTTCAGATTCAAAAAATGCACGATACTATTTGAAATCTATAGATCTTTTTCAATCAACCTATCAGTTAGGACTTTAGTCATAATTCAAATAGAAAATGAATAATAATAATTTATTAGATTCAAAGTAAAACATAATTTATATTGGTGGAAAGCTCAGAATCTCCTTTAAAAACCCTTTTTGTTTCATCAATTTTTGGTAAAAAAAGTCGTAGGCCACATACCCTACACATACCCATCATATCACCACTTTTTGGCCCATCATGATTCTGCACATACCCGGATCTAGAGTCTAAATCCCACTTCTTACAATATCAGAAGGGAAAGGAATTAAATTGATCTCAAACACCTAGTTGGATACTAACCTCAATGGAAGAGCCAAAATGGTGAATCAAGGTTTCAATATTTTGACGTGTGTGTGATAATGATTACTTGATTATTAATTTTTTTAATTTGATAATTTACAAAGATGTACCTAGGTTAACTATGAAAATGCAACATACTGAAATGACTACTAAAAATTACAGAAATAGAAACTAGAAAAAAAGTTCAAAAGAGTAGAGTGAAGACATAGAGGAACCTAGAATATAAATTTGATCTTGAAATAGTTGGACAAGGGTATTGGGTACCCTAAACCTAAAGTACAAATACTCAAAATTAGAATTTAGATCTTAGTGGTCTTTACCTATATATTATGCTCCTTAGAATCAATTTCAAAACTTCATTTATCACTGATAAAATCCACTTTCCCTAAATTTTTGACTTATATGACTTGAATTCTTGAATGATCAATTAGGTCTTCAATCCTCTCCAAATTCACTTCAAATTTTTAGCCTACAAACAAGAAAGAGGGGAAAGGGTTATGTCATATAGGGGCTTTCCTAATTCAAACTTCATTTTGGTATCTGTATGTCCATAATGACTACGATGTAAAAGAGAGATTACCCTTAGTCGGGAAGAAGCTAAATGATAAACAAGTGAAAAATTGAGAATTATTGTAACTTACTGCTCATATAATTGAATTCCTTGATGGATTGAAGTCACTATACTCATCACCTTCAAGGAGAAATTGATGTTTGTTTTGAAGTCGTACAAGTGTTAGTGCTCACAAAACAAATAGATATGGAACATAAATAAACTCACAAGAAAAGATGATGCATTGCTAACATGATACTTGACTAAAATAATTTTGCTACAATTCTATAGCTTTTTCTCTTGACTACTTTTAGGATGCTCAATTATAATATTAATATCTTTAGGAGTTTTTAGCTCTTGTTAGGATTTTAAATGATGAAAAAGGCATGTATTTGTATGTAATTATTTAATTCACCACAATTTAATCACCAACAACCAACAAATGACTTTGGATTTCTAATTGTTAAAATGTTGAAACTAACATATTTAAATTGGGGCCAAAATAGGTTGGATAGGGGTGCTAGGTGCCCTAGTCTAGACATATTTTGAGGCCTTGAGTGTTGATAAGTAAGCATTAACTCCTTAATCCCAATTCAACTTTTCATTTTTTGAATATTATTATAAAATGGGAAAATTAAATATGTAATTGGGTGCAAGCACATGAGAGGGAGCTAAACCTAGTGTGAAATGATCAACCTAGTGATAATTTATAATGCTATAGTATTGTCACAAATTATCACCCTTGATAATTTCAAACTATGTTTGACTCCCTCCTAAGTGCATGTGCCTAATTATGCTTATAATTCACCCATTTAATTGTCATTTTTGAGAAATTGAATTACATATCTATTTGATGAACATTTAAAAAGAATAAATTCTTGGCTTGTCATAAAGGATAATGTGAAATATGTTGGCACTCACATAAATATAATTTGTTCCTTCCATTTGAACATCTAATAAAAAATTTGATCTCTCAAGCAATTCTAAAGGAAATTAATGTGATTTAAAGAGAAAAAAATTTATAGCACTATTTCAGCCAATCTCATGTCTACAATATGTTAGAAAATCTATGCTCATACATCGTAAGAATTTTTTATGATTATGTTTTTTGTTATTATGAGTAATAACACTCTCATGATCTCTAAGAATCCTCCAATTTCTACTTGTATGTGATGAGATAAGTGACTTTATTTCAAAAGTGAATGCAAATCTTAGTGGTAAGTTACAATAGTATCATTTATCATTTACTTTTATCTATTTTCCTCTTCTCTCCAGATAACACATGGTCAAATGATTAAGGAAAGCCCCTATATGACACAACCCTTATCCCCTTGTCCTTCTTGCAAGTTACGATTCTAAAGTGGATTCAAGTGGATTAGAGATCTTAAGGCCTCAAAACCCTAAGATGATAATTCAAGCACCTTCCTTCATTGAATTGGGGTAAGCTTATTATTTGCAAACTCTCAGACATTAGAGCCGGATACCAACTATCAAATTCCTTCAAATTGTGATGCATCTATTAAATCTCTAAGACCCTAGAAACTACCATTTTTGGACTGTGATGACCATGCCATTGTCCAACCAATTTTGAACAATATTTATATGCTGGGATCCTCTCTTATTGTATTTTTTCAAAATTTCTTTTTGTTTTTGTCTTTCTACTCCAAATTTATAGATTTTGTGATAGTTTGTCTCTTTAGTCTTAATTTACCTAGTTTGCAACATTCAATCATCTCATCATAAAATAAAAAGGGATCTGAATAATAGTGAAATGTGTGCTTTATAACCTAGGTTATAGAACAACACTTTTCTCTAATTATCATTCAAGTAGGTCTAAGGAATCCAAATTGCATTGACTATCAACCTCAAAGATGAGTCAATTCTCAACAAGGAAGACCTAAGAATGGGTTATTTAATCTTTGAAGGGTTCACCACCAAGCAAAAGCTTGAAAAAGACAAGTAAACATTCAACTCACAAAAACCTAAAAAATGTAAGCTAAATGATGAAATAATGCAACAATAATTTAGGATATATGTACCTGGGAAGGCTGGAAATGTGATGAGGATTCTAGAAATGCAAAGAAGTTGTCAAAGTATTCTATGGAGGACTAAGATGCCCTTACTATATTATTAGTCACGATGTTGTTTTTTGGGGCATATGCAAAATCATTGGATGCCATGATAGGATCCAAAAGAATCTCTACAAAATTCCACCTGGAGGACTAAGACACCCTTACTACCATCTTAGTCTTGATCTAAATTTCGAGAATCTCTAAATGTGGTCCTGAGGCTGGATGTCTATACTTCCTTCTTCTCTGAGCTTAGGTTCTGAAACTTCTAGATCTAGCCTATAGGCGAGTTTCTATGAAGATGACAACTTTGTTATGCAACTTTTCAACTTTCCAAATTTGCACTTCAAATGATCTTCAAGTCTTCAACCTAAATCTGCAATCACAAAAACACAAGAGGGGAAAAACTTGTTGATTATTAGTAAATGGGGGTTTTCCTTGGTCAAACCCTTGGTTGGTAATTAAGCCTTGAAATGAAATAGAATAATGAAGGGAAATGATGAATGAACAACCTATGTTATGTTGAAACTCATGAAACCCTTGTTATGAAGTCTAAAAACTTGTGTGAGATGGATAGCTTGGATATGGATCTTGAATCAAAGGAATGCTTGATAGATATGGACTTGTATTGCTTGCTTGAATCAAAACCTTACATCACAAATGTTATCTCAAAAAGAAACATGATGCAAGAATATCATTGATACAATGCTTTAATCTTGATGATGGCTCCAAATGCTTGATGAACTACTCTTGAATTCTCTTGTGGACTCCAATTTGCAATTAGGAATGCTCTCATAAAAGTCTTGATGTGAAAATGAATGAATGAACCTTGTATTTATACTTATCCATGCCTAATATCTTGAAATTACACCACAACAAGCCGACATATGAATTCATTAATTAAAGGAGGCTAAATCCCACTAGAATTTGAAATTAAATCTTGAAAATACCTCAAGGGGGACTAAGATGCCCTAGGTGGCATCTTAGTCCCGAGGCATGATACTTGGGGCATAGACTCCAAAAAGGGGCCTGTTAGAACTGTAAAATTCTGATGTATTTTACATGTTGTTCATACCCATGCATTTCCAAATAAGTCCCACCATGAGCATTTTCCCCATATTTGGCCATGTAGTACCATAAAATCCATCAAATCCTGAATATTCCATTTTATAATTCCTATCGGCATGAAGAAATCACGGTATCCCCGGTCCACAGTGCATTTTCTACTAATATATATTTGTTGTAGGTGTATTGAGAAGACTTCTTTGAGGTCACACTGATTGGAATTCGTATACAGGCACATATCGTTAGGACACTTTTATTGTTTTGGCGACTGAGGGATTCCCATCAGCAAGAGAGTCTTCGTCGAGATGAGTCACAACGAAGTTATATTGTCTTACCGACTGGCGTAGGAGTATACACTTCGGCCAAACCATATGTCTTCGGTATATGGTCTTGCCGAACGCTTCATGTCTTACCGATTGGCGACAAAAAGAGCATATCGGTGAGAAAATTTTCATCGGAATAGGTCATAGCGACCCGTTTGTCACACCGATAAGATATACATCGATAAGACTAAGTGGTATCGGAGTGAGGTCTTAGCAAATGCCTCCGGTCTCACCGACAATGTGCAGGAGAGTTCTATCAGCGGTTTTCAGAGTAAGGTTATATAGTCTTGCTGACTCTTGTGTCATGTCGATATGTTGTTTCATCGGCGAGAAAGCCCATATGTCTCAACAACTGGAAAATACAATGAGGAATGCATCTCGGTAAGACAAAGTATTGTCTATGAGACGTCTCCCCGACAACAGAATGTCACAACAAAACATAAAGGATGAAAAGATATCTATCGGTAAGACTTTGATGTTTGGTATGACTGCAGGATGTCTTGGTGAATGTTCAGCGGATGTTAATAAAAGCTCGACTTCAATGATTCACCAACATCTGATTGCGAAGTGATGTGTCTTTTCAAATACAAATGTATAAATATCCATTTGGGATTAAAAAAATAAGACATTAGATTAGAGATACAATAGGTATATTAGGGAAAATACAGTAGACAAAAAATGTCATGCTATGAGACTATGTTGCATGTTTTAAAAAATATGGAAATATTAATGAGAATCTGTTGATGTGGTGGCTCAATTTTGGTGTCAATTGTCTATTGTGTTCATTGAAAGTATTACTAAGTTGTCTCCAAGATTGATGCTTTCTGGTTGTTTAAATTGATATATCAAGTTTATATTTAGTTTATCAGTGCACATTTGTTGTATCTATGTGGTTGATTGATTGGTTCTTTCAAGAAAAGATTAAATCCTTTTGATTGATCATAGTAATCAAGGAAGTTCATCAGGATCATTAAGAAGAGCTTAGTAGTCACAGTCTTGCATGTTTATACAAGTTATAAACAAAACATATGCCAAACAATTTGAGTGTTCTCCAGAAATAAGTTTCCCATTTCGATTTCATTTGACTCCACATACCCAATAAGGCACTAGTCTCTGCATTTTTCATGATTTAGATTCATTCATTTTCTTTACATCTATTAACTAAACATATTAGGATTTAGTCTTGAATATTGCTATACAATTTATACCAAATTTAGTTTTATTTGTCCACCTCCACCTGCCATTGTGGGAAAAGCATTTTGAAGAGATAAGCATAAAGCCAAGTCTGCTTCACTCATATAGGTTTACCCGTCTAGGTCCAGCAGCACCTGAAGAGTAGAAGGTCTAAGCCATTCGACCTTTTTTGTTACCCTAAAACATATCAAGAGACTGGCAGCCTCTTGAGATGTCCTTACCTGCGTTTTTGAGAGCTAACAGGGTCCATTTAGGGTGCACTTGAAATTAGGGTTCCAAGATCTTTGGGGGACGAAGATGCCCTAGGTGGCATCTTAGTCCCAACCCAAAAATCAGTAAAACACAACCAAAATCATTAAATTATCATTTATCCTTTGAGATTTGTCTAGATTAGCAAGAAAAAGATATAGTTTATTAGGCTTATGGATGCAAAATAGGACCAATTAAGACATAAATATGGATAAAAAAGGCAAGGTGATCCCAAACAAGTGTGAAAATGCAAGGGTATGCATTTTCCTACACTAAATTTAGCCTCCACTCTAGTGAGAGGATGAACTTGCTTCGAAGTCACACTAAAGTAGCCAACCACACAATCAAGAGGGGTTCAAATGTATGAATGCTAGTAAGATAGGATAGCAATAATCAAGAGGGTGGCCAAGCCCCCAGGATCAAGATCCTATGGAAAAATAACATAGGCACAAAGGAACACACTTGCAGATGATATATGAAGCCACAACTAGATCACAAGCATACACCATCAAAGACATGAAAAATAAAAATTCTACACATCAAGCTTTGACTAGCCATCCAACGTGCTGTGGATTGGGCCTAGGCTATTTTTCCAAGAGAGGTTTACAAGTGGAACATGTTGTCCACTATGCAAGCAAAACACATGCTCACAAGGGCTAGTGAAGCTAGTTGTTCACTAGGTGAGCCCCAAGAGGTCCATATCAAAGTCATACCCCCATGAATATGGTAAGTACAAAAAGAAAAGGCATTCTCACATGGGCTAGTGAAGCTAGTTGCTCACTAGGTGAGCCCCAGGGGACCATATCAAAGCTATACCTCTGTGACTTTAATAAGGCACAAAAATGCAATAGGAGAGAGGGATGTTTAAAGGGATTTTTCTTAGTTTGTGCAAGGTTTCATCTTAGGGAAAATTGTGCTTAATTTCTCCAAGAGAGGATGAGTCAAAGAAATATCACTCTCTCAAAGGAAATCAAACACCATGAAACCACCAAGAAAAGGATGCATCGCAAGAAAAAAGAAAATAGTATGATGAAACATGAGTGTCAATGTATTCCCCCACTTTAAAGTGGATGCTAACACCATTACAGTGAGAAATTTCTTTAAAGTAGACTAAGACATGAGAGCTTATTCAGAAAGCCCTATGTCAAATCATATGTTTCCAATTAGCTACGTCATGCAATAGGATGGAAGGGTTGCTCAGTATGTCATATGCAAGCCAACTTAAGGCATGTCATCCACATCCCAAGCTTGCTCTTATATATACATGAAAGGTGGTAAACTATCCAAAAGAGGAAACCACAGGTGACATACGAGGACAAGGCTACCTAGGCCCTTTCCTCCACTTAGTGTAGGACAAGGGTGAGCCAAAATTGATGAGATAAATGTTAGAGTGAAAATCAGTATCAATTAGAGGATTTAGGTGCCCCCACATAAGGAGGAGAACCAAACTTCTTAAGATGTTGGATTTTATTACTCAAAGCCTTACATTCATTAGTAGAATGACCATGAACTCTATGATATGCACAAAATGAAGTCTTGTAATAAAATTTCTTTCATGTTCTTGGAGGGAGGGATATCAAACGATCTTCGAGGAGTCTCAACAAGATACTTTATTTATCAAAAGTAGAGGATGTTTAGTTATTTTGCGACAAAGATATCTCTTGCTTAGTATAAGATTTCATACCTACACAATACTCTTTAGAATGCGATATTTTGTTCTCTCCTTTACTAGAGGGTGTAGAATCTATCAAATTCAAATAATTAGTGTTTTGTGTGACAATATTGACATTAAGCGAAGATTTCTTTGTTTCTTGCAAATGATAACAATTAAGACCACTAGTGTCTATCAATTCAGGATGCACTATTGTCAAAGTTGCCTTAGAGGAGTCCTTTGAGAGTGTTGAGGGCTTGTTTGATGAGTTTATTTCTATGAAAGGACAATAACCAAGACCATGAGTTGTTTCTTGTGTGTTATGATCTATAGGGACACATATACCTTATTCTCTAGAACCACATCCTTTTCCACTATAACCAAGTTGTTTCATTATTTCATAATCTTTTCCATAAATTTTCTTTATCTCTTTAGGATTTGGTGCTTGTTTATAATCAGTTTCATTGAAGTTTGTTGTGTACTTTTTTTTTTTCTTCTGAGGTGATTGAGGTGGATGCTTTCAAAGGATCTTTCAAATTTTTTGTTGAAATTACCACTTTTATTTTCCATTTATGATCTTGTATTCTCCCATGAATGTAGGTTCAAAATCCAAGGAACCCGAATCATCTTCTAATAGCTTCGTGATTTTCTCAATGTGTTTTTATTTGTCTTTTTGTTGCATGGGTTCTACTTCCATGGTTGGTGTTAAATGTTTTCAAAGGATTCTCTTTACCTTTCTCTTAATGTTGAAACAACTGTATGGTTTAGGATCGGCTTTGAGTGTGTACACTTTGTTGTTGTAAATATACTTCATTTTATGATGAAGATTAGAAGCCACCCCATTCATTGCATGAATCCACTATCTACCTAAAAGGAGATTTTATGAAAGATCGTGAGGCATAACATGGATCGGTGTTTCTAATGTGGAATTTCCAACTTTAATAGGTAAAGTGATCACTCCAAGTGGTTGCTTTCCCATATTGTCAAATCCCTTAATAGATAAAGAATCAAGTTGAATTTTTTATTTATCCACACCCATCCTATTCAAAAGTTTTACACTACACATATTAAGGGTGGAGTCATTGTCTACTAGGGCTCACTTTATCCTTGTGCTATTGTATCGAGCTATGATCATGAAATCATCTTTTTTTTTGCACTTCCAAAGGAGGGAACTCACTTAAGTGGAAAAGAATGTCATCATTTATTCCTTGAATCAGAGCTTCTATTTCATTTGAATTTGCACTAGAGGGAACCACAACTTGTTGCAAGGCTGTTTGAAGCATAGTGTGATAATTACATGAATTTTGAATTAGATTCCATAGGGATATCTTTGCAAGAGTACTCTTAAGTTGTTCAACAAGATCATACTCTTTTCCACTTTGTGGAGGTAAACGTGGGGCACTAGGAAAGATAGGATTAGGCAATGGGAGGGATGTTGAAGGTGTTTGTCTTGGTTGTGGATTGTTCCTAGTGTTGTATGTATGAGCAACTATATTGCAACTTGGTTGCTATGAAAAATTCTTCTTAGGTGGTTCGAGGATAAGGACGGGTTTGTTTTGAACTTGTGGTTTTTGAGAGGGTGGATAAATGATAATTTTAGGCTTGAGAGAGTACTCCAAGGGATATCTAATGTGCATAACCTCAGAAGACCTTTCACGATGTCCTAGTGAAGGGGAGTCTAATATCACTTCATCATCTTCATCTAAGGAATTACTGTTGTCAATGTTCTCATTTTCTTGCACTATGATAACTTCCCTAGTAGGAGAGTTTTTAGTAGAACTACAAACCAAATGTTCTTGACATTAAAGGATTGGTTTTTCCAAAATGACTTCATCACAAGTAGGGGAATGATCAATGAAATTCTCTTGTTTAATAATGTTTTCTATAGAGGAAGAGAGGAAAATTGGATTCTTGTGACTCTCATTGCTTTGATCTTCTAACACTACAATATCTTAATCACAACTAGGAGAGATATCAGGAGAAGGATAGATGTGATCATTCTGATTGCTGGTGATTTCATTCTTTTTTTCTAGGGTCTCATTCTCTTGTTCCATAACTTCTAAACTAGTAGGAGATATTTTAGGAGAGGGGAAAGCAAAAGGTTCATCACTCTCCATTATTATGTCATGTAAAGTAACTTCATCACTCATAGGGGAAGCATCAAGAGAAGGACTACAATGGTTTTCATGGTTACAAATAGTTAAATGATTTTGTTCCAATAGGTATTTCCAAATGATAGGGACATTAGGAAGGAGAGAGATAAGGTTATCACTTTTGATCCACATGTCCTCTTGACAAATATGATTTTCATGATCCTTCACAATTGTATCCTCTTTTACTAGAGCATTCTTGCAATTAGGGGAAGTGTTGAGAGATGGATTTGGGGTAAGCAAAGTGGTGACAATGATCTCATCTTCTTTTGTTATGCTATATTTCCAAGGGGGGGAGGACATAGACAATGAAGACTCTCATGATCTACAATGATTGCATCTTCTTTCACCAAGATACCTTCATCTCTAGTAGTAGAGGCATCGGGAGAAGAACAATTATGGTTTTCATGATTTTCTATTCTTGTATCTTCTTGTATTATATCATCCTCACCAATAGGAAATGTAATATTAAGGATTATTTCAATTGTTTGTTCCTTTTGCTCTAAGGTGTTCTCATAACTATGAAAGATATTAGAAGGATGTATAACATGTTTCTTAATGACCTCATTGTTGTACTCTAAATTGAACTCATAAGAGGGGATGTTGTACTTATGCAATCCATTTTTAACCACATAAAAGCCACATATCTTGAAATAAAACATGTTATCATGGAAAAGTACCTTAAATAATGTGCAATTTTATGACCTAAAGTGAAATGTTTAAATGCCATTTTCAGATTTGAAACAAGGTAATTTTCTAATTACACTATGCAACAACTTGAAAGATGAAATTTTTAAATGCAAATTTCAAATCAAGCAATGCATGACATGAAGCACGTTAAGCTAGATTTCATAAAATGCATGGAACAAAAAGTCAACCCACTAAAAAAAATAACCAATGGAAGAAAATAGAAGTATAGAAAAGCATTTTCAAATCTTAAAAATTGCAAAGTCAAATTCAATGGGGACTAAGATGCTAGTAAGGGCGTCTTGGTCCCACTAGTGAGATTTGAGGTTCCAAAAAGTGAAACAAAAAGAAAACAACAGAGATAGGATTTTGAGCCAAAAAACCTAAGAGGGACTAAGATGCCATGAATAGCGTTTTTGTCCCAGTAGAGGTATTTTTTAGAAAAAATAACAAATTCTGAGTTGTTAACAGTTTTCCCAAGTTTCCTACCTAGGGACCTGATTTTAGAAACAAAAAACTAAGCAAATGAATGCAAGAAAAAGTAACTAGTGACAAGCAATTGGATGCAAAGTTGAATACAATTTTTTTTCAATTTTTAATGTAATAACAATGTTTCTAAATGTAATTAGGATGATTGACAATGCACTTTTTAGTTTTTCAATGAGATAAAATCATGCAAGAAAGCAAAAATGCAACCTATATGCACTTTCGCTAATGCAAATGTGAGAAACCCTAGATGCACTTTCACTAATGCAATATGCAATGCAAGAATGAATGCAACCTAGATCTAGGACTTTAATGGACTCCAAATCAGAAATTGAATGCTCAAAAATGTCGGGTTCACCAAAGTGAATAATAGTCAAATGGGTGCTTTATAACCTAGGTTATCAAACACCACGTTTCTCCAATAATCAGTCAAGTATGTCCTAGGAATCCAAATTGGATTGACTATCTGTAACATAGATTTTAGGACCCGAAGTGCTTGCTCTCTTCCTAAGTTTTTCACCTAGAAAGAGAGAGATCTAGATCCTAAAATGCTAGATGTACATTCAATTAAGGACAAGTATGATGTATATATGATGTAAACTAACTAAAATAAATGAAATTGACTTATTGAAATGATCTAAAATGCATGCAAAACTAAGATTTATGACTTGTTTGGAAACATGGTGTGATATGCAGAAACTAAGAAATATGAAGAAATAGGAAGAAATATGCAAAATAGAAAGTACAGGGTCAAATCTGAGTGCACCTGGATGATGTGTGAGCTTTATGGAATGTTTGGAATGCTGATCAATTTTTTTTATTTTTCATAGTGGGACTCATTCACCAAGGGTGGTGAATCGCTCCTCTGACTGGTGAAAAAGTGTCGGGAGCTGATTTCTAACAACCGGGAGTTGATTTCTGATAAAATGTAGATTTCCATATTTCAAGTGGGACTCATTTGCCAAGGGTGGAAAATCAGTCCTCCCCAAGATTTCTGAAAATTCAAGGGTCAACATTACTACTCCAAATCTAGTAATGACTGAATAACAGCTTGTCGGGATCAATTCTACATAAAACAGGTTGAAAGTCACTCAAATTGCCTGAAAGGAGCATGAATTGATTTGAAGAGCCTAGTTGACTTGGAATCCACTTTTCAACACCTTTAAACCTATCAAATCTACAAAACAAAGCTTGCAAAGATGCATGCAAAGGGGAAAAATGTTAAGGGATTAGTGAATATGGGTTTGCCTTGGTCAAACCTCGCTTTAGTAATTAAACCCAATTGAAATTAATGACATGCAAGAGGAATGATAAATGAATAACATGAAAGTATCGCAAACTTACAACATCCTTGAATTTCCAATTTTAAGTGATGTTAAAAGGTTGCTCCAAATTGATTGAGAGTGCTTGAATTGAAGATACAAAATTCTTGAGTGCTTGAATTATGAATGCTTGATTGAATAAGTCAATGAGAGATAGGAGATGTAAAATGTGGTGAAAAATTCCTATTTATACAAATCTTGTGCCTTAGTATCCGTTCATACCTCATCACAGGCTTACATGAAGTGAAATTTTAGTAAAATCCTTAAAGAAATTTAAAATATTTTGAATTTGGGGCCAAGGGGGACTCATTCGCCACCCTTGGCGAATGAGTCCCACCTGGGACCCAAAACCAAGTGTCGGAAATAAAGTTTTTTTTTAATGTTGTTTGTCGGGATAAGACCCAAAAATACACTTATTATAAGCATAAGAGGGCATAAAAAGACAAAATAAAGCATGAGAAGGGTGTAAATACAGAAAATATTCCTAGAAAAGTGTGAAATCTAGTTACAAGACTTTAAAACACTTCAAAATAGGACTTGTTGATGTATGAAAAGGTGATTTTTAGGTGAAATGCATTAAATAGAGTCTAGAAGATTGTAGAAATGTCTTACAACACTTCACAACACCTTCATAAGATGTCGTTCTTTGAGTTTTAGCACCAGAATAAGCATGTTCAAGCCAAGATACATAATAAAATTAAAACAACATAGCTCCAACACTATGAAAATGGGAAAGGTCCATTTTTCTACAGTACATTTAGCCCCCACTTTAGTGAGAGAGACTTGCTTCCTCACACTAAAGTAGCCATGAACATTAAGAGAAGGGTTCAAATGCACTTATGTTAGCAAGATGAAATGCAACAAACAAGAGGGATGATCAAGCCCCCAGGATGAAGATCCCATGGAAAATTGAACATAAAGACAAAGGAACACACAAGTCTTGAAATGAATTGAGTGAACCTTCGATCATCAATCCAACCAGTTGTGAAAATAGTTCTAGGATGATTATTTGAAAAATAAAATGTGTACTCACTCTGGGGCCACAAAATTTGTTGTCTGTGGGGTGAGAAGGCCCAAAAAGTAAGATACATACACTATTTGGTATGCACTCATAAACAAATAGAAATGTGGCTATGGGGAAAAGTCATGCCACTAGTTGGGCTTCCCACTCAACCATGATAAAGCTATACCTATTTGATAACTTTAACAAGGTGCCACAAAGACAAAGAAAATGTAAATGTTGGTTTAAAATATGATGGCACCACAGGCATGCAAGTTGTGTTATGCAAGGTGGCTGAATGATAATGCAATATGTAAAGTTTTTATGTGTAATATGTTCAAAGGAGTCTTGTTTAGTTTATGCAAGGTCAGTCACTTAGGGAACATTGTGTCTAATGTCTCCAAAAGAGGACCAATCAAAGAATATTATATTCACAAATAAGGGGATGCAGTGCATCATGTCAAACCACAAAGAGGAATGCAATATGATGAGATAGATCACACTTATGAAGGAAATCACATCCTATGTCATCCACAAAGTAAAAAACACATCACGAAAAATGAAAATTCTTTGCTAAGAATGCAAATGAAATAATGGTAATGCATGCCCCCACTTTAAAGGAATTGCTACACATCGTTCTGTGAGAAATTACTTGAAAGTAGAGAAGAAAAGAAAATGCCAAAAAAAAACAAGCCACAAGAGGCAACTTGGAAAGCTCTATGCCAAGTCATATGTTTCAAAGTTAAGTTGTGTCATGTCAAGAAAAATGAAAAATAAAGAAAGGAAGGGAGTTGTCCCCTAGAAAATAAAGTACACCAAACACATAAGGGATCTATGGATTTGGGGTCAGTATGTTTGTTGCTGCAGTGTTTTTGTATTTTGTATTTTGTATGAAAGAGCTCAGAACTATCATCATTCCCCAAAGCACATAGAACTAGAAGAATGACACAAAGAGATTGAAAAAAAAGGTAAAAGAAAGTCCGATTTGAGTCAACATGGAAGAGACATTTCGGTCTTGACACTTTGCATCATCCCAAAAGGAAAACACAAGTGAAAAAGGAAAATGAAAAGAAAGCTTTTGAGTCAACTTGAAGGAGACATTTTGGTCTCAATGGCTTGGATCATCCCCAAAAGGAAAACACAAAACAAAAAATGCAAGGACCATTTGGGTCAACATGGAAGAGACATAGGGTGTCTCTATGCTTTGTGTCATCCCCAAAATGAAAACATAAAACAAAAAGAGAAAAAACAAGAACTTTTTGGGTCAACATGGCAGAGACATAGGGTGTCTCTATACTTTGCGTCATCCCCAAAAGGAAAACACAAAAAAAAATGAGAAAAGACAAGGAACGTTTTGGTCAACATGGAAGAGACATAGGGCGTCTCTACACTTTGTGTCATCCACAAAAGGAAAACAAAAAAAAAGGAGAAGAATAAGAATAGAGATACACATAGAAGAAGTGTACAAAGAGAAGGAGACATCAAACACATGATACGGGGGAACATGATACACACATGAAAAGAAAAAGGAAAATGCATGTGAAGAAAAGACCAAGTAGGAAAGTGCAGATCATCCATCAAGTCATCTGCCTCCCAATCATGTTCAGTGGAATGTGAAGGTGATTGACTATTTAGAGGAGGAATCACAAGTTTCGAAATAGGACTTGTACTAGGTTCTTCACTTGTCAGAGAGGATTTATCATTTAAGCTCATTGTAGATGAAAATAAAGAGTTCAAGTTGTTGTTTATTGTTTCATCTATGTTGGAAATCGTCACATCTCCATCATCATCATCAAGATTAATAACGACAAGAGGACGAAGGGTGATTTCTAAGGATGGATGTATCAAGAGTGTGGGCTAGATATGTTGATTTGGTTGTGATTGTTGAGTTGAAATGTCATGTGGTTGGTCAGGATGGTCATTGATCAAAGGTAAAGATTGGTTGTCTTGATTTGTTGCAGTATGAGTTAGGAGACGACGATGACACCGATGATCCCGAGCAACACAGTTCTATTTAAATTTTTTTGGAGTTGTTGAGGTGTAGGAGTGGATTGAGTCAGCATAGGTTCTTCTACTTCTGAAAAGGGGATACTAGAAGAAACCGAAGGGGAAGGATCAATCACTATCTCTTTTTCTTTATATATTTGTTTGGTATGAGGAAGTGAGAGAGGAACTAGACTTTGTGGTCTCTTGATTGTTTAGATGATGGCTGAGAAGTATCAAGAAGATATTTTCGAGAGGTTTGTTGAATATCAGATGTAAATGTAATCATGGTTTCATCGACGATAGGAGTAAGTGGATGAAGCTGTGTGACGAAGGGATAATTCAGCAATCTTTTTGGCCTTAAAATTCTGATAAGCGATGTAAAAGAAGTCCTTACGAGGAGTGATAAGTTCCATGGGTTCAGGCCAAAAGGCTTCTAATGAAAAGTTACCTTTGGAAGATAGAGGATTAAAGCCACTATGCAACTTACAGTGAATACCTCATTTCCATGTGGAAACTTCAAGCACTTGTGAATGACTGATGGGACAGCTTTCATTGAGCACAGCTAAGGAAGGCCTAACCGCAAATGAAATTGGTTAGATTGTGGAATAATAGAAAATGTTACCTCCAAAGTCTTAGGTCCTATTTGTAAAGGTAACATGATCGATCCAATCGTAGGGCATGCAAAACCATGATGTGGTTTAATCCATGCAGTTGGTGGATTATAGTTATCTTGATATAAATCATGTAATACTAGGAACTCCTCTATGATCACATTCTCACTAAAAGCGGGATCTATTAATATGTCATTACTAGGTTTATCATAGATTCTACTGGTTAGGTAGAGAGGACCATCAGGAAGCTTTGGTAGTATGTCTTTAGTAGAAAAGGTAATATCAATAGATTGAGTGGTTTGGCCCTTGCGAGGGATAACATCTATCGTGACAACAAGTTCATCCATAGGAATAGCTTGGGCAACAAGAGGAGATGTATCAAGTTGTTCAATATGTGTATCTACAGTCATTATATCAAGTTTTGACTGTTCACTAGCCTTGACAAATGAGGTAGTGTGTTTAGGCATAGGGTTGGTGAAGATTTGGAGATTTTGGTTAGGGGGTGCAACAAACTTATTTCCTTGGTCATTAACACCCATAATGGTCAATTCACCCGAGTCAATGAAGTCTTGAACTAGATGTTTAAGATGCATGTAATGTTCGGTGTCATGGCCATTTTGACGATGAAAATGGCAATAATAATTAGGTTTGAAGCTAGGTGGTAAGGGTTAGTTGGGATCAAGTGGTCGAACAAGTGGTAAAGTAAGCATGCATTTTTGGATGAGTTGTGTCATTTTCTGATGGAGGGTGTCAGGTAGAGGAGTGAAATGCCTATTTGGATCACCATAATGATAAGGAACGACTATTTTAGAGGTGGCCATTGAATTCTAAACTTGTCAATTTGGTTGTGATTGGGATGGAGGTGAACTAAATTGTAAGAATCCTTAGTTAGGTTTGCAAAAATTTTGTGTGTTGTTTTGGTGTTGATTATTGTTTTCAGTTTTGTCAATTCGCTAAAAGTGGATTTGAACTCTCGACTAGAAACCAAATTTTCATACTCACATAAGGTTGTACAAAAATGCATTAAGGAAATGAATTTCATCATCAGAAGCTTATGTTGAAGGGTAGTGTGCAAATTCTCAATAAACATCTTTTGCAGATGTGCATCTGGAATTTGGACATCAACTTGAGCATATAAGGACTGGTAATGAGAAATGCAATTTGTTACTTTTTCATCATTGTTTTGTGTACATCATATAAGGTCAGCCATATTCTTTTTAGTTGTCTTGCGCACTTGAAATTGATTAATGAAAGCTTCCACCAATTCATTAAATGAACGAATGGAATGATTAGGAAAGTTGGAAAACCAATCCAAGGAAATATCTTTCAAGGTCCTTGGAAAGAGTTTTTCTAAGAGTTTATCGTCAAGGAAAAAATCACAACACAAGGCAGTAAAAGCATTGACATGGTTGATAGGATCTCCTTTTCCTCCATATTTCTCAAATCTCAACATTTCTATCCCTTGTGGCATCGAGGTATGTAAGATTTCTAATGATAAGGGGCTTCTACGAACAAGATATTTGGCTAGAGTAGTTTGAGCTTGGCTAATGGTGGAAAGTTGGTGTTGCATGGATGGAATAGTGTTGAGGAGTTGCATCATGAAGTGATCAGGATAATGGGGTTGAGGTGGAAGGGAAAATGGTTATGGAGTGTAGGTGATGTTACCTAGAGAAGTGGTAGGAATATGAAGGGGTGTGAAGGTGGTGGAAGGAGGTTGCGATGCCACAAAAGAAGTAGGAATGTTAGTGGAAATTGGGGAAGAAGTATCAACAAAATTGGATTAATGTAAAGTTGTATGAACTTGTGGATTGGTGTAAGTTGGTATGGAAGCTATAGTTGGAGGAGGAACTTGAGATGTTGCTTGGGTAACATGAATTTTTGTTGATGGAGTATTGGAAGAGGCATGTTTATTGTAAATCTCAAAAAATTGTTTTAAAACATGCAAGCCATCATCACTCTCAATTAAGCGATGAAGGTTCTCAATAGCAGGTATAGAAGTGGTGGAAATGTTTTCAAGTGACAATTATTGTTGTAAATGTGCAAAGTCCTCATGAATGTTAATAACCTTTCCATGTAGGAGAGACTTGTTTTGATTGTCAACATGCATAGGATGGAAGTGGTATTTTCAAGGCCTAAGGCACTATTTTCCATACCAGGAGTAGGAGCTCGTGAGATCCCAAGGTCCACAACGAAAGTCTTATCATGGGATACCATGAGTCTAGAACTTCTTCTCACTAAAGTATTATCAATAGGGCACTAAACACTCATGCAAGTACCACAAAGGAGAGGTGGATGGAAATGCAAACTATTCTAAGAATGTAAAATGAAAATAATAGAAGATCTGCTAACTGTAACAAAGATATGAATACAGGAAACAAAAATGCAAGAAAATTCTAAAAACAATGCAAAGGTAATGTCTAAAATATGCAGAGGGACTGATTTTCCTTGGTGGAAAATGAGTCCCAAGATGGAATTTTTTTGTTTTTCAGAATTTTAACAATGATTTAAATGCTTTTCAAAATGCAATAATAGATGCAGAATGCAGGGTTTTTTATCTTTCAATGAAATGGAATGCAATAATGAAAAGTAAATGAGTTTTTCACTAATGCAAAATGAAAGATCCTAGAATGCAAAATCAAATCAATTTCCTAATTGAATTGCAATGCAAATGAAAACTAGGATGCAATGTATGGATGCAATCAGAAGTTTAGAAAATGTTCAAAAGTCGGGTTCACCAAAATGTAAAATAAATTTTAGGACCTGAAATGCTTGCTCTCTTATGTTTTTCACCTAGGAAGAGAGATTTAGATCCTAAAATGCTAGATGTGCATTCAATTAAGGACAAGTGTGATGTAATATTATGTAAAATAACTAAAATAAATGCAATTGAATTATTGAAATGATCTAAAATGCATGCAAAACTAAGATTTATGACTTGTTTGAAAACATAGTGTGATACGCAGACACTATGAAATATGAAGAAATAGGAAGAAATATGCAAAACAGAAAGTACAGGGTCAAATTTGAGTGCACCTAGATGATGTATGAGCTTTCTGGAATGTATGGAATGCTGATCAAATTTTCTGATTTTTCACACTGGGACTCATTCGCCAAGGTTGGCGAATCAGTCCTCCGACTGGTGAAAAAGTGTAGGGAGCTAATTTCTAATAGCCAAGAGTTGATTTCTGACAAAATGTAGATTTCTAGATTTCAAGTGGGACTCATTCGCCAAGGGTGGATAATCAGTCCTCCCCAAGATTTCAAAAAAGTCAAGGGTCAACACTGCTACTCAAGATCTAGCTATGATTGAATAACAACTTGTCGGGATCAATTCTGCAGAAAATGGGCTAAAAGCCACTCAAATTGCATGAAAGGATGATGAATTAATTTTAAGAGCCTAGTTGACTTGGAATCCACTTTTCAACACCTTTAAACATGTCAAATCTACAAAACAAAATCTGCAAAGACACATGCAAAGGGGAAAAATGTTGAGGGATTAGTGAATAGGGGTTTGCCTTGGTCAAACCCTGCTTTAGTAATTAAACCCAATTGAAATTAATGACATGCAAGAGGAATAATAAATGAATAACATGAAAGTATTGTAAACTTACCACATCCTTGAATATGCAAATCTAAAGTGATGTCACAAGGATGCTCCAAAGTGCTTGAGAGTGCTTGAATTGAAGATGCAAAATGCTTGAGTGCTTGAATTATGAATGCTTGAGTGAATAAGTGAATGAGAGATAGGATATGTAAAATGAGCTGAAAAATGCCTATTTATACAAATATTGTGCCTTAGTATCCGTTCATACCTCATCACAGGCTAACATGAAGTGAAATTTTTATAAATGCTTAACGAAGTTTGAAATATTTTGAATTTGGGGCTAGGGGGGACTCATTTGCCACCCTTGGCAAATGAGTCCCACCTGGGACCCAAAACCAAGTGTCAGAAATAAAGTTGTTTTTATTGTTGTTTGTCAGGATAAGACCCAAAAATACACTTAATATAAGCATATGAGGGCATTAAATGACAAAATAAAGAATGAGAAGGGTGTAAATAGGGAAAATATTCCTAGAAAAGTATCAAATCTAGTTACAAGACTTTACAACACTTCAAAATAGGACTTGCTGATGTATGAAAAGGTGATTTTTAGGTGAAATACATTAAATAGAGTCTATAAGAGTGTAGAAATGTCTTACAACACTTCACAACACCTTCACAAGACGTTGTTCTTTGAGTTTTAGCACCAAAATAAGCATGTTCAAGCCAAGATACATCATAAAATTAAAACAACATAGCTCCAACACTATGAAACAAGGCCTAAAAGACTATGAAAATGGGAAAAGGTCCATTTTTCTACGGTACACTATCATCCTCAAGGGTGTGTCAATTATCAACAAGGAAGACCTAGGAAGGGGTTCTTTAAGATTTGAAGGGTTCACCACTAAGAAAAATCTTGGAAAAGACAAGTAAACATTCAACTCACAAAACCTAATAATGTAACATAAATGATAAATGAAAATGATGAAATAATGCAACAAGTTAGGATGTGTACCTAGGAAGTCTGGAAATGTGATGAGGATTTTGGAAATTCAAAGAAGCTAGATCGAAATATTCTATGGAGTACTAAGATGCCCTTACTATATTATTAGTCCCACCGTTGTTTTTTAGGGTATATGCGAAATCGTTTGATGCTGGATATGACCTAAAAGAATCTCTGCAAAATTCCACCTAGAGGACTAAGATGCCCTTAATACCATCCTAGTATCGATTTGAACTTAGATGGAATCTCCTAATGTGGTCCTGAGGATTCATGTCTACAATTGCTTCTTCTTTGATCTCAGGTTCTGAAACTTCTAGATTTGGCCTATAGGTGAGTTTCCGTGAAGATGACAAATTTACTAAGCAACTTTGCAACTTTGCAAATTTGCTATGCAACTTTCCAAATTTGCTATGCAACTTTGCAACTTTGCTATGCAACTTTGCAAATTTGCTATGCAACTTTGCAACTTTTCAAATTTGCACTTCAAATGATCTTCAAGTATTCAACCTAAATATATAATCACAAACACACAAGAGGGGAAAAACTTGTTGATTGTTAGTAAATGGGGGTTTTCCTTGGTCAAACCCCTTGTTTGTAATTAAAGCTTGAAATGAAATAAAATAATGAAGGGAACTGATGAATGAACAAAGAAATATCTTGCAACTCACCAAACCCTTGTTATGAAGTCTACAAACTTGTGTGAGATGGCTAGCTTGGATATGGATTTTGAATCAAAGGAATACTTGATAGATATGTACTTGAATTGCTTTCTTGAATCAAAATACTACATCACAAATGTTAGCTCAAAGACACACAGGATGCAAGAATATCCTTGATATGATGGCTCCAAATTCTTGATGAACTACTCTTGAATGCTCTTGTGGAATCCAATTTGTAATTAGTAATACTCTCACAAAATTCTTGATATGAAAATGAATGAAGGAACCTTGTATTTATACTTGTCCATGCTTAATATCCCAAAATTACACCACAACAAGCCAACATATGAGTTAATTAATTAAAGGAGGCTAAATCATGCTACAATTTGAAATTAAATCTTGAAAATTGTAATGCCCCGCCGAGTAAACCCCAAAGGACAACAAAACACCGCACAATTTATTTATTTTTAATGTGAAACATTGTATAAGCAAGAAATGTACAATCTTAACATGAAAAGAAATTATGCATTTGCAAAGTTATCTACGTCCTCTGGGGTACAAGGAATGGTCATTCCAAACACTAAACATTTATCCAGATGAAGGAAAAAGAGAAACATAAGGATAACATACATTCATCCATAATTATAAGAGAGATACAAAATTTTATTGAGATTCAATTCATAGATTCATGTTACAATTGTGGAGCATATTTCGACAGATACAACACATCAAAGATACAATAGAACATTAAATAGAGCTTCCCTTATATCATGGGGAAGATTACATTGAGTACATAAATGAGGTTTATGGTACCAAAAGGAAGGAAATTCTTCATCCAAGATAAACTCTGGAATTCTGCATTCGCATATGTCTCACGAACACATCTTGGGAACCCAATGGGTGCATATAACATTCCACCCGACCATGTGGACCCGAAGGTCCACCCCCCGTGCTAGGAAATGACAAGAAAGGGTCCACATCCAACAAGATCAAGTAAACAAGACTAACATCAACACTGACATAGAACATCCCATCGTACATCAACAAGCACATTGACAAGTACATCAACAAGTACATCAAGTGGTACATCGATAGGTACATCACATACATCAACAAGTACATCAATAAGTACATCAACAAGTACATCAACAAGTACATCAATAAGTACATCAATAAGTACATCAACAAGTACATCAAAAGTACATCAACAAGTACATCAACACTTACATCAACAAGTACATCAACAAGTACATCAATAAGTACATCAAAAGTAAATCAACAAGTACATCAATAAGTACATCAATAAGTACATCCACAAGTACATCAAAAGTACATCGACAAGTACATCAACACTTCCATAGGCTACCAAGCAAGGAAGAGTAAACGGATATATGGGAGACTGTCATCACATGGCCTTACATGGATTATCCAGGCAACCTATCACAAGGTACCGCCTCCATCTATGGTTATCCAAGCAGCCTATCTCAAGTCACCGCTCCATAGGGTGACTCATGCGGAAGCACTTACCTTTTGTGAGAACAAGGTAGTGATCTTACCAACCAGGTCTTCTCATCCCATCCTTAGTCTGTGAAAGCACTAACGGTATGGGTGAGGCACATCATTAATCTTGTTTAATGTTTTAGCTACCCAAACCCACTAGTTTATTAATTATATTATCACTTGTTTAGGAAACTCTTCCATGGGTTACCCTAACAACCCCTTTGTGCGCTGGCCCCCATGAAGAGCCACCCTCCCCAACAGTTCCACAATAAATCTCACAACCACAAGGGTGTACAACCAAACATAAAAGCCATAAAATGAAAACACATGCTAGCCGTGTACCATCTTGCTCATAATCACCACGAAAATGCAAGGAAATCATGGAACAAGGTACACCCACGAGCTCAAAATAAAATCACAATCAATGGAATCCAAAGGTCCATTCACGAGAATATTCAACACACATAAAAGGTTCCCTTCACCTCTGGAAGTCTAACAACATATCACCCATGGCTATCAAAAGGAAGTAACTTAAACATTTGGGTTCCCATCATATCCAAAATATATCTAGACATAAAATTACCCAACAAGTGCAATTAAATAAGAGGGAAATATGAACAACAAAGAATCACTATTATGCGTAAAGAATCAATACCAAAGAGTATACAGATTAACTAAATAACAATCTAACATGTACAAAATAAGTTATAAATATCTTTTCACTTATACGTAAACATAATCCAACCCTACTCAAGATAGTGTAAAGAAAAATTAAATGATTAACCATAATTAAGTGCATTTTAGATCATAACATCCTTAAAGTGAGTAAGCCCTAGAATATGGTATACATTTAATTACTTTTAAACTAAATAACTTTAATTAAAAATTTACTGTCCTCCTTAGCTAATTTAAATTTTTAATTCCAATCTGAGCACTTTTATCGCAACACAGTCTAATGAAAGAAAATTGTAATTACATTTAACTTTTAATAATTAGAAATTAAACTAATTTTTAAAAGCTAATTCAAATTTTAATTCCAATCTGAGCACTTTTATTGCAACACAGTCTAATGAAAGAAAATTGTAAATACATTTAACTTTTAATAATCAGAAATTAAACTAATTTTTAAATGCACGTGAAAACAGATCTAACCTATAATTTTTAGCAACTGTTAATTACATCAGAAAATAACATTGCTTCAAAATAATTAAAGTTTTAAAATACGATCTATATATTTATATTTGTTACTTAAAAGATAAATTAAATTTACGGCAGTAATTTATTCAAAAATATCTCATACATGCAAATCACAAATCATTAGTAACAAAATTTGTAAATAGTTTAATTTTAACTAAACTTGTAATTAGAAATAAAAATAAAAATTATAAAAAAAATAAATTAGAGGTACTTGTTCATTATTCCCATATATATTACTTTTATTTTAAAAGAAAGCTGAAAATAAAAATAAAAGAATATTCTTTTTATTTTATTATAAAATCAATGGTAAAAATACTTAACCTTTATTTTAAAAAGGAATGGTAAAATACTTAACCTTTATTTTAAAAAAGGAATGGTAAAAATACTTAACTTTTATTTTAAAAAGGAATGGTAAAAATACTTAACCTTAACTTTTTTTAAAAAGGAATGGTAAAAATACTTAACTTTTACCCCTATACATACCTTTATTTATATTTTAATAACTTTATTAGATAGTGGGGGCTCCCTTCAAAACTATTTTATGATGAAATATAAATCATAAATATGTTTATATTTATTCCTTGCTTTTAGGTTAAGAAATTTCATTTCCTAAGATGTGTCAGGCTAAATTTTAGAGGAATTAGTTTTCCTCCCCTTTCTATCCCCACGTATATCTCCCACTCCTTTTTGTTTTAAATTAAAGAACAAACTTCCACTCACATGATATCAAGGCTATGAAATTTAAGGGATAAGTTCTTTTAGCATGAGTATTATTATTATCACTATGAGGTTTGCAGCAATGTGTTCAGGGAAAAGAGTTTACCATTACTTAATTTCCATTTAATAAACATACCCAAAATCATCATCAAAGCCCTATTTCAAGCAATTGCAAATAGCAGGTGTAAAGAAAAAAATCTTATTCCTAGCATATAAATACTTCAACTGGGAAAAGGCTATGAAGGATATCAGGGAGGTTGTTTAGATTTATGTATCCTTCAAAGTATAACTACTGTAGCTGAGACAGGTTGACAATGGAATCAGTGAGAGTATTTAAACCTCTACAACATTCTAATTTCAAGTACTGCAAAAGTGATAGATTGCCAACAAAAAATAGGAAGGCTGTTTAAACTTATACACACTCTAGAGTCTAAACACTGCAGCTGTGATAAGTTGCGAATGGGATCAAAGACATTATTTAAATTTATACACCCAACAAAGTCTAAATACTGCAGCTGTGATAAGTTGCGAATGGGATCAGAGACATTATTTAAATTTATACACCCAGCAAGGTCTAAACACTACAGCTGTGACAAACTGTCAAGGAAACAGGGAGGCTATTTCGCCTTTACAAACGCCTCAGTTCAAGTGTTACGGCTGGGATAGGTTGGCAATGGAAATAGAGAGATTATTTAAACCTCTACAACCACCTAAGTTCAAGTGTTGCTACTGTGACAGGACATCAATGGAACCAAAGAGATTGTTTAAGCCTATGCAACATTCTATTCTCAAGTACAGCTAGTGTGACAGATTAAAACAAAACTATCAGGAAGATTATATATCAATAGAGAAATACTCAAATGGCACTGGTAAAAGCAATAAAATGGTTTTCCACCATCAAATAGAAAGCGTTTAAATTAAAATAGCTCGACCGCATTTTATTCTCAAGTGTTGCAACTATGATAGATTGTCAATAAATCAAGGAGGTTATTTAAGCTTTTAACTTCCTATTTGTTTAAGTGTTGCAATTGAAAATGGTTGACAATGGAGTAAGAAAGATTATCAATTTACTCTGGTGAAATCCCCATGAATCTTTAACCTAAACAAGACCATGTATATTTATTTATTGCACAAAGATTGGAGAAATACGGGGACACATTCGTCACATGCAGCCAAGTCAGAAGTAGCAAAATTTATTTTATGGTGAAAGAAGAAAACCCCTTGAAATATAGGCAGGGTTAATTCAGTGGTAAAAAAAAAAATTACATTAAGAAGTTAAACTTTTAAGGTTTAAAAATATGGAATTCAACAGTTAAAACTCAAATATACTAACCTGGATTTTACAGTCGTGACCGAATTCTTCTCTCTGTAAAATTTCTCTTCCCTCTCTGTAAAATTTCTCTTGCCTCTCTGTTTTTCCCCTCTTTCTTCTCCCCCTTTCCTCTAGATAAATTAAGAAAATAAACTTACAAACCTCGGTACGCAGGATACAGGTGTCTATCAACACAGTCTTCTATTTTACACCCGACACCTATTATTTATCTCGTTTAACACTTGGAGGAATTTAGTAAAATAAGAAATCTACCCCCACTATTTTTGACTGCAGTAACGGAGGGAATTACAATGTTAAATTGATTTGATCAAAACTAATTTATCCTGTATTAATTCATGCTTATTCAATTAAATGAAAACTCGGGTGGATAAAATAGAAATTAAAAAAAAAAGAAACTTTTAATATAATTATATATATTCATATACGTCTAATTATTATTTATTATTTGAATTTATTTTTAAAACTTTACTTTAGGAGTAATATTATATTACATCCCTCCATTAAATAATTTTAAATCTAATATTTAAAATTTATCAAGTAATTTAAATTTAAATTATAAACTTTGTGAATTAAAATTAAAATAAACATTATGCAATTTTGTGTTTCATTTAAATTTCAATATAGTTTAACCTTTACATCAATCTAATATTTAAATTATTAAAATTTAATAATTTAATTTATTAAATCCATATTATAAAAATAAGCTATGAAGCTTCAAAACAAGGCCTAAATGGACATAAGCAATGACTATTTCTGATACAAGCACTACATTAATTTACCAATTATCCAGATTGATACACATCCAAATAACATGATAAAAGCATAAGGATCAACGACTTAAAATGATCAATCATGAAATAGTACGATACCATAACAGGATGAAATACTGACAAACGACAGACACAGACATGGACACTTCCTTGTCAAATCCTTAAACCACGTCATAACCATTGGGTATATTGGGCACGCTCAGACCAGACGATGCAGGTGGAGTCGGTGCCCGGTACCTGCAGTCCTGCATAAAAAATAAGTGTTGGAACAACATATATATATATCTACTGTCAAACACATTGTGAGGGAGAATTGCGGTGTGGCAGGGCACTCACGTATGAGCGTTGCAACACCATCCCCCTCACCCAAAACTCAAACATCAACACAACATCCTACATAGCATGAAATGAGTATTAAACAATTTACATAGTCACACAATATAGCATAATCAGGAAAGATGGTACCATGAATCTTTATATTATCAGCATCATAAAACACTATCATGTGTATCCAAGCAAGACACATAGGCTCAAAAAGGAAAAACAATCACCAATGTAATCTCGAGTCTACAACAAACGTAAACAGTATCCACATAGAACAAAAAGGAATAGTATCATGAGGGGCACTACATCCTCCCCCCTAGAACTAGGCTTACTCCGGGAAGCTAGAAAACAAAAAAGGAAAAGACTCTCGGATGCGAGGGGCATCCTCCCATGATGTTGACGACTCATCATTTGGGTCCCATTGGACCCTCACCTGCTCAATCTCTCTGCTCCTGAGAACGAGTCTCCTGTGTTGCAGCACGGTGACGGGCTCGAGCGCCAGCTGCCCGTCCTTGACCTGCAATGCATTCCAATCAAGCACATGAGAAACATCTAGATTATAGGGCCTGAGTACAGAAACATAAAACACATCGTGAATGCGTGATAGACTGGGTGGCAATGCTAGACGGTAAGCAACAAGGCCAATTCTCTCCAACACCTCGAATGGTCCCACAAAACGAGGCGCAAGCTTAGAGCATTTTTCGTAACGGATTGGACTCTTTTGCGGACGCACTCGTAAGAAAACCCAATCTCCAACCGAAAACTGACGGTCGACCCTATGAGCATCATCATACTTCTTTTGTCTATCCTGAGGTACTACTAAGTGCTCTCTAATGCGAGCAACTTGTTGTTCCATATCCTGAAGCATTTAGGGTCCCAAAAGAACTCGGTCCTCAAGATGATCCCAACTCAATAGGGTCCGACAAGGACGACCATATAATGCTTGAAAGGAAGCCATGCCAATGGAGCTGTGATAACCATTATTATAAGCAAACTGTACCAGATGCAAATAATCCTCCCAATGAGACTGTTGATCCATTACGTACATACAGAGCATGTCCTCAAGAACCTAGTTGACTCTCTCAGTCTGACCATCTGTTTCAAGATGGTAGGCAGAACTAAAGTTCATTTTGGTTCCTAAGGAATGCTACATTGATGTCTAGAATACAGAAGTGAACACTGGATCTCGATCAAAAATGATCTTTCACGGAATCCCATGTGGCTAAACAATATCCTCCATGAAAATTCTAGCTACAGAGGAAGCAGTATAGGAGGATCGAACAGGGGAGAAGTGTGCCACTTTGGGCAACCTATCAACTGTGACCATGATAGCATCGTGCCGATAGGAAGACATTGGTAAACCAACAATAAAGTCCACTAAGATGATATCCCACTTCCATTCAGGAATAAGATGAGGCTATAAAAGACCTGCGGGATGATGATGTTCTGCCTTAACTCTTTGACATTCAAGACATCTCGCCACAAAGTCTGCAATATCTTTCTTCATTCCATCCCAAAAGTACAGTGGATGAAGATCTATATACATCTTCTTGACTCCCAGATGAGCAGAGTAGGGAGCTCGATGTGCTTCAGTCATGATTAGGGTACGAAGACCCTCTGTAGGAGGTACATACATACAACCCAAAAATCGCAAAAGCCTGTCCGATTCCAAAACATAGCCAGAAAACTTTCCCTCTAGAACCCTATTTGACTCAATTTCTACCTTCACTTCCTGATACCAACTATCTGTGGGAAGTGATGTGAGAATCTGGGTCCTCAAATCCACACTAAGAGTTATTGCAGATATCTCATGTCTCCGCTGACTCAAAGCATCTGCCACTATGTTTTCCTTTCCTTGGATGTACTTAACCTCAAAATCATATCCTCAAAATCATATTCACAAAGAAACTCCATCCATCTCCTCTACCTGGCATTTAGGTTCGACTGAGTAAAAATGTACTGCAAGCTGCGATGATCACTATGAGGTTCAAAACGATGCCCTAGTAAAAAGTGCCTCCATCGCACAAGGGCATGGACAACCGCGGCTAACTCTAAATCATGCGTAGGGTTATTTAGCTCATGGTCCTTGAGCTTGCGGGACTGAAAAGCAATAACACGACCTTCCTGCATTAAAACGGCTCCGAAACCTTCCAAGGAAGCATCTGTACATACTACAAATTCCCTAGTAGGATCAGGAACTGCTAGGATCAGAGCACTGGTCAACTTATCCTTTAGGATCTGAAAAACTAATTGACATTGTTCAGACCAAACAAACTTCTTTCCTTTTCTTTGAAGGGTCGTGATGGGATGTGCAACCCTTGAAAAACCCTCCACAAATCGCCTATAGTACCCTGCCAAACCCATAAAACTGCGAATCTTAGGAACATTCGTGGGTGCAGGCCAATCAAAATGGCTTGGACCTTTGAAGGATCCACATAAATACCTTCACCAGAGATGATGTGACCCAAATATTTCACTTCATTCTTATAAAACTCACACTTAGACAAATTAGCATACAATTGATTGTCTCTTAAGCACTGCAATACCTGCCTCAAGTGTACTTCGTGCTCCTCCATAGTTTTTGAGTATATCAGAATATCATCGAGGAACACGAGAACAAATCTGTCCAAGTAGGTACGAAAGACTCCATTCATTAGGCACGTGAAAACTGATGGCGCATTTGTCAACCTGAACGGCATAACAGTGAATTCATAATGCCCGTATCGAGTGCGAAATGTTGTTTTGTGAATATTGGCTTCGGTTATCTGCAATTGATGGTATCCTGACTTAAGATCTATTTTAGAAAATACCTGAGCCCCCTTTATTTGATCAAATAGGTCATCAATTTTTGGCAAAGGGTACCGATTCTTAATCGTCACCTTGTTAAGCTGCTTGTACTCGATGCACAATCGGAGGGAACCATCTTTCTTCTTTACGAAAATAACTGGTGCTCCCCACGGGGAAACACTAGGACGAATAAACCCTTTTTCCAAAAGTTCGTCTAACTGCAAATGAAGCTCTTGAAGCTCCTAAGTTGTCATCCGATATGGAGCCCGAGATATAGGCTCAGCCCCAGGTACAAGGTCAATTCAGAAGTCGATGTCACGCTTTGGTGGCATTCCCGGAATCTCACTTGGAAAAACATCTGCAAATTCCTTAAGGAGAGGATAGTCATCCAATGATGCCTCTGGACTTTCTCCCAACTCCAAGTCATTGATTGATACAACAAACAACTAACAGCCTTGGCAGAAACACCTCTTCAATTACATAGTAGAAATCATTCGCAATGAGATGGGTCTTTGTATGCCAATGATCTCTACTTCATTTCCTGAGTCATCTACACACCGCACAACCTTGTGGCGATAATCAATTATTGCATGGTGAGCATTCAGCCAATCCATGCCCAAAACAACATCATAGGACCCAAGGGGTAGAATTTGAAGGTCCACCTTAGTCACTGATGACCCAATTTTCAAAACATAACCCTGAACAAATGATTCAACTGCTACTTTTTCCTCGGAGGCCAATTCGACCTGCCACTTAATGCCTTGCCTTAATACCACCAGTCTACAACGCTCTACTACTGAAGGGGAAATAAATGAATTTGATGCACCAGAATCAAATAAAATAGATATACTAGTGCCTTGTAACACACCTGATGCCTCGACCACAGTGCCCTGGTGATCCGCTTGATGGTTGTCAACCATTCCAAAGACTTGATGAGATCTGCCTGTATCGCCCACTGTTGCATCAGAAGTGGTTGGCCTCTGATTGAACCCTGAAGTCTTCTTTTATGGGCATTGCCTAGCAACATGTCCCTGTTGACCATAGGAGAAACAAACTCTACTTCGACCAAAACCTCCACCCCCCGATGGAGCACTAGACTGCTGGTAACTGCTCCGACTAGGAGCTGACTACGAGCTTTGAGTAGATTGCTCAAAACAATCACGCCGATTACACTGTCAACTCTGATTATTTTTAAACTGAGTTCTACTGCCCTGCTGAGATAGGAAACTTTTGTGCTTAGAGTGGGATTGTTGTTTTTGTTGTCCGCCCTTAGAAGGCGCATGATGACTCCTTCAAGATCCTGAAGTTTGAGGTTGCCCACCTCGAGAACTAGTACCAAAATTAGATGCACTACCAATCTACACCCCTGTGTGACCTCCCAATGCCATGGCCAAATTTTCCTCTACCAGATGAGCCTTCTGAATGGCTACCTCCATTGTTTTTGGTTGGAAGACTCGAACACCTCCACTAATTTAGGCATTTAATCCCCTGACAAAATGTTGTACAAGCATTGCCTCGTCATTGCCGATTCCTCCATACTACTTGAGCTCATAGAATCGACGCTCGTACTGATCAACTGACATTGCCATTTGTCTTAGCTCATGAAACTTATCTGCTCGGTGTTGTCTCCAATGATCTGAGAGGAACCGAGCCCTAAATCTCTCCAAAAACAATTCCCATGTCACAATGCTAATGTCCAAGTGCAGCTTTTCTTCTTCTAGACGCCACCATGTAGACACAAAGCCTCTAAGGTGCATGATGGCGCACCTAGCCCGGGTATTGCTGCCATATGGATGCATCACAAAGCAACGATCCAAGTCTATTAACCAAGTTTCTACCTCAAGTCCTCCACCAACACCATCAAGAGTGGGAGGATGAGCTCTCAAAAGATCCCTCATGTGACCTACCACCACTGCATCTTGCTCTACTGATACTTCCTTCCGCCTCAGAGACCTCTCCCTTTCCCTCTCCACTTCCTACTCTCCTTCTAGCCTAGGGCCTAAACGGCCAAGTACCTCATCCAACAATTTTCATAACTGCAAACCATCCATTCCTGGCTGCACTGAATTCAGACCTCTTTCATCTGAATGATTTTGAGATCCTTGTTGTTCCTCATGTTCGGATTTGTGGGAACTTTGTGATGGAGTACTTTCATGGATGGCCCTACAGCCACCACCCCATCAGCCAATGCCACGGCCACGACCTCTAACCCGAGGCATGCTCCTGCGTGACATTAGAGAGGAACATGTCAAATCAAGAGTTAAGCACAAAGGTTAGCTTAATGGGCACAATTAACCTAGAGTACCCAGAGTTGAAAACCCTTGCTCTGATACCAAATTTGTAATGCCCCGCTGAGTAAACCCCAAAGGACAACAAAACAACACACAATTTTTTATTTTTTTATTTTAATGTGAAACATTGTATAATTAGGAAATGTACAATCTTAACATGAAAAGAAATTATGCATTTGCAAAGTTATCTATGTCCTCTGGGGTACAAGGAATAGTCATTCCAAACACTAAACTTTTATCCAGATGAAGGAAAAAGAGAAACATAAGGATAACATACATTCATCCATAATTATAAGAGAGATAAATTTTTTTATTGAGATTCAATTCATAGATTCATGTTACAATTGTGGAGCATATTTCCATAGATACAACACATCAAAGATACAATAGAACATTAAATACAACTTCGCTTATATCATGGGGAAGATTACATTGAGTACATAAATGAGGTTTATGGTACCAAAAGGAGGGAAATTCTTCATCAAAGATAAACTTTGGAATTCTGCATTCACATCTGTCTCATGAACACATCCTGGGAACCCAATGGGTGCATAGCACGTTCCACCCAACCATGTGGACCCGAAGGTCCACCCCCCATGCTAGGAAATGACAAGAAAGGGTCCACATCCAACAAGATCAAGTAAACAAGACTAACATCAACACTGACATAGAAAAACATCCCATCGTACATCAACAAGCACATTGACAAGTACATCAACAAGTACATCAAGTGGTACATCAATAGGTACATGATCACGTACATCAACAAGTACATCAACGAGTACATCAATAAGTAGATCAACAAGTACATCAACAAGTACATCAATAAGTACATCAATAAGTACATCAACAAGTACATCAACAAGTACATCAACACTTACATCAACAAGTACATCAACAAGTACATCAATAAGTACATCAAAAGTACATAAACAAGTACATCAATAAATACATCAATAAGTACATCAACAAGTACATCAAAAGTACATCGACAAGTACATCAACACTTCCATAGGCTACCAAGCAAGGAAGAGTAAACGGATACTGTGGGAGAGTGTCATCGCATGGCCTTACATGGATTATCCAGGCAACCTACCACAAGGTACTGCCTCCATCTATGGTTATCTAGGCAGCATATCTCAAGGCACCGCTCCATAGGGTGACTCATGCGGAACCACTTACCTTTTGTGAGAACAAGGTAGTGATCTTACGAACTAGGTCTTCTCATCCCATCCTTAGTCTGTGAAAGCACTAACGGTATGGGTGAGGCACATCATTAATCTTGTTTAATGTTTTAGCTACCCAAACCCACTAGTTTATTAATTATATTATCTCTTGTTTAGGAAACTCTTCCATGGGTTACCCTAACAACCCCTTTTTGCACCAGCCCCCATGAAGAGCCACCCTCCCCAACAGTTCCACAACAAAGCTCAGAACCACAAGGGTGTACAACCAAACATCAAAGCCATAAAATGAAAACACATGCGAGGCATGTACCATCTCCCTCATAATCACCACCAAAATGCAAGGAAATCATGGAACAAGGTGCACCCACGAGCTCAAAATAAAATCACAATCAATGGAATCCAAAGGTCTATTCACGAGAATATTCAACTCACATAAAAGGTTCCCTTCACCTCTGGAAGTCTAACAACATATCACCCATGGCTATCAAAAGGAAGTAACTTAAACATTTGGGTTCCCATCATATCCAAAATATATCTAGACATAAAATTACCCAGAAAGTGCAATTAAATAAGAGGGAAATATGAACAATAAAGAATCACTATTATGCATAAAGAATCAATACCAAAGAGTATATAGATTAACTAAATAACAATCTAACATGTACAAAATAAGTTATAAATATCTTTTCACTTATACGTAAACATAATCCAACCCTACTCAAGATAGTGTAAAGAATCATTAAATGATTAACCATAATTAAGTGCATTTCAGATCATAACGTCCTTAAAGTGAGTAAGCCCTAGAATATGGTATACATTTAATTACTTTCAAACTAAATAACTTTAATTAAAAATTTACTGTCCTCGTTAGCTAATTTAAATTTTTAATTCTGAGAACTTTTATCGCAACATGGTCTAATGAAAGAAAATTGTAATTACATTTAACTTTTAATAATTAGAAATTAAACTAATTTTTTAAAAGCTAATTCTAATGAAAGAAAATTGTAATTACATTTAACTTTTAATAATTAGAAATTAAACTAATTTTTTAAAAGCTAATTCAAATTTTAATTCCAATCTGAGCACTTTTATTGCAACACAGTCTAATGAAAGAAAATTGTAAATACATTTAACTTTTAATAATCAGAAATTAAACTAATTTTTAAATGCACATGAAAACAGATCTAACCTATAATTTTTAGCAACTGTTAATTACATCAGAAAATAACATTGCTTCAAAATAATTAAAGTTTTAAAATACGATCTATATATTTATATTTGTTACTTAAAAGATAAATTAAATTTACGACAGTAATTTATTCAAAAATATCTCATACATGCAAATCAGAAATCATTAGTAACAAAATTTGTAAATAGTTTAATTTTAACTAAACTTGTAATTAGAAATAAAAATAAAAATTATAAAAAAAATAAATTAGAGGTACTTGTTCGTTATTCCCATATATATTACTTTTATTTTAAAAGAAAGCTGAAAATAAAGAATAAAAGAATATTCTTTTTATTTTATTTTAAAATCAATGGTAAAAATACTTGGCCTTTATTTTAAAAAGGAATGGTAAAATACTTAACCTTTATTTTAAAAAAGGAATGGTAAAAATACTTAACTTTTATTTTAAAAAGGAATGGTAAAAATACTTAACCTTTATTTTAAAAAGGAATGGTAAAAATACTTAACTTTTACCCCTATACATACCTTTATTTATATTTTAATAACTTTATTAGATAGTGGGGGCTCCCTTCAAAACTATTTTATGATGAAATATAAATCATAACTATGTTTATATTTATTCCTTGCTTTTAGGTTAAGAAATTTCATTTCCTAAGATCTGTCAGGATAAATTTTAGAGGAATTAGTTTTCCTCCCCTTTCTATCCCCACGTATACCTCCCACTCCTTTTTTTTTTAAATTAAAAAAACAAACTTCCACTCACATGATATCAAGGCTACGAAATTTAGGGGATAAGTTCTTTTAGCATGAGTATTATTATTATCACCGTGAGGTTTGCAGCAATGTGTTCGGGGAAAAGAGTTTACCATTACTTGATTTCCGTTTAATAAACATACCCAAAATCATCATCAAAGCCCTATTTCAAGCAATTGCAATTAGCAGGTGTAAAGACAAAAATCTTATTCCTAACGTATAAATACTTCAACTGGGAAAAGGCTGTGAAGGATATCAGGGAGGTTGTTTAGATTTATGTATCCTTCAAAGTATAACTATTGTAGCTGACAGAGGTTGAAAATGGAATCAGCGAGATTATTTAAACCTCTACAACATTCTAATTTCAAGTACTGCAAAAGTTATAGATTTCCAATAGAAAATAGGAAGGTTGTTTAAACTTATACACACTCTAGAGTCTAAACACTGCAGCTATGATAAGTTGCGAATGGGATCACAGATGTTATTTAAATTTATACACCTAGCAAAGTCTAAACATTGCAACTGTGATAAGTTGCGAATGGGATCAGAGACATTATTTAAATTTATACACCCAGCAAGGTCTAAACACTGTAGCTGTGAAAAACTGTCAAGGAAATAGGGAGGCTATTTCGCCTTTACAGACGCCTCAGTTCAAGTGTTGCAGCTGGGATAGGTTGGCAATGGCAACAGAGAGATTATTTAAACCTCTACAACCACCTAAGTTCAAGTGTTGCTGCTGTGACAGGACATCAGTGGAACCAAAGAGATTGTTTAAGCCTATGCAACATTCTATTCTCAAGTACGGCTAGTGTGACAGATTAAAAAAAAACTATCAGGAAGATTATATATCAATAGAGAAATACTCAAATGGCACTGGTAAAAGCAATAAAATGGTTTTCCACCATCAAATAAAAAGGGTTTAAATTAAAATAGCTCGACCGTATTTTATTCTCAAGTGTTGCAACTATGATAGATTGTCAATAAATCAAGGAGGTTATTTAAACTTTTAACTTCCTATTTGTTTAAGTATCGCAGTTGAAAATGGTTGACAATGGAGTAAGAAAGATTATCAATTTACTCTGGTGAAATCCCCATGAATCTTTAACCTAAACAAGACCATGTATATTTATTTATTGCACAAATATTGGAGAAATATGGGGACACATTCGTCACATGCACCAAGTCAGAAGTAGCAAAATTTATTATACGATAAAAGAAGAAAACCCCTTGAAATCTAGGTAGGGTTAATTCAGTGGTAAAAAAAAAAATTACATTAAGAAGTTAAAATTTTAAAGTTTAAAAATATGGAATTCAACAGTTAAAACTCAAATTTACTAACCTGGATTTGACAGTCGTGACAAAATTCTTCTCTCTGTAAAATTTCTCTTCTCTCTGTAACATTTCTCTTGCCTCTCTGTAAAATTTCTCTTGCCTCTCTGTTTTTCCCCTCTTTCTTCTCCCCCTTTCCTCCAGATAAACTAAGAAAATAAACTTACAAACCTCGGTACGCAGGATACATGTGTCTATCAACACAGTCTTCTATTTTACACCCGGCACCTATTATTTATCTCGTTTAACACTTGGAGGAATTTAGTAAAATAAGAAATCTACCCCCAGTATTTTTTATTGTAGTAACAAAGGGAATTACAATGTTAAATTGATTTGATCAAAACTAATTTATCCTGTATTAATTCATGCTTATTCAATTTAATGAAAACTCAGGTGGATAAAATAGAAATAAAAAAAAAGAAACTTTTTATATAATTATATATATTCATATATGTCTAATTATTATTTATTATTTGAATTTACTTTTAAAACTTTACTTTAGGGGTAATATTATATTACATCCCTCCATCAAATAATTTTAAATCTAATATTTAAAATTTATCAAGTAATTTAAATTTAAATTATAAACTTTGTGAATTTAAATTAAAATAAACATTATGCAATTTTGTGTTTCATTTAAATTTCAATATAGTTTAACCTTTACATCAATCTAATATTTAAATTATTAAAATTTAATTATTTAATTTATTAAATCCATATTATAAAAATAAGCTATGAAGCTTCAAAACAAGGCCTAAATGGACATAAGCAATGACGATGCCTGATACAAGCACTACATTAATTTACCAATTATCCAGATTGATACACATCCAAATAACATGATAAACGCATCAAGATCTACGACTTAAAATGATCAATCATGAAACAGTAGAATACCATAACACGACGAAATACTGACAAACGACAAACATAGACATGGACAGTTCCTTGTCAAATCCTTAAACCATGTCATAACCATTGGGTATATTGGGCATGCTTAGACCTGACGATGCAGGTGGAGTTGGTGCCCAGTACCTGTAGTCTTGCATAAAAAATAAGTGTTGGAACAACATATATAGATATCTACTGTCAAACACATTGTGAGGGAGAATTGCGGTGTGGCAGTGCGCTAATGTATGAGTGATGCAACACTGTCCCCCTCACCCAAAACTCAAACATCAGCACAACATCCTACATAGCATGAAATGAGTATTAAATAATTTACATAGTCACACAATATAGCATAATCAGGAAAGATGGTACCATGAATCATTATATTATCAGCATCATAAAACACTATCATGTGTATCCAAGCAAGACACATAAGCTCAAATAGGCAAAACAATCACCAATGTAATCTTGAGTCTACAACAAATGTAAATAGTAACCACATAGAACAAAAAATAATAGTATCATGAGGGGCACTACATCCTCCCTCCCTAGAACTAGGCTTACTCCGGGAAGCCAGAAAACAAAAAAGGAAAAGACTCTCAAATGGAAGGGTTATCCTCCGATAATGTTGACGACTCATCATTTGGGTCCCATTGGACCCTCACCTGCTCAATCTCTTTACCCCTGAGAATGAGTCTCATGTGCTGCAGCATGGCGACGGGCTTGAGCGCCAGCTGCCTATCCTCGACCTGCAATGCATTCCAATCAAGCACATGAGAAAAATCTGGATGATAGGGCCTGAGTACAGAAACATGAAACACATCGTGAATGCACGATAGACTAGGTGGCAATGCTAGATGATAAGCAATAGGGCCAGTTCTCTCCAACACCTCGAACGGTCCCACAAAACAAGGCGCAAGCTTAGAGCCTTTTCCGTAATGGATTGGACTCTTTTGCGGACGCACTCGTAAGAAAACCTGATCTCCAATAGAAAACTGATAGTCGACTCTGTGAGCATCAGCATACTTCTTTTGTCTATCCTGAGCTGCTACTAAGTGCTCTCTGATGCGAGCAACCTATTGTTCCATATCCTGAAGCATTTCGGGTCCCAAAAGAACTCGGTCCTCAAGACAATCCCAACTCAACGGGGTCTGACAAGGATGACCATATAATGCTTGAAAGGGAGCCATGCCAATGGAGCTGTGATAACCATTATTGTAAGAAAACTCTACCAGATTCAAATAATCCTCCCAACAAGACTGTTGATCCATTACGTACATACAGAGCATGTCGTCAAGAACCTGGTTGACTCTCTTAGTCTGACCATCTGTTTCAGGATGGTAGGCAGAACTAAAGTTCATTTGGGTTCCCAAGGAATGCTACAATGATGTCCAGAATACAAAAGTGAACATTGGATCTCGATCAGAAATGATCTTTCATGGAATCCCATGTAGTCGAACAATATCCTCCATGAAAATTCTAGCTACAGAGGAAGCAGTATAGGAGGAACAAACAGGAGACAAGTGTGCCACTTTGGTCAACCTATCAACTGTGACCATGATAGCATCGTGTCGACGGGAAGACATTGATAAACCAACAATAAAGTCCACTAAGATGATATCCCACTTCCATTCGGGAACAAGATGAGGCTATAAAAGACCTGTGGGATGATGATGTTCTGCCTTAACTCTTTGACATTCAAGACATCTCGCCACAAAGTCTGTAATATCTCTCTTCATTCCAACCCAAAAGTACAGTGGACGAAGATCTGCATACATCTTCTTGACTCCCAGATGAGCAGAGTAGGGAGCTCGATGTGCTTCAGTCATGATTAGGGTACGAAGACCCTCTGCAGGAGGTACATACATACAACCCAAAAATCGCAAAAGCCTGTCCGATTCCAAAACATAGCCATAAAACTTTCCCTCTAGAACCCTATCTAACTCAATTTCTGCCTTCACTTCCTGATACCAACTATCTGTGGGAAGTGATGTGAGAATCTAGGTGTTAAAATCCACACTAAGAGTTATTGCAGATATCTCATGTCTCCGCTGACTCAAAGCATCTACCACTACGTTTTCCTTTCCCTGGATGTACTTAACCTCAAAATCATATTCACAAAGAAACTCCATCCATCTCCTCTACCTGGCATTTAGGTTCGGCTGAGTAAAAATGTACTGCAAGCTGCTATGATCACTATGAAGTTCAAAACGATGCCCTAGTAAAAAGTGCCTCCATCGCACAAGGGCATGGACAACCACGGCTAACTCTAAATCATGCGTAGGGTAATTTATCTCATGGTCCCTGAGCTTGTGGGACTCAAAAGTAATAACACGACCTTCCTGTATTAAAACGACTCCCAAACCTTCCAAGGAAGCATCTATACATACTAAAAATTCCCTAGTAGGATTAGGAACTGCTAGGATCGGAGCACTGGTCAACTTATCCTTTAGGGTCTAAAAAGCTAATTGACATTGTTCAGATGAAACAAACTTCTTTCCTTTTCTCTGAAGGTCGTGATGGGATGTGCAACCCTTGAAAAACCCTCCACAAATCGCCTATAGTACCCTACCAAACCCATAAAAATGTGAATCTCAGGAACATTCGTGGGTGTAGGCCAATCAAAATGGCTTGGACCTTCGAAGGATCCATAGAAATACCTTCACCAGAGATGATGTGACCCAAATATTTCACTTCATTCTTATAAAACTCACACTTAGACAAATTAGCATACAATTGATTGTCTCTTAAGCACTGCAATACCTGCCTCAAGTGTACTTAGTGCTCCTCCATAGTTTTTGAGTATATCAGAATATCATCGAGGAACACTAGAACAAATCTATCCAAGTAGGTACGAAAGACTCCATTCATTAGGCACATGAAAACTGATGGCGCATTTGTCAACCTGAATGGCATAACAGTGAATTCATAATGCTCGTATCGAGTGTGAAATGTTGTTTTGTGAATATTGGCTTTGGCTATCCACAATTGATGGTATCCTGACTTAAGATCTATTTTAGAAAATACCTGAGCCCCTTTATTTGATCAAATAGGTCATCAATTTTTGGCAAAGGGTACCGATTCTTCATCGTCACCTTGTTAAGATGCCTGTAGTCGATGCACAATCGGAGGGAACCATCTTTCTTCTTTACGAAAATAACTGGTGCTCCCCACGGGGAAACACTAGGATGAATGAACACTTTTTCCAAAAGTTCCTCTAAATGCAAATGAAGCTCTTGAAGCTCCTGAGTTGTCATTCGATATGGAGCCTGAGATATAGGCTCAGCCCCAGGTACAAGGTCAATCCGTAAGTCGATGTCACACTTTGGTGGCATTCCTGGAATCTCACTCGAAAAAACATCTGCAAATTCCTTAAGGAGAGGATAGTCATCCAATGACACCTCTGGACTTTCTTCCCACTCCAAGTCATTGATTGATACAACAAACAACTGACAGCCTTGGCGGAAACACCTCTTCAATTGCATAGCGGAAATCATCCGCAATGAGATGGGTCTTTGTATGCCAATGATCTCTACTTCATTTCCTGAGTCATCTACACACCGCACAACCTTGTGGCGACAATCAATTATTGCACGGTGAGCATTCAGCCAATCCATGCCCAAAACAACATCATAGGAGCCAAGGGGTAGATTTCGAAGGTCCACCTTAGTCATCGATGACCCAATTTTCAAAACACAACCCTGAACAAATGATTCAACTGCTACTTTTTCCCCAGAGGCCAATTCGACCTGCCACTTAACGCCTTGCCTTACTGCCACCAGTCTACAACGCTCTACTACTGAAGGGGAATAAATGAATCTGATGCACCAGAATCAAATAAAATAGATATACTAGTGCCTTGTAACACACCTGATTCCTCGACCACAGTGCCCTGGTGATCCGCTTGACGGTTGTCAACCATTGCAAAGACTCGATGAGATCTACCCAGATCGCCCACTGTTGCCTCAGAAGTGGTTGGCCTCTGATTGAACTCTGAAGTCTTCTTTTGTGGGAATTGCCTAGCAACATGTCCCTGTTGACCACAAGAGAAACAAACTGTACTTCGACCAAAACCTCCACCTCCTGATGGAGCACTAGACTGCTGGTAACTGCTCCGACTAGGAGCTGACTGCGAGCTTTGAGTAGACTACTCAAAACAATCGCGCCGATTACGCTGCCAACTCTGATTATTTTTAAACTGAGTTCTATTGCCCTGCTGAGATTGGAAACTTTTCTGCTTAGACTGGAATTGTTGTTTTTGTTGTCCGCCCTTAGAAGGTGCATGATGACTCCTTGAAGATCCTGAAGTTTTAGGTTGCCCACCTCGAGAACTAGTACCAAAATTAGATGCACTACCAATCTGCACCCCTGTGTGACCTCCCAATGCCATTGCCAAATTTTCCTCTACGAGACGAGCCTTCTCAATGGCTACCTCCATTGTTTTTGGTTGGAAGACTCGAACACCTCCACTGATTCGGGCATTTAATCCCCTGACAAAATGTTGTACAAGCATTGCCTCGTCATTGCCAATTCCTGCATACTGCTTGAGCTCATAGAATCGATGCTCGTACTGATCAACTAACATTGCCATTTGTCTTAGCTCATGAAACTCATCTGCTCGGCGTTTACTCGTATGATCTGAGAGGAACCGAGCCCTAAATCTCTCCAAAAAAAATTCCCATGTCACCATGCTAATGTCCAAGTGCAACTTTTCTTCTTCTAGACGCCACCATGTAGACACAAAGCCTCTAAGGTGCATGATGGTACACCTAGCCCGGGTATTGCTGCCATATGGATGCATCACAAAGCAATGATCCAAGTCTATTAACCAAGTTTCTGCCTCAAGTCCTCCACCAACACCATCAAAAGCTGGAGGATGAGCTCTCAAAAGATCCCTCATGTGACCTGCCACCACTGCATCTTGCTCTACTGATACTTCCTTCCACCTCGGAGACCTCTCCCTTTCCCTCTCTAGTTCCTACTCTCCTTCTGGCCTAGGGCCAAAATGACCAAGTACTTCCTCCAACAACTATCGTAACTGCAAACCATCCATTCCTGGCTGCACTGAATTTGAACCTCTTTCATCTGAATGATTTTGAGATCCTTGTTGTTCCTCACATTCAGATTTGTGGGAACTTTGTGATGGAGTACTTTCATGGATGGCCCTACGGCCACCACGCCCTCAGACAGTGCCACGGTCGTGCGGCCTCTAACCCGAGGCATGCTCTTGCGTGACATTAGAGAGGAACATGTCAAATCAAGAGTTAAGCACAAAGGTTAGCTTAATGGGCACAATTAACCTAGAGTACCTAGAGTTGAAAACCCCTGCTCTGATACCAAATGTGTAATGCCCCGCCGAGTAAACCCCAAAGGACAACAAAACACTGCACAATTTTTTTATTTATTTTTGAATGTGAAACATTGTATAAGCAAGAAATGTACAATCTTAACATGAAAAGAAATTATGCATTTGCAAAGTTATCTACGTCCTCTAGGGTAAAAGGAACGGTCATTCCAAACACTAAAATTTTATCCAGATGAAGGAAAAAGAGAAACATAATGATAACATACATTCATCCATAATTATAAGAGAGATACAAAATTTTATTGAGATTCAATTCATAGATTCATGTTACAATTGTGGAGCATATTTCCACAGATACAACACATCAAAGATACAATAGAACATTAAATAGAGCTTCCCTTATATCATGGGGAAGATTACATTGAGTACATAAATGAGGTTTATGGTACCAAAAGGAGGGAAATTATTCATCCAAGATAAACTCTAGAATTATGTGTTCGCATTTGTCTCATGAACACATCCTGGGAACCCAATGGGTGCATAGCACGTTCCACCCGACCATCTAGACCTGAAGGTCCACCCCCCATGCTAGGAAATGACAAGAAAGGGTCCACATCCAACAAGATCAAGTAAACAAGACTAAAATCAACGTTGACATAGAACAACATCCCATCGTACATCAAAAAGCACATTGACAAGTACATTAACAAGTACATCAAGTGGTACATCGATAGGTACATGATCACATACATCAACAAGTACATCAACAAGTACAACAATAAGTACATCAATAAGTACATCAACAAGTACATCAATAAGTACATCAATAAGTACATCAACAAGTACATCCAAAGTACATCGACAACTACATCAACACTTACATCAACAAGTACATCAACAAGTACATCAAAAGTACATCAAAAGTACATCAACAGGTACATCAATAATTACATCAATAAGTACATCAACAAGTACATCAAAAGTACATCGACAAGTACATCAACACTTCCATAGGCTACCAAGCAAGGAAGAGTAAACGGATACTGTGGGAGAGTGTCATTGCATGGCCTTACATGGATTATCCAGGCAACCTATCACAAGGTACCGCCTCCATCTATGGTTATCCAAGCAGCGTATCTCAAGGCACCGCTCCATAGGGTGACTCATGCGGAACCACTTACCTTTTGTGAGAACAAGGTAGTGATCTTACCAACCAAGTCTTCTCATCCCATCCTTAGTCTGTGAAAGCACTAATGGTATGGGTGAGGCACATCATTAATCTTGTTTAATGTTGTAGCTACCCAAACCCACTAGTTTATTAATTATATTATCACTTGTTTAGGAAACTCTTCCATGGGTTACCCTAATAGCCCCTTTGTGCCCCGGCCCCCATGAAGAGCCACCCTCCCCAACAGTTCCACAACAAAGCTCACAACCACAAGGGTGTACCAAACATAAAAGCAATAAAATGAAAACACATGCGAGGCATGTACCATCTCACTCATAATCACCACCAAAATGCAAGGAAATCATGGAACAAGGTGCACCCACGAGCTCAAAATAAAATCACAATCAATGGAATCCAAAGGTCCATTCACGAGAATATTCAACACACATAAAAGGTTCCCTTCACCTCTAGAAGTCTAACAACATATCACCCATGGCTATCAAAAGGAAGTAACTTAAACATTTGGGTTCCCATCATATCCAAAATATATCTAGACATAAAATTACCAAAAAAGTGCAATTAAATAAGAGGGAAATATGAACAACAAAGAATCACTATTATGCATAAAGAATCAATACCAAAGAGTATACAGATTAACTAAATAACAATCTAACATGTACAAAATAAGTTATAAATATCTTTTCACTTATACGTAAACATAATCCAACCCTACTCAAGATAGTGTAAAGAATCATTAAATGATTAACCATAATTAAATGCATTTCAGATCATAACGTCCTTAAAGTGAGTAAGCCCTAGAATATGGTATACATTTAATTAATTTCAAACTAAATAACTTTAATTAAAAATTTACTGTCCTCCTTAGCTAATTTAAATTTTTAATTCCAATCTGAACACTTTTATCGCAACACGGTCTAATGAAAGAAAATTGTAGTTACATTTAACTTTAATAATTAGAAATTAAACTAATTTTTTAAAAGCTAATTCAAAATTTAATTCCAATCTGAGCACTTTTATTGCAACACAGTCTAATGAAAGAAAATTGTAAATACATTTAACTTTTAATAATCAGAAATTAAACTAATTTTTAAATGCACGTGAAAACATATCTAACCTATAATTTTTAGCAACTGTTAATTACATCAGAAAATAACATTGCTTCAAAATAATTAAAGTTTTAAAATACGATCTATATATTTATATTTGTTACTTAAAAGATAAATTAAATTTACGGCAGTAATTTATTCAAAAATATCTCATACATGCAAATCACAAATCATTAGTAACAAAATTTGTAAATAGTTTAATTTTAACTAAACTTGTAATTAGAAATAAAAATAAAATTTATAAAAAAAATAAATTAGAGGTACTTGTTCGTTATTCCCATATATATTACTTTTATTTTAAAAGAAAGCTGAAAATAAAGAATAAAAGAATATTCTTTTTATTTTATTTTAAAATGAATGGTAAAAATAATTAATCTTTATTTTAAAAAAGAATGGTAAAATACTTAACCTTTATTTTAAAAAGGAATGGTAAAAATACTTAACTTTTATTTTAAAAAGGAATGGTAAAAATACTTAACCTTTATTTTAAAAAGGAATGGTAAAAATACTTAACTTTTACCCCTATACATACCTTTATTTATATTTTAATAACTTTATTAGATAGTGGGGGCTCCCTTCAAAACTATTTTATGATGAAATATAAATCATAAATATGTTTATATTTATTCCTTGCTTTTAGGTTAAGAAATTTCATTTCCTAAGATGTGTCAAGCTAAATTTTAGAGGAATAAGTTTTCCTCCCCTTTCTATCCCCATGTATATCTCCCACTCCTTTTTGTTTTAAATTAAAGAAAAAACTTCCACTCACATGATATCAAGGCTACAAAATTTAGGGGATAAGTTGTTTTAGCATGAGTATTATTATTATCACCGTGAGGTTTGCAACAATGTGTTCGGGGAAAAGAGTTTACCATTACTTAATTTCCGCTTAATAAACATACCCAAAATCATCATCAAAGCCCTATTTCAAGCAATTGAAAATAGCAGGTGTAAAGAAAAAAATCTTATTCCTAACGTATAAATACTTCAACTGGGAAAGGGCTGTGAAGGATATCAGGGAGGTTGTTTAGATTTATGTATCCTTCAAAGTATAACTACTATAGCTGAGACAGGTTGACAATGGAATCAGCGAGATTATTTAAACCTCTACAACATTCTAATTTCAAGTACTGCAAAAGTGATAGATTTCCAATAGAAAACAGGAAGGTTGTTTAAACTTATACACACTCTAGAGTCTAAACACTGCAGCTGTGATAAGTTGCGAATGGGATCAGAGACATTATTTAAATTTATACACCCAACAAATTCTAAACAATATAGCTATGATAATTTGCGAATGGGATCAGAAACATTATTTAAATTTATACACCCAGCAAGGTCTAAACGCTGCAGCTGTGACAAACTGTCAAGGAAATAGGGAGGCTATTTCACCTTTACAGATGCCTCAGTTCAAGTGTTGCAGCTGGGATAGGTTGGCAATGGCAACAGAGAGATTATTTAAACCTCTACAACCACCTAAGTTCAAGTGTTGCTGCTGTGACAAGACATCAATGAAACCAAAGATATTGTTTAAGCCTATGCGACATTCTATTCTCAAGTACAGCTGGTGTGACAGATTAAAAAAAAACTATCAGGGAGATTATATATCAATAGTGAAATACTCAAACGCCACTAGTAAAACCAATAAAATGGTTTGCCACCATCAAATAAAAAGGGTTTAAATTAAAATAGCTCGATCGTATTTTATTCTCAAGTGTTGCAACTATGATAGATTGTCAATAAATCAAGGAGGTTATTTAAACTTTTAACTTCCTATTTGTTTAAGTGTTGCAGTTGAAAATGGTTGACAATGGAGTAAGAAAGATTATCAATTTACTCTGGTGAAATCCCCATGAATCTTTAACCTAAACAAGACCATGTATATTTATTTATTGCACAAAGATTGGAGAAATATGGGGACACATTCGTCACATGCAGCCAAGTCATAAGTAGCAAAATTTATTTTACGGTGAAATGAGAAAACCCCTTGAAATCTAGGCATGGTTAATTCAGTGGTAAAAAAAAAAAAAATACATTAAGAAGTTAAACTTTTAAAGTTTAAAAATATGGAATTCAACAGTTAAAACTCAAATTTACTAACCTGGATTTGACAGTCGTGACAAAATTCTTCTCTCTGTAAAATTTCTCTTCTCTCTGTAAAATTTCTCTTGCCTCTCTGTAAAATTTCTCTTGCCTCTCTATTTTCCCCTCTTTCTTCTCCCCCTTTCCTCTAGATAAATTAAGAAAATAAACTTACAAACCTCAGTACGCTCAACACAGTCTTCTATTTTGCACCCGACACCTATTATTTATCTCGTTTAACACTTGGAGGAATTTAGTAAAATAAGAAATCTACCCCAACTATTTTTGACTGCAGTAACGGAGGGAATTACAATGTTAAATTGATTTGATCAAAACTAATTTATCCCGTATTAATTCATGCTTATTCAATTTAATGAAAACTTGGGTGGATAAAATAGAAAAAAAAAAAAAGAAACTTTTAATATAATTATATATATTCATATACGTCTAATTATTATTTATTATTTGAATTTATTTTTAAAACTTTACTTTAGGGGTAATATTATATTACATCCCTCCATCAAATAATTTTAAATCTAATATTTAAAATTTATCAAGTAATTTAAATTTAAATTATAAACTTTGTGAATTTAAATTAAAATAAACATTATGCAATTTTGTGTTTCATTTAAATTTCAATATAGTTTAACCTTTACATCAATCTAATATTTAAATTATTAAAATTTAATTATTTAATTTATTAAATCCATATTATAAAAATAAGCTATGAAGCTTCAAAACAAGGCCTAAATGGACATAAGCAATGACTATGCCTGATACAAGCACTACATTAATTTACCAATTATCTAGATTGATACACATCCAAATAACATGATAAACGCATCAAGATTTACGACTTAAAATGATCAATCATGAAACAGTATGATACCATAACAGGACGAAATACTGACAGACGACAGACACAGACATGGACACTTCCTTGTCAAATCCTTAAACCACGTCATAACCATTTGGTATATTGGGCACGCTCAGACTTGACGATGCAGGTGGAGTTGGTGCCCGGTACCTACAGTCCTACATAAAAAACAAGTGTTGGAACAACATATATATATCTACTATCAAACACATTGTGAGGGAGAATTGCGGTGTGGCAGGGCGCTCACATATGAGCGATGCAACACTGTCCCCTTCACCCAAAACTCAAACATCAGCACAACATCCTACATAGCATGAAATGAGTATTAAACAATTTACATAGTCACACAATATAGCATAATCAGGAAAGATGGTACCATGAATCATTATATTATCAGCATCATAAAACAATATCATGTGTATCCAAGCAAGACACATAAGCTCAAATAGGAAAAACAATCACCAATGTAATCTTGAGTCTACAACAAACTTAAACAGTATCCACATAGAAAAAAAAGGAATAGTATCATGAGGGGCACTACAAAAATACCTCAAGGGGGACTAGGATGCCCTAGGTGGCATCTTAGTCCCAAGGCATGAAACTCAAGGCACAAACTCCAAAAAGGGGGCCATTTAGGTTGCACTTGAAATTAGGATCCCAAGACCTTTAGGGAAAAAGATGCCCTAGGTGGCGTCTTAGTCCTAACACAAAAATTAGGGACACATAGCCAAAATCATTAAATTATTATTCATCCTTTGAGGTTTGTTGGGGATCAACCAAAAAAAGATATAGTTTATTAGGCTTGTGGATGAAAAATAGGACCAATTAAGACATAAATAAGGATAAAGAGAACAAAGAAGGCTCAAAAAAGTGTGAAAATGCAAGGGTATGCATTTTCGTAAACTACAAGATCAAAATCTTGACCAACTATTTGTCTCTCCCTTGAGGATAGTCCATAGACAGTCTCTTATGTTTTCTTTTGTGCCCCCCAATGTTCTAAGGTGGAATGAGTGATTTAGGTTAAGAATTAGCCTTAGATCTCATTTATCCATCTCAAAAATTTATTTTAATAGTATAAATAAGATATGATTTTTTTAATGGAGAATAAATTTTAAGAATCACAATTTTTAGACATATCCTTCTTAAAGGAAAAAAAGTCAAACTTTTTGTTTTCATCAATTCATTTATTAATAATTATAAATGAAAAAAAATAAAAACCCACTATTACATTGACTTATATGGATCAACATTAATAACATAGAATTTGAAATATGCATAAATAGCTAACACATGAGTTCTTGAACAAAATACTCTCTTCATGTTAATAAAAATTATTTGTAACACTCATTCTACCACAATATTAACCCTAAAAGTAAACATGTTCCTCATACATTAGTCAAAATGGTTACTGAACCAAATATTTTAGGATTAGGGATGATATGTCTCTTTTCCTCAATTAGGGTCTTTCACCTAAAGGAAAGAGATAGTTCCCACAGCAAAAATCTAGGTTGGTCACTCAATATAATGTATGTATGATGAAATTATGACTAAATGCAATGATCTAAATGTTGCTAATTGATAAAATGGATTGATTATTAAGTGAAAACTATTGAAATGCATGTTGTTTGAAAACACATTGTGTAGTGCAAAAAACACCTAGAAATAAATGCAAAACTAAAACAAAAATGGATGAAGCTGAAAGTGTGCACCTGAGATATTGAAGGAGGCTAGAAATGAATTTTGAAATGCTGTTGATGCTAATTTTTAGGCCTGCTTAGACTCATTCACCATTCTAGGCAAATTAGTCCTAGATCCGGGAAACTGTTTTAGAGCCCGTTTCAAACAAATGGGTTTCCAAAAATGCAAAAAACAAAAATCAGGCCTAGAATTGGGACTCATTCACCACCCATGGTGAATGAGTCCAATTTTGAATTTCTGAAGATTCAAAGATGGAAATAGGAGCTTTCGGTCTATACTTTCTGATTCTCCAAGTGTTGGGTTTTGAAACTCCCAATAATACCTCATCACAGGTCAACATAAGGTCTTTTTGAATAAAAACCCCAAAGAAAATTTGAATTATTTTGAATTTTGAGCCAGGAGGGACTCATTCGTAACCCATGGCAAATGGGTCCCACTTTTGGCTTGTAAGTGGGTGTCAAGAATTAAGTTGCATTTAATGTTGTTTGTCATGTTTACATTAAAAAAATAGAATTAATTATGACTTGTGAGTGCATAAAGGGTCCAAATAAAGCATAAGAAAGGTGTAAATAGTTATAACAAGCCTAGAAAAGCATGAAATCTTGTTACAAGACTTTAGAAAACTTTAGAATAGGACTTCATAAGTTATAAAAAGGTGATATTTAGATAAATTATAATAAGAAGAGTCTAGAAAAGTGTAGAAATGTGTTACAACACTTCACAACACCTTCACAAGACATCATTAAATGCATTTGAAAGGGGCCAAGACCTAGTGTGGATGTGAAAAAAACCTCGCAACACCAAATTAAGGCCTTATTATGTTCAATTTATCATCAATTATTTCCAAATCAAGCAAGTTTCCTTTTTTCTATGGTACATTTAGCCCCCACTTTAGTGAGAGGATGAACATGCTTTAAACTCACAATAAAGTAGACATTCAAGAGAGATTCGAGTGTATAGATACAAATGACAAAGAATGACAAAAATAAAGAAGGTAGTCAATCCCCTAGGATCCAAGATCCTAAGTCGAAACATCAAGATACATAATCATGCAATGGCAAGAACTAGGAAGAAGAGAAAGATGAAAGTGAAAAGGTGGGTCAAGCTTCGATCATTTTTCCAACACGTTGTGGATCAGATCTAGGTTGTTTTTCCAAAGAGAAAATTCATACTCACTTTGAGGTGATGAAACTCCTGGTTGTCCGCTGGGTGAGAAAGCCTAAAAAATGAGAAACATACACTTGGATGGTATGTACTCACAAACACATAGGTGGCTATGGGGAAATTCATGCCTTAGAATGGGCTTCCCACTCAACCATACCAAATTTATATCTCCTGATAACTTTAATAAGGTGCCACAAAGGAAAATGATTTTCGAGCTCTATGAAGTAAGCACAACTTTGTATGCTTGACACTCATAGATATTGTAAATTCAAGGTAATGCAAGGATTGTTCAAATGAATTTTTCTTAGTTCATTAAAGGTCTCATCTTAGGGAACACCATGATTAATGTTTCCAAGACAAGAAAGGTGCAAATGGTCTCATCTTGTTTCCAAGAGAGGACAAGTGCAATGTCTCATCTAGGGAAAAATTGTACCTAATGTTTCCAAGAGAGGAGATCACAAGAAAAATAAAATCACATAATGAAACATGAGTGGTGATGTATTCCCTCACTTTAAAGCAGTTGCGAACACCAGTACTGTGAGAAATTTAATTAAAGTAGAAGAGAAAGAAGAAGACATGAGAGCTTATTCAAAAAGCCCTATGCCAAAGGTATGTGCAGGATCATGATGGGCCAAAAAGTGGCAATATGATGGGTATGTGGCTAACGACTATTTTTAATCCAAAATTGATGAAAGGGAAAGGGTTTTTAAAGGAGTTTCTCAGCTTTTCACCAATATAAATTATGCTTTACTTTGAATTTAATAAGTAATTATTATTCATTTTCTATTCAAATTATGACTAAAGTCCTGATTGATAGGCTGATTGAAAAATATCTATAGCTTTCAAACAGTATCACATTTTTTGAATCCAAAACATGTGTCACATTCTATGCTTTGGATACTATAGGATTAAAATAAAAATTGAATTTCATGAATTTTTGACCAAGTTAAGGTGGTTAGACATACAAGTTTTTATATTTTTTAAAATTTGTAATAAAAATTCATAATTAATTATTTACTTGAAAAAAATTACAAAAATATGCATCACATCGGGGCATGAGTCCTATACTTATATCTAAAATCTTATAAAATTTTTTTATCATTTTATTGTGGTTAGGGTTGTCAGAAAGACACCTACTTCTTATTTTTCTTTGAAATTTAAGTACCACTCCATTGAAATTTCAAATTTTAACCAAATAGTTTTTTTTTTTTTTAAACGTAGTAGTTTAGAAACTACATTCAATTTTCTATAGATTCTATTCTTACATATTTTTGAAATAATATAGATAACTTATTCAAATTTTTACATCAAGTTGCCTAACTCTGATTTTTTTGAATTTTTTGCCACTTAAGGGCCTGTTTTTTCCATGATGATCTTGCACATACCCCCAAGTCATATGTTTCTAATAAGATATGTCATGAAATATGGAGTATGTTACATGCAAGCCAACTTAAGGAATTCCATCCACATCCCAAGCTTGCTCTTATATGTTCATGAAGGGTTAACGACTAACCAAAGGAGGCAATGGCAAGTGACATAGGAGGAAAAGGCTACATAACCCCTTGCCCTGACATAGTGTAGGACAAGGGTGAGCTGAAAGGATTAATGAAATGCATAGTAGAGTGAAAATCAGTATCAATTAGAGGAATTAGGTGCCCCCACAGAAGGAAGAATACCAAATTCTTGAAAATGTTGGATTTTACAACTCAAAGCTTAACATTCATTAGTGGACTGACCATGAATTCTATGGTATGCACAAAATGAAGTCTTGTAATAATATTTCTTTTGAGTTTTCAGAAGAAGGGTTATCAAGTGATCTTGGAGGAGTCTCGACAAAATACCCTCTTGGTCAAGGGAAGATGTAGTTTTTTGTTGTTGGTGGCAAAGAGATGTCTTGCTTAGTACAAGATGTCATACCTATGCAAGGCTCTTTAGAGTGCAAGATTTTGTTCTCATGCTTATAGGAGGAGGAAAAATATATCAAATGAAAATCATTCATTTCTTGCGAGGTGAAATTGACATTAAGCGACAATGACTTTGTTTTTTTTATTGCTTGCAAATTAGAATGATCAAGACCACTAGTGTCGATTAGTTCAGGATGCTTCACAGTTAAGGTTGAATTAGAAGAATGTGATGTGAAAGTGTTGATGGTAATTGAAGGCTTGGAAATTTCTATCAAAGAGCAATAACCAAGACCATGATTTGTTTGTTGTGTGATAGGGTCGATGAGGTTGCAGATACCTTGTTCATTAGCACTACATCCTTTTCCACTATAGCCAAGTTGTTTCATAATCTTGTACCCTTTTCCATAAAGCTTTTTCATTGCTTTTGGATTGAGTGGTGGTTGGTGATTAGCGTTGTCAAAGGTTGTTGTGTAATTTGTTTCTAAAGTGGTTAAGTTCGATGCTTTCGAAGGGTCATTTTCTTTCTCATTTCCCTTATGTGAATCTTTGTGTATGATCTTGTAATCACCCATGAATTCATGTTCAAAGTCCAAGGAAACCCAATCATCATCCAATAGCTTCGTGTGTTGTTTAATTGATTCATTGTCATTTTGGTGTGTAGTTGATGTTGATATGTTCAAGGTATTTTCTTTGTTTTTCTCAAGTTGTAAGACAATATAAGGCTTGGATCAGTTTCTAGTGTATATAATTTGTTGTTATAAATGTATTTCATTTTTTGATGAAGAGTGGAAGGCACACCTTTCATCGCATGAATCCATGATCTTCCTAGGATAAGATTACATGAAAGTTCATAAGGAATAACATGGATTGGTGTATTCAAAGTGGCCACTCGACCACACCAAGTGGTTTATTTTCAACATTGTAAAATTCCTTAATAGAGAAGGAATTAGGTTGAATGGTCGATTAATCAATTCCAAGCCTATCCAAAAGGCTTACACTACACATATTAAGGGAACAACCAGTATCTATAAGAGTTATCTTTATCCCTTTTCATTTGTATTGAACTATGATCATGAAAGGATCATTTTTTTTTACACATCCAAAAAGGGGAGTTCACTTTGGTGGAAAACAATGTCAGCATTCAATCATTGAACTATAGATGCTATGTCATGTAGTTGCATATTAGAAGGGATAGGAACTTGTTGTAAGGCCATTTAAAGCATAGTGTGATAGGTAGGTGAAGTCTGAAGAAGGTCCCAAAAGGAGATCTTTGTGGGAGTGCTCTTAAGTTGTTCAACAAGATCATATCCTTTAAAAAAGGGGCACTAGACAGTATAGAATTTGGCAAAGGTAAAGTGGTTGGGTTTGGTTGTGGTGGTGATAGATTGTTTCAAGTGTTATATGTATGAGAAATAGTATGATGACTCGGTTGCTGCAGCACATTATTCTGAGGTGGGTAGAGGGTGAATTCAAGTTTGTGTTGAGTTTGTTTGTGTGAAGGGAGATAAAGGATGAGTTGAGGTTGAATAATATTAACATCCCTTGGCGAATGAGAGTCTACATGTCTTCAAAGGGCATAATATCATTATTTCCAATGTTATCATTGTCTTGGATCATAATATCCTCCCTAGAAGGAGAGTTCTTAGGAGAACGAAAAACCACATGTTCGTGACAATTAAGGCTTGGTTTATCCAAAATAACCTCATCGTGACTAAGGGAGTTATGAATGGTTGAATTTGTTTGATTATTGATAGTGGGGGGGTTAGGAGAAGACTCTATTTTATTTTCATTTTTTAGAAAGGTCTCATTCTCTTGTTCCATATTATCTACCCTACTAGGAGAGCTTGTAAAATGTTCATCTAAGGTTGAAATTTGCAAAGTAGCTTCATCACAAGTGGGAGAGGCATCAAGAGAAGGACCATTATGATTTCCAAATGTATCTTCCCATAGGAGAGGTACATTAGGGAAGGGAGGGGAAATATTCTCATGATCTTGAATAGATATATCTTCTAACACCAACCTATCCTCTTTGCATCAAGGAGGGATATTAGGAGAAGAACAATTTGGATTATCATGATTATGGAGACTAGGTAAGGTAATGTCTAGAAATGTTGTTATGATCTCATCTTCTTGTTGTGTTGTGTGATCGTCATGATTACTTATTGTGATTTCTTCTTCTTTAGTAATGTTATGTCTAATAGGAGAGGTAAGAGGAGAGAAACAACTCAGATTGTCAAAAATCTCATCAATTGGTTCTTCTAGCACTATAATATATGCTTCACAAGTGTGAGAGATAATAGGAGAAGAAAAAATGTGATTGGTATGATTATCCAAGGTTTCTTTCACTAGACTAACCTCATCCAAAAAAGGGAAACTAGGAGAGGGATCTATGACGAAAAAAAAGAGAGGGGAAAGGACTTCATATTCATATGCACCTAAACAAATTCTCTTACAACAAGCAATAAGATCTAAAAAGAGAACATGAAAGATGATAACTATAAAAATTTGTAATAAAAACATGATGTAATGATTATTCTACAAATTTGAAATGTAACTATGTTAAAGAAAACATGCAAAAGAGGAATGCAATTTCTCAAATTTTAAGGATGACCATGAACTGATTATGCTATGTAATAATGTGAGAATGCAAACGTGAAATTTAAACTATGCATGAAATGAGCTAATTTAGGCTAAATCTAATGAAATGCATGTTATAGAAATGTTGCCAACTGATACAGTTAGGTAATGGCACCAAACAAAAGCTGAAAGATAGGGTTTGCAGTTTTGTAAAGGGCAATTTTAGGGGTGAAAAGGGACTGATTCACCCAAGGTGGTGAATGAGTCCCAATATGGAATTTTTTCAGAAATTTCAGAAAATTTTGAGTGATTTTTATGTTTTCTGAGTGCTATGATGCAAACCTAAGTTAAAAATGTAGAATTTAAAAAAAATTAAATGAATTTTAATGCCAAAAATGCAACCTAAATGCACTTTTTATGAATGCAAAATTTGAAACCTAGCATGCAAATTAATCTACAAACCCTAATGCAAGATTAGTGCAAGGTTAGATCTACTCAATGAAGGAATTCAAATCAGAAAAGAGAAGTATTCAAAAAGCATGTTCACCAAAATGAACCATACATTTGAATGGTTAGGAATGCTATCTCCCTTTTGTTCAATTAGGGTCTTTCACCTAAAGGAAAGAGATAGATCCCACACCAAATATCTAGGTGGTTCACTCAATATAATGTATGTATGATGAAATTATCATTAAATGTAATTATCTAAATGCTTCTAATTGATAAAATGGATTGATTATTAAGTAAAAACTATTGAAATGCATGTTATTTGAATACACATTGTGTAATGCAAAAAACACCTAGAAATGGATGCAACACTGAAACCGAAATTAATGAAATTGAAAGTGTGCACCTGAGATATCGAAGGAGGCTAGAAATGACTTTTGAAATGCTATTGATGCTATTTTTTAGGCTTGGTGGGAATCATTCACCATTCTGGGAAAATTAGTCGCAGATCTGGGAAACTGTTCTTGACCCTTTTTCAGATAAATGGGTATCCAAAAATGTAGAATACCAAAATCAGGCCTGGAAGTAGGACTCATTCACCACCCATGGAGAATGAGTCCACTTTTTAATTTCTAAATATTCAAAGGTGGAAATAGGAGCTTTTGGTTTGCACTTTCTGATTCTCTAGGTGTTCAGATCTGAAACTATCAAATTCAGGCATGAAGGTGACCTTTTGTTGATGTTTTGCTTTATCCAATGAAGAGATGACTTGAACAACTTTATAACTTGATCTTCAATGATTTTCAAGCTTCCAAGAAGCCTAAATCTTCAAACGCACAAGAAGAGAAAGAGGAATGTTGAATGTTAGGGCATGGGGGTTTGCCTTTAGGTAATTAAACTAAAATGATGAAAGAATGCAATGAAGCATGAAACAATGAATTCAATACCTTTCCATGATGTGTGATCTTGAATGTATGCAAAAAAGGAGGAATATTCCACCCTTGAATTTCCTTGAAAGCTATCTTGATGACTTGTAATGACAAAACCCTAACTCTCTTGACTTGATAGAGAAGATAGATGATGAATGAAGTTGTGAATGAGTTAAAAGAATAATGGGGATTGAAATGGATGGAAAAAATCTTATTTATACACACTTATGCCCTAATTACCCAATAATACCTCATCACAGGCTGACATAAGGTCTTTTTGAATAAAAAACCAAAAGAAAATTTGAATTATTTTGAATTTTTAGCCAAGAGGGACTCATTCCCCACCCATGGTGAATGGGTGCCACCTTAGGCTTGTAAGTGGGTGTCAGGAATTAAGTTGAATTTAATGTTTTTTTTGTTTACATTCAAAGATACACTTAATTATGACTTGTGAGTGCATAAAGGGGCTAAATAAAGCATAAGAAAGGTGTAAATAGTGATAACAAGCCTAGAAAAGCGTGAAATCTTATTACAAGAATTTACAATAGTTTAGAATAGGACTTGATAAGTGATAAAAAGGTGATATTTAGATGAATTGTAATAAGAGTCTAGAAAAGTGCACAAATGGGTTACAACACTTCACAACACCTTCACAATACATCATTAAATTCATTTGAAAGGGGCCAAGACCTAGTGTGAATGTGAAAAACACCAAATCAAGGCCTTATTATTTCCAAATCAAGCAAGTTTCATTTTTTCTACAGTACAATTACAAATAATTTTACCATTAAGGAATCACCCATTCCACCTAAAATAGAGATGCATTTGTACACTAGATATCATAGAAGCCAACTTTTTAATATTTTCATATTCCCTCTCCTTTCTAACCCAAAAAATTATTTGGTATATGTCATCACTATCACTGTTTTAATCAATTATTACACTATTAAAAGCTTAAATATTTACTAAGTAAATGATCACTCATACAAAAATTTGACCTGAAAGTATAGAAACATAACTATTTGAATTATTATTTCCAACTATAATGCATGGTTTAATGAACATCTATTTGTACTAAAATATGAATAAAGGTAATATTATATTAAGGTTGAGAATATCTTAGTATAATGAGTTGAGATTTAAGATTGAAGAATACACCTAAATTTTAATTATACTAAAATTATTTAATGTTTGTGAACACATCTAGTGAGTTGTTTGTCACATTATCTTAACTTTAGTAAATATTAAAAATTTAGTTCATTGTCTACTTTTTATAATTTTATATAGAAATAAGCTTTAAATTATATAGAATTGAAAGGTTTCAAGTAATTCAAATAATTGTCTATTATGAGTTATCACTTAAGCTTGATACATTTTATCTTGAGATAATTTACTTCAAAAATCTTCCACCCCTAAATACTAAGATATTTATTACCTTTAATTTTTTTTTATTAAAAAATGTTCAATATAAAGGAATTTGATATAATTGTTGAATAGTTATTCAAATAGAAGCCAATGTTGCAATTTAAGATTTAATTGTTATATTTTAATTCAAAAGTCCACAACAATTGATATAACACTTTCAAATTGAATCTAATATTAGTTACAAAAATCCGTCTATAGTAGCGAGTATAAATTGATAGGCAAGATTTTACTAAATATTTTTTCTACTAGTTTTGAAAGATATGATAACCACTTTTTTAAATCAAAAGTGGTCAAGCCACAATATTATATTATTTTTAGTTAATATATACAAAATCCCTGATTTAATAGGGCATACTGAAAGGAAAGAATCAAAAAGAAAACCTCCATTTATAGCCCAAAAAGTTACATAATTTAGATACAAATTCCAAATAATTACATAATCACAATACCTATCCTTTCTCTATGCTTTGATACAACATTCTATACCTATTTACATAATGTTGACATAATACATTTACAGTGTTGCATCATTTAAAACTAGGAGTGAGGATTTTTTAAAACATTTCATAATGCTCATTTCAAAAAAGTACCCAAAATATCCTTTAGATTCTACTTCCATTTGCACGCTTACCAGTAAATCCATCTTTACTAGCCATTACCCGTGTCCATAGTCATATTGTATTTTGGAAAAGAATGTAACAAAATTAAAATAGATATTAAATATCATAATATCTCAATCTCCATCAGATCTAATTGTTCATAATCACCATGGACTTCATCTGACCTAACAGTAAGTTGCTCATTTTCCACAACTGGTAACAATTGAGAAGTGAAGACATATAGAGATTCACCAACTTGCATTTCTACCAGAATTATGAACTCCCATTTGAGGAAAATCAACACCCTTATCCTCAACCAGAGGTTCATCATTAAGATTGAAATTATTAGAAACTTGCACTCAAAACAACTGAAAGTGAGTAACCCCAGATTGTGCATTTACCTCTACTATTTCTCGAGAAAAACACTCTGCTTCAGATTCATTTATACCCACAACCTGATTCGAATTGTTCTCATTTGGCTATATTTGTGCTTGGAAAGAAACAAACAAAGGTAAATCATGATCATGCATAAGTAGCACAAAAATAGCATATACTTTTACTTTTACCTTGTCAACAAATTCTAGTGCAAACCTAGGAGCATAATTTCTGAGTGCATTTAACATAAAACTTGAATTTTGATATGATAGATTCTTATTAATAACAATAAACAACTTTTGAAATGGTACCTTATGAAGGAGAAAATGCCTATGGAACAATCCTCCTACATACCCATGCCCTTTCTAGAAATAATACCTTTGATAGGATTTTCACAGAATCTCATTTTGCAAATAAACCTCTTTCACAACTTTACCCATGATAAGCTCCACCAAACTGAAATTTTGTAATAGGTCCATAAGATTTGATATAAAAATGGAAAGAAATTGAGAAGGATAGATTAACCTTTTTGCTTCCAGCTCCAAAATTTCCTTTCCTACAACCCTCTTGATGTGCTTTATGAAAATTGTCCAATGATCTTTAAAAACTAGATGCATCTCTACATCTCCAAATTCTTCTGATATCGGTAACTCCCAATCATTAACTGGTATGAAAATTCTATAGTTCCTCAGATAAAATTACATTTTCCTTCTTGCACTCTCCACACATAAAATCTTAGGAATACTAAGCTCACCACTACTAGAGCTCGATGAAAATATATGCTTTGTTTCAAAGTCTTTCTCCCTAGCCTCTACTTCATTTATGATATTTTGAACAATGATCTTGATTAATTTATTTCTCACACATTTACTATCATATCATTACAAATCTTGTTCAACTTGTACTCTTGTACCACAAGGAATTATTTATTAGCTTTTGAGAAATAACTTATAGCAGAATCACGATAAATTATAAAGCATGGCTTTCAATAAGAAAAAAAAAAATTAGCTATGTAAAACTTATCTAAATTTAGATAAAGTTTGTATAGCTTTTTTCAATCATTTCATTAAAAATGATACCATCATGTTAAATTCATCTGCTTAGTTCACACATTTTGAAATATTGTGCAATAACAAATATTTGACACATGTACACCTGCAAAGATCACAAATGTTACAACCATCTTTTGTCATGCATTCCTTACAAGGATATCATCATAAGATTTGATTGCCTTTGATGTATTAAATGACATATTTTTTCTACCTCACTTCCAAAAAGTTGAGAGGCACATTTTGGAACAAAATTCACACGCGCTTACTGAAGCCCATCTAAATGAAAACCAGAACACACAACCTTGAAATAACACCAATGGTACCATATTGTAGCACAAATATAAAATACACTGTACTAGTACTTTAACATTAGTACCAACCTACCACCTGATTCATATACTGCTGCAATATTCCATGTTAGACATATAGATACAATCGTGACACTTTCCTTTTTGATTTGTAACAATCTGGACCTAATACACATGTAACTTCCAATTATACGTGTGTTACTAGAACAGCCAATATAATGATTTTTCCATATTTTATATTGATCAATTCAGAGAAAATCATAACACATATGTAATTATCAATTACATAAGCATTTCCAGACCATAATTACCATATTCATATGCTTACATTTGTAAATTCCAATTACATATGTGTGACCAGATCAAAACACACATGTAATTCCTATCTATTAATATTTTCCATAGTTCTATCCAAGATCAAAACACACATGTAATTGTCAATTACACGTGTTTCTAGATCATCACATTGCTTGTATAAGATATTTTTCAAAATCTTTTCTACCATATACATATTTTAAGAATATGTCAATTAGTTGATTATTAGATGCATCACCATACATCAATGGCTTAAAATAAATCACTAACTTTCCTCTTTAGATAATAAAGCTTCTAATATAGAATGAATCTTCCCCAGTTCAGCCACATGAGTAACTACATTATCTACTTGATCACACCCATAGTTTTCCAAAAAATCTACCACCATATTTCCTTCACTGAATGTGTGCAAAAGTTGATAATTACCTATCTTATCAAGCAAGGAGTAGATCTGTTTAACAATATACTCTAATTTCCAATTCTGAAGCTTATGATCCCCACATGCATTGATTAAGATTAATGAATCTCCTTCTACTTGGATCATAGGAAGCTTAAAACTGTGAACTAATTTCAAGCCCTACAAAAGAGCTTGAGCCTCAATAACATTGTTAGTTCCAGGTACTAATTTGAAAGATTTGGCACATAAAACTAATCCTTTATGGTCTCTTATAATCACCCCTGCTCCAAAAAAACCTGGATTTCCCCTAGAGGCTCCATCAATATTCAACTTGAAAATGCCAAATGGAGGGGGTAACCAAACAATGGATGCTTTGTTTACTTTTTGGACATGTTGATGAAGAATGCCTTTGAAATGCAAAGATAAAGATGTCCATGAGGACAACATGCTTGAATCCCATTCAATGAAGAGTGAACCTACATGTTTTACTTTATACACATATGCATTTACTATTTCAGATATAGACTGTTCTAATAATAACATCTGGTCAATATTCAGCTTCTCTTTCCTAAAGATGCATCTATTTATTTCCCATCATATATCCCATAACATAGAGGATGATATAATACACCAAATACTTGAAAAAAAAAAATATTTGTACAACTGTGGCCAACTAGTAAATAGCTTCCAAATAGTGTTTGGAAAAACTGTCACCCATTTCATTTTACCTATCACAAACATCCAACAAGTCTGTGCTACTAGACACAAAAGGAAAAGATGATTAATGTCTTCCAATTCTTCATCACAAAGAACACATTTGAAAGGAGCAGCTATCCTTAACTTAACTAACTTATCACTTGTAAGAATTTTATTTTGTATTGCTAGCCAAGAGAAATAGCCTAATTTAGGCAATACTTGTGAATTCCAACAAAACTTATATGCTCTTTGATGTGTTATATGAGGAGCTTGAGAAATCGATTTGTACCCCTCTTTAACAATATAGCAACTTGATTTTTCTTTAGACCAAATTATTCTATTTGGTTTGGATGAAAAATAAACCATTCTTTCTTGCAGAATAGATGAGATATGGAATTTATGATTCTCATCTATTGCCTCATTTGAAAAATATTTCCATTTGAATTTACCCATCAAACAATCCCCATGTTGGACATAATCTTTTAGTTTTGGACCCCATCTTTGGGACATTATAGATACAGAGTTTCCAAAATTATAATCCACAACTAGATTCTGATATCAATTCCATGAGTCTTTCAAAAATATGGCTTCATTACCATCATTAACTTCCCAAGTTAAATTTGGTAAAATAACTTTTCTACAAGAGACTAAGAAGTTCCACATTGCTAACCCCAAAGGTGGGTTTGCCACAGTCAAAATTATAGATGGGCACTAGTTATCCAAATATTTACTCTGCATAAGATGACACCATTTTGTGGAGGGTTTTTCATACATTCACCAAACCATTTTGGCTCCTAATGCTTGATTCCTTTGTAACAAGTTATGAAGGCCTACTCGACCTTTTAACTTCTCTAAACACATTGTTTCTAGAGATATCAAAGGAATTTTAGTTTTGCTATCCACATTATCAAACAAAAGAAACTTTCTAATCAACTTTTGAATTTGAAAAATGATAGATTTTGGAGCTTTTAAAACTTCCAAATAGTAATTATGAATTGTTGATAACACAAATTTTAGCAATAAAATTCTCCCTACTAAAGAGAACCATCTCCCTTTCCATGACAAGATTTAATATTGAATACATTGAATGGTTTTTTTCCAATAAGTAGTCTTATTTTGACCTATAAATAAGGGAATCCCAAGATATTTACATGGTAACTGAGCTTGTTGAGAACCAAATAATCTCACTATTCGGTTCTCAATGGTAACTTTTGTATTGAATGCATAGATTTTAGACTTTCCTTTATTTACTTTTTTTCTAGAGGCTCTAGTATACTTATCCAATAACGACTTAATATGTAAAGCTTTTGACATTGAAGCTTTACCAAAAAGAAAAGTATCATCAACAAAAAGGGAGTGGGTCACTGATATATTAGTATTTGGAATTAAAACACCTTGAAAGAAACCTTTCTCATGAGATTTATGAAAAGATCTACTCAACGCTACAAATAAAATGATAAATTAAAAAGGAGACAAAGGATCCCCTTGATGACCCCCTTGAGTAGATCCAAAAATCCCAACTATTGATCCATTTAGTAACACAAAAAATTTGGCACTTGATAAACATGCTATTACCCACTTACACAACTTAGGGGAAAAACTAAATTTCAATAGAACCTATTTCAAAAAAGACCAATCAACTCTATCATAAGCCTTATGCATATCAAGTTTAATAATCATGGAAGATATTTTGTTGATAGCTATGGAATGCAATGTTTCATGAGCAACAATTGCTCCTTCTAGTGTTTCTCTTCTAGGAATGAAACCACCATGTTCCTCAGAAATGATTGATAACACTAGAGGAAAGATAACTGGCCTTTGTAAAAAAATTATATATTGTACTGCAAAGAGAAATAGGCCAAAAATTAGAGAAAGTATTTGGTGAACTAATTCTTGGGATAATTTCAATATTAGTAACATTGAACTATTTTAGCATACCTCTTGATTTTCTTGATTCCTCCAATGCATTTAAAATATCTACTCCAATGAACTCCCAACAATTTTGATAAAAAATGGCTATGAAACCATCAGGTCTTGGAGCTTTGCCACGAGTCATGGAGAAAACCACCTATTTTACTTCATTAAGAGAAAAAGGAGGCATCAACCTAACATTATCTTCAAGAGATACCAACTTTGGAATATCTTAAAGAATCTCTTATCTCTCGCTTGCTAAATTAGCAATTCCATTGTTATTTGCAGTTAATAAAGCATAAAAAAATTACTCCTTCATTCTTAATCTCTTCCTTATTAGTGAGAAAAACACCTAAATCACTATCTTGGATTGAGAAAATTGAGCATTTACCTTTTTTAATTTGTGCTAATATGTGATTTTTTTTTGTATTCCTATAACCATCTTTCAACCATAATTCTCTTGATTTTTGTCTCCAATAAACCTCCTCTCTCAGTCACAACTCTTTACATTCATCCTGCAATTTACTCTATTCCTCAAATAATACACTTTCAAGACCATTAGCAATAATTTTATCATTTACCTCTGATAACCTTTTGTAAATCAAATCTTTCTGCTCAAAAACATTCTTAAAAACATGTTGATTCCAAATTTTTAACTATTGTTTAACATGATCCAATTTCTTACTCAACTAAAACATTCTAGAACCATGTAAAAAAGGTGCACTCAACCACTATTGCTTTATCAATGGAACAAGCTCAAAATTCCTAAACCACATTGCCTCAAATTCAAAAGAGGATTAAAATTTTGACTTTATCATTTTTGCTGTCAAATTTAAAAAGATAGCAAAATGGTTTGAGGCAGCAAAAGGTAATATTTCTAATGCTAAGTCAAAATCACTTAAAACCCAGTTCAGAGAAGTTAAGAACCTATCCATCCTTTTTGCAATTTGAAGGAAATATTTTCTTCTATTTGTCAAAGTAAATCCTCTGTTATGTGGAATTACATCCACCAAAGCATTATCTTGAATAAAAGCAACAAAATCCTCCATATCTATCTTTGGAGGACAAATGCCACCTTTTTTCTCTAGTAAATTTGTAATTGCATTGAAATCTCCTACAAGAACAATTTTTTTTGGCCCACCCCATCTAACTTCAGTTTCAAAGTTTCCCACAACAACTTCTTACCTATTGTACTATTAGGACCATAAACATTGAGCGACCAAAAGGTTAAGTCAAAATGATTAATCTTCATTAACTCCCAATTATGATCAAAAGAAACATTACTAATGCAAATTGTTTTTGCATTCCAAAGGGTAATCAAACCTCTTGAAGCTTTGATGGAACTTCTAACGTTCTATAAAATTTTATCATTTCTCCATGGTTTTAGTCTTCATTTTAAACCCTAGTCCCCATGAATGAGTAGGGTTTTATTCGCAAAGCTATGCAAATGTTATGATTGCAAGTTGACCTGCTCCTTCAGTCCCTGATTTCTTAAGTCACCACTTGAGCCATGCTTGCACATTGGTTTACTAGCCCCTCTGACTCGAAGCACCAGTCATCAATTTTTCCAACGAATTTATCCTTTTCCCTAAGTCAGGTCTTAAATTATCCTGGTGACTTAAGCTTAAGTCATTCACCCTTAATGGTCATATCGTCTTTGGCTTAACCAAGTCCTTTCAATTAAATATTAACATTGTATGGAGTGCAATTTTTGAGATTCAAGGATCCAAGATGAAATATTGGTTGTACCTCGCTAGATCATGGATGTTAAGTGCGGACAGGTTAAAAGAAGTGAGGCTAGAGAAAAGAGGATGCATGTCCTTGTATGATCATGGGGCCTAGTCTCCACTACCATTCCCCTTGTCTGATGTGTCCAACAGACGGTCAAGATTGGATCTTGGGAATGATCTTTACCATTCCCAACTAGCTCGTTGGGATAAAGTGAACGCTAGTTAAGACTAGTGAGATTAGTGAGATCTCGACACCTATCCTAATCTATATAGTTCGTGAAGAGGGTGGAGCCCACTGATAGAGAGACCATCATCCGAGATGGATGAATACCATTGGCTATGGACACTTCAGTGAAGCACCCATGGAAGTCGAAGGTGGTCAAACTAAGGCCAACCACTTGATTAACCATCCAAGTGGAAGATCAAGGGCCTATATTCAAAATTGATAAAAGGCATGTGATAGTCATTTTACTCTGCAACCATTGTGCATTAATGGCCAATTTTTTGTAGGAGTGATTGAATTGATCTCCGTGTGTGCAAACATTTAATGATAGGCAATCATGAAGTGATATTTGTAGACTTTTATGCTCTTGCAAACAAAATGGTGATAATATGTATGCCCGCAAATTTCCCATTATGTGCGTGTGATTTTTCTCATCCAGTATTGGTAACCGATAACATTACCTTGTTCAATAAATAGAACTTAATGAATTGCTATTCTTGTCATTGAAACTGAGTAGCAAAACCCTCAGACTATTGTAGAGAGTGAAGATCAAGAGTGTGCTTCTGATTGCAAGATGAGCACGGCTAGATCCACATCATTTCTAGTGTGAAGGTCTTCCAAGCTTCAGTCTCAAAAGCCTTAGAATGAAGATCTTCGACACAAATGAAGCATTCATAGGGATACCAAGGAAAGAGAACCTTCACAAGTGATGGTTAGGTGTGGCCACAAATTGTGAAACTAGGTTGGGAGCTAGAAGGAGAAGGAGATGAAAGGAAATGAAGCTGCCAAGCCTTCCAGTCAAACCTGATGAAATATTTTCTATCGCCATGGCTCGTTCGACCGACAACATTCTCCAATCGACCTTACGAATATCCCATCTAACATTGAGACTGAAACTGACTCCAACTACCACTAGTATCTGGTGACTATGGGATGACCTGTGTCATCTGAGGTAGGAGTGTTGTCTATCTCTCCTCTGGTAGTTCAAACTTCGAGTGGAAGAAACATTGTTGTGGCAGACGAGGATAAGGTCAAGGAGGGTGTCGAAGTCTCTTCCTCTACCCTTTTTGTTACTCATAGTGGCCACATGTACTAGGGTGTGCACGTTGAAGGGAAAAGGTCTATTGGTGTATGAAACGAAGGTGATGGTAAACAATTTTTTGTGATGATAAATGATTTATGGGTTGTTGTTTGCTTCTCCTGCATGCATGGCATAATTTTGAGGCATTGAAAGGTGACCATGTGCCCTCATGGCATTATGGATTTTGGTGTTTTAGCTCACCTAGTGATGGATGAATATTTTGGCAGTACTTTACTTCTTCCTAGTGGTTATGATGATTTTGTCTTTTTCCCGTGTCTAATAGAATTGTCATGTGGGGATTTTGTGAAATGCATTTGAAATGAGGATGAAATGAAAACTTTGTATTTGAATTGCATTTGAGCTAGTGGCTTGTTCTGCTCCCTTACCTTATAAAAGGGAATTAAAAGCTCATTTGCGGGGGATGAAAATTTAGGTTAGGTTTTGAGTCATGTGCATATGGGTAGAATGCTAGAAATAAAAGAAGAAGGAATATAATAGATAGCTTGTTTTGAGCTTTTGGAAGAACATGTGAAATTGTCTTGAATTGTTCCACGGATATGACTAATAAATACAAGTAAATGCATAATTTTGATATATTTTCTCTCCTTGTGTGAATTTCTATGAATTTTGAATGAAATGTTAATGATATTTTCATTTTTCTTTGAACATTTGTTTGAATGTATGCGTCCTTTTCTACTTTGATTCAAGTAATCAATTAAAATGCTCAAATGGGGTCTTAAATTTACAATCATTTGCAAGGGATTTGATAAGCAGTTGTGTATCAGAAAGAGTGAGCTCCATGATGCAAAGTTATTGTGAGAGTAGTCCATCCCTTTAAATTCAAGTCATTTATGTGTTACTGGTTCTTGTGTATGTGACTCCATTGCCCAATGCAACAAGTCACTAGTCTATTCCTTAATGATTGGCCTAAATGGTTAATCAAATAGTTGTCTCATGACTGACTCAAAGTCAGGATTCAAATTCACTTTTAAATTCATTTATCTTAACACGTGATGTATGTTTCAATTGTCATGTAGGATATCTTTGTTTTGATGAACGGGTAAGCGATATACTTAAATATTAGCCAATCTTGTGGTAATTGTTGCATAATTATCCTTCATTCAAAATGATCTATGAAAATGATGTGTTATATAAAGCATATTCCCAAATAAACACAGTAGGAACACCGTCCTCGGCCCCACAGAGCCTAAAGTGTAGAAGATCTCAGTCTTTGACAGAATCTTGTTAGTTGGCCAGTCATTTCAGGGGTCTTGAACATAGGAATTGGTTACCCCTTAAAGATTCCTTAGGTGCACAGGAAAATCAACCAATAGAATGGTGACTCTATTGGGGATGCACTCAAATGTCTGGTTGCAAATTACCTTGCCATAGAGTCATTAAGATCTTGAAGAATCAAGCCTTAAGATTGATGTATGATGAAACCTAAGCTTGCTTGCACAACCTTTTAGAGACTTCTTCACTGTCTCCATGCTAGAACCTAACTCCAATGGTTCTTGTTGAGCTCAGAAGACCAACCAAGCTCTACTCCAACTCCTTACTATGAGTTTTCCACTTGTGCTTAGCTTAGGAAGACCAACACCATTTGAAACTGCATTCCTCTTCACAACACCTAGAAGGGTCTAAGTGCTTGCATTACTTTCTGATCTGAACTTGTTGCAGGGGAGGTAAATGCTCTGTTTCCATTCTTTTCAACACCCATGGGATGAATCTTTGTGGTTCTTTAACCTTTACTTTACCCGATTTCCAACTCTTGCTAGGAAGAGGCCTAGTCTCTACTAGCCCTTACCAGTCCGTTTTTGGCTTTTCCTGCTCAAAATATCCACACAACCTAGCAAAAAAAAACCATTTTTTGACACCCTTTTGGGACTTTTAAATCTTGCATAGGTTTTCAGGTTTCTGTCAGTATCGTACAACTAATTCCAAGGATCTTGGAGTGGAGGCCTAATTGCCCTAGCCTCTAGGTTTTCACTGTTCTTTGCCTCAAAACTCCTACCAAAAGTTTTATTAAAACCTCAGACCTTTTGATAGTCAAAGATCATGCCTAATCCTACCTAGAATCGTACGGATTCCGTACAGTGCTTATTTCCCCTGCCTAAGTTCTTAACTTCTTACTTCCAAACTCCTAACCGGGTAACTTAGGCTCACCTAGGGTTTGGAATTCACAAACATTGCCTGGCTCTTTGACACTACTAACACTAAATATGTAAAATAAGTAGGCTTCTCTCCCATATTCCACTATTTTCAGGAAAACCCCGTGGATAGAGATTATGGGAGAGCCATGAGAAATTAAACTAGTCTGTTCAAACCAATAAAATCCCTACAACCCTAAATAATGATCACAAATCCCTAAACTAACTCAAATCCTCTTAACTACAGAAGGAAATACGCTTTATGCCATTCAACAAACATAAAAAAATAGTGAGGAGATGGGATATTCAGTGTTTTTTTTATGACTGTTTCTAAAATACTCGGGTGTAACACAGAAAATACAGTTTTCCTACCCCCTTACACTGCAAAGCTAACTACAATGCCTATGTTCTTAACCAAGGAACTCTATACAAAAGTAAAGATGTTAGAATATATTCATTAGACTCTGATCCAATGCCAAATAAATGCAAAATAGATCATTTACATTACTGTTCTGAAAACACACGGGTTTTCAAACACAGAACCGATATAGAAAATCTGCTTACTGTTTTTTTATTTTTCACCACCAAAACTGATTACAATGACTCCTACTACTTGTTACGAACCATTCTCCTTGTCTTGAAGTCTTTTCCACCATGCAAGGGGAGATTGCACACCTCCATATCCCTAATTTCAAGGGAATCCAAGTTAATGGAATTGCATGCAACCTAACAATGTTGCCATGCAATTTACAATATTCTTGCAACCTCGCCTTTATCCTTCTTTTTAGGATCTCCCACTCTTTAATATTGAGCAACCATCATCTAAACTGCCCTTGGCATCTTCAAATAATGAGGACATGGCTATGACAAATTTAATACATTAAATGCTAACATTTGTTGTCTTAAGCTAAACAAAACATAACTTAACACTAAAGATAACTAATGAGAGTTTTAGTCCTAGTGACTAGCTCTTCCCACACAAAATGCAAGACCTTACAAGGTCCAAAACAAACATACCAAAATCTCTGACTTGGCTAAAGTCCATACAAGCCAAAATTGTGCACAAGCTTGGTGGAGGTCAGCCTAGGTGCTCCTGCACCATCCTCCCCAAAACAGAAAATTCAATCCATCCTTGGATTGAGTAAGTTAGGATCAATTCCTAACTTCTTGAACTCCGCCTCCTTGATCCATACTGCATCTGAATCAGGTTGTCCATGCCTTTTGATCAGGTGTTCTTTGTACTCCTTGGTCCTAGTCTTCTTATAGACCCTTGTGTCAAAGATTTGATCAGCTTGTTTGATTGTAACAGGGGGCAATTTGAGTTCTCCAACATCTTGACTGACTTCATGGAAGGTCTGATCCAAGTTTACTGGTGGTCCTTTGTAGTGTACAAGGTCTGCAACATTGAAAACAGGGGACAGTCCACTGTCCTCTGGCAATTGTACCTTAAAAGCATTATTACCATACTTCTCCAAGATAGGGCAGGGACCTATCCTCTTCATTTGCAGCTTGTGAGGGACTCCCTTCTGCAATCTAGCCTTATTCAAATACACCATGACTAAGTCTCCAACACTAAACTAAACCTCTTTCCTATGCTCATCCACTTTAACCTTATGCTTCATGGTATTTTCTGTCAAGGTTTTTTTGACTGTCTCATGAATTTCCTGCATTGCACAAGCAAAATCATCTGCATAACCACTTCCCTTGACTCCATCCTTCAGCTCTCTTAGCTCATAAACACCTCTAGGGTGTAAACCATACACAATTTCAAAGGGGCTCTTCCCTGTTGACCTATTCACTGTATCATTATAGGCATATTCTGCCTGGCCAATAATCTGATCCCATGGTTGACCATACTCCTTGGTCAAGCATCTTAGAAGGTTTCCAAGTGTTCTATTTACCACTTCGGTCTGACCATCAGTTTGGGGATGGTATGCAGATCCAAAGGACAGATTGGTGCCCATCCTCTGCCAAAGTGTCTTCCAAAAGTGACTCATAAATTTAGTATCCCTGTCTGATACAATGCTGATTGGTAAGCCATGAATCCTAACTATTTCCTTGAAGAAAAGAGAGGCTATTTGACTGGCATCATTGGTTGTTTTGCAGGGTATAAAGTGAGCCATTTTGCTGAATCTATCAACCACAACATACACACTATCCATACCTTGCCTTGTCTTGGGTAAACCAACTACAAAGTCCATGCTTAAGCATTCCCATGGCCTAGAAGGGATTGGTAGTGGCTGGTATAAGCCTGCATTTGAAGAAGTTCCTTTTGCTTTTTGACACACTACACAACTCTCTACATATTTCCTGACATCTAGGTTCATCTTAGGCCAAAAATAAAATCTTTGGACAAGCTCTTGAGTTTTGGTGATTCCAAAATGACCACTCAATGCACCATTATGCTTCTCTTGAATTAAGTTCTCCCTAATAGAACCTCTAGGAACACAAAGCTGATTCCCTTTAAACAACAAATCACTTTGCAAGGTATATTTAGCATACTTGCTATGGAAATGGTTCTTAAACTCAAGGCATACCTTATAAATTTCTGCAAAGTCTTCATCATCTGCATATAGATCTTTGAAGTGATCTATTCCCATGCTCTTCAACTGGATTTCTTGAATAGTAAGAACTCTCCTGCTTAATGCATTAGCAACTTTGTTGAGAGCTCCTTTCTTGTGCTTGATGTTGAAGGTGTAAGCTTGCAAATACTGCACCCATTTCATGTGCCTATGACTCAACTTCTCTTGTGAATTCAGAAAACTGAGTGCTTGATTGTCTGAGTACACAATGAATTCCTTGGGAAGCAAATAGTGCCTCCACTTCCTTAGTGCTTGGACCAATGCATACATTTCTAGGTCATAAGAAGAGTACTTCTTCTTGGCTTCACTTAGCTTCTCAGAATGAAAAGCCACCAGTCTGCCCTCTTGGCTGAGAACAGCTCCAATTGCTACATTACTTGCATCACATTCAATGGTGAATAACTTCTCAAAGCTTGGCAACACTAAAATAGGTTGGGTAGCTACCTTTTCCTTCAGCAACTCAAAACTCTTGTTAGCTTGCTCATTCCATACAAACTTAGTTTTCATTCCTCCTTTAATGGTGTCCAACATAGGAGCACAAATTGCACTAAACTGTTTGATGAATTTCCTATAATACTGAGCAAGTCCATGGAAGCTTCTTACCTCTGTTGTTGTCTTGGGAGTAGGCCAATTAAGAATGGCTTCTACCTTGCTGCTGTCCATCTTCAAGTTGCCATGTGATAGCACAAAACCAAGGTACACCAGCTCTGTTTTGATGAACTCACACTTTTCCAGATTGATCTTTAGTTTCTCCTCCTGCAGCTTCTTGAAAATCATCTCAATGTGTTGGAGGTGCTCTTCTCTAGTTCTGCTATATATTAGTATATCATCAAGATACACTACTAGAAACTTGCCAATGTAGTCCTGGAGAATTTCATTCATAAGTCTCATGAATGTGGAGGGGGCATTAGACAAACCAAATGGCATAACTAGCCACTCATAAAGACCCTCATTGGTTTTGAAGGTTGTTTTCCACTCATCACCCTCATGTATTCTAATTTGGTGGTAACCACTCTTTAAATCTATCTTGGTATAGTACCTAGCTTCACCTAGACAATCCATGAGATCTTCAATTCTAGGAATGGGAAACCTATACCTGATGGTTATCTTGTTTATTGCTCTGGAATCAGTACACAGCCTCCATTCTCCTCCTTTCTTAGGTGCTAAGACAGTGGGTACTACACAAGGACTAATGCTTTTCCTAATGAGACCTTGGTCAAGTAGTTATTGAATCTGCCTAGCTATCTCCTCATTCTGTTGAGGTGTCATCTTGTAGGCTGCTTTGTTTGGAAGGGTAGCTCCTGGTATCAAGTCTATCCTATGACTTATGGCTCTTTTAGGAGGTAAGGTTGCTGGTTGACCACTACTTACAATGCTTTCATAGGTCTGCAACAAGTCTTGAATCTCCTTGGGTAACTCTTGCTTTTCAGCTGCCTTCTCCTTGCTTACTTCTCTTGGCTTGATCATGACTGCATAGCCAACTCCTTCTCCTTCTTCTAAAGCCTTTAAGAACTCTTTTTCACCAGCTAATAGCAGCTTAGAACCTGCTGTCTGCACTTCAATGTCTTCCAACAATGATTGAATCTTGTAGGTTACATTGTCCTTCTTGAAGGTGTATGAGTTCTTAGCTCCATCATGCATAGCTTGACGGTCAAATTTCCATGGCCTACCTAGGAGCAAGTGGCATGCATCCATAGGTAACACATCACATAATACCTTGTCTTTGTACTTGTCAATTGAAAACTCCACCCATGCTTGTTCATTCACCAAGACATGCTGACCCTTGTTGAGCCATGTGACTTTGTAAGGATTCTTGTGAGGTATTCTTGCTAATTTCAGTTTGCTGATTGCCTCCTCTGACAAAATATTGTTAGTAGAACCTAAGTCTATAATCACCTTGCACACTTTCCCCATCATCTTGCATTTTATCCTAAACAGGGACCTTCTTTGGCTTGGCTCTTCTCTAACCGGTTCTTTGATCAAAGTTCTTCTCATCATAAGATTCTCACCTTCCTCTGAGTTCAAAGGTACTTCTGATTGTTTATTTGCTGTAGTTGTTTCATCTTGAATCAGATTGGTTCTCTTGTCTCCTCCATGAGAAGTGATGCCTTTCTCTGGACATCTATAGGCTGGGTGTCCCAATTGGTTGCAATGATAGCATTTCATGTTGGTGAAATAACTGCCTCTTCCTTGTCCACCACTTCTCCCTCTGGAGCTGAAACTTCTTCCTCTACCACCTCTACTGGAGCTTCCTTCTTGTTGATCAGAAAATCTGACTTCTCCTTGAGCTCTTGATTCTGAGCTTCTTCCACTATAGCTTCCTCTTTGTCCTCTGCTGTCTTTCCCTTTACCTCTACCTTTGGGGTTTTGTTCTTATTTCTTTTTGCCTTTCTCCTCTATCTTCAAGGCCATCTGATAGCATTGGTGTACTGTTTTGAAGTTTACCAAGCTCATATCTTCCTGGATAGACCACTTGAGTCCATTAAGGTACCTTGCCAACCTAATGCTTTCATCTTCAACCACCTTTGATCTAAGGCACAGTTTTTGAAACTCTTCTGTATATGTTTGAACATCCATGTCTTTTTGCCTCAAATTGTGTCTTCTCCTGTGCAACTGGACTTCATAATCATCTGGGAGATAAGTCTGCCTTATCTTGGTCACCATTCCTCTCCATGAAACTATGGGACCTTTGCCTTCTTTCTCTTTTTCAGATTGCACAAACTTCCACCATGTGAGAGTTGCTCCTCTCAACCTTGACTTGGCTACCTTTACCTTTTGAGCCTCTGTAATGCCATCACATTCAAAGTGATTCTCAATGCTCTCAATCCAATCTACTACTGAATCTGGGTCCATTTGTCCACTGAAAAGTGGCACACCATCCAATGCTTTACCACTCAAGGCCTGTAATGCCTTCAAGAATGGTTCCTCTGCAAGAACAGGATTAGGCTTTGGAGCTTCCTCCTCCAATTCCACCTTTTTTTCCTTGGCTTCCTGTTCTTCTTTCTTCTTTATCTTGTCCTTTACAGTATCTGCTGTCTCTTGGTCTTCATCTAGGAGTTTCTCCATCTGAGATATCCTCTCTCTGAGCAACCGGTTATCTTCCTCTTGCTCTTCTACCTTCTTTGCTAGCTCTGCATTTGTCACCATGGCTTCTTCCTCTGGTGTATTCTCTCCTACTGACTCAGTGGATTGGCTCATTAATCACAAGCCTTGAATCTAACCTGGCTCTGATACCAATATGATGTATGATGAAACCTAAGCTTGCTTGCACAACCTTTTAGAGACTTCTTCACTGTCTCCTTGCTAGAACCTGACTCCAGTGGTTCTTGTTGAGCTCAGAAGACCAACCAAGCTCTGCTCCAACTCCTTACTATGAGTTTTCCACTTGTGCTTAGCTTAGGAAGACCAACACCATTTGAAACTGCATTCCTCTTCACAACACCTAAAGGGTCTAAGTGCTTGCATTACTTTCTAATCTGAACTTGTTGCAGGGGAGGTAAATGCTCTGTTTCCATTCTTTTCAACACCCATGGGATGCATATTTGTGGTTCTTTAACCTTTACTTTACCTGATTTCCAACTCTTGCTAGGAAGAGGCCTAGTTTCTACTAGCCCTTACCAGTCCGTTTTTGGCTTTTCCTGCTCAAAATCTCCACACAACCTAGCAAAAAAAAACCATTTTTTGACACCCTTTTGGGACTTTTAAATCTTGCATAGGTTGTCAGGTTTCTGTCAGTACCGTACAACTAATTCCAAGGATCTTGGAGTGGAGGCCTAATTGCCCTAGCCTCTAGGTTTTCACTGTTCTTTGCCTCAAAACTCCTACCAAAAGTTTTATTAAAACCTCAGACCTTTTGACAGTCAAAGCTCATGCCTAATCCTACCTAGAATCGTATGGATTCCGTACAGTGCTTATTTCCCCTGCCTAAGTTCTTAACTTCTTACTTCCAAACTCCTAACCGGGTAACTTAGGCTCGCCTAGGGTTTGGAATTCACAAACATTGCCTGGCTCTTTGACACTACTGACACTAAATATGTACAATAAGTAGGCTTCTCTCCCATATTCCACTATTTTCAGGAAAACCCCGTGGATAGAGATTATGGGAGAGCCATGAGAAATTAAACTAGTCTGTTCAAACCAATAAAATCCCTACAACCCTAAATAATGATCACAAATCCCTAAACTAACTCAAAGCCTCTTAACTACAGAAGGAAATACGCTTTATTCCATTCAACAAACATAAAAAAATAGTGAGGAGATGGGATATTCAGTGTTTTTTTTATGACTATTTCTAAAATACTCGGGTGTAACACAGAAAATACAGTTTTCCTACCCCCTTACACTGCAAAGCTAACTACAATGCCTATGTTCTTAACCAAGGAACTCTATACAAAAGTAAAGATGTTAGAATATATTCATTAGACTCTGATCCAATGCCAAATAAATGCAAAACAGATCATTTACATTACTGTTCTGAAAACACACGGGTTTTCAAACATAGAACCGATATAGAAAATCTGCTTACTGTTTTTTTATTTTTCACCACCAAAACTGATTACAATGACTCCTACTACTTGTTACGAACCATTCCCCTTGTCTTGAAGTCTTTTCCACCATGCAAGGGGAGATTGCACGCCTCCATATCCCTAATTTCAAGGGAATCCAAGTTAATGGAATTGCATGCAACCTAACAATGTTGCCATGCAATTTACAATATTCTTGCAACCTCGCCTTTATCCTTCTTTTTAGGATCTCCCACTCTTTAATCTTGAGCAACCATCATCTAAACTTCCCTTGGCATCTTCAAATAACGAGGACATGGCTATGACAAATTTAATACATTAAATGCTAACATTTGATGTCTTAAGCTAAACAAAATAGAACTTAACACTAAAGATAACTAATGAGAGTTTTAGTCCTAGTGACTAGCTCTTCCCACACAAAATGCAAGACCTTACAAGGTCCAAAACAAACATACCAAAATCTCTGACTTGGCTAAAGTCCATACAAGCCAAAATTGTGCACAAGCTTGGTGGAGGTCAGCCTAGGTGCTCCTGCACCAAAGATTCACTTCATAGATTCATATTATTTTCTATTTTGAATTTAGTATGTCTAGGCACCTTTGTTCAGATAATTGAGAAGTTCTTGGACCTGGAAATGATTTAGTTGCAACAAAGATCAAAGGATTTGAGTTTGATTTTATTGTTGGAGAAGACCCAGAACGAGATTTACCTTTAAAAGAACTTCATGGTCTTGAAGTTGATTCCTTTGTGCAAGGAGGTGGTGACTCTGTCTGAAGAACCAGTCCAATTGTGGAGAAAATTTCTAGATTTGTAGAATTTGCAGTCAAGAAGAAAAGATAATAGCTGTTACAAATTTCTAGGTATTTCCATAAATCTAGAAAGCATATTACTCTATTTGAAATATTTTTTATGAGAAATGGTCAAGAATTTAGATCATAAGTGATTCCCTATTAGATGGATTTCCATTAAAATAGGGAATAATAGTAGTTCTTTTCATACTTCTTATGTGCAAAGTTTGTAATTATCTGAGAAGTATGCCATTCTTTTGATTCCTACCTTTTAGAAGATTTCCCTGTAGAGCATCTAGAAACAATATGCAGGGTGAAGAACCTGTATCCTGCCCTCAAAGGGATTTTATCATTGAAAGGTATATGTCATTGGTTTTTAATGGCATTAGAGGTTTCCCCAACCTGATTCCTAAAAATGTTAGGAAATATTTTCCCAAATTCACAGGGAAAAGTTTGAAATCAACTTCTAAATATTTGAAAACATTTATGGATGTTATGGGGGATTATGAGGTGAATCATGAAGATGTTGTCATGAAGCTTTTTGTTCAATCCTTGAAGGATGATGCTAGTGATTGGTATTCATATTTTCCAACGGGTTCCATAGCTTCATGGAATCAGTTCATGACAAGTTTTGTTGAAAAATTCGGTGAAAGGGTGAATCCAAGTGTGGTAAGGAATTTTTTTATGGAGATTCATGTAAGTGAAGGGGAGTTGGTTCATGTTTTCAATCTCTGATTTGCAAAGGAAATTAGGGAAATTCCAAAAAATATAAGGTCAAGTGATGCAGAATGTTTGGTTGTATATCTAGGAGAATTTGACAAGAAGATGAGATTCTTACTGAGAGACAAGCAGCCTATAACTCTACATCAGGCATATCAAATTACTATTGACATTGAGAAAAATTTGAGATACTCGATGATCAGAGGACCTATGACTACTACTAGTAGTTCTAGCACTGTCCAAAATATTAAATCAAGTAGATTAGAGGGAAAAATGGTTTGTCAAGGAGGGGATCTCATAGATGTCATATCCACTTTACTCCCAAGAAATGTAGAAAGTGACCAAGCATCTACTTCCTATCAACCAAGGAAGAGGAAGGTCTAACATAACCTTTTCTATAAGGAAGTTACATGAAATAAGGAGACATGCAAATGAGTCTCCATATGACTTATATTCAAGATTCTTGGATGTTTTCATGGAGATACCCAAGAGCTTCAGGCCTAGTGATCTAATGTGCATCAATTTGTTTCGTGAGGTATACATACCAGGATCAAGCCAATGGTCTGAGGATCTGAAGCCTCATGGCCTTGATCAAGTAGTAGATTGTATAAATGTTATGGAAATTCTTGAGCATGGTCATAAGCTCTTATCTGTTGCCCAGGATGGGGGTGATTGATGCCATGTTGAAGAAGATCGAAGGCTAAGATTGTCAGATCCTAGAGAAGCATCAGATTCAAAACAACTGATTGTTGAATGTTGTCATTTCTCGAGCCACCTAGAAGTAGATGCATTTAGTAGTGAAGAGGATGAAGAGAAAAAATGTGAAAACAAGGAGGTGGTGCCTAATTATCTTCCTTGGGATGTCATAAGCTACAAGAAAACACAAGAAGTGCAAGGTCAAACTTGACAAGTTGTTTCAACTAGTGGCCATCATGCACCAGTCAATGAAGGGAATACACTTGTTCGTAGTGATATGGTACAAATGAGGAACCAAAATAAGGAGATCAAATTTGGGAAATCTACCGTTGAATATGATTCTTCATATGAAGTGGAGATAGAATCACTTGCTTCTAGTAGGGGGTATGTTAATAGCCTTGAAGGTGTCTATTTCCTAAGCAGTGAGCAATCATCCTCATGTGAAGAGTTCTCTAAATATGGGTCAATTATTGCAACCAAAAATAATGATGAGGATGTTGAGATTGTCTATCTTTGTTCCTTAAGTGATTGCCCTAATTTTGAGTAGACTAATAATCTGAATTGTTGGGATCTTGATTTTAAAGATGATGAGCCACATCCAATTAATGTATGGAAAAATATTTTATTTGATGAAGATGCATTGGATAGTGAAGTTGCAAATGATAATCCCCATTGGTGTAGGAGTAATCCTCTTTTTGAGGAAACCTCTGGGTATGTGCAGGATCATCATGGGAAAAACAAGCCCTTAAGCGGCAAAAAAATTAGAAAAATTAGAGTTAGGCAACTTGACGTAAAGATTTGAATAAGTTATCTATATTATTTCAAAAATATGTAAGAATAGAATCTATAGAAAATTGAATGTAGTTTCTAAACTACTAGGTTTGTTTAAAAATAATAAAATCTATTTGGTGAAAATTTGAAATTTCAATGCAATAGTACTTAAATTTCAAGGAAAAATAAGAAGTAGGTGTTTGTCTGACCACCCTAACCACAATAAAATGATAATATTTTTTTATAAGATTTTAGATATAAGTAGAGGACTCATGTCCTAATGTGATGCATATTTTTTAGTAATTTTTTTCCAAGTAACTAATTAATTATGAATTTTTTATCGCAACTTTTAAAATATATAAAAAATTTGTATATCTGACCACCTTAACTTGGTCAAAACTTCATGAAATTCAATTTTTCTTTTTTTAATCCTATAGTATGTGAAGCATAGAATGTGATGCATGTTCTAGATTCAAAAACTGTGATACTGTTTGAAAGATATAGATGTTTTTCAATCAATCTATCAATCAAGACTTTAGTCATAATTTGAATAGAAAATGAATAATAATTACTTATTAAATTCAAAGTAAATCATAATTTATATTGGTGGAAAGTTGAGAATCTCCTTTAAAAACCCTTTTCGTTTCATCAATTTTGGGTAAAAAAAAAGTCATCAGCCACATACCCATCATATTGCCATTTTTTGGTCCATCATGATCTTGCACATATCCCTCTAATGAGTATCTAAAAAGTACTACCAATGGATGTGTTGTGGATGATCTGGATAAAGATCAAAGTGGTGTTGATGTCGGTAGTTTTGTCAATGAAGATGTCACTTCTCATTTGTTGAATTCTCAACTACATGCTCAAGGTGTGTGGAGATGCAGACATCAATAAAGATATCTATCAATATGTGACTGAACAAATGTTACTTGAAAAATGTGCTTCATATTTCCTGGAACCTAAGTGTGACAACAACTTGCATGGTGGAAAAGCTCATAAATATGATGTCATCCCTCGATATAGTGTGGATATCCAAAAGGATGCACATGATTACATTGACTCTCCTATGGTGAAGGGTTGTGTACTTGAAAAGAAAACTAAAAGGTCAGTTGTTCATGTTCCATAGGATGATTGCATAGATATCGCAACTACATTGTCTTGCATTGAGAAGAAGGAATTACTTGATGATTTTGCAGAGTATGCCAATATTGTAGCATTTTTTCACCCATGTGAAGGGCAATCCAAAGACATGGGTAGCCATAAAAGTAATGCAAGGAAGTATGAAGCTACAATGGAGTTCTTTGCAGACATTCCTTATCTGATGGATTTGATTATGGAACTCCTTTCACCTTACGAGGTTAGCACTAGTGGTAAGCATGCTGACAACATACCTGACCATGCTTTCTTTCCTGAATTCACTAAGGAATGTCCCAGTTTGAGCCAGAGTTTCAATGAGGCTTTTAAGTTTGATGGACAGATGGAATATGATGGTACACTACATGACAATGTGGAGTATGAAGGATTCACCTTCTTGGTTCAGTTTGATGAGCTTTTAAATGAGAGGGACAAATGTGGCAGTGTTGATCATCATGGTGTTGATGACTTGGGACTACATGATGCTCATGTAAACTTATTGCAAGTAAAACAAGCCAAGGTATTTGAAAGAGCAAAGAATTATCCCTGAATTTTGGGGTCCTAGGGCCTCCACCTTGTGGAAATGACTCACAATGTATATTTTGTAAGTAGTGTACACATGTTGATCTGGTTTGTTTACTTTCTGTTGGGTCTGCTTGCCTAGTCCAAGTGAGTTCCTTGGTTTTGGTCTTCTACCCTAGTCTGCTTCAATCATAGATTTTTTCCTCGCCATACCCACTAGGGGTATGCATCCCCAAACATGAGCCACTGATGGAGCTTTTGAAATTTTGCAGAATTTTCTCATTTCTCCATGGGTTTAGTCTTCATTTTAAACCCTACTCCCCATGAATGAGTATAGTTTTATTCGAAAAGATATGCAAATGTTATGATTGCAAGTTGACCTACTCCTTCAGTCACTGATTTCTTAAGTCACCACTTGAGCCATACTTGCACATTGGTTTACCAGCCCCTCTAGCTCGAAGCACCAGTCATCAATTTTTCCATCGACTTTAGCCTTTTCCCTAAGTCAAGTCTTAAATTATCCCAATGACTTAAGCTTAAGTCATTCACCCTTAATGGTCATATTGTCGTTGGGTTAACCAAGTCCTTTCATTAAATGCTAACATTGTATGGAGTGCAAGTTTTGAGATTCGAGGATCCAAGATAAAGTCTTGGTCGCACCCCACTAGAACGCAAATGTTAAGTGTCGACAGGTTAAAAGAAGTGAGGCTGGCGAAAGGAGGATGTGTATCCTTGTATAGTCATGATGCCTAGTCTCCACTACCGCACCCATTGTTCGATGTGTCTAATAGATGGCTGAGATGGGATCTTGGGATTGATCTTTACCGTTCCTCGCTAGCTCGCTAGGATAAAGTGAACGCTAGTTAAGAATAGCAAAATCAATGAGATCTCGACACCTATCCTGATCTATATAGTTTGTGAAGAGGGTGGAGCTCGTTGACAGAGAGACCATCAACTGAGATGGATGAATACCATTGGTTGTGGACACTTCAGTGAAGCACCGCTAGAAGTGGAAGATGGTCAAACTAAGGCTAACCACTTGATTAGCCATCCAGGCAGAAGATCAAGGGCCTATATTCAATATATTCAAAATTGATAAAAGGAATGTGTTAGCCATTTTACTCTACAAACATTGTGCATTAATGGCTAGATTTCTACAGGAGTGATTGAATTGATCTCTATGCATGCGAATATTTAATGGTAGGAAATCATGAAGTGAGATTTGTAGACTTTCATGCACTTGCAAATGAAATGGTGATAATATGTATTCCAAAAAAATTCCCACTTCACGCGTTTACTTTTTCTCATCCAGTATCGGTAACCAATAGCATTGCCTTGCTCAATAAATAAAGGTGAATGAGTTGCTATTCTTGTCATTACAACTGAGTAGAAAACTCCTCAAACTGTTGCAGAGAGCGAAGATCAAGAGTGTGCTTGTGATTGCAAGAAGAGTAGGATTTATTCCACATCATTTCTAGTGTGAAGATCTTCCAAGCTTCAGTCTCAAAAGCCTCAAAATTAAGATCCTAGACACGAACAAAGCATTCATGGGGATACCAAGGAAAGAGAACCTTCACCAATGATGGTTATGTGTGGCCACAAACTATGGAACTAGGATGGGAGCTTGAAGGAGAAGGAGATAAAAGGAAATGAAGTTGTCGGGCCTTCCAGTCGAACCCGGTGAAAGCTTCGCTATGGCCGTGGCTCATTTGGCGGACAACATTTTCCAATTGACCTTACAGACAACCCATCTGACACTAAGACTAAAATTGAATTCAACTACCACCAGTATCTGGCCACTATGGGTTGAGCTATGTCATCTAAGGTGGAAGTGTTGTCTATCCCTCCTCTTGCAGTTCAAACTCCGAGTGGAAGAGACATTGTTGTGGCAGACGAGGATAAGGTCAAGGAGGGTGTCGAAGTATTTTCCCTGTCCCTTGTTGTTACTCAGAGTGGCCGCATGTACTGGGGTGTGCGTGTTGATGGGAAAATATCTACTGGTGTATCAAACGAAGGTGATGGTAAACAAATTTTTGTACTGATAAATGATTTCTAGGTTATCATTTGCTTCTCTTGCGTGCGTGGCATAATTTTGAGGCATTGGAAGGTGATAGTGTGCCCTCATGGCATTACGACTTTTGGTGTTTTGGCTCACCTGGCGATGGATGAATATTTGTTGTGGTACTTTGCTTCTTCTTCCTGGCGGTTATGATAATTTTGGCTTTTCCCCATGTCTAATAGAATTATCACGTTGGGATTTTGTGAAATGCAGTCACAATGAGGAATGAAATGAAAACTTTGTAGAATGCTAGAAATAGAAATGAAGGAATAAAGTAGATAGCTTTTTTTGATATTTTTTAAAAACATATGCAATTGTTTTAAATTGTTCCATAGATATGACTGATAAATACAAGTAAATGCATAATTCTGATATATTTTCTCTCGTTGTGTGAATTTTTGTGAATTTTGAATGAAATGTTAATGATATTTTCATTCTTCTTTGAACATTTGTTTGAATGTATGCCTCCTTTTCTACTTTCGTTCAACCAATCAATTAAAATGCTCAAATGGGGTCTTAATTTTATAGTTATTTGCAAGGGATTTGATAAGTAGTTGTGTATTAGAAAGAGTGAGATCCATGATGCAAAGTTATTGTGAGAGTAGTCCATCCCCTTAAATTCTAAGGTCATTTATGTGTTATTGGTTCTTGTGTATGTGACTCCATTTCCCAATGTAACAAGGCACTGGTCTATTCCTTAATGATTCACCTAAAGGGTTAATCAAACAGTTTTCTAATGACTGACTCAAAGTCAGGATTCAAATTCACTTTTAAATTCATTTATCTTAACACCTTTAAGTGTCAATTGTCATGTAGGATTTCTTTGTTTTGATGAATGGGTAAGCAATTTATTTAAAGATTAGCCAATCTTGTGGTAATTGTTGCATAATTATCCTTCATTAAAACTAATCTATGAAAATGATGTGTTCTATAAAGCATATTCCCAAATGAACACAATAGGAACACCCTCCTTGGCCCCACAGAGCCTAAAGTGCAGAAGATCCCAGTCTTTGATTGAATCTTGTTAGTTGGCCAGTCATTTTAGGGGTCTTGAACATAGGAATTGGCTACCCCTTCGAGATTCCTTACCCGTGCACTGGAAAAACAACCAACAAGCTCCCTAAGATGGTGAATGAGAAGCTTGCCAATTGTTCCACTTCTTAGAAATAGCTTGAAAAGACTCATATGAAGTTGTGGTTTCTTGAAGAACAACAATATCAGCCCCACAAGCATCTAATTGTTTCTTGATTTGGGCCCTTTTGTCAAGGGCATTTATGACTCTGACATTCCATAATATTAGCTTCATTGCAACTTGGGAGAGCAACAAGCTCTCCTTGGTATTTTTTGTTTCAAACCTATTCCCATTGTACCATCTAAATTTGACTATAAGCCTACTACTATTTCTTCCTGTAACTTAATAGCTAAATATTTTCTGCCCCTTTTGGTAGGTGAATTTTTGCTAGAGGGAGGGGACAAAGGGGACTGAGATATTGATAATGAGCCTATCTCATTTGATAACTCCCCTTCCCCAAAAACCTTAGAAGAAATATCATCAATCATTTGTTCTCCTATAAATACAATGCTTCATCAACAAATTTCTCAAACTCCATCTCAGAAGGAAGACTAGAGGAAAAAACACTAGAACCAACTAAAGCTGGTTGAGAGTGCAAAATGCAATTATCCACATCATCATGACCATCAAATATCTTTAATCTTTCTTTAGATTGATTTGAGAGACCAAGAGTTAACATTGAAGCACATTGATTCAATTGTTGAAAACTATCAAAATTGATCTAAGGACTGAAGAGCTTGAGAGAGTGAAAAAATATTTTCATGGGAGACAAAAAAAGATTCTCGAAACTAGATACAAAAGAAACCATCAAAGGTCTTTTATAAAAACTAGAAACCTTGACAAGTACCCCTCCACTATTATGGTGAAAAAATGATTTTTTTGACAGTAAAAGATCTCTATCATGGACACATTCTAACTAATTAGAATAAACATCTTGAACTCCCTTGACTTCCCCCAAAAAGGGAAAGCTACTACAAGAATCCCCAACTGATTTCAATACTAAAACTTTTTTTGAATTTAAACCAGTGGTAAATTGACACCACTTGAAACAAATATCAAACACCTTAGAAATGAAAGACAAATCATATGTTTGCACTAAACCCTTATCAGAAGATATGATAGGCACAATCGACAAATCATTCAGAGGATTATTAGAGCTTTTGGATGAATGAATCATGGCATCCGTGTTCAAATCCTTAGGCTCCACACACTTTTGTAAAGGATGAATAGGATAATGGCAAAGAAAACATGTTTGTTTAGGATCCTCAACAAAAACCTTTTGTTTCCGCAAGCCATAAATAGACTTGATATTGACAACTATTGGTAGAATTTTTGAAGCATCAATAAGAACACAGAGCCTAACTGGTAACGATGGATTAGAGAAAAAATGCAAATCTTGATGTAGAAAAATCCCTAACTAATTACCAAGAACCTCAATAATGATCGATTATTTGAATTCCAAGGGTAACCCTTGCAACTAAACCCAAAAGGGAATGAATTTAACCCTAATCTGAGAAGGATAAAAATTTGGAGTCCATAAGGTTGTGAATAAGCCATTACCCTCACAAATCCAAGCTTTTTTCCTATAAACAACATTCCTATAATCTTTATCAGAAAATATCAATACAAAGAAACCTTCCCCCTTATCTAAATAGAAAAGTTGGTTAGATCCTTTCCAAGTTTCAAAACTTCAACATTTCAAAAAATCAAGATCTCGCGTAAAATTCCAAAACTTACAAATGAGAGCCACATCCTTGAGATCATCAATCTGTGACTGAAGCATGGCATGAGGTAAAGTAACATTAGTTACTTGATCACTCCCCAAATTTTGTTTCAGAATCCACTGCTTACCTTTAAACCCCATATCCTTATTCTTACCCTGCAAATGAGATTTAAATGGAACTCTCTGCTCGACACCATGAAAGCCATTAACACTTGGACCCAAATGGCCCTTCTTAGAAAGAATGATGTTATTTGGAAAAGTAAGAGGGGATCTCACTAGAGCAAAGGATTTAGGATAAAAAATAGGGATGGCATTCTAAAAAGTGGTCAGGAAAGAAAAAGATGATTTTGGAATGAAGGGAGCCCTAGGATTACCAAAAACTGGAATATTATTGGGGATAGGAGCCGATGGACAATAAGAAGAACTACCAGAAACCACATCTACCATGAGCGCGAAGAACTTGAGGAATCTGACAAGGCTTCCTCTTCAGAGACACAAATGTCAAAGGGTGGTTCCTTCTCTCTAATAAGGGATTTAGTGGCACACAATGTGCTTTGAACAGGAACTTCCAAGCCCCATTATGAAAAACAACTCTTGTAAATCTCTTAGAACCATTAAACCTAGGAGAAGATTTCTTTTTCGTCCATGGAGATGCATTTCCATAGTAACCCAAAGCAGATCTATTAGAAGCAACATCATTAACCTTGGAACGAGTAGGCAGTGATGCCCTTCGTGCCCCATGAAAACCCGCAATCTTCACAGAATGGGCAATTTTTTTTGAAAAGTTACTGTTAATGGAAAAATGCGAGCTCTGTTTCCTATGGTCCTCCATTTCCATATAAATTTTCGTTCAGAATTTTCAAGATATGATAACATTTGTTTATGATAAAGTTTTTTTTTTGTTTTTATTAATTACTTGTTTAATTTTACTTGATTTTTATAATTATAATATACGTTTTATCCACTACAATTAATTTTTAATAGTATTATGTAAATATGTAAATATTTTTAAATAAAAATATTATTATATTAGAAAAAACTTGCGAATATAATTTTTTGAATTTACAAACAAGATATAAAGGAATTTAATTGTAAAAACAATTTTATAACTCAAACTTTTAAATATATCTAACATCAAAGAAAATATATTTCACTCCTCTAATTGTTTTTTCATTTATCAATGCACACTAAACAAACACACAATTAAAACCCACCATTAAACAATATGAATTATAATTCATATGGATCAATTAGGACTCAAACCTAAGACTTTCCATGTATTGATGGAGAGCTCTACTAACTAAACTGTTCGCCCCCTTTTTGGCCAATCCATCATCGGTTTGAGTATGGCTTATTTTCAACACTCCCCTTAAACCACACTATAGATGCTTGAGCCTCCTACTTAGCTTTGATACCACATATTGAACTACAACTCCTATAAATTAATTAGAACTCAAACCTAGAACCTTTCATTTGATCTGGAATGCTCCACCATATCAATCCATCATCAATCAAACTAAAACAATGACTTAATTCCAACACTATAATGTTGACTATAAGTAATAGACAACACATTATTCTCTACATAAAGACTCTCCATTTAGTTAAAAATTATCAGTAACACTCGTAGAGTGTGATGTTAACCCTGATGCGGAAATAAAAGTCTCCCTCGAATGCATCGGTAGAGAGGGTGGCAATTCCTCTCGCCAGTAAGAAATCTCCTGTTCCACCCACAACAGATATATCTCTGTACCGAGTCAACGTTGGGTCGGCGCCATTGAAGGTGATGGTGCCCATATAATCTGTTGAATTCAGCACAAATGTGAAGCCAAGCCAAGCATTGTAAGTAGTCTTCATGTTGTAGAGATAAAATCCCTGCGCTCTTCCAACAGGAGAAGAGTGCAGATTATTGTCAAGAGTAATAGGATCGTCAAACACAGCCATATCTCCAAAGCGGAAAGGATCAGCAAAAGAAGTGAGATTACGGCCCCATTGAGGGGCTGCGACTAGCGCAGATGTTGCATTCTGGGCATTTTTGCCATTGTAAAGAATATCATGAAAATACAACACCAAATTCTTACATGGCTTTGGCAGTTGTTTCTTCCATCCATGCCCATCTACAGTTTTGAGCATCATGGACGAGAGCAGAAGCCACATATAGCAGACATGGAATACTATTCTACCATGACAGTACTCAAAAGCCATCTCTCTTCAAATCTCTAGTACAGCTATACCAGATATCAGTAATGGATGCAACTTCACAAGGTGGAATAGATGCTTTATATAACTTCCATCATAATTGCAATATGACCGTGGAGGCATTATTTTATCAAGTTGCACTATATTATCATTGTATTTATTTCGACATGTGATTCTCGATCAAGTTGCGCTATATTATTATTGTATCTATTTATACATGTGATTTCTGACTAATCATGCAGAACTTACTTTGGCTTAAATCCTTTGGCTTCATGTGAGCCATGGATTCCCCGAAATAAAATAATGGGTAAGACATAATGCAACAGATCCAACCAACCATACCTGAGAAAACGGAGTAAGACAACGCAAGTTGACATACTATCAAGTCATCCAACCAACCATACCTGAGAAATAGGGTAAGACATCACAAGTAGACCTACTATCAACTTACCCAATCCAATCCATCGTAATTACAATATGACCATGGATGCATTATTTTATACTTGCACTGTACTTAGACCAGTTAGATGACATGTTATTTACTTAGTTAATCGATGAATACTCAGGCAGAGCGCATTCTTTAAAAGATAATCATACGCAAAGCAAGTAAGTTTTGGCTTAAATTGTTTGGCTTAATAGGAGCCATGGATTCTCCGAAATAAAATAATGGGCAAGATAAAACACCGATCTCGGTTATCATCAAATATGGTAGATATGATGCAGAGGATAGCCTGTATTGAAAATTATGGTAGAGAGAAGATAATATGTGTATAAAAGAGCACATGTAGTTTTCTTAATTAATCGTTGAACACTTAGCCAAAGCTTACTCTTTTGCATACAACTATATGTAAAGCCTGCAAGATGAAGCCAATAAGTTTTGGTTAGAATCGTTTTGCCTCATATGATCCATGAACTCCCCAAAATGAAATTGTGGGTAAGTCATTGAAAATGTGGTAGATAAGAAAGGCTAGTGTAGGAATATTTATGCATGTGTACATTGAAAAATGATATAATCTTGTTTTAGTTGGGTTAAGTTTATTTAAAATCTTTATATATAGTTCTCACCTTATTCAAGCACATGCACATATGTTGATACATTCCTCTAATCTTTGAACCTATTATTGTTAGAATAGATTGACTTTTAGTCTAATTGATATACACTAAATCTTATGATATTGTTGCTCACTACCATTGACAAGCTTCTCCTAATAATTTTCTACCATACATGGAAAATGTAAAATATGAATATCTTAATACATTTTCCTATAATTAAAAATAAAAAAGGAAGGAGATAATCAACTCCAATCATTATTTTAGATAGGAAATTCTAGTAAAAAACCATGTAATATTGGGAAAACCACCCACAAACCCCTTAGCAATTCAACAAATGAAATACAATTAAATTAAATATTATACACATTTCCACAATAAACTTTCAACAATATTAACACACTAATAAGATCTAAAAAAATTAATAGCATTTTGGCATGTAAATGATGCATAGATGGTGTGGGTAAATCCTCTACAATATAATGTTAAAAAACATGCAAACTAATTTACAAACTTTCAAAGGTAATCACTACAAAAATTCTCTTGATCACTTTGACTCTCCTTTATTATTCACATTGCATAGAAAATAGTGATTAAAGAGCCCCAATCATCCTTACTATTAACAATAAATAATAAATTATAATAACACTAGATAAATCTCAAGTCCAACATTAAGTGAACCAAACATCTAGGATACACATTAAAACATAAAGATAAAACCAACAAATCAAATTATGTTCTTCTACCAACACCAAAAAATGTTCAACTATGATAAATAAAATCTCCCTCTAAATCTCCAAATAGAAAAGGCATCAACATCAAACCATTCAATTTAATGTCAAATATAGTAATAATAGATGTATGCTTGTCAAACTAAGAAAAGGTCAAACACAAAAGAGCATTCCCATAACAAGGGAATATTCTTAATTCTACTAACCATCTCCTATACTTTTGAAAAAAAATTATCCTCAAAACTAACAACACAACTAAAGACCCAAATAGAAGAAGATAGAAAAAGAATACATTTAATCCACAAAACAAGTCCTTCGAGCTAACAACCATATCTCAAGACTCAAGAAACATGAGAAGAAAACATATAAAGAAAGATTGTATTTAAAAATTAGATTAATAATACCTATCAATTAATTCATCTTTGAGTGTTCCAAGAGTGGGGAATGATATTTTTCAATGTCTAAAACATAATGTACTCATTAGGTCCATATTTAACCCACATCTAACTCTAGATTCCATCACTTTTTTGTTGAAACTTTAACAATTTCAAGTCATTGTTCCAAAAAAATGATCTAAAAAATATAGAGATCTAACCTCACAAGGTAAAATAATCATAATATACTAAACTGAAAAGAAAATAGGTGGGGAAACTACCACTATTCTCATCTGGTCATTCAATGAATCCAAATTGGATTGACTATCAACCTCAAAGGTGAGTCAATTCTCAACAAGGAAGACCTAGGAAGGAGTTTTTTAAGCTTTGAGGGGTTCACCACCAAGCAAAAGCTTAGAAAAGACAACTTAAAATTCAACTCACAAAACCTAGTAAAGCAAGTTAAATGAGGAGTGGAAATGATGAAATTAAGCAATATAAAGTTATGATGTATGTACTGGGAAGTCTAGAAATGTGATGAGGATTCTAGAAATGCAAAAAAGTTGTCAGAATATGCTATGGAGGACTAAGACGTGCCCTTACTATCTTATTAGTCCCGCTGCTATTTTTCAAGGCAGATGCAGAATCTTTGGATGCCAAAACAGGATCCAAAAGAATCTCTGTAGAATTCCACATGGAGGACTAAGACACCCTTGCTACCATCTTCATCCCAATCTAAATTTCTGAAATCTTTGAATGTGGTCTTGGGCTCAATGTCTACACTTCCTTCTTCTTTGATCTCAGGTTCTGAAACTTTCAAATTTGACCTGTAGGTGAGTGTGTGAAGATGAAAAATTTGCAATGCAACTTTGCAACTTTTCACTTCAAATGATCTTCAATTCTTCAACCTAAATCTGTAATCACAAACACACAAGAAAGTAAAAAAATTTTGATTGTTAGGGGTATGTGTAGGATCATCATGTAAAAAATAGGCCCTTAAGTGGCAAAAAAAATCAAAAAAATTAGAGTTAGGAAACTTGAAGTAAAAATTTGAATAAGTTATCTATATTATTTCAAAAATATGTAATAATAGAATCTGTAGCAAATTGAATGTAGTTTCTAAACTACTAGGTTTATTTTAAAAAATTAAATCTATTTGGTGAAAATTTGAAATTTTAATGCAATACTTAAATTTCAGGAAAAATAAGAAGTAGGTGTCTATCCTGACCACCCTAACCACCATAAAATGATAATATTTTTTTATAAAATTTTAGACATAAGTAAAGGACTCATATTCAGATGTGATGCACATTTTTTTGTAATTTTTTTCCATGTAAATAATTAATTAGGATTTTTTTATTACAAATTTTAAAAAATATTAAAACTTGTATGTATGACCACCTTAACTTGGTCAAAACTTCATGAAATTCATTTTTTTTTTTAATCCTATAGTATACAAAGCATAGAATGCAATGCATGTTTTTGATTCCATATATTTGATACTATTTGAAAGCTATAGATGTTTTTCAATCATTCTATCAATCAGGACTTTAGTCGTAATTCAAATAGAAAATGAATAATAATTATTTATTAAATTCAAAGTAAAGCATAATTTATATTGGTGGAAAGTTGAAAATCTTCTTTAAAAACCCTTTTGATTTCATCAATTTTAGGTAAAAAAAACGTCGTCAGCCACATACCCTACAAATACCCATCATATTGCCACTTTTTGGCCCATCATGATCCTGCACATACCCTTAGTAAATTGGGATTTTCCTTGGTCAAACCCCTTGTTGGTAATTAAACCTTGAAATGAAATGAAATAGAGGGAAATGATGAATGAACAACATACAATGTTACAACTCACCAAACCCTTGCTATAAGGTCCTACAAATGTGCTTGAAATGGCTACAATGGATGTGGTTCTTGACTCTTGCTTGCAGGATATAGATCTTGCATAAAGTACTTGATTGAATTATAAACCCTACATCACAAATGTTAGCACAATATAAAACATGATGCAACAATATCCTTGATATGATTCTTGAATCTTGATGATGACTCTAAATGCTTGATGAAATTCTCTTGAATGCTTTTTTGAACTCAATTATGCTAGGATGAATGCTCTCACAGAAGACTTGTTTCAAAATGAATGAGTGAACCCTTTATTTATACTTATCCATGCTTAATATCCTAAAATTAGACCATGTGAAGTTAACATATGAATTCATTAATTAAAGGAGGAATAATCCTGCCTAGATTTGAAATTAAATCTTAAAAATACCTTAAGGGGGACTAAGACACCCTGAGTAGCATCTTAGTCCCAACCCAAAAATTAGGGACACTTAGACAAAATCCTTAAATTATCATTTATTTATTGATGTTTGTCATTATTATCCAAAAAAAGATATAATTCATGTGCAAGGCTTATGGACGCAAAGTAGGAACAATTAAGACATAAATAAGGATAAACAAAGAACCCAAACAAGTGTGAAAATGTAAGGGTATGCATTTTTCTACACTACATTTAGCCCCCACTTTAGTGAGAGGATGAACTTGCTTCAAACTCACACTAAAGTAGCCAACCACACAATCAAGAGGGGTTCCAATGAACAAATGATAGTAAGATAGGATGACATTAACCAAGAGGGGTGATCAAGCCCCCAAGATAAAGATCATATGACAAACCAACATAGGCACAAAGGAACACACATGTAGATGATATATGAATCCATAACCAAATCACAAGTATACACCATCAAAGATACAAAAATAAAAAGGAAAAAGAGAAAGAAAAATGCAATCAATCAAGCTTTGATTGGACGTCCAACGCACTATGGGTCGGGTCTAGGCTATTTGTCCAAAAGAGGTTTACAAGTGGAACACGCTGTCCACTATGCAAACAAAACACATGTTCATGAGGGCTAATGAAGCTAGGTGTCCACTAGATGAGCCCCAAGAGGTCCATATCAATGTCATACCCCCATGACTATGATAAGGAAAGAAAGAAAATGCATGCTCACAAGGGCTAGTGAAGCTTGTTTTTCACTAAGTGAGCCCTAGGAAACCATATCAAAGCCATATCTCCATGACTTTAATAATGTACAAAAATGCAATGCAACAAGAAAGAGGGATGTTCAAAGAGATTTTGCTTCATTCATACAAGGTCCCATCTTAGGGAACATTGTGCTTAATATCTCCAAGAGAGGACAAGTCAAAGAAATATCACACTCTCAGAGGAAATCAAACACCATGAAACCACCAAGAAAAGGATGCATCACTTGAGAAAAAAGAAAATTGCATAATGAAACATGAGTGGCAATGTATTCCCCCACTTTAAAGCAGTTGCTAACACCATTACTATGAGAAATTACTTTAAAGTAGACTAAGACATGAGAGCTTAATCTGAAATCCCTATGCCAAGTCACATGTTTCCAATAAGCTACGTCATGAATAATATGGAAGGATTGCCCCCAAAACTACAATGCTAAAGATAACTCAGTATGTCCCATGTGATACAACTTAATTCATCTCATCCACATCTCAAGCTTGCTCTTATACATACATGAAAGGTGATAAACTAACCAAAAGAGGCAACGACAAGTGACATACAAGGACAAGGCTACCTAACTCCTTGCCCCCACTTAGTGCAGGACAAGGATGAGGTAAAATGATTGATGAGATGAATACTAGAGTCAAAATCAATATTAATTAGAGGAATTAGTTGCTTCAACACAAGGAAGAGCACCACACTCCTTAAGATGTTGAATTTTATCACTTAAAGCCTTATATTCATTAGTAGCATGAGCATGAACTCTATGATATGCACAAAATGAACTCTTGTAGTAAAATTTCTTTTGTGTTCATGGAGGAATAGAGATCAAATGATCTTGGAGGAGTCTCGACAAGATACTCTCTTGATAAAAAGTAGAAAATGGTTATTTATTTTGTTTGCAACAAAGATATCTCTTGCTTAGTACAAGATGTCATACTTACACAAGACTCTTTAGATTGTGAGATTTTTTTCTCTTCTTTAAAAGAAGGTGTAAAATCTATTGAATTCGAATTGTAATTTCTTTGTGTGATGACATTGAATTTAAGTGAAGATTCCTTTGTTTCTTTTGTTTCTTGCAAAGTATAACACTCAAGACCACTAGTGTCTATCAGTTCATGATGCACTACTGTTAACGTTGGCTTAGAGGAATCCTTTGTGAGAGTGTTGATATTGAGTGAAGGTTTGTTTGATGGCTTTAACTCTATCAAAGGACAATAACCAAGACCACGGGTTGGTTCTTGCGTGTTAGGCTCTATAGGGACACAAATACCTTGTTCTCTAGCATCACATCCTTTTCCATTGTATCGAAGTTGTTTCATAAGTTTGTAACCTTTACCAAAAGATTTTTCATTTCTTTTGGAGTTGTTGGTTGTTGGTAGTCTATCTCATCGAAGTTTATTTTATAATTTTCTTTTTCTTCTAAAGTGGCTGAGAAGGATGCTTGCAAAAGGTCTTCCAAATTTTGTGTTGACATTACTGACTTTTTTTTTCCCTTTTTAGAGTCTTTTTTTATGATCTTGTATTCTCCCATGAATGTTGGTGTGAAATATAAGGAACCCTAATCATCTTCCAATAACTGTGTGACTGTTTAATGTGTTTTGCTTTGTCTTTTGGTTGCACAGGTTATACTTGTGTAGTTTTTGTTAATGTTTTCAAGGGGTTCTCTTTATTTTTATCAAGTTGTAAGACACTATAAGGCTCATGATCAATGTCAAGTGTGTACAATTTTTTGTTGTAGACATACTTCATTTTATGATGAAGAGTGGAAGACACCCCATTCATTGCATGAATCCACAGTCTACCTAAAAGAAGATTATATGAAAGATCATGAGGCATAACATGGATTGGTGTTTCTAATATGGCCTTTCCAACTTTAATAGGTAAAGGGATTATACCAAGTGATTTTTTTCACACATTATCAAATCCATTAATAGATAAAGAGGCAGGTGGGATTATTGATTTATCGACACCAAGCTTATCCAAAAGGTTTACACTAGACACATTTAATGTTGAGCCATTGTCAGCAAGGGTTTGTTTTATCCTTGTTGTATTTAATGGAGATATTATCATCAAAGTATCACATTGTTTTTGCACTTCCAAAGGATAGAGATCACTTTGGTGGAAACAAATTTTAGAATTCATTCCTTGAATCATGGTTGTTATATCATTCAGTTGCACATTAGAAGGGATAAAAACTTATTGTAAGGAAGTTTGAAGCATAGTGTGATATTTAGGTGAATTCTAAATTAGGTCCCATAGGGATATCTTAGAAGGAGTGTTCTTAAGTTGTTCAACAAGATCATAATCCTTTCCACTTTGTGAAGGAAACGAGGGGCACTAGGCAAGATAGGATTAGGTAATGGGAGGGATGTTGAAGGTGTTTGCCTTGGTTGTGGATTGTTCCTAGTGAACATGAGCAACAATATTATAAATCGATTGTTGTGAAACATTATTCTTAGATGGTTCAAGGATAAGGAGGGGTTTGTTTTGAATTTGTGGTTTTTGAGAAGGTGGATGAATGATAATTTTAGGCTTAGGAGAGTACTCCAATGGGTATCTAATGCACATAACCTCATAAGACTTATCATTATTTTCATGATCTCTTAGTGAAGAGGAGTCTAATCTTACTTCATCATCTTCATCTAAGGAATTACTATTGTCAGTGTTCTCATTCTCTTCAACCTTGATATCTTCCCTAGGAGCAGAGTTTTTAGGAGAACATCAAACCAAATGTTCTTAACATTCAAGGATTGGTTCTTCTAAGATGAATTCATCTCACATAAGGGGGTTATTAATGGTTGAATTGTCTTGCTTATTAATGATGTCATTATCTTGTTCAAGAATGTTTCCCTCATGAATTTCATTGGTTGTATTTTGTAACATCAAGGTATCTTCCTCACAATTAGGAGAGATACTAGGAGAAGAACAAATGTAACTATCATGATTATCCGTAATTTCATTCCTTTGTTCCCTAATGTCTTCCAAAATATTATAGGTAGGGGAAGGATCATAAAGAGGGTTGTCATAGACCAACATACCTTTACTTACACTTTCCTCCCCTAGAACATTATCACAAGAGGTGAAGATGTTGGGAGATGAATGTAGACTAGTTGAAGTTTCAATGGCCTCTTGTTGTGTTATGTGGTCATCATGATTACTTATGGTTGTTTCTTCTTGTTCATCAATGTCTTGTCCACTAAGAGAGGTAGGAGAGAAACAACTAGGGCTCTCAAAACTCTCATTGATTGGTTCTTCTAACATCAAAATGTATTCTTCACCAATAGGAGAGATAATAGGAGAAGAACGAATATGATCGTTAGGATTTTCCAAGGTCTCTTTCACTAAAACACTCTCATAGGGAGGGGATATGAACTTTTTCTTAGCGTGCCTAGAAAGGTAAGGTAATAACATTGTTTGACCAAAAAAGAAAAGCACTTTTAACCCTCTCATGCAATGCTTTAATAATGTAAACAATGTGTATCCAAAGATGTAAAAAACTTTTATCCAATGTATGGAAAACTTTGAGAATGAAAATAATGTATATCCAAAAATGAAAAGCTCTTTTATCAAACTTATGAAATCTTTTGTGAATGTAAACATTCTATATGCAGAAGTGAAAAGTACTTGTATCCATATTATGCAAAGTTTTAGAAATGTGAGCATTTTTAGATCTAATGATGCTTGTAATTAAAATTATATTAAAAAATGAGAGCCCTAAATATATTTTTTGGTCCTAGATGTATAAAATAGATGTTCACAAAACTCTCTAGACTTACACTATATGTTACCAGGAGGCTTAGGAAGCACATAAAAGAAGATTTAAACCATGAAAACTACAGCTTCAAACTCAACATGGACTAAGATGCCAGCAAGGACATATTGGTCCTACTGAAGGAATTTGTGGATCCTAGAAACTAGAATAGGTAGTAAACAACTGAGATAGGCTTCTAAGCCAAAAACCCATAGAGGGACTAAGATGCCTGGAAGGGAATTTTTGTACCAAGAGAGGTTGTTTTAAAGAAAAAAACAAATTCTAAGTTGTTAATGATGTTCCCAGATTGCTTACCTAGGAATCTGATGTTTAGAAACAAAAAAGTGTGCAAATGAATGCAAGAAAAAGTGAGTAATGACAAGCAATTTGATGCAAAATTAAATGCAAGTTTTTCAATTTTGAATGCAATAAAAATGTTTCTAAATGCAATTAGGATGAGTAACAATGCACTTTTTAGTTTTTCAATGAGATGATTTGATGCAAGAAAGAAAAAATGCAACCTTGATCCAAGTGGATACTTGTCAAAAATTGAAGTGTTCCACATGCTCCATATTTCATTGCCATGTTGAATATCTTGTCAAGAGCTTTCTGGGGCATTTTGAATAGACCAAATCCGAGTTTGTATTTGAAAGTTATGGTTAGTCAAAGTTGAAGGTTGACCATGATGATGTGCAAGGACTGATGACGTGGCAAGAATGATGATGTCACAAAAATGATGACATGACTATTTAAAATAGAATTTAAAAGCTGAATTCCCTTATATTTAAATTATTAAACCTTTTAAGTTTTAAAAGCCCACACTACAAGATTTTTAAGGGGATTTTTAATGATTCTTAAAGATTTTTAAGGATCTTAAAATATTTTTAGAGGATTTTAAAAGATTTTAAGGGAGATTTTTAAGGGCTTGAAATATCATAAAATATATTTTAAAACTAAAATTAACGTTATCCTCCAAACTTAAAACAAATTTAATCCCTTATGATTCTTATAACCCAAAATTATGAGGGCCATGAATATACATGAGACAATTTGGTTTTATTATAGTTGTTGAAACTAATATTAAAACTAATCAACCTCTAAATGGATTTCCTACAAGAAAAGACAAAAATAAATAAACAATATGGAACCTGAATGGAAGAATTTGTTTTTCTGAGGTAATGGTTCAGATTATTGTTTTATTTGTAAAAATAAGGGAAATTTGTTGCAAGGGGGTTATTTAATGAAATATGGTGGTTTTACCCCATATAGGAAAATTATGTATAAAAAGGGGGCAAATTTAGGACTTGGAATAACCAAGTGGTGACTTGGAGGTGGTGATTTTTGGAGAGAATTTTCTTGGAGAGATTATGTGTTCAAATCTATGCTTCAGAGAAGTGTTATTCTACCCCACTTGAAGGAGAGGAACTTTGTAACTCTTGTAAGCCAAGAGACTTGACATTGTTCAGTTGAAGCCTTGTAATATTTATAGGAGGATAATCAAGGATCATTCACTCTGTTGGAGAGGAACCTGAAGACGTATCTGGGTATGTGCAGTATCATCATGGAAAAAACTAGCCCTTAAGTGGCAAAATTTGTAGAAAAATCAGAGTTAGATAACTTGACATAAAAATTTGAATAAGTTATCTATATTATTTTAAAAATATGTAAGATTAGAATTTGAAGAAAATTGAATTTAGTTTCTAAACTACTAGGTTTGTTTAAAAAAAAATTCTATTTAGTGAAAATTTGAAATTTCAATGCAGTAGTACTTAAATTTCAAAGAAAAAATAAGTACACGTCTGTCTGACCACCCTAACCACAATAAAATGATAATATTTTTTTATAATATTTTAGATATAAGTAGAGGACTCATGTCCCGATGTGATGCATATTTTTTTGTAATTTTTTTCCAAGTAAATAATTATTTATGATTTTTTTATTACAACTTTTAAAAAATATAAAAAACTCGTATGTCTAACCACCTTAACTTGGTCAAAACTTTATGAAATTCATTTTTTCTTTTTAATTCCTATAGTATGTGAACCATAGAATGTGACGTATGTTTTGGATTCAAAAAATATGATACAGTTTGAAAGCTATATATGTTTTTCAATCAACCTATCAATCAGGACTTTAGTTGTAATTTGAATAGAAAATTACTAATAATTACTTATTAAATTCAAAGTAAAGCATAATTTATATTGGTGGAAAGCTGAGAATACCTTTTAAAAACCCTTTTCGTTTCATCAATTTTGGGTTAAAAAAAAGTAGTCAGCCACATACCCATCATATTGCCACTTTTTGGCCCATCATGATCCTGCACATACCCATCCATCTTGGTGAACTCCATTATCAACTCGAGTCTTATCTTCTATCTCTCTTTCTCTCTGTTATTTCATTCATCGCTTTGTTACTGCTTTATTCATTTAACCATTTTAATTACTTTTGAAATCAAGCATTTCAATTACGCTATAAAGACCTTCAATTTAATCATTGTAAAAAGTTATTATTCATGTGCAATAGTTCTAGATCCTAACATCAAATCAAGTGGTATCAGAGCTTTGTTGTGACTAGTGTTTGCAGAGGTGAATGATAACCCAATCCAGGAGCCAATGAGGTGAAGGCACGCTTGTAGAATACAATCCTGAGATCGGTAAATGAAGAAATTTTCCAAAGATGGAAGGATTAGAAGCTAGAAATTCTTAGAGCTTGATGAGAAGAGTTTTCAAAAATATTTTCTCAAATTGAAGGCAGTGGTAGGAATTTTTTTTCAGGAAAGGCATGAAAAGCTAGAATGAAAGAAGCATGAAAAAGGAGATTTGTTGAAGTGAGAAAAGCATGTGGATCGAAAGGACAAAGGGAGAAGACCAGGAGGTGGTGATGAGCCTCCAAAAATTCCTTCTTCTCCATCTTCTCCTTCTTCTCTGTCTTCTCCTTCTTCTTCTACAAATTCTACCTCTTCTGCTAATCCTTTTAAGGTTGCACATAAGCCTAAAATTAAATTGGATGTAAAATTTGATCTACCTAAATATTGTGGGGAATTAAATGCTGAGAAATTAGATGACTGGGTTCAACAAGTAGAAGTGTACCGTAGAGTTCAAGATATCTTAGATGATGCTTCTAGGATCCAGTTAGTTACTCTTCAGTTGGGAGAAACAACTCTCACCCGGTGGGGGAGTAGAACTCAGGAAGAAATTTCACAACATGGTAGAGTGAATTTAACTTGGTCAGAATTTGTTAATGCTCTTAAGAAGAAATTTTATCCCCTAGGCCATATGCAATAGTTAATGATGGACTGGAAAATGTTTAGGCAAGGGAAAGGTCAAACTATCTGAGAGTACACCCACGAATTGAGGAAAAGGGCTATTGCATTGAATGTTCCATTGTACACCCAAGATACCTTGCTTAAGTACATAGGTGGTCTTAACTCTTATCTAAGACATCCCATTTTTATTTTGAATCCTAGTAATCTAAATGAAGTTTGTGTACAAGCTACACACTTAGAGTCAAGAGGTAAGGGTACTTTCATTGATAATTCTGACAAGAAGCTATCTAAGTATAAAGGTAAATATAAAGATATAGGAAAGGGAAGAAGGTAGCTACCATTAAGAAGAAGGATGATAAGCTCCCATGCTCTCATTGTGACATGCAAGGTCATGATAAAGATCATTGTTGACAGTTGCATCCTGAATTGAAGCCAAAATGGGCTTGTAAATAGAAAGGTAAGAAGGAATCCACAAATTTTGTTATGGATCTTGGTTCAGAGTTTGAAGATGAAACTAAGATAACAAAAATGTGTTTGAAAGGTAAGGATCCTATTTCCAATGTTTCTTTTGATAGTTGTGCTTCTACTTCTCAAGTTAATAATGTCCCTGAAGATAAGAAAATAAATGAGCTATTTCACATAAGGGTTGTTGCTAAGCATACTAAAATTGATGCACTCATAGATAGTGGATCTCAAGTTAACTTAATTTTTGAAGATGTTGTAAGGAACTTGGGATTGAAAACTACACAACATAAGAAACCTTATCCACTAGGTTAGGTTCGCAAAAATAATAAATTGCAAGTAACAAGGTAATGCATTTTGAGTTTTGCAATCACAAATAAATTTGTTGATGAGGTATAGTTTGATGTGGTTCCACTAGATATCTATGGGATAGTGTTGGGTAGCCCTTATTTATATGATCGGAAGGCTATTTTCTATAGGGAATTTAATCATTATCACTTGTTTAAAGATGGTATCATGTAAATTGTACATTCTCACAGAATCAAGACTGAGAGATCTTTTGCAAACACAAGGTAGTTAAAAAGGGTGATTAATGCAAGTAAAGATTTGTCTCTTATGTCTATTAATTCAGGTGGTTCTAGACATGAGCTTGAGGTAATCAAGGCTAAGAAGATGTTGTAGGATACACCAACAGAACAACATGAGGAAACAATAAATGAAAGCATTGATGATCCAAGTTTTCAACTTTTGGTTGGGAATTTGGAGGTTCCCTTGGGTAAAAATGTTCATGTTGTGAAAGATAGACATGTTGATTCATTTTGTTTCATATCTACATTGTTATTCTGCTTGATATTAGTGAGTGTTTATTAGTTAATGGTTGTAACAATTGATGTAGATGCTTATGGAAGTGATAGAATGATGTATATGTTCAACAATGTTATTGCAATATTGATTGTGGTGTCGAGCGAGGTGTATAGATGGACAGGTGATACAAGACAAGTGGTGAGGTCATGCTCTCACTTAAATTTTGAATAAATGTAACTTTTGGAGGTCCAAAAGCTCTACAGTGGGGAGGACTGATCTAGGTGGATACTTGTCATCAAAAATTGAAGTGTTCCACATGCTCCATTTTTCATCACCATGTATAAGATATTTTCAAGAGCTTTGCAATGCATTTGAATGAACCAAATATGAGCATATATGTGAAAGTTATGGTTGGTCAAAGTTGAGGGTTGACCATGATGATGTAGACAAGAATGATGACGTGGAAAGAATGATGACGTTGAAAAAATGATGACATGAAGTTTAAAATAGAATTTAAAAGTTGAATTCCCTTTTATTTAAATTATTAAACCTTTTAAGTTTTAAAAGCCCACACTATGAGATTTTTAAGGGGATTTTAAAAGATTCTTAAAGATTTTTAAGGGCTTGAAATATCATAAAACATATTTTAAAACTAAAATTAATGTTAACCTCCAAAATTAAAAAAAATTTAATCCCTTATGATTTTTATAGCCCAAAATTATGAGGGCCATGAATATACGAGAGACAGTTTGGTTTTATTATAGTTGTTAAAACTAATATTAAAACTAATCAACCTCTAAATGGATTTCTTACGAGAAAAGACAAAAATAAATAAACAATATGGAACCCAAATGGAAGAGTTTTTTTTTTTAAGGGGGTAATGGTTGAGATTATTTTTTTATTTGTAAAAATAAGGGAAACTTGTTGTAAGGGGGTTATTTAATTAAATATGGTGGTTTTACCCCATCTGGGAAAATTATGTATAAAAAGGGGGGGAATTTAGGACTTGGAATAACCAAGTGGTGACTTAGAGGTGATGATTTTCAAAGAGAGTTTTCTTGGAGAGTTTATGTGTTCAACTCTATGCTTCAGAGAAGTGTTATTCTATCACACTTGAAGGAGAGGAACTTTGTAACTCTTGTAAGCCAAGAGACTCGACACTATTCATTTGAATCCTTGTAATATTTATTGTAGCATAATCAAGGATCACTCACTCTGTTGGAGAGGGAGCCGAAGACGTAGCCATCTTGGCGAACTCCGTTATCAACTTGACTCTTATCTTCTATCTCTCTTTCTCTCTGTTATTTCATTCATCACTTTGTTATTGCTTTATTCATTTAAGAATTTCAATTATGCTTTAAAAACCTTCAATTTAATTGTTGTAAGAAGTTATTATTCACATGCAATAGTCCTAGATCCTAACATTAGTCAAACCTATATGCACTTTCACTAGAATGCAAATATGAGAAACCCTAGATGCACTTTCAATAATGCAAGATGCAATGCAAGAATGAATACAACCTAGATCTAGGACTTTAATGGACTCTAAATCATAAAATGAATGCTCTACAATGTCATTTTCACCAAAATGATCCAAAAAGAAAATAGCTGGGGAAAATGCCACTATTCTCCTTCGATCATTTAATGAATCTAAATTGGATTGACTATCAACCTCAAAGGTGGGTCAATTCTCAACAAGGAAGACATAGGAAGGGGTTCTTTAAGCTTTGAGGGATTCACCACCAAGCAAAATCTTGGAAAAGACAACTTAATATCCAACTCACCAAACCCTTGCTATAAGGTGTTGCAAATGTGCTTGAAATGGCTGAAATGGATGTGGTTCTTGACTCTTGCTTTAAGGATATAGATCTTTCATAAAACACAAGTGCTTGAATCATAAACCCTACATAACAAATTTTAGTACAATAACAAACATGATGCAACAATATGCTTGATATGATGCTTGAATCTTGATGAAATGCTCTTGAATGCTCTTGTGTACTCAATTATGCTATGGTGAATTCTCTCACAAAAGACTTGTTTTAAAAAGAATGAGTGAACATTGTATTTATACTTATCCATGCTTAATATCCTAAAAAATGGATCTTTTGACATTTTCATGGTTATTTAGGTCTTTTTCTTGTGATGCTTGGCCTATTTTGCTTATATTTAATGTTGTAATGTAACTTATGCATTCACATTAGGTCTTGAATATTTAAATTATTAAGACTTTATGATATCTTGTAAAGGTGTTGTGAAGTGTTGTAACACATTTGTACACTTTTCTAGACTCTTCTTATTATAATTCATCTAAATATTCCCTTTTTATCCCTTACCAGGTCTTATTTTAAAGTGTTGTAAAGTCTTGTAACAAACTTTCATTCTTTTCTAGACTTCTCACCACTAGTTACACCTTTCTTATGCTTTATTTGGCCCCTTTATGCACTTACAGGCCTTAATTAAGTGTATTTTTGAATATAAACCTGAAAAATATCATAAATGCAAGGGTGATCCCATAATACCGGTTTACAATTTTTTGCCAAATTGGACACTGAACTGATTTTTTCTAACTAAATCTTCACTTTCGAGCACCTATAGTGGCTAAACCGTGAGGAATTCGAAGATGATGCAAAATAGTGATTTGTGAATTTTTTTTTGTAGATTCTAAATATATATATTTTTGAAATTTTTGGAATTACATTGCATATATTTTTCCATCTCCTTTGAAAACTAGTTTTTCTTAGTAAACACCATTTTTAAGGAGTGACGCTCACCGTATAACATGTAACTTTTTCTCCATGAAGGATAAAATTATATATTTTTTAATTTATATTTGTAACTATGATATCTAGTGCTTCCAATTGGTTTCATAGTGTTTTATTGAATAATTTTTCCTTAATCAAGTTTCAAAGTCAAACCAATTATAATTCATACATAGGCGGATTGTATAACACAATTTTTTTTGTATGTATCGAAATTCTTTTTTTGTTGTTGGATGGACTTCAATATTTGGTGCACTCATATTTTTCAATTTTTTTGATAATCTTCTATTTTTCCACATGTGTAGAAGAAAGAGCTTGATTTTCAGTGAAAAACCTACATTCACAAGAAATAAAAAATAAATAGAATAATAAAATTAAATTTATTTAAAATTATACTTTTTTAGAAGCTTATAATAAGGACTACATACTTACAAAAAATAAATTTTAAATGAATTCATTTAATCCCCCAAAAGGTAAATCAAAAGTGGTTTTTTATCAACATTTTGATAGGTATAAAGGAGACTCTGTTATAGGTATGGTTCAAATCTAGCGGGGTTCTATCCAAAGGGGTTTGATCTAAGGTAGTTTGAACAAACCCTGTTCAATTGGAATGATTTAAATGGAAATTTTAAAGGCTTAAATCATTATATTTTCTAAAAATATGTTATTTCAACAAAAATCAAAATCTCCTAGAAATTGTAAACCAGCTTTGTGGGATCACTTGCAACTTAATCCCTGACACCCACTTGCATGCCTTGAATGGGACCCATTCACCTAGGGTGGTGAATATGTCCCTCTTGGCACAAAATTCAAAATAATTTCAAATTTCTTTTGGGTTTTTATTCATTAAGGCCTAGAGTCAGCCTATTATGTATTTTTTAGGAAACTAGGGAATAAGTGTGTATAAATAAGTGTTTTTCTATCCATTTTAACCCCCTCATTAACCCATTCATTCAAGTGTTCATTCTTGCAAACAATCTCATTTGAGCATCATAGCATCATTCAATCAAGCATTTATCAAGCATCTTGGAGAAGCCATTGACACGTATCTTCAGAGTTGAACAACAAGGATTTGATGAGTTTATGACACTTGCATGTTATTTGTTCATCATTTCTTTCTTATTTCATTTCATTATCAAGGGCTTGATAACTAAATCAGGGTTTGACCAAGGAAAACCCCTATACTCTAACCCTTAACCATTTTCCCCCTCTTTGCATGTGTGTTTGTAGGTCTTGTAAGTAAATTTGTCAAAGAGATAGGTGTTGAAAAGTGTTCAAAAAGTAATCAAAGATATTCAAGTAAAAAAATACCTATTTCAAGCTTGGAGACATTAGTCAGCCCATTTTTTGCAGATTTGAATTTATCAGCCTGACAAGCAGACAAGTACAAATCTAGACCCACAAAGTTGACTTTAGAATTTGTAGATTTATTTATGTGGAATAATTTTCCATCTATGGTGAATGAGTTCCATTTCCAAGATAGAGAAAGAATTTTTTGAGGTTTGTAGTTCCCAACACCCTGAAACCTATTTTAGCAGAATTTACCTAAAGTAGGACTAACTCGCCATCTATGGCGAATGAGTCCCATTGGTCATCAACAATAATTTCTAAAGCAACCCAGAACCTTCCAACATTGACATTTTGACTCCAGGTGCACTCCATTTAGTTTCATTAAGTTTTCTCTTCATTTGTTTATGTTTCTAGTTTATTTTTGCATATCATACTGTGTTTTCAAACACTTCATATTTCTTAGGTTTTGCATAAATAATCATTCTATCTCTTTTGTTTATTTCATTTATGATATTGAATTTAGGCATATTTTTAGTGTACTTGCATTAGTTTAAGTGAACCACCTAGATTTTTGGGCTCTATCTCTCTTCTTTAGGTGAAAAACCCTAATCGAGTAAGAGAGTCATATAACCCTTCACAAAATCTATGGTTCATTTTGGTGAACCTACATTTTGAACATTATCTTTCAAATTTACAATTGCATTTACATCCTAGGACTCATTGCATTAGCCTTTGTATTTTTTTGCATCCTAGGGTTTTGCAAATTGCATTAGTGAATATCTCATATAGATTTCATTTTTGCACTTCAAAACATTAAAAATACTAAAATTCTACATCTACATCCTAGTTTTGCATCAGAAAAGCATAAAAAACATTTTAAATTTTTTGAAAAATCACAAAAAAATTCACCCTTGGACTCATTCGCCACCCTGGGTGAATCAGTCAAGTTGCACTTTCTGCAGAACAATTTCTGTCATTTTTATAGTGTTTTTTGCATTTTTGTTTTATGTTACTGCATTCCTATTTCAATTTACAAAATTTTTTTTATTCACATTTTATTGTTCCTTGTTTGTATTTGCATCCACCCCACCTTCTGTGGTATTTGTATGAGTGTTTGGTGCCCTATTTTTAATACTTTAGTGAGACAACATTCCTAACTCATGGTTTCCCACGATAGCACATTCGTTGTGGACCTTGGGTTATCTAGAGCTCCTAATCTTGGTATTGACAATGGTGCATTAGGCATGGATATTACCACTAGTACACCTTTTCCTTCCCATACAATGCATGTTGACACAAAAATTAATTCCCTTATGCAAGACAAAGTAGTTAACATTCATGAGGACTGAGCACATCTCCAACATAACTTGTGTCTTGAAAAATTTTCAACCAGTACCATTCTCACTATAGAAAACATCTATCGAATGCTTGAAAGTGATGAAGGCTTAGATGTTATGAAACAAATTGTTGAGATATATCAAAAACATGATTCTTCCACCTCTAGCACATCATAACCAACAAACACTCTAGTTAGCCAAGGAGGATCTCATATTCCTCCTCCTTCAACTGTTGCATCCATACCCACCTATACCACCCCTCAAGTTACAACAACCATACAATAGGTTAGTCATGTGACTCCTTCCTTTGCTATTCCTACTAGCATCCCTAGTTCTTTCATGGCATTGAATGTTCCATCCTCCATCACCTTCACCGCTATTAGTGTCCCCTTCACTTATCATAACACTACATACAATCCATCACCATTATCTCTTTCACCTCATACCACTTACACCGACCCTCTCATAACGCAACTCTTTCACACCATTTCTTCCATGCAACAACAAATATCTACCATAAACCAAAGCCAAAATGCACCACCCACCTATTATGTCCATAGGAGTCTATTATCTTTGGAAATATTAAGAACACCAATGCCATAAGGAATTGAGATGCCTAGGTTTGAGAAGTACAGAGGCAAAGGAGATCAAGTACTAATCATGTCAATGCATATACTACCTTATGTAGTGATTTTTTCCATGATGATAAACTGTTATCTAAACTATTTCCTAGGACTTTAAAGGATACTGCCTTGGAGTGGTTTTCCTCTTTACCTAATCATTCAATTCATTCATTTAATGAACTTGTTGATGCCTTTATAAGTCATTTCCAAGTACATCTGACTCCCAAAAAGACAATGAATGATTTAGTGAGGTGTAAACAACATGTTGATTGAAAATTAACTGATTTCATTCAATGCTATCAGTCATTGTATGCTCAAGTAGATGTCAAGGTTCTTGACTCACATCTCCAAAAGATGTTTATTGAAAACTTGCAAACTAACATTTAGGATAAATTGACCATGATGAAGTTTCCTTCTTTCATGGATTTAGGCATAGCCCTCTATGACTATCACAACTCGATTACTAGTCTTAATGCAAAATCCAGTTCTACCTGAGCTGAGAAATCTCAACAAAGTAACCACAAAAACTCACAAAACTTTAGAAAACAAAAAAAAAGATTCTTCCAGTTCAATCCCCCTCCTCCACAACCAACTCAACCCATTAATAATCAAGTGGTAGTTGTTAAAATAGTGGTTCCCTTTACCTATGGGGACTCGAAGAGACAATTTACCCCTTTACTTGATACTCTCCATAACACAATGAATCAACTAATACAACAATAGATGATCACTTTTCCTAAAGTTAAACCACTTGATCCTACCAAGCCTTTACCCCCAACCTTTAAAAATAACACTTATTGTCATTTCATCACCAAATGGACATGACACAGAACAATGCAAGCGTCTCAAACACCCAGTGCAAGAACTCATTGATTCTGGTCGTCTATCCATTGCATGTTTTAATGATTAGGGAAAATAATTTGTCACCCCTCTCAATCAAACTTTTCAAATTTTTACCAACCCCATGCCTAAACACAATGTTTCATTTGTCAAATCTAGTGAACCTTCAAACACTGATGTAATGAATGTCAATGAACAACATGATCTTACTCCAAATGTTACCCATGATAACACTATGGATGAAATGGTGGGTACGATAGATGTTATCCCTCATAAGGGCCCAACTAAAAAATCTATTGATATTAATTTTTCTTCTCATGATATACTTAAATTTTTTTTGATGGTCCTCTTTACATAGCCGGCCACATCTATGATAAGCCCACCAATGGGATATTAATAGATCTCGCATGTGGCAAGAACGCGATCATGGAATAATTTTTAGTATTACATGATCTTTATCAAGGTGATTATGATCAACAAACAACATGGATTAAAACACATCATGGTTTTGTGTGCCCTATGATTGGATCAATCATACTCCAATTACAAATAGGACCTAAAACATTGGATGTAACATTCTCTATCATTCAACAATTAGATTAGTTTCATCTGCGGCTAGGCCATCCTTAGCTTTGCTTGATGAAAGCTATGCCTTTAGTTGTTCAAAAATGTTTGAAGTTTCCACTTGACAATGAGATATTTACTGTACACCATAGTGGCTTTAATCCATTATCTTCTAAAGGTAATTTTTCCTTGGAAGTATTCTGGCTTGAACCTATGGAACCCATCACCCCTCACAAAGACTTCTTTTTCATTGCCTATCAAAAGTTTAAGTCCAAACGAATAGCAAAATTGTCTCTTCACCACATGTACCCATCCACTTCCACCATTCCTATCCTAGATGAGACGCTGCTTCAACCTAAATTTGAACCTGAATAAAAATTACAACCTCAAGAGCAACCAACAATAAACACTTCACCTTCATCCTCTAAATGCCCAAGAGATAATGAAACCAACCCTGTCATGCCTCCACGCATTAAACAAGTTTATAAAGAAAAAGAGAAAGTGATTGCCCCACCTCTTTCAGTTCCTTCCATTCCTCCCCCTTGGGAAGAAAAGGAGCCTCTAGTGGATCAACCCATTCTTACACCTAAACACCTTCAAAACATAATTAATAGGAACCAAGGTGCTAGAGAACGTAGGCATGATCGTCATCTCCTTGCTCATCAATTACAAAATGAAGAAATTAAAGAACATCAACATCTACCTTTGATAGAAGCACTTCCTAATGACCCTCCTCCACAATCACAACAAAATGATCCAATACAACAACTACAACTCCTAATACACTCTTCATTGGAAATTACCATCCATCCTCCCGTTGTGATTAATCTGGATGATGATGATGAGATAACTAAAATTGATGAAGAGGTGCATAATGATCTAAATACATTATTTTCCTCTTCCATTAGCTTAAATGAAAAAACTCCTACATCAAGTGTAGAACTTGGTACTTCCCATAGTTTGGCTCTTGCACTTGTCCCTTTATCCAGTTGTCCACCTTCCGAAAATGATTGGAAGGTAGATGAATTGTTAGAGGGTTGACTTGCATTTTCCTTACTAGCCTTTTACATTTTTCTTTTCTTTTCAGTGTGATTGCATGTGCATAAAGTGATCCCTCATGATGTGTTGTTTGATGTTCTCTCTCTCTCTCTTTGTGGCATTCATCTATTTGTATCTTCATTCAAGATCTATATGTTGTACATTTCTTTTTCTTTTCTCTTTTCACTTTTTTTTTTCCGTTTCCCTTTTGCTAATGACGCAAAGCATTGAGACACCCTATGCCTCTTCCATGTTGACCCAAAAGGTCCCTTTTCCTTTTTCTTTTTCTTTTCTTGTTTTTTCCTTTTGGGGATGATGCAAGGCATTGAGACTGAAATGTCTCCTTCATGTTGACCCAAAAGGATTCCTTTTTCCCTTTCACCTTTTTCTTTTCGCTTTTCACTTTTGTTTTGTGTCTTCCTATTGGGGATGATGAAAAGCATTGAGACACCCTATGTCTCTTCCATGTTGACCCAAATGGTTATTTTTCTTTTCTTTTTGCTCTCTTTGTGTCATTCTTCCAATTCTATTTATTCAGGGAATGATGACAGTTTCGAGCTCTTAAACAAAACATTGCAGCAACGAACATACTAACCCCGAATCCATAGATCCCTTATGTATTTGGTGTGTTCCTTTTTGGGGGAAACACCTTTCTGTTCTTTCTTTTTCTTTCCTTTGCATGATGCAACCTTACTCAGAAACTGTATGACTTGGCATAGGATCTTTTCAAGTTGGCTCTCATGTTTGGTTTCCTTTTGCATTTTTCCTTCGCTACTTTAAAGTAATTTCTCATAGAATGGTATGTAGCAATTCCTTTAAAGTGGGGGCATACATTGGAATTATTCATTTGCATTTTTTTTCCTTTTTCCTTGTTCTTAGTGCAGCCTTGTTACTTCATATGATGCATTTTTTACTTTGTGGATAAAATTGGGTGTGATGTCTTTCATGAGCATGATCTCTCGTAGCATATTGCATTCCTCTTAGTGGCCTGATGTGATGCACTGCATCCCCTAACTTGTGAATATTCTATTCTTTGATTGGTCCTCTCTTGGAGACATTAGACACAATGTTCCCTAAGTGATATACCTCACATGAACTAAACAAGACTCATTTGAACATCTTTTGTATTTTACATTTTTCCATTTTATATTTTGTATTCATATGGCCACCTTGCATAACACAGGTTACATGCCTATCATTCCATCCTACTTGCTCATTATTTCTAAGCATGTGAAGCTCTTCTTGTCTCATGAAGCTTGAACCAAAAAAATTTCCTTTGTGGTACCTTATTAAAGTTATAAGGAGGTATAACTTTGATATGGTTGAGTAGGAAGCCCATTATGAGGCACAACTTTCCCCATAGCCTCTTGTCTGTTTGTGAGTACATACCAGTCGAGCATATGTTTTTCACCTTTTCGGCCTTCTCACCCAATGGGCAACCATTAGTTTCATTGCTCTAGAGTGACTATGAATTTTTTTTTCTTTTCAAACAAATAGCCTAGATCTAATCTACAACTAGCTAGAAAAATGAGCGAAGCTTGATCCAAATTTTCCTTTTTGTGTTCCTTTTTCTTTTTCTCTTTCATGTGTGTTCCTTTGTTCTTATGTTTAGTTTTCCATGGGACCTTCATCCTGGGGGCTTGATCATCCCTCTTGATCATTGTTATCTCATCTTTCTAGCATAAATACATTTGGATCTTTCTCGATGTGCATCACTACTTTAGTGTGAGTTTGAAGCAAGTTCATCCTCTCACTAAAGTGGGGGCTAAATGTACTATAGAAAAATGGATCTTTGGACATTTTTGTGGTCATTTAGGTCTTTTTCCTATGATGCTTGGCCTATTTTTCTTAGATTTAATGTTATAATGTAACTTATACATTCACATTAGGTCTTGAATATTTAAATTATTAAGACTTTATGATGTCTTGTAAAGGTGTTGTGAAGTGTTGTAACACATTTCTACAATTTTCTAGAATCTTCTTATTATAATTCATCTAAATATTCCCCTTTTATCCCTTACCAAGTCTTATTTTAAATTGTTGTAAATTCTTGTAACAAACTTTCATGCTTTTCTAGACTTATCACCACTAGTTACACCTTTCTTATAATTTATTTGACCCCTTTATGCACTTACAGGCCTTAATTAAGTGTATTTTTGAATATAAACCTAACAAATATCATTAAATTTCAAATTAATTCTCGACATCCACTTGCATGCCTTGAGTGGGACCGATTCACCCAGGGTGGCGAATAAGTCCCTCTTGGCACAAAATTCAAAATAATTTCAAATTTTCTTTGAGTTTTTATTCATTAAGACCTAAGGTTGGCCTGTGATGTTGTATTCTTGGGAAACTAGGGTATAATTGTGTATAAATAAGTTTTTTTTCTATCCATTTTAACCCCCCACATTTACACATTCATTCAAGTGTTCATTCTTTCAGAAAAACTCATTTGAGCATCATAGCACCATTCAATCAAGCAATTATCAAGCATCTTGGAGTAGCCATTGACATATCTTCAGAGTTCAACAACAAGGGTTTGGGGAGTTTATGACACTTTCATGTTATTTTTTCATCATTCCTTTCTTATTTCATTTCATTATCAAGGGTTTGATTACCAAATCAGGTTTTGACCAAGGAAAACCCCTATACTCTAACCTTTAACCATTTTCCCCCTATTTGCATGTGTGTTTGCAGGTCTTGTAGGAAGACTTTTCAAAGAGATAGGTGTTGAAAAGTGTTCAACAATTCATCAAATATATTCAAGTCAAGAAAGACCTATTTCAAGCTTGGAGACATCATTCAACCCATTTTCTGAAGATTTGAATCCGTTAACCCGAAAAGAAGACAAGTACAGATCTGGACCCATAGAGTTGACTTTAGAATTTAGAGATTTTTGTAGGTGGACTAATTCACCATCTATGGTGAATCAATCCCAATGCTAGGCTGGAGAAATTTTTTTTTGAGGTTTTCAGTTCCCGACACCCTGAAACTTGTTTCAACATAATTTATCAGAAGTAGGACTAATTTGCAATCTATGGCGAGCGAGTCCTAATGGTAATCAACAGTAATTTATAAAGCATCCCAGAACCTTCTAGCATTAGCATTCTACCCCTAGGTACACTCCATTCAGTTTCATTAAGTTTTTTTTTCATTTTTTAATGTTTCTAGTTCATTTTTGCATATCATACTATGTTTTCAAACACTTCAAATTTCTTAGATTTTGCATAAATAATTAGTCTATCTCTTTAGTTTATTGCATTTAGGTCATTGAATTTAGGCATATTTTCATTGTACTTGCATTACTTTGAGTGAAACACCTATATTTTTGGGGTCTATCTCTCTCCTTTAAGTAAAAAATCCTAATAGAGTAAAAAAGTCATAGCACCCTTCACAAAATCTATGGTTCATTTTCATACCTAGCATTCAAGAGATTAATTAGAAAGTTCACAAGAGAATTTGAGCATTCACAAGAGCATTCAAGGCATTTCAAGAGAAGATTATCAAGCATTTGAGAGCATTCTTCATGTTTCTTTCATCATGTCAAAAATTATTTGCATCATGTTGTTTTAGAGCTAACAATTGTGGTGTGTGGTTTTCTATTTCAAGAAAGCATTACATTCAAGATCTATCAACATCAAGCTAGATTCCAAGTCTACATCTAGTGGAGCTATTACTTACTTTATTGCAACATCTTATTGCAAGGGTTTGGTGAGTTGCAACATTGTCTTTTGTTCATTCATCATTCTCTTTCCATATTTCATTTTATTTCAATGTTAATTTACCAACAAGGGGCTTGACCAAGGAAAAACCCTATTCACTAACCCCACAACATTTTGTCCTCTTCTTGTGTGTGATTTATAGGGATAGGTTGCAAATTTTCCAAGAAGCAAAGGTGGAGAAAGGTTGTCAAGTTGTTAA